>LR990489.1:5330028-6530028 GCA_905147785.2 Thyatira batis
TACCATCCAATGCTTTAATTGCTGTAGATATGGACATACAAAAGTTCAATGTAGGTCCAAACCAAGATGTTACAAGTGTGGACAAGAGCATACTGGGGTGTCTTGTAAGGTTGAGGATGATGTGGCATCTTGCTGCATGTGCTCGGGTTTGCATTTTGCTACCAGTAGGGTTTGCCCAGAGTTTGGAAGACAAAAGGACATCAAATCATCCATGGCAAATAAATCTATTTCATATGCAGAAGCCATTAAACTTCACCCTCCAGTCAACAATAAACTATATTCCGAGGCATTAATTCAATCTTTTAATTTTAATTCTCATAATGATAGTAGTCCAATAAATTTTTCAAGTATTAACAATAGTCAAAATAATCCTAGTGGCACTACGTCTTACAAAAAAACAATTTTTAAATATCCAAAAAAAGTTTCATCCCCAGTCAAAGGTTATGATAGAAAGTCACATGATCTTTTGACAAAAGATTATAGTTTCTCTCCTTCCATTAATGGCTGTGCATTGAAATCATCTGATGCCAAGGATGAATCTTCTCAATTAGCTCTTTCTGACATCATTGTTGCATTGATAAATGCACTTTCTCAGTGTAATCTTATTCCACCGTCCAACGTTGCTTCTCTTATTAATAGTATACTAAGTTCTTCTATAATCAATGGCCAAGCTAACAAACATAATTCAGTGGAATTGTCGTAGTATAATTAGTAAGAAATCTGATTTAATATACATTATAAATAAATATCATCCTTCAGTACTTTGTCTCTCTGAGACATGGTTAAAGCCTGGTTCTCATTTTAGGGTGCCAGGTTTTGTTTGTGTCAGAGAAGACAGGTCTGATGGGTATGGGGGTGTTGCCATCCTCATCAAACACTCTCTTTCATACTCTCCTTTATCTCTTCCATCTCATAGTAATGATTTTTCTATAATTGCTGTGAACATATGTAATATATACTTTGTCTCTATATATATACCCCACCCATCACAACATATATTTAGAGAATTAAATAATATTTTGAAATTTATTCCAAGACCATTCTTGCTGTTAGGGGATTTCAATGCACACCACCAAATGTGGGGAAGCTCTATAACTAACTCATATGGTGAAGATTTACTTGATATAATAGACACATTTAACCTATGTCTACTTAATACAGGTGCTCCCACTAGGAGAACCGGACCAAATGGGAATATTAGTGTTATTGATTTAACTCTATGCACTCCTGATCTATCCTCCACCTTGTCATGGCAACCATTATGCTCTACCTATGGTAGTGATCATTTCCCATTATTAGTATCATTTCCAAACCCTACTCCTGACCATTCTGTTGCACCACCTCGTTTGAAATATAAATTAAAAGATGTTGATTGGGAAAGTTATAAAGTTAAAGTAGATGAAAAAGTTTTATATTTACCTTCCATTGAACATGGACAAGAACAGTTATGCTTAAATAAATTTTCTGACTCATTATTATCTGCTGCTGATGTAGTATTTCCAAAAAAAAAAAGAAATTCAGGTAATATACCATCACCACCATGGTGGGATGAAGAGTGTACTATTGCGGTAAAGAAGAGAAAGGAATCTGAATTAGTATATCGTGGTAATATGACATCTGAAAACTTTACTGTTCTTTCAGAGATAATGGAACAGACCAGAAAACTTCTAAAACAGAAGAAGTTTGATGGTTGGCGTAGATTTTGTTCTTCCATTTCCCCCGATACCCATTCATCAATAGTTTGGCAAAACATAAAGAGATTTAAATGTGGTTGGATTAACCCTCCTAAAACAACACTTCCATTATCTCTATCTGATTCATTCCTAGATCTTCTTGCTCCTCCCAGTGTAATGGAATGTAATGAATTGATATCACTCAATGTAGGTTCATCATATTTTGATGATCACCAAGATGAGATTAATGCATTTTTTACATTGCCAGAATTACAAGGTACTCTTTCTGAAATTAAAGACACTGCACCGGGTATTGATGGCATACCATATTCTTTCCTGGCTAACCTTAATGATCCATCACTTTTATATTATCTTAACCTAATAAACTCTATTATGATTTCTGGTAATATACCAGACGCTTGGCGTAAACAAATAGTCATTCCTATACTTAAGCCGGAGAAACCGCCTTCAATCGCGTCATCATACCGTCCTGTAGCTCTGTCTTCGGTATTATTAAAAGTAGCTGAACATTTAGTTAAAAATCGTTTGGAATGGTTTGTTGAAAACAATAACAAATTATCAAAAAGCCAATACGGCTTTAGGAAGGGGAAAGGTACCATAGATAACCTAGCAATTTTCACCACAGATTGCAGGTTGGCATTCTCAAATAATAAATCGGTGCTTGCAGCATTTCTCGATATTCAATCTGCATATGATAATGTTGTAATATCTATATTAAAAATCAAACTCATTAAATTAAAAATCCCAAATTTTATTGTAAATTTTATTACTAACATATTATCGAATCGTTCTATTATTTTAAATATAGACGGTTCAGTAAGGTCTAGAGAATTATACAGAGGACTTCCTCAAGGATCGGTCCTTAGTCCATTGCTATATAATATTTATGTAAATGATTTAGAACCTATTTGCTGTAATTTTGTAAAAATTCTTCAGTATGCTGACGATTTACTTTTTTATGTTATCGACAGCTCAGTTAGTGATGCTTGTTCAAAATTAAACCGTTCCTTAGAAATATTAAAATTATATTTAGATGTAAATGGCCTTGATATATCTCCTTCAAAAAGTGTAATAGTTTTGTTTTCCAGAATGCGCTTACCTCCTCCTGTTTCAATACATTTTAATAATTTTGTTATACCTGTTAAAAATGAAATAAAATTCTTAGGGTTATTATTGGACTCTAAGCTTTCTGGTTGTGCTCATTTTGATTATATTGTTGCAAAATGTGAAAAACTTATCAATATGTTACGTTGCCTTACTGGAGTTTGGTGGGGTGCACATCCATACTCTTTGAAATTAATTTATAATGCAATGATAAGAAGTATTATAGACTATGGTACTTTTCTCTTAGAACCCGGTAATTTAGCTGGTTTTGTGAAATTAGATCGCGTACAGTCCAAGTGTCTTAGAATCATATCTGGAGCTATGAAATCCAGTCCAGTGAATGGTCTTCAAATAGAGTGTTGCGACCCCCCCTTTAAATTGCGCCGTCAGTATCTTTCTGATCGGTTTTTATCTCGATGCTTACAATATTCAAATCATCCAATTATAACGAAATTAAAACAACTATCCGATCTCACTAGGTCTTCATCGTACTGGGTTCATAAGACCCCTCCATGTTTGGTGAATAGTTGGAATAAGTATTCCTTTTTATCTGCACCTATTAACAATTTACCATTATTTCCTTTGTTTAAATATAATTTCAATTGTCTGCTCCTTTCTCCTTCCATAGATCTCGATCTAGGTGAAAGGTTGAAATCTGATTCTGAACTTAGCATATCCGAGAATATTGAACTTTCAAGTTGGCATCATATATTTACCGATGCATCGAAACCTGCTAATGGTTGCGTAGGTGTAGGTGTGTATCATTCACAGTTTACCATTACACAAAAAATTAAAATGCCTCAGGAATCGTCAGTGTTTTCTGGGGAATGTTTTGCAATTTTCAAAGCCTTAGATTACATAAATAGCTTTAACCTTTCTAATACCTTAATTTTTACCGATTCAAAAAGTGCATTACAGGCTATTCAAAAATTTCCCTTCCGGAATAACACTCATCATTCTACGGTATATGATATAAGAAATTTGTTGTATAAATGCTATCAAAAACAGTTAACCGTGAAATTCGTATGGGTTCCTGGGCACTGCGGCGTTGTTGGTAACGATAAGGCTGACAGTCTGGCGAAAGATGCTTGTCTTTCTGGTGACATTCATCCGTTTAAAATTCAACCTAATGACCTTCTATTACTACCGAAAGATTTCCTCTATGAAAGCTGGAATATGCTTTGGCAAGATTCCTCAAAAATTAAAGCCAAACATTTATTTCAAATACAACCGGTTGTTCCAAAGAAACCGTGGTTTTTCTTTTTTACTCTCTCCAAAACTTTCACTAGTGTTTTAATACGCATGCGGCTGGGTCACACTTCTTGTCCGGTTCATCTGGCACGGTTGGGAATGATGAATAGTCCACTCTGTGCTTGTGGTGAGGATGTGGGTGACTTAAACCATATAATATTTTCTTGTCGCAATTTCTGCCGTTTATCATTTATCAATACGTTAATATCATTAAATGTTCCTTTGCCTACTTCTATAAGCTGTCTACTTATATCCTTTAATATCGATATTTATCTTGCAATAGAATCGTATCTTTCATTTAATAATATAAAAGTATAATATTTTCATCCCTCTTTATGTAATTTTATGTAATCTATCATAATTCATTTCCGTATTATCCTACTCCCCTGATCCTTTTGCTTCCTTTTCCAAATTCCTCTCTATTTTTATGATTATTACATTAAAAGTTTCCTCGTTTTAAAAACTTGACATTGGCAAATACACAAGCCGTGTAATGCTACGCAAAAAAAAAAAAAAAAAAAAAAATTATTTTCTTTCTTCTTTCTTGTCTTTGCTTTTCGGACGGGCTGGGTGGCGTGGCTTTAGATCTGGCAGTTTGCATTTATAAAATTGATAAAATACCACACTATTTATAAAGCCGACATGGGTGATCGTTAGTTCATTTTACTAAGTAGTTATAGTAAAACAATAAATTTGTTGTAAACTAACTATTATTTACTTAATTTAGCGTACGCATCAGGTGATTACAGTGGCGGCGGCAGCGGTGGCGGTGGCGGTTATTCCGCTCAATATTCTGTACCACCACCGTCGATGCCTTCGGGAGACAACAATTATGGTTCAAGCCAAGGGGGATATAATCAGAATTATTCTGCACCAAATACGGGCCAGGAATGGAATCAACAAGGTTCAGGTGAGGTTAATAATTTTTCGTCTCTAGATAAAAAGGCGACGAGTTTAAATTATAAAAATATCTACGAAGTACATTAATAAAAGTTCTAGTAAATTATGTAGATATGTGACGGGAAGTTTCCATGTTTGACTGTTAAACTTAGGGTTCTTTTCATCATCCTAACCTAGCTTTTGTTTAAGCTTCAGCTCCGCGGTTATACCTAAATACCCACTGGCTCATTCTTGTTTCTGCTAAATCACTTTATCCAAGATATCTTTATTTCGATAAATACACCATTTCCATTCGTCATCATACAGATTAATGTAAACTGGAGTAATATTTATTTCATAAAAATACTTATTTTGCAGCGTATTGTTTATACTAATACTATTAGATGCACAGCTCCTTTTATCGTCTAGAATTTATTTTTATATAATAGATTATTTTCTAGGTGGCAGCAACTATGGGGGTAGTCAATCAGGAAGTAGCTATGGCCAAAACTATAATTCAAATTATGGCAGCGGAAGCTATGACCGTAACAATGGGAACAGTTATAATGTGAGCGGGGGAGACAGAGGAACAAGTAATTATAGTGGAAGTGACCGTGGAGGCTCCAACTATGGTGGGGACAGAGGTGGGAATGGCAGTTACTCTGGTGGAGGAGACCGTGGTGGATATGGTGGGGGTGATCGTCCAAGCTACAATAGAGATGGGGGGAATAGGGATAGCGGATTTGGGTGAGTAACAATTTCATATTTTTTATCATTTCATTGTCATCGAACTACCCAGTTTAAATTAAATTGACTTGGTTACCGTATAAAATACTAATGCAGTGTATAGGTACCTATAATATCAGGGCATGTAATATATAGTTAGGTATGATATAGTCTTTAATTTATTCCTATCAGAACAGCAAGGATAGCTAAGTAATAAGGAGGTATACAAACATTTTCTGGTAATGAAAAAAACTGATACCTAAAATGTGCTAAGCCAGCTCTTATTATCTAATAAATATAATTGATACATATTAGTAGGTTAAGCAGTAAGTCTTTTATTTAAAATTTTGTTTTGTTCTATTTGGTTTTTTTAATTAACATTTTATGTTATGAAGTTTCTACTACAGTCTTTAGGGTTCTACACCAAAGCCATTAATCTCAGTGCATTTATTTAAATGCTTTAAACTTCAATAAATATATTTTTATTACCTACATTAGCAAATTGAGTAATATTTAAAGAGTTTAAACTGTTTGAATTTTACTAAGTTATATATGAACATTCTATTGCTTGTTTCTTAGGTTAGATTTTGATAGTGGCAAAAGATCCAGTACTCTTTATTAAAACACCTTTTAGGAAATATGATGTTATATTTTTTTAAGAAATTAAGTTTATAGGTGTAGTTCATTTTGGACAATGAATATGTTGATTACTTTATTTAGAATTGTATCAATATTTAATTTATCGGAATCTTAAAGTTGGCTTTTTACTATTATGTTATCAGTTTATTTCTGGCACCACAAATTTGTTATTTAATCAATGGTTGGTTTATGAGTTACTGGCTGTGATCCTGATGCATGCCACTTATCACTATATAAGAGTTTCTGAATTACTTGGATCGTTATAGAAATATTCAGGATGGTGTGGATTTTATCCAAAGAGTTTATTCTACTATATTTTTATAAATACATAAATAAAATTAAAGGTATCTGATTATGATGAGAATAAGTAATGACATAATGGTATTTTATTTTTGCTGAGTAAAATTAAAATATGTTTGGGGTATTATTGAATTACAATTTGTTTCCTTTGCTTTATTCAAGTGTACTGGCTGTCATATCATATTGCTGGTATATTTTACGAGACTTAACATCTAGGTGTATCTTTTTATATGCTATCTATTGTAATGTGTCATCCTATGATTAATTATATTTGAAGTGTGATTTTTAGAATGAATTAAGGGCCCATTTATTTTGAAAAAACAATAATATGGGCATAGGTATGTTTTCCAGCGAACATTTAATATTAAACAACACATTAGGTGAGTAATTGAGATGCAAAAGCTATCAATGCCTGTGTTTGGACAAAACAGCGAAATAAGAGTATAATAATAATAGTGAACATAGAAATTTTCATGTCATCAAACAAACACAGATTTTCTAAAAATAATAGTTGCCTTGGACATAGATTTTCATCTCAATTACTCATCAAGTAGGTATATTATGTTATGAAGACCAAAAGTTTGGATTTATATCTTATAATCTGCAATAACTGTAAATTTTTATATGTATTACTTATCCAGTCCATCCTCCAGTACAATTATTTAGATATCAGATAGGCGTTTGTAATTTATGCCCGTGGGTTATTTATTAATCACATATCCTACGGTTGAATAAATGGATATATACTTCAAAGTGCTCAGGGGTACGATTGTCTATCCTGAAATCCTCTGTCTTTTTCGCCACCCAACTGTCGTCTTTTCATCATGTTTTGCTAATGTAATAATTTAAAACTATTTTTTGGGGTTTACGTTAATCTATGATCCAGTGTGTGTTTTCCATATAAAAAAAACTAGAATAATGGTTTCGTAAATTTTGAATATACACAGTGAAGTTTAGATTAAGAGGTGTAATCGCCCTAACGCCTACCATGTCATCTATTTTACGAGTTGTAATCGTCAAATATTTCGTGTGTGACTATCGGTCTCCTATTCCTACTTACTGAATCCTGATTTTTGGGCTTCAGATAGGTATATATTACGCTGGATATTTTTGTACTTTAAGTATTTACGTGCTTTATTGTTACCCTCTATCCCTCCATGGTGTTATATGACCGAGCTCAAGAAGCGGATAAGAAATCAAGCATTCATTACACTGCGAAAAAATGAATGTCCAAGTTATGGAGTTGACTACCTAAATGTGATTCCGGTGACTGCTACTGCTACAGCGTATTCGATACATCTTTATTAAGTAAATTAAAGCAGTTGACAAATTTTCTGCTTAGAAACATCCTAACTTTTGGTCCGTTAAATATAAAATTTACTTGCAAATAAGGTCGTCCTAGGTAGTGGATTCTTTAATTTGTTTATTTTATATGCCATAAGTTACTTTACGTGCCAACCTATTTACCTATTGCATTATGCATGTATCAAAGAATCCTTTGTAATAATAATATCTACAAACGTTCCTTCTAAGATTTTCAAGGTTTAAACATAATGGTAAAGAAAAGGATGCTACACATGGAGTGAGGTCACTTTAAAGTGAACCTAGGTGTCAATCAGTCTGCGTGCTTCGTACAGTGTGTCCCCAGCCTGCCCAGTGTACTAAACGCTGTTCTTATTGTTTTAGTGGCGGCGGCAGGGGGGGTGGTTTTAATAAAGGTAAAGCTCCTCGTGATGAGCGAGTGGTGCTGTTGACATATTTTTAATTTGTAAATATCTAAGGGCTGCCAAACATAGTATTCTGCTGGTTTACTTATAGTTAAACAATCTGTAGGTGCAATAATGTAATGGTTACCGCAAAAATATAACTATAGTTGTAAGTATCTTCATAGTGAACCCAACTTTGTGTGTCTACCGTCTGTACCGAGGGAGTGGTCCGAAGATCTTTTTAACCTGGTGCCATCGTCGCCTTTCATAAATGCTGGGAAGCATATCCAGTTATCCACCGACTCAGTAGGTCGTCAACATAACGATTCTATCAGACGTGTCTATTGCGGACTATTACTTATACGTGGAACTGGCATGAGCATTACGGTTTTCCTGCAAGCTCTTCACGGTCTGGATCATATCATTTCCATAAAACACTGTAATTAAGGACAAATGCGACACAAAATAAACGTTATTATAAAATTGGTTTGACGTGATAAGGTTAATATGAATATTCCGTGGATCCGTATTTGGTTTTTAAGATTACGTAAAAAATTATATTATATTTCGAGGATTTGCAAAGAATGGGTAAACTTTGATTTTGGCGCAAATAATATTCTTCAAAGTAGAGTATAAAGAAACATCAAGATCATCGTAAAACAAGGAGTTGACAGGATCAAACGGTATACTTTAAAGAACCGCTTTACGAGTGTATCTATTAGTGTTCTTGCTCGTAGTAGGATTTCTGGACGAAACGTGATATCTAAGTCAGTCATTCCCTAGAGTTGTAAAGATCGAATTTTCTGTATTAAAAACTAATATTTATTTATCAACCTATTTATGCGTTATAATCATGATTACTATTATTGTACATTCAACAAACATTAATAAAAATCCAGGTGTAGAAAAAAAAATGCATTAGTTATTGTGTTAAAATATAATTGATTATTATCATATTTATAAATTTCAACTGTTCAAGTGTTCTTACCAGAAACGATGTATACAGTTTTGGCAGCCCTGCCGTCAAATCAAATATTTGTTCTGAATTCGTCTTCAAACATCGCAGCTTTTCAATGTCATCCATATAATACTCGAATGAGACAATAGGTTCCAATATAACATTAAATAAAAAAAGGTTACGCTATAAAAAACACAAGACTGTGTTTTGCGTCAATCAGGGGAACATACTTTACGGTGTTTTTGATTAATTATGTATTATGAAGGTTTATATTTTAAGAAGACGGTATTAAAGGAACAGGTAAAGATGAGAATTGTAAACCAGTTGTAATAAACATACAATAACGACTGAAAAGTACAAATGTTTTTGGGTAATTGGAGTATCTTCATGTTCATGTTGGGTAAAATATATTAAGTTTCCGAGTGGACAATCTAAGGGTGGATATTTATGATAAAATTCACGATTAACGAACAGTTTTTGTTTATTTCGGATAAAATGTAAAGATAAACGTATTTTTAAGTTAAATACATTACGAAAATTAAACCATCGTCTGTCTGCAGGTGGAGGTGGCGGTGGTTTCGGTGGAGACCGGGGTGGGGGTGATATGGTGACACAGGAAGATACAGTCTTTATTCAAGGCATGAATCCATCAACAACTGAAGACGAGCTGTGCCAACATTTTGGAGCTATTGGTATTATTAAGGTAGGTATTCTTTACTGTTTTTTGCTTCAAAGCATAATAATGTTGCAATATATTCTGTTGTGATATAAAAAAAAGTGTTAGATATATACAATCGGACAGATATATTAAAATGGCACATTGAATTGCTAGTTGTTGCTTCTCAGTTGAAGGCTGACAATAGATAACATTGGCTACGCTGTTCGTTTACATTTTAATGAAAAGGTTATTTTCTTTTGTAGACTGACAAGAAGACTCAAAGACCGAAAGTGTGGATGTACAAAGACAAAGCGACGGGCCAACCTAAAGGTGAAGCGACAGTTACATACGAAGATTCGAATGCGGCATCTTCGGCCATTCAGTGGTTCGATGGAAAAGACTTTAACGGGACTACCATTAAAGTATCTCTCGCTCAACGACAAAACACATGGGGCGGCAGTAAGGGCGGCGGCGGCGGTGGCGGCGGGGGCTTCCGCGGCGGTCGCGGCGGCGGGGGCGGAGGCCGCGGCGGCGGCGGCGGAGGCGGCGGCGGCCCGAGGGGAGGCGGCGGCGGGGGCGGCGGCGGCGGCCCGCCCTCGGGCAACCGAGAGGGCGATTGGAGATGCCCTAATCCAAGTTGCGGTAACACAAATTTTTCATGGAGAAAAGCCTGCAACAGATGTAACGAAGAGAAGCCGGGTGGCGCCGGAGGAGATGGTCCGTCTGGTGGTGGCGGTCGCGGCGGCGGAGGTCCGCCCGGCCGTGGAGGTCGCGGTGGTCGGGGCGGCGGCGGCGGCGGCGGCGGTGGCGGCGGCTGGGGCGGCGGCGGTGGCGGCGGCGGACGCGGCAGCGATCGCGGCAGAGACCGCGGGGGTGACCGCCGAAGCTACGGCAGTGGCGGCGGCGGCGGCGGTGGCGGTGGTAGCGACCGTGGCAGCAGTGGGGGTGTCATGAGAGGAGATGGCGGGTAAGTAAACGAATGTTATATTTTTCATTTTTGTTAAAAGAAAGACAAGCATAAATGCTACTCTAAATCATATTCTTCCAGTATGCCAGATTTCATTCTGATCTGGTTGTAGCGTGATGGAGTAGGTTACAAACATCCTACCTCCGAAATTTATAATTATATCCTTTATATTTGCAATACATATATCTTTTTAAATCAGTAAAGTTGTTTTGAGTTTATCCATACCATTTCCATTTAATTATATTAGTGTAGATAGATATACTCATTTCAAATCTATTCTTCTTTACAGTGGCAGAGACCGGCAGAGACCCTATTAAAGAAGAACACGTATTTTAGTAATTAATTTCTTTATAATTACTTTAGTTTGTAAGATTATTCGATTCTGACCGAATTTTGAACCTTACAACCTTGATGAAGGTATTCATTATGATGATGAGGTTATCTGGTATTACAGACTTATAGATGACATTTATCTTTCAAGTTAATATGACTTAATTATTTATGTTAAATATAAAAAAAAATCTAAATGAAGTGAACTCCTTCTGTAGGTAACAAAGTATATTTAATGTTAACTGAGTTTGTCCACATCATTGAAGATTGATTATGTAAAGCACTATCAATCATAGAAGACCCAAGCACTAGTTTATAAATATGGTAACACAAAGTACACTATTTTTTTTATAACCGAGTAGTAAAATAGTCTCGTCTTGCTTGTGACTTTTTTACTACGATCAAAATTGTATTAGGTAACTGTGAAAAGGCATGTCCTCCTAAATGTGAAATGTATGTTATAGCGCATGAAATTAAATGTCGTGGGGTCATTAAACATTAGTTTATGTATTATGTCTTGTTTTATTACCTCTATCAATGTTTTTGTGAAATCGCTATTTTACGAGAGATATACAAAACCTACATACAACATTTTAATGAAAAAAACGATTATGCATGAGTAACGACTCAATGATTTACGAAATTACTAATATTATAAAGGCGAAAGTAGCTGCCTCTCTGTCCGTTTGTTACGCTTTCATGCCAAACCACAGCACCAATTTTAATGAAATTAGGATTGCCTAGACCTAGGTAAATCACAAGACGCCATAAGTGGGGGACGAATGGACCTGTTTTGATTCTCCTTAAAAAGCTGAGGAGATCAAATTGTTCTTAGCTTATTAGCGTTTCAAGTACATACCTAAGCCGTTTCCTAAGAAATTTTAAAATATTTATACTTCTAATGAATATACTCGTAGAAAAATAACTTTTAAATATTATTTTCCGATTGCAAAACTAGCTTATTTCTCATTTTGAATTTAAAACGAATAAGGATATTTTATTGACTAGGACTAAGTAGGACTGAAAACGCTGATGAACGAAAAATTTTATTTTTGAAGTGGCTACCGAGCTATAGGTACGGTACGATCACAACATGCTTCAAGAAGAAATGCCATGATGCGATACTGCTTTGAGGATAAAAACTGGCTCCAACTATCGTAAGTGTACCAGTGGTGGCCACGGTACCAGTAATGGCCAAAAATTTAAAGAAACATCTAGAATTCGGACATGAGCGAATGTTTTTACATTGGGATTACTGTGACATAGACTTTAGACATCGAACTATCTAAGTTTAACGTTTTATTCAATTCAGTCAGTTATATGTACAAATATGCGAGAATACATACTGTAAAGTGATTTGAAATTGACAACGACGGCTTTTCTTAAGGAAATCATCAAGGCGGTGAGCAGAAAGTTTCACTTGTAAAATAGTATTGCTTAATTAAAATCAAAATTGGTTTTGTTTGATGTGTTAGCCATAAAATAAAGATAGACTAAGACTGGGGTATCCATTAATGGATTTTCCCTGGCCAAGACTGGGTCACAAAACTACAACTTTTATTTGTTAAATTAATTGAATCCAGCTTTGCCGTATCTCACGCGTAACACATTACAAATATTAAATAAGGACTGGACTTTACAGTTTCACTATATTCAGTGCTGAAACTTTCACAATTTTGGTAGTATTTCACAAAAACCAGTTTTTTTTTCTTAAACTGGCCACCATTGGGTCATTTACCATAGGTAGACTATCCTCAACGTGCATTATAAAATTAAAGGGTGCTTTCAACTTTATATAAACAGTAAAATTATAGATATTAAAAAAAGTGCACGTTCTTGTTTTCATTGAATAAAAGGATTAGCTATTAATTATATCTTTAATCGTATAGGTAAGTACTTAATTGGCCTGAATGACTAACAACAACATAAATAGGTACTTGATACTTACTTAAATTACCTTATATAAACACTAATTTCGAACAATTCATTCATATTCTATGTTATATTCTTTAATGATAGCACCTACCTAATCTAAAAAATTGGTACAAACAGCATTTTTTAAGGAACGGATAGCCAAAATCAATATGGAGTCTTCAAGTTCCCAGTAAGTACCTACCTGCGCAGGGACTAAAATAAGTAGGTAGCCTTTGGGGAACTTTAGTTTTGATAGAAATAAAACTACTCTGGTCGATGTATGGCATTAGTTTTACTACAGTGTGGTCGTCCATTAGCAAAGACCTCCTCCAGGTTATGCCAAGCGATGTAACCACAAGTAAGACTAGATAAGATTCATTCATGAGCAATCCCTGTACCTACATATTTTCTTATGCAATGACCCAGGCTTGTTGGCTGAACCTAAAAATAGGAGGTATGATATTCGACGCAGTGTACCCAAAAGCATGATTGTCGTTCGAAGAACTAACAAACTCCATATTTTTCAGGAAAGAAAATCCGCTAAATATTTGGCATTTAAAAATATTACGGATATTTTTGTGGTCCTTGGGTGCATGGCCAGGTGAAACGCTAGACGAGAAGATTCATTTGATCGCACGTTACTTTAGGGTACATTTGGCTGTACAAACCACGTTCGTACTCTCGGGAGAAGTGAATTATTTTGTCAAACATTTCAAGGACCTCGATTTCATGGTTTTAGGAGATATTATCGTAACTTCATTCTTAACAGCCTTAACCCTAGTAAGTTATATCACGTCTACGTCATAAACGGAGTTTAAGGTAATTGGCAATTCACTGAGTAGAGATGACTAACAAACGTAAGGTAAATTTCAGTTAGATACCTAACACCTGCGTAAGTACCAACGTAACATCATTAATCCCTGTTTCGTTTTAGAGTAACCTACATAGTTACTTATTAATGAAACCCTTATACCTATACCTAGCTCAGGGCCGAATTTAGAGGTCTGGATGCCTCGGGGCAACAAAGGAGCGGAGGCCCCCCTCGTCTCAATTTATTGTCTAAATGAAATGAACAATTCTTTTCTGTCTAGTTTTTCAATAAATCATGTAAGTGAAAGTGAAACAGCAAAAAAATAAATTATAAAAGAAAAAGATGTTTACTAGTCTTTATTAGTCGGAATTTGGGGAAAAAAGGTCGAAGGCTTCATTGTGGGGGCCCCCCGTTTGTGGAGGCCCGGGGCTTTTGCCCCGCTTGCCCTCCCCTAAATCCGGCCCTGACCTAGCTATACCTACCGACAACATGATCAAAACTTGTGTGCTCGGTGGTCTATTGGAAAAAAAATATACTATTATTTCAAAACGTTATAAACAATAGTGATCACATAGATAATTTCACAGAAATAATAAAAAAAAACAGAAAAAAAATACCTAAACTGTTAACATTTTCCTAAGCTCCATTTTATAAATAAGAAACCGGCCAAGAGCGTGTTAGGACACGCGCTGTATAGGGTTTCGTAGCTAGATTGAGAAAATTCAATACTTTACGTGTACGTAGGTACATATACGTTTTACTAAACATATTTTTAATATTGAGGTGGCAGCGAAATGGTAAAAAGTCGTATTCGGTTGATTTTAGGATCTTTTTTACTTCGACTATAACTCGTTAACCAGTAAAGCCAACTTAACCGTGATAGTTTTCCTTTAAAATTCATCGTATATACTACTAGCATGAATTTTTTTACATATCTACAAACAATGGTTTAGTTTTTTGAGGGGGGGGGGGGGGGGGGGACACATGACTAACTAAAATTACAGCTTAAAAGCTTAATATTTCGTAAACGGAACCCTGAATCGGAAAGCGCAAAAAAATAGCAAACCTTTGCTATTTTTTAATAAGCTATCCAACGATATGCCACACTATAGGAATGGAGAAAAATATTTTCTTAATGGGTTTTCCTAGATTTTAAGTTTCAACTTTGTCGACGTTGTTAATATCTACTACCATTCCAAATTACAGCTCGACCGCTTCTGAGATTACCCGCGGACGGACGGACGGACATGGCGAAACTTTAAGGGTTCGTAGTTGACTACGGAACCCTAAAAATGGAGTTTAGGTCGCTGCCTGTGGGTAAGGTGCCCAGAAGGCTGGTTGCATTACCTCTTTGAATAGCCAGGCTTAGATATTCGTTGTCCGAGGTAAGAACCTGCCCTCTGGTCACCAGACACCTCATTGAGGCGCGTCGACAAATCGCGATATACTTAGTCTTACTTATCTATTGTTTGTTTGAAGATAAACTACGTGTGTGTACGATTTTTTTATGGGTCACATTTTCCATGAAATGAAGAATCATATAACTTTTTAGTTTCGGGCCCTGTTACCAAACTTTAAAAATTATGGCGTCATAGCGAGGCACTTCTTCTTCACATTCCATTTGATTCATTTCAAGGATAAAGGTGTCAGTTTTATGGAGGTAAGTACTAGGTATGTATTAAATGCTAGGTTTCTTCTTAGGCACCGATTTTACATTTTTTTTAATGAGAGTATCTAGGTACTAAGGTTACACTCGGTAGTTAGGTACTAGGTATACCTACCATAAATATATATGGTCCATCTATATAAAGTAATTTTATAGGATTTACCTATAGTATGAATGTACGAATTCATAAAACTTTTTTTAATCCGAAGAATACATATAGATAGAGACCGGCCATGTTCAGCGGTAGGTAATAGCATATTTTACCTAAGATCTGGTTATGACACATATTATCGGTAGCTGTACATTTACAAAATTTTATGATCAAATCAATCAATCAACAAAATGATCGTAGACTGAAAATTCAGAAAAATATTTGATTGCTTACGTTTACAATTTTTTTTAATCTACACTAATATTATAAAGAGGAAAGATTTGTATTTTTGTATGTAACGAATAAACTCAAAAAGTACTGGACCGATTTTAATAATTCTTTTTTCATTAGAAAGCTACATTAACCTACATGTCGACTTAAAAAAAATCAAATCAGGGGCATCTTTATGTATATAAACCGGTAAATAATACTACCAAAATTAGAATAGGAATTACCTACTCAGACAGCCGTGCATAGGTAGATACCTACCTACTAGATACCTACAGCCGTGGCGGAGAACGCACCTACTCACGATCATGAGGGGTGCTGGCTTTCGGTGAACGAAAACATCTTATGAAAACCTGCATGCTTGAGATCATGTCGGCGAGATGTCATAATTATAGGCAAGTGAAGTCCGCCAATCCTCACTAGCGTGGACTATGGCCTAAACCTCCCCTAACAACAGGGGGGAGGCTCGAGGTTCACAGTGGAGAGAGAGGCATGTGAGCTAATGAATAATGATGATACTTACCTTAATTTTTTCATTACAGATGTATAAAACAATACACAAAATATCGCATTACTTCACATGGTTCACGTTGGTAGTTTCGGCTGGAGGAATGGTCTTATTTAATTTCTCACCTATGTGCAACAATTACAGGAATGGAGCATTCTCGAATAATATAGATGAAAACACTATGCTAGAGTTCGCTGTCTATTACAGCTTCCCGGGATTCAACCCAGAAGATAACTTTTTACTAACTACTATCTTTAACTTATATTTATCCTACTGTTGTACAATAGTAGTTTGTTTCATTGATTTACTATTAATTATTATGGTTTTTCAAATAATCGGTCATATTCTTGTACTTAGTAAAAACTTGAAAAGTATACCCAAGCCTAAACATCACGGCAAAGGCGAACGTGGATATAATGTAATACTGTTCAACGATGAAGAAAATGTTAATATACGGAAACAAATTAGTGTTTTTGTCGAACATCATAAATTGATCGTCAGGTTAGTACCTATTAGTGTATCTGGGTACCTTTTGTTTCTTTAAGGAATGTATTTTGTAGACATACCTACATCTGTAGGTTTTCAATGTTAGGTATATATATGCCTAGACTTAAAATTGACGCAAAGAACTTGATTACTCCCAGAATGTTTAAAAACAATAAAATTGTATTTCAAAATTTTAAATATTACTTAGGATTTAGGTAATAATCTTCCTATTCCAGGCATCGTTAACTATTCTTTGTTATTGATTGCGTCGCGCCTGACTGTGCTCTTTAATAAACGAAATAAGTAAATGTTGTATATAGTTCAGTATAGAAGTACATATCTATATAGACCGGATAGGCCAGATGCTGTCTTTTTTCCAGAAATAATGAAATTGTTCCGAGAGAATTGTATCACTGTTCAAATATTCTTTAACAAATTAACGTACCTACCTACATTAATCTTGTGTAATGTTTAGTAAGTAAAACACCAAATTGACTTATTCCTATTGCCTAGCTTCACAGATGGAATTTCGAATTTCTTCGGATATATGCTGGCTTTCAATTATTGTTATCACTCAGTAAGCTGCTGTCTATTACTGCTGGAGTGCTCTCGAGGTGTAAGTACCTACTTATTTCTGTGCATTCAATTTGTTTGTGACATGGCTGAGCACTTATTTACACGACACACGCGAGTCGTACCTAATGCAACGCAACATTGACGTAGGTAATCATGTTAATATTTTAAAAATGAAAAAAACAAAAGCATAATAAATAGGTAACCATCCATTTGTAATGTATTAGTACCATAGATATCAATGATTTATGCACCTATGTATGGGCAGTGAGTGTTCGACTTTAGTGTCTACCTATAGTGGGATTGACTATTTTCATTTACGTTGGTACCTTCTTACTCTACCTATATATGTATATACATTACAGGATCTAAATGGCCTGGCGCGATTTGGACCTTTGACATTCATAATCTTCGGCCAATTGATTCAAATATCGGTTATATTTGAAATAGTGAATACTGTGGTAGGTTATGTAACATTAAATACTTACCCAAAATTAGGTTTAGAGAAATTACAAGATAATGCAAATAATAACATTTCAGAGCGTGAAATTGAAAGACTGTGTTTACGAAATGCCATGGGAATGTATGAATGTTAGCAACCAGCGCTCCGTGTGTTTACTGCTCAACAGAATGCAAACACCAATTAACGTCACTGCCATGGGTATGACGACCGTAGGTGTACAGACTATGGCTGGAGTAAGATCATTGCACATATAAAAAGCTTCAATCCCCTGTGCCTATATATCACACTAGTGGCTCCCCGCGGTTTCACCCGCGTACCCGGGTGATCTTCCATTTTGCCGGGGTAAAAGCAGCCTATGTCCTTCCTCAGGCTCTAGACTATCTGTGTACCAAATTTCATTTAAATCAGTTCAGTAGTTATAGAATAGAATAGAATAGAATAATCTTTATTGTTTGACTTTACATTGGTAAACTATGCTAGGTGGATTTGCAACAATATGAGTAACAGTCTACCCATAACGGGCATACAATATATTAATTTTATGGTATCATAGATTAAAAACTTAAATTAAATTATATACAAAAATTATCCAGACAACAATAGACAGGTAACATTTAGACAAATTTACAAATATTTAATTTACTTATCGATTACAATGTCAAAAAATTCATTCAAGTCATAAAATACATTATTAATTAGCCATTTCTTTAAACAATTTTTGAATTTAACATTAGGTAGCTCTTTTATAGAGTTAGGCAGATGATTATAGACCCGTATGGCAGAAATATGGGCACTTTTTTCATATATCATTGACTTTATCCTTGGAAGATACAAGTCATCATAACGCCGCAGAATTGTCGGACGATTACGCTTAGCAGATATTTTTTCAAAATATTGTCCTTGATATCTCACCAGTAAACAGAGTTCTAATATATAAATACCCGTTAGTGTAAGATAACTTTTTTCTCGAAATATATGACGTAATGATTGGTCCCTAGTCATGCTATAAATTATTCTTAGGCTACGTTTCTGAAGTATGAATGTACTATTTGCTGTCACTGAGTTACCCCAAAAAATAATCCCATACGTTAACAAGGGATAAATATTCCCAAAATATGCACTTTTTGCTATTTCGATTGATGATACATCAACGAGTACCGATAATGCATGGCAAACACTCGAAATTTTGTTGTTTATCTTGTGGATATGAGCTTTCCAATTCAAATTTGTGTCTAACCTAATACCTAAGAAGTCAGTCTCATCGGTTTCATTAATCTTAACACCATTTAAGTCTATGTTTAATTTAAGTGGCACGCTTTTATGATTTCTCAGTTGAAGAATCTTAGTTTTTGCAGCATTTACTTTCAAATTGATATTATCCAAATATGAGGATATATTTTTCAAAGTTCGGCATATTTCGGATTCATAGTCAGCTAAACTTAAGCCATTATTGACAAATAATACTGTTGCATCATCAGCAAACAAGACGCAGAGGTGGTTAGTGACTTGAGGTAAATTGTTGATATATATTAAGAATAATAGTGGACCCAATATACTACCTTGTGGAACACCAATATCTGATCTCTCTAAGGGGGATTGAACTTGTTCTATAGATAAAGAAGATTTATTAAAATGAGTTAGCACTGTAGTTTGAAATCTATTAGATAGGTAAGACTGTAGTAACATATGGGCATTACCTCTAACTCCAATGCTATAAAGTTTATCTAGCAAAATCGAATGAACAACGCAGTCAAAAGCCAAAAAAAAGTCAAAAGTTTTAGCGTGTAAGCGAGACAGACAGAGTTACATTCCCATTTATGATATTAGTTAGGATCTAAAAGATAGATATTAAATGTCCATAACGAAAATAACCAAAATCAACAACATAGCTGTGGGGGCTATTAAAATGTTTTTTTTTTTTTTTCATTCAAATAGGCCTTTATAAACACTTTGAATAGTCAGACTCTAACGTTCGGTTCAGAAGGTTGGTTTAAATGGGAAGTAAGCTATTATAGAAACGGTTGATGTGATATTGATGGGATGTAAGGGGGCATATCTACCATCCATATGCGCCAAGCCAACCTCACCTGCACGCGGTACATCCTGCCGAATAGCGAACGAGGCTCTGGCGACCGATTAATGGCGGTATAACCATTCAAATCTGCGTAGCAAAATGCCACAGACCGATGACGGGCAGCAGCTTCGTCGGTGCGAGTAGCTACGCTCTGCGATCGCCAACCCGCATGCCCAGCGTGGCGATTATGGGCAAAACCCTCATGGCAAGCCAAATCCAATCACGGCCCCCAGTTCCCGGCCACCCTGCTATTCCTGATCACGGTGGCGGTCACGGTAACGGCAGGGTTGGGGGTGCGAAGAATCCCCGGGCTACGGATGGCCACCAAAAACATTTGACCTTGGCAACGTATAATGGACGCACGTTACGGCTTGACGATCACCTGGCGCAACTCGAAGAGGAACTGGGAAGGATAAGGTGGCACGTTCTGGGGCTGTGTGAAGTCCGAAGAGAGGGGGAGGACACAATCACATTGGAGTCAGGCCACCTTATGTACTACCGTGAGGGAGACCAGCTGTCCCAAGGTGGAGTCGGGTTCCTGGTAAACAAGACTCTCCGTGACAACGTTGTAGAGATTTCCAGTGTGTCGAGCAGGGTAGCGTACCTTGTTATCAACCTAAACAAGAGGTATAACCTCAAGGTGGTACAGGTTTACGCACCGACCTCAACACACTCGGATGATGAAGTGGAGGCTATGTACGAGGATATTCCAAAAGCCTTGCACTTCACCACTAAGGCTCACTACAACGTTGTCATGGGGGATTTCAACGCTAAAGTGGGAGTACAAAATTGCAGCGAATCGGTAGTAGGATCCCACGGGTTTGGCAGCAGAAATCATAGGGGGCAGATGCTTGTCAACTTCCTAGAAAAAGAGGGTCTCTTTTTGATGAACTCATTCTTTGAGAAACGGCCTCACAGGAAGTGGACATGGCAGAGCCCGGACACTATGACTAGAAATGAGATAGACTTCATCATAGCGGACAAAAGGCACATATTCAGAGATGTCTCGGTGATCAACAGGTTTAACACCGGAAGCGATCACAGACTGGTCCGAGGCTCTCTGAATATTGACCTAAAGCTTGAGAGATCCCGCTTGATGAAGTCTAGGCTCCGACCTAGCATGCTCCAAACTGCAGTGGGATCTGAAATGTTTCAGTCCAAACTGGAAAACCGATTTGCTGCCATGGAAACCACAAGTGACGTTGACCAGGCGCTTGACAACATGGTGGAAATTCTCAGGGAAGAAGGTACGAGATTTTGCAAGATGCGGCACGCAGGCAGGAAGTCGAAACTTTCGGAGGAGACTCTGGCCCTAATGACGAAACGACGTGAAAATCCACCGGGCACTTCGTCAGAACATACGGCTCTCAATAAACTGATAAGGAAACTGGTACGACGCGACCTCCGACGATCAAACACCCTCACCATAGAGAGAGCGATCGAGCAAAATCGGGGGTCGAAAGTGTTCGTCCAGTCCTTAGGGAGAAGCCACCTGACGAAGCTGACCACATCTTGTGGAAACGTCGTCGTTTCGAGACCAGAGGTTCTTGCGGAAGTTGAAGACTTCTATGGTCGGCTATACGAGTCGCATGCATCTCGACCTGACACCGAAACTGGGGATTCTAGAGCCACTTTGACCCGCCACTTCACCGAGGACCTGCCAGAAATCAGCCTAGACGAGATTTCGGCGGCTCTTAGACAGCTTAAAAATGGAAAAGCCCCTGGGGAGGATGGAATTACGACTGAACTCCTAAAGGCGGGAGCAGCTCCAGTCCTAAAGGAGCTTCAGGTCCTTTTCAATTCTGTCCTCTTCTCAGGGAGAACTCCAGAGGCATGGCATAGGAGTGTGGTCATTCTTTTCTTCAAAAAGGGTGACAAGACCCTATTGAAGAATTATCGACCCATCTCACTCCTGAGCCATGTCTATAAGCTGTTTTCGAGAGTCGTCACAAACCGTCTCGCGAGAAGATTCGACGAGTTTCAGCCACCGGAGCAGGCCGGTTTTCGAGGAGGATATAGCACCATCGACCACATCCACACAGTGCGGCAGATTATACAGAAGTCCGAAGAGTATAATCGGCCCCTGTGTTTAGCATTTGTGGACTACGAGAAGGCTTTTGACTCCATCGAGACCTGGTCTGTTCTGGAGTCTCTGCAACGATGCCAAGTTGACTGGCGATATATCCAAGTGTTGAGATGTATGTATGAAGCCGCGACGATGACCGTCCAAATCCAGAACCAGCAGACGAAACACATCCACCTGCGTCGAGGGGTGCGACAAGGTGATGTCATATCACCAAAATTGTTCACCAACGCACTGGAGGATGTGTTTAAGACGTTTGACTGGAGAGGACGGGGCATCAACATAAACGGGGAGTACATCTCTCACTTGTGATTTGCAGATGACATCGTCATTATGGCTGAATCGTTGCAAGAGCTACAACAGATGCTGAGCAGCCTTGCTGAATCTTCTCTACACATCGGTCTCCGGATGAACTTGGATAAAACCAAGATAATGTTTAACAAACATGTTACTCCGGAACCGACAGTTGTAAATGGCGATACTCTCGAAGTTGTTCAAGAATATGTTTACCTCGGGCAAACATTGCAATTAGGTAAAAACAACTTCGAGAGGGAAGCAAACAGAAGAATTCAGCTGGGCTGGGCAGCATTTGGGAAGCTGCGTCGAGTCTTCTAGTCACCTATACCACAGAGCCTAAAGACAAAGGTCTACAATCAGTGCGTCCTACCAGTCATGATATACGGAGCCGAGACGTGGACACTCACAGTAAGGCTGGTCCATACTTTTAAAGTCGCTCAGCGGGCTATGGAAAGGGCTATGCTCGGAGTCTCTCTGAAGGATCGAATACCAAATAAGGTGATCCGACAGAGAACCAGAGTAACCGACATAGCCCTTAAGATAAGCAAGCTGAAGTGGCAATGGGCCGGCCATATTAGCCGTAGAACCGATGACCGTTGGGGTAAGCGGGTTCTTGAGTGGAGACCGCGAATCGGCAAACGTGATGTAGGACGCCCTAAGGCCAGGTGGTCCGACGATATCTCCAAGGTGGCGGGGAAAAATTGGATGGGAAAGGCCAATGATCGAGCCCAATGGCGTGCGCTGGAGGAGGCCTATGTTCAGCAGTGGACCCGGATAGGCTGATGATGATGATGTGATATTATTCACAATCACTTTTTTAGGGTACTATACTAAAATCGCAAAATGCGATAGTTAAGTGAGAAGTTTATCTGTAAAAATAGGGAGCTAAACAAACATATTTTCACATAACATTATATATATATTCCATAACAGAATCTTATGTTTGTTAGCTTTAATTAATTTAAAATGCATCTATTCTATTTCAGATACTGAAAACTACATTTTCGTATTTTGCATTTCTTCGATCCATGAACGAATAATGCGTTATTAAAGCCATACCTGTCTACATTATTAAAATTATAGCACGTTATAGGTACCTACACACATATTCACTTACAATTATCGATGGTACAAAATAAAATTCTCTATTTAATTAAGTATTTTATTTACAGTAGAAAACAAAATATACTATGTATTTTAAATTGCTTTCTTTGGTCTAAATTACAGTTATTAAGATGAACTATGACAACACGTAAAGATTTAATACAATATTAATACGACATTACTTTATTACAATAAATAGCTGCAGAACGTGGTGGTGGCTCTTAGTCTATCTTCTCTGGAAGCTAAATATTTTGATAAGCACGAAGCCCACGACCGTGGCGGCGGCGACCCCGATCCCGGCCTTCCACCACGACGAGTTGTCTCCGCTTAGACTTGCAAAGTGCTTCAAGTGCCTGTCAAATATGTATTTATCTACACTAACATTTTACTATTTGTTATTTGTATTTAAGAGCCTCATAACAGAAGCTATTACGAAAAAATACTCTACTCACGATTGTTTCCATCACAACAAAAAAACCAATATAAAATAATAACACGTAGTCAGGGGCGGACTGGGAGTTTGTGGGGCCCTGGGCTTAAACTACATGGGGCCTAACTAAATTATTAACAGACTAGTGGCTCCCCGGGGTTTCACCCGCGTTCCCGGGATAAAAAGTAGCCTATGTGTTATTCCAGAACATATTCTAGCTCTGTGCCAGATTTCAAGCAGATCCCTTCAGCCGTTGGAGCGTGAAAGAGTAACAAACATCCATACATACTTACAAACTTTCGCATTTATAATATTAGTAGGATTTAATTTGTCCAGTACCTACTTAATAAGAAAAAAGGCAATAAAATAAAATGTGTATTTTTATTTATATTATTATCTTTTTTGACTTCAATGGGAAGTGGAGGCCCATTGTATCTACGGGGCCCTGGGCTGCAGCCCAAAAAGCCCTTATATAGATCCGCATATGCACGTAGTTGCTCTATTTTTAATTGCAATTAACTTTCCGGTGATCATAAGTACCAATCATGACAGACATTTAAACAAAGATTAAACTCTAGACTATCTGTGTATTTAATTTCAGTGTAGTAAGTTTAAGCATGAAAGCAAGACAGACAGATAGACTTTTTATAATATTAGTTAGGATTAATTGACAACGTTAAGAGGCAATCGACAAAGAAAGGACAAAGATTTTTAAATGGAATACCGCCCTAAATAATATAAATAGGATTTTACTCTACAAATTTAACAAAAAGATAAATTATAGGAAAAAAAATAAAAACAACGCATTAGTCATGCTGACTAAACCTATTCACGCGTCAATTAGGTAAGTGTGTAAAGATGTATGTACTTACCTGTGCTTGCTGAATAAAATCCAAGCAGCTTGAAATTGACTGACAAAGACAATTAAAATAACAGTTGGGATTGTAACAGTTCGAGTCAAATTAAGTGTTAGATACGTATCAACGAAGGTACGTAGAATAAACACTATTTAGAAATCGTTTTGAAAAAGAGAATTTCATCATGCTTATAAATGTACTGTACTGTAATGTAATGTAAAATGTACTTACGGAAACGCGGCCATGGTGGCTAGTTTAATAAACACATCGTGTTTGTTCTCCCTTATGTTGAACAACTGCGGCGGTAGCAACTGGTACTTGTTGCAGAACACTTCGGGCTGCAGAATGTACTCTTGACGCGCTATCAGTGCGTCGCCCTTCGTACCCACTATCAACACCGGAATGTGACTCTCCGCGAAGTATTTCTGAAATTTAATTCGAAAAGTATGAACAATGCATTTGCTTTAATGACAGCCCGGTTGGCTTTGTGGTTAGTGACCCTGACTCTCAAGCCGCGGGTCGTGGGTTCGAATCCCACCCAGGACAAACATTTGTATGCATGAATATGTCTGTTTGTCCTGTGTCTGGATGTAAAATATCTATATAAGTATGTATTTAAAAGTAGTATATGTAGTATATCAGCTATCTGGTTACCATATCACAAGCTCTGCTTAGTTTAGAATCAGATTGGCCGTGTGTGCAAAATGTCCCAGGATATTTATTTATTTATTTAATACCGATATATTGATCAAACCTCATCCTAATGACAGCCCGGTTGGCTTTGTGGTTAGTGACGCTGATTTTCAAGCCGCGGGTCGTGGGTTCGAATCCCACCCAGGACAAACATTTGTATGCATGAATATGTCTGTTTGTAAATATATATATAAGTATGTATTTAAAAGTAATATAATAATGTAGTATATCAGCTATCTGATCACCATAACACAAGCTCACTTTGAAGCTTATTTTGGAATCAGATTGGCCGTGTGTGAAAAATGTCCCAGGATGAAAAGTTAGTATCTGCACCATAAGGTATGTTCCACATTAGATAATCATTAAATGTGTATATAATATTAAAGATAATGCTTACAATATAAATCCTAGCGATATACTCGAAGGAGCGGCTAGCGGCGATGTCGTACACGAGGCAGGCGACGTCGCAGTTCACCTCGTGCGGCTGGAGCGGGTCGGACACTCGGCTGATCGGTATCTCCTTCAGCACCAGGTACTTCTCCTGTCCATACACTGACACAGTGTTAATACAGCAGTTTTCTATGCTATTGCAGTCACCTCTCTCGTGGCCGTGAAGCTTGATTTTCTACAAGAGATAAAAATGAGAGTTGAAACCTAAATCTAATATGCTAACGATTTTTTGCACATAGCACAGGTAATTAACTCTTTGATAACGTTACTAAAACATACTATATAAACAGAAACATGGATTACTTAAATAGCAACAGCGAATTTCACTATGTATATATAATAATCCATATTTCTAATTTCTCCCCAATACTGTCAGGATTATAGAGTGGTTGCAGGCGCCATTTTAGGTACTCCTTGGCAATGGCTATAATAGCACCATTATTTCATAAAACCTACCCAAGAGGAACTCTTCACGGTCATTACTTCAGGTACGAAATAAATTGAAATTAAATTACTCAGATAGTGCTCTGACCTTATGTGCTATACCGAGAAAGCTCCGACATATCGAAGTCTTGCCGCACGACCTTGGCCCTATGACGTGACACTGATACACATTGCGACTCGACTGTTTCTTGGCAATGTCCACTTTCTTCTCACGTGTAACTGTGAAAAAAAAACAAACCGTAAATAAAATATTTTTTAATACAGTTGCTCAAAAAGTGGTGTATTGCAGGGACGTATAGCGTTCGGAAAGTGGGCTATTACACACTAGTGCTTTTTTTTTACCTTTCCCGAACTCGTGCGTGCATCTTTCCCAACTGTCAAAATAATGTCTATTAAAAAGAAAAACCAACCATGAAGGTTTTGCTAAAGAGTTTTTATGATTAATACAAATACGTATATTTTTAAAAAGAGCTTGTAATTTATCTCAATATCAGATTTAATGATTTAGGTTAGGTTTCATTTCATCTCATTAAATTTCATTTTCATTTCATATCAATAAAAAAAAAATACTGAAGACTAAGCTGTATAGATAGTTCCCTTTGCGTACCAAAATGGGCGAAGAAAAATAAAACTCTGCTTATAAAATGGCGCCAACCGTAGGCGCCATTTTCCAGAAATTTTCATTGCGTGTTTAGTTTATTGTGTTTTTATTATTTTATTAAATTGCTTTATTTTTTCGCAACTGTATTAAAAATAGTCGTTCAGTACACTTGCGGAACCGTCATTGCAACTTGTTCCGAGTCCGACTGCCAACCCTCGCCTTCGGCTGCGCCGCGGCTCGGGTAGTCATTCGTCGGAACTCTTTGCAATGACAGCCTTTCCGCACTTGTAACGAAATATACTATATCAGATTCCGTAACATTATATGCAGCATTCTTTACTATATCATGAACTGCTGACATATTTTATATGATACTATTTTAGTATTGAATAACCAGAAGCTTTTAAGGATTTTGTAAAACAATACTTACTGTGTATTGCTGCATTTTGAGACTCATTTTCTAGAAAATTAAAACCAAGGTAGGCTAAATAGGAACTGGTGCTCTGCAAGTCCAATAAGGTCATTAACGTCCACCGACACATCCATCCTTGCAACGTGAGATATCCCTGAGAATAAATTACGTGAGGTAAAGATTCTAGATAGATTTTAGATATTTGATAGTAAAAATGGGATTAGGTAATGGTGATTACAGTCATATGACCCTTTCATGAGATTAAGAGTGACAGTTTATAAGTGTTTATAACGACCTATTTGTAAAGGCTTATACAAAAGACAAACATTATGGATTAATCAAGGTCACTACTGAGTCAATCAGTCTTATATATGGTCAAAAATATGCAATTTCGGATTACAAAAATTACAAATTACCTTATCGTTAGTAGGCACAGTGTATCTTAAATTATGCCATGGTATTCTGGGGCAACAGGAGAATACATTTTTCAGTTCTGTTGGGTTAAGCATGCCATCTTTGTCGTGGTCATACTTTTCAAATAATTGCGTCAAAAATTGTTGTCCTTTGTACGACAATTCAGAGGTACATCCAATTGGTACTTTGATACTGTAATATATGAAATATAATATATGTTATTGGTTTCATTATACAAGAATGAAACAGATGGATCAGGCAAATTGTTGGAAGAGTGATGGAGAGAAATTTTAGTTTTGGTATGTTTTAACATGTATTCTTAATCCCATCTTAAGTAAAAAATAGAAATGCATAACTTGCTTTATATTCCACCTTAATCAACCATCTCTTAGTGAAAGCAAATCAAATAATTCCTAAAAATCCTACGACTTAAATACATTAATGTAATAACAAAGTCATACTTAGCATATAAGTAGTTATGTGTTAGCTCTAAGCCCTCGTCGTATCCAAACTTGCGGAGCACTGTCCATGTTGTTTCATTTCTTCCTCTTTGTATAAATAAACAATGTAAGAATATAAAACCTTTTACTGTTATACATTCATTTTCTATTCCACCAGCAATGTTTTGTGCAATCACTGATTTTACTTCATCTAAAACCTAAACAAAAAATGAAACAAATCGTAAAAAGGTCTAAAATGTCAAGTTCTTCGAAAATTGTCTATCAATCTTTCAATTTAATACATAAAATGATATTTAGAAATACCATTCAATTTACACAACAATCATACTTTACATCATAAGATATGAAAAAAATTTATGTACACAATATAACTTTTTAATGCAAGAAAACCTCTCTGGAATGCAGATAAGAACTGGTCAAGAAACACTATGTTGAAAACACATTCTTTATATGCAAGAATTGATAAAAGGACCCTGGGTTTCATATAATTTAAAATACATAATTATATAAATTAACTGTTCCTCACCTGTAATTGCAGAGGTGAATCAAAGCATTTCTTTTGAAACATTGTTACTTCATAATCATCTAGGACTCCATCACCATCTAAATCACATATTTTGAATATCCTTGATAGTGCTTTTTTACATTTTTCCGTTAACTGTAATCAAACAATAAATTAATAATATATTATGTTTTATTTACCTACTGATAAATAATTATACTCAACACAATGTATATATTCATTTTCATGAACTTGCTAGGTTCCCTTCCTGCATGTTATAGATTTGGATAAAATACAATTTATTTTCTATCTCTGTATATATGTATATAAATATGAAGTCGTTTAAAAAGTAAGAACTTTTAATGGGTTTTATTTATTTATAAACAATACAAATTGTTGTTTTATTTATGAGTATTCTAATTTATAATTACCTCTTGTTCTTCAATGCAATAGATTGGATTAATAGGATGAAGTACTGCCTTTTGAGCATTATAAAACATCTCAGATACATTTGTAAGCAATTTTGCAGAACATTCTATACATCTGTCGACCTCAGGATATTCTTCAGCAATATCCCAAATATTCTGAAAAAAAAAATGAAATTCATTATGAAATTGATAACAAAATATTACAAGATAATATCCTTAGAATTATACATACATCTATAATAGAATAATCAATTAAATCTATCTTGTTTCCAACAAGGATAACTGGCTTCCGTGAATCTTCAGAGCAATTGTCCCTTACAAAGGGCAACCAATATGATGCTATCTTACTGAGAGTCTCTTGTCTGTCAACAGAGAACACTATACATATGACATGTGCCCTTTCTATTTCTTCTGCTACCTGTTCCATAGATTGCTCAGCAACTGAAATATGAGAAATGTCATTTGGTTACTTTTATTTTTCGTTGGTTTATGTCTGACCCCAATCCCATGACATTAAATGATGAAATAGTGAAATGTGATAAGCATACAAATCCTAGAAAGGAACTGGCACTTAAATGGTGCATAAAACATATATATTTGAATTCAGGTTGGTACCCAAGATGGTTCTAGACAGTATTCTACCCCAGCTATATTGTTTCCTTCAACAAAGTTTAAGGTGCTAAAGGCTTGATCCAACCCAGATCTTTTACCATGGCAATCAACCTACCACTAATACCTAACTTTACCTTACTATTAGTATGCAGTTAATCCATCATTGGATAAAAAAATTCAGATATTGATTTCATAGCAGATACACATCGATGATGATGAGATTATGTGGAAGAGCATATTATTATTTGATATATAGTGGTAAAAAAAATTACATAAACAGAAACTTCAATGCAAGAATTATTCATGTCATGACATAACAATTATTTAACTTGACTTGACTACACATGGTGTCTAGTGGGGTTCATAAAACACATATTTCAATAATACTACTGAAATCAACGAATGGAAAATGTTTGTGTAAATGTGAAAAAATACACTATTATTTTACTAATAACATTAAAATTTTATAATAAGAAATGCACGTAGCTTTGCTGAATATCTGCGAAACCAGATTTGATGTGACTAAACTCTGGTTTCGCCGATGATCTAACAAAATGAAAATAGGTACCTACCACAAATGTCTATTATATTTGTTGGTACTTGTTCCGGTGTTACGTCTGCTGGTATTGTGATCTCCTCAGCCTTAGGGGGCACATGGTCTGTGAATTCCTCAGTAACTAAGGATAGTATCAGTGATGTTTTTCCGACCCCTGGTTCACCTAGCAAGAGAATTCGCACAGTCCGGGGTAGACTTTCAAACACCATTTTGGGATATATGGTTTAGGAAGACATTTTAAAAACAATTAAAAATAATCAATTTTTGTTATAATAAATATAAATAAATTATATCTTTCACCAGAAGAAAGTGATTTGAAATCAAATAATATCGGAGAACATTCTTTTTTTATTTTAACATTTTTAACTCAGTGACTGACGTGACTGACTGATTTGACAGACAAACGAATTACATCACAGATTAATTAAGTACCTACCTAGTTGTGTAGGGCTAGTGCTGTCCTGTGTGTCTGTGACGGTAAGTAACATATCTTTATTTGCTTTTCTTTTGTCATTAAATAGTACCCATATGATTAGTGCAATAATCATTTTGAGTACATATTTAAATTAGGGTATTAGAAGTTATAAATTAAAAACCTGCATTTAATTTCGTATGATTTCAGAAACATGGCCGAATAATTCTAATATTTCAACTGGTAGCCTTGGTGCCAAGCATGTTTTTGTAGGTGTTCGTGAGTTTGCATGTGCATGTTTTGCATGTGTGTGGTGTATTCCGTGTATGCATATTATTTTTATACTATACTACTACATAATACTTATAGTCGGTTAATTACCTACCGTGTATGTCTTCTGTTTTATTACCATAAATTACATATTTTTATTTATATAAAGGCATTCTGACATTGAATAAATAAAAGGAAACTCTAGTCGAGTTTCCTTTGTCCTTAGCCGACTTTTAGTTGTAAAAATTCGAATCTACCACAACACTATTTATTTGGGACTAAAAAACTGCAACACTGGAAATGTCATTTATCTGCCGACAATGAATAATCTGAGTTTAAGAAATATTTTATTCTGCGGCACAGCAGATTGTAGGTTATGCCTAAATCGAAATATATAATTATATTTGTTTATGAACATACATTATCAATATCATGTGAAATATAACACAATATTATCGTGTACGCATATTACTCGTTCTTTATTTGTTACCATGGGGGAACTAAATAAAAAGCAAGTTGACTGGGATTCTTCCAAAGGTCTAAGAGAACCCATTAAATCTCTGGAGGTGAGTTAGTTCAGGTTTTAATGATAACATGTTACGGATTTAATGTCTGCCAGTGTATTCCGTATGCAAACCTGTCATCTTATCTTTTCTTTCTTAATATAACTTAGTTAACTACTACTAACTAGTTTTTAACTTAATTTCTATTTCTACTAATAATATAAAATAAATGCAAAAGTCTGGATTAACATTAAGTTATACCTTTTTCCAGTAGGTGAAATGTATTATGTCTCTTATCAAATAAATTATAAATTTATATAAAAATCTGAGACAAAATAAGCTGGGCTTCCACTGTGGTAACCGGATGTCAGATATACTTTCAAAACATTTTCATAAAAGCTTACATGTTTTGATACACTCAAATTTATAAAAATACCTAGATTCCTAGATAATTACCCAACTATATGTGCCCATGATATTTTTCCAACTCTTGTTTATATGTTTTCAGGATAAATGGAAGCTAGTACCATCATTTTTACAAGTTAAAGGTTTGGTCAAACAGCATATAGACTCCTTCAATTACTTTATCAATGTAGAAATAAAGAAAATTGTTCAAGCAAATGAAAAAGTCTTCTGTGATTCAGATCCCCTGTTTTATATAAAATATTTAAATGCCTATGTTGGAACACCAGATCTTGAAGAAGGTTTTAATGTTACAAAACCAACAACTCCTCATGAATGTAGACTAAGAGATATGACATATTCTGCACCAATCACGGTTGATATTGAGTACATAAGAGGAAATCAACGGGTTATTAAGAATAAGCAGTTGATTGGAAGGTAAATTTTATCATTATCGCTAAATTTGTTTTTATTATTGTAATAAAGCTATTGAAATATAAAATACAGTAAATAACTTTTAGAAACTTTTGACAACTAGTAAATATGTATTAAAGAGATATTATTATGGCTACTTTCCTACTAATAAGTATATAATACCATGTCTGTTACCTGTTACCAAAGTGAATGGTAACATTCACAATAAGCTTAACAAATATATATAGGTTATTGAATATGTACCTTATGAAGTATGTAGTAGTTCAATAACCCATGTATTTGTAAAGCTTTTATCAAAAGACATAGACCTGGACATGCACTGTTTAAACTGTTATCATTGCCCTCAGAATGCCACTAATGTTGAGATCATCTAATTGTGTTCTAACAAATAAATCTGACTTTGAACTGGCTCAACTCAATGAATGTCCTCACGATCCTGGGGGTTACTTTATTATCAGAGGTAAGTCTGATATTTTCGTAATCCTACCATTGCCTAAATGACAACTTGATGTTTTTATGTTTGTGTCTAAACCAGGTAAATTACTAGTCTTAGAATTTAGCAGTAACTAGAAATTAAAGTGATTGACTCCTCCTCCAAATTGCTGATCTTTTTAATATAAAAACAATATTATTTTTGTCTTTATTAATTTCTTGTAGGTCAGGAAAAAGTAATATTAATTCAAGAGCAGTTGTCGAGGAATCGAATGATTGTTGATGAGTTCAAAGGGTCTATACAATGCCAAGTAACTAGTTCCACTCATGAGAAGAAAACAAGAACAAATGTTATAGTCAAGAATGGTAAATATGTACTAAGGCATAATGCATTATCTGATGTAAGTATATTTACCTAAAGTCCTAATTGAAGTCAAGCTCCTAGCAAAAATTCTAGTCCTTTAAATCTCGCCTGGTACAATATTATGAACACTGGCAATAATTATAGTGGTGTAAAGGAATGCATTTGATTTAACTGACCAAACTAAAAATAAACTCACTCTAAACTTCAGATGTGAAGGATGATATTCAAAATCCCCATTTTTTTAGGATATACCAATAGCTATTGCTTTCAAAGCCATGGGTATCTGCAGTGATCAAGAAATAATGCAACTAGTCGGTACTGATGATGCAATTGTTAAAAAAATGGCTCCATGCATCATGGACTGCCATAACTTGAAAATATTTACCCAAAATCAAGCTCTGTCTTATATTGGAAGCAAGTTGAAAGTGAAAAGGTCTTATATTTTCGTATATTTCCATAGAATTTAAGATGTTTACATTTTTGTGTGTTAAGCTAACTAGCTGTTAATATAGTTTCAATTAAATAGCTTTTTACTCGAAATTTTTTACACAGGTTTCAGACGGCGAATTCCAAAACTCGCACTCCAATAGATGAAGCCCGAGACCTATTAGCTACAACTATACTCGCACATGTCACAGTCGAAAACTATAACTTCTATGTTAAAGCTATTTACCTGGCAATAATGGTTAAAAGAGTAATTGAAGCAGAGAACAATAAGGCAGCCGTAGACGACCCTGATTACTATGGGAACAAGAGGTTGGAATTAGCAGGTTCTTTACTTGCTTTAATGTTTGAAGATCTCTTCAAAAGGTTTAACTGGGAATTGAAATTGATAGCTGACAAAATTATACCTAAGGTGAAAGCTGCGCCATTCGATGTCGTAAAGCATATGAGGCCAGACTTGATTGCCAACGGGCTGTTTGCTGCCATTTCATCTGTAAGTGTTACATTTTCCTGGTTGCCTCATATATTCTATAGTAATGAGCTGTTGGTCCCCCAACAAATAAAATAAATAATAATGCATAATAAATTATTTTTAGGGTAATTGGACTATCAAAAGATTTAAGATGGAAAGACATGGCGTCACTCAAGTCCTCAGTCGGTTGAGTTACATTTCTGCTCTGGGCATGATGACGAGGGTGAATTCTCAGTTTGAGAAGACTCGCAAAGTATCTGGACCTCGTTCGTTGCAACCTTCCCAATGGGGAATGCTGTGTCCTTCAGATACCCCTGAGGGTGAAGGTTGCGGTCTCGTGAAGAACTTAGCACTTATGACGCATATTACAACAGAATGTTCGGAAGGACCAATCGCAAGGCTAGCCTGTAATGCCGGAGTCGAGGATGTGAGACTGTTAGGTGGCGAAGAAATCAACCATCCAGCTGTTTACATGGTGTTTCTCAATGGTATCTATAATTTGAATAAGTTAATATAATTATCGAATAATTTAAATAAACTTTATTGTATCCATAAACATAAAAGGGTAACAAGAAGTTACACAGAATAGATTACAACACTGGTGGTCTTATCGCGATATAGCCTTAACGATCTCATTAGTAGCTACTAAATAGGAAACAGGCTAACAAGTACAGTTGGTGCGCCTGGATAATTTCTGGCTTAATGAATCAAATGTTTTTCAGGTAATATTCTGGGAGTATCACGACAGTACAAGAGACTCATCAAAGTGTTCCGTATGTTTAGGAGACGGGGCCTTATATCGGCCTTCGTCTCAATTTATCCGAATCACAACCAAAGGACTGTATACATATGTGGCGACGGCGGTAGATTATGTCGGCCCTATATCATCGTTGAAAAAGGTTTTCCTTTAGTTCAGCAGTTACATATAAATGAGCTGAATAGGGGAATCAGAAAATTCCAAGACTTTTTAAATGATGGACTCATCGAGTATTTGGACGTGAACGAAGAAAACGACAGTCACATTGCTACTCTTGAAGCTGAAATTGACCCATATGTAACCACACACTTAGAAATAGAACCATTCACGATTTTAGGAGTATGTGCCGGTCTTGTACCGTACCCACATCACAATCAGAGTCCTAGAAATACATACCAATGTGCTATGGGTAAACAAGCCATGGGTAGGTGCATTATTTTTTTCATTGCTGCGTTTGTTTATTAATATTTGAATATTTTAACACATTTATTTTTACTTTAAGGAACGATTGGATACAATCAGAAAAATAGAATTGATACTTTAATGTACAATTTAGTGTACCCTCAATGCCCAATGGTGAAAACGAGAACTATAGAGTTGACAAATTTTGATAAATTGCCTGCCGGTCAGAACGCTACAGTCGCTGTGATGAGTTATAGTGGGTACGATATAGAAGACGCCTTAATTCTGAACAGAGCTTCCATAGACCGAGGATATGGGAGATGTTTAGTTTACAAAAGCGCCAAAACCACTATGAAAAGGTATAGTAACCAAACTTCAGATAGAATATTAGGCCCCTCACGAGATGCAACCACAGGAAAGATAATAAGAGCACATGAAATATTAGATTCTGATGGTATAGCAGCACCAGGCGAGATGGTCGAGAACAGACAAGTGCTCATCAATAAACAAATGCCTCCAGCTACCCTGAATGCTGTCACTCAAGGCCAGCCCCAACAAGTAGATTACAAAGATGTGCCAATTACATATAAGGGTCCGGTTGAATCATATATTGAAAAAGTAATGGTGTCTTCGAATTCGGAAGATGCTTTTCTAATCAAAATATTGTTGAGACAAACTCGTATCCCTGAGATTGGTGATAAGTTCAGTTCCCGGCACGGTCAGAAAGGTGTGACCGGTTTGATAGTGCAACAAGAGGATATGCCATTCAACGACAGAGGCATATGTCCTGACATGATCATGAACCCTCATGGCTTTCCCTCGAGAATGACTGTTGGGAAAACTATAGAACTTTTAGCAGGAAAAGCTGGGCTGATGGAAGGCAAATTCCATTATGGTATGTAGACATTATCTCATAAATTACTCAAATACTATGCAGGTACACATGGTCTGAATTGTTAAACAGTTTAGCAAAATAATAATTTATATCGGTCTACTTAGTTGAATTAGCTTCAGCAGCTTTATGCATAAAACACAAATGCTTAACAATAATATAAACCACCATATTACGCCTAAATTAAATAATTCAAATATGCTATGTCCATCATTCATTGCAGGTACCGCATTTGGAGGTTCCAAAGTTCGTGATGTATGTAAGGAATTAGAAAAACATGGATATAACTACCATGGCAAGGATTTTTTCTATTCTGGTTTGACTGGAGAACCTCTAGAAGCTTATATATATTCTGGCCCAGTAAGTGCAGCATAATTATTAAGATCAAATGTGAATTTGCTCAAACTGTGTTGCTTCATACAATTGTCGCTCCAATACATAACTTTAACGAAATGTATACGGCACCGGCAATTCTTTATTAGCTATAGAAAGAAACATACCAGGACAGAAAATAAACAAACTTTCAGAACAAATTTTACATGTAGATTTTGACGTGATTCATACATTAACTCTAATATTTTTTGTGTTAAATTATTAAGTTTTACATATTTTTAACAGTCAGTTGTCGTTTGATAGGTTTATTATCAGAAGCTAAAGCATATGGTGCAAGATAAGATGCACGCGCGAGCCCGGGGCCCGCGCGCCGTGCTGACGCGCCAGCCCACCGAGGGCCGCTCGCGGGACGGCGGCCTGCGCCTCGGGGAGATGGAGAGAGACTGCCTCATCGGCTATGGCGCTAGGTGATCACTATTTCTATTTTTTTCCTTTATCGATAGAATTATTCAGTATCGAGTAGAATACGATCTCTCAGTATTCTATATCAATAACACATGTAATATTTGACATTTTGCTATACTTTTGCATATATGTCAAGCGTATTATAGATTTACCGTTTTTTACTCGCTGCACAATGGGTCCTAAAAACTAAAATTTCGTTAATTATAGTAAAAATAGTCCTCTATTACTAGACATGAGAAACAAAAGGAATATACCACAACGGCTGAAGGGATCACTGCGAAATATGACACATCGATAGAACACATAGGTTTTTGGTTAATTAAGATCCCGTATCCCCCGATAATTATATCATCATCATCGTCGTCATGTCATATAGCTGATATGATGATTAATATATATTCAAATACATTTTCATAATTCCGCGGTAGGTACAGGTTAGCGAGCAGATCAGGTGGCCGTGGTAGGTTTGTACATAATAGAGATGTGTGTTGTTGCGCAGCATGCTGCTGATGGAGCGGCTGATGCTCGCGTCGGACGCGTTCAGCGCGGACATCTGCGGCGCGTGCGGGCGGCTGGCGAGCCGCGCGTGGTGCCACGCGTGCCGCTCGTCGCGCGCCGTCTCCACGGTCGAAATGCCGTACGCGTGCAAGCTGCTCTTCCAGGAGCTCGCCTCCATGAACATTGTACCTAAACTCACTCTGCAAAAGTATTGCTAATACTGCCCCATCACGTTATGTAGATACTTCGGATACTGCGCGAGGTGCGGGAGCGTGTGTAACGGGATAGGTACAACTAATCGATGTTTTTCTGTAAAAAATATTTGAAACAATATTCGCGTAACTTTCAACCCCTAAGCCCGTAATCCCCACGAAGTCGTTACGTAAAAAACTAAAAATATAACCCCCTCCCGCAACGCTCCACTACATTTATGTGATACGACTGACGTACCTATATCCTGCGCTCGTAGTCTTACGTGTATATTAAATTGTTAATTTCCAAAATGTGTTTAATTTTTATAAACCCTTTTAAGTTTTCTAACCGAAGTGTGGTTCCGCAATCATACTTGCGAGTAAATCGCCGATAGAAAAAGTATAAAGTTTAATAAACTAGAGTTAGAGTTACAGTTAACAGAACCCAAACAGGTATTTATTGTATGTGGAAAATCATAATCTTGTTGATTTTGAGATAAAGTAATGCATGTTTGATATAAAAACAATGTTGTAGAATACAAAAAATACTTTGTAAAAATAATATCCATCATTCATCATCATTATAAATCATATATATTACAAAAAATTAAATTAACCTTAACATTTTTAGGCCAGCTTTAGTAGACACGTATGACGTCCAGATTATTAATAGAAATAGTATGTATACTAAGCCATTGTAAGAAAACATTGTAAACACGATGTAACCGATGATGAACCACACAACACACGAGTAGGAGGCGAGTCGCCGCAGAGACAGTCTCGGTGGTAGATTCTGACGAACAAGATTCTGATGGTTCACGACGTCCTTCACGTACGTTTGGATTGAACGCGGTTCTTGTAAAATCTCACGCGCCACGTGACCCAAAAAATCATTTCTATTCCAAAATGCTATAAACTGGTCTTGATACTGAAAATAAATGAAATATTATAGTCTAAAGCTTGTACACCTGTGGTTTCTGGGATTGAATGCACCATTTAGTTGATTGGTAATAGTTATTGTAAATAACTAAGGATATATATATACTAATATGTTTGTTTGTTTGATTGTGCTAATCTCAGGAACTACTGATCGGATTTGAAAAATTATTCAGTGTTAGATAGCCCATTTATCGAGGAAGGCGCATCATCACGCTACGACGAATAGGAGCAGAGCATCAATAGAAAATGTTGCAAAAACCGGCAAGTAACGCTAACGAAGTTGCGTGGGTCAACTATTTAGATATAATTTGAGAACGTACCATTTCATTCAGTCTCGTGGATATTTGATAAAACATTCTGACTAAAATGGTGCTCTCAAAGGACATTATAGGCATGATGTCCGGATCGCCCATGTAATATATTTTTGTGGGATTGGAACGGAGCTGAAACAACATCGAAACATTAGACACAACATATCTACGTGTGAAGAAGATAGTAAGTAACATAATATACCTATTTACCTTATTCGTAATAAAAAGAGGAAAGTTTGTTGAATTAACGAATGAAGAATGTTCTAGTGGATTATCTTCTAAGACAGATTCTGGAGTTTGTAGAGTGTTCTCATTCAACTGTAAATAAAAACAATTGCAGTTTTAAAATAACGAGGGTAATTTATTTTTAATTTATTACATAATAGCTGTTAGTGCCCAATGCCTTCCGGAAGATTATCATGCATTTTTCCACACTCCAAACAATATTACTTCACTTTTTCGGCATCTCTTCATTCAAAACATTTACTATAAGCAACATGCAAAGAGAACAGATAGTGATAAAATACAATCATACCCCAAAAATATTAGAGAAATAGAGAATTGCGGAATCCAAATATGCGGGCACTTTCTTGTAGTCATCTAAAAATGCCTTGTCATCATCTTGACCACTTATCAGGAAAAAATTCAGAAGATGTGCCCAAAGTCCTGAATTAAATAAAATACATAATTAATTATATTAATGTTGATTTGTAAAATTCATATGAATAATCATAATTTAATATAATTTACTATCTCAATCATTAAGAATGGAAAAATTCTGGCATTTATTATATAAATTAGGGTTGTAACGGATCTTCGCCTCCGCCTCCGTTACTGCGGAAGTTCCGCAAGAAATCGTACCTTCGCCTCCGCACAATTTTTGCGGAGTTGTAACGGAGTTTTATTTACGTATTCATATAGCAATACCGCGCGAGCGACGCTCGCCTCCAACAGACGTGCGCTCGCGTCGCGCGCTAGCGCGAAATGGCCTCGATTTAACGAGTGCGCAGCGGGAACACGGCTAGGGTGGGGTCCTTAATTTTGATTACAAAAAAGTTTTACTATATGTTTTAAATGTTTACTTAAGTGTTAAGTAATAAATAAATAAATATCCTGGGACATTTTTTCGCACACGGCCAATCTGATTCCAAACTAAGCAGAGCTTGTGATATGGTAACCAGCTGATATACTTACATATACTACTTTTAAATACATACTTCTATAGATATTTAACATCCAGGCACAGAACAAACACACATATTCATGCATATAAATCTTTGTCCTGGATGGGATTCGAACCCACGACCCGCGGCTTGAGAGTCAGGGTCACTAACCACAAAGCCAACCGGGCTGTCAAGTAAGAAGTATTTAATTTAAAAACTTTTGAACCATAAATTACAATTTTATTTACATCCACTTTCACCTTCACCTCCGCCTCCGTTAACCTCCGCATCCGCGGAGGTGAAACTCATCGCCTTCGCATCCGCCTCCGCCTCCGTTAAGAAGGCCTCCGTTACAACCCTAATATAAATGCCAGAATTACTGAAGGGATTTAATATAATTCAGGAATATATTCTGTTGCCTGTTCAAAGTAGTCTCAACTTTGATGTTGTTAAGATATCCTAGTGTATTCATGACTATATAATAAAAAAATGTTTTTATTACCTTGGTGGTTGAAATACCGTTTCTTAATATTATCTTCATTGCTTTTCTCAGCTGAAGATTTTGCTGATATAATTTTTTTAACAAATTCCATTTGAAACGGTCGCGTGTTGTCGCTCCATACAGGATCATATTCAAAATTTGCAGACATATTTAACTCGGAGATAGCTTGTTTCGCTATCGCAGCCCATTTGTTCAAGGCGACACCGTTGTACGTGTAACTAAAATATATACTACATTAATAAAACATAATTTGTCTATACATAAACCAATTTAATTATTCTTACCTCTGATCGAGGGCAGAATTATTAAAACTAGTGTCTGGACTGCTGTGTAAGCTCGATCCACCATCTACTATTGCTTTCTCTAAATTCCAAAGTATCGGAACGAGATCTTGTTGTGAAAATACCTGGCGATATCAAAAAAAATAACAAACATAACATCTCTCGACCTACGAAATTATTATATCTATATATATAAAAGAAAGTCGTGTTAGTTACACTACTTATAACTCAAGAACGGCTGAACCGACATAGCTGAAAATTAATGGGGAGGTAGCTCAGAACCAGGAGAGGAACATAGGATACTTTTTATCCCGGGGACGCGGGTGAAACCGCGGGGAGCCACTAGTTAATCATAGACTCATAATTCGAAAAGCGACAACTGGCAACTTTAGAACCCAAACAAACAATCAAAAAATAAATAAATGTAATTGTACATGTAATTGAAACCATAGGATACAGCAAATGTTAAATTAATAATAATACTACACACCTTTCCTAATCGGAACAACATCACAGCATTTTTGAAAGCCGTCAAATCCAACTTCATGAATCGGGATAATACTAGCTGAAAGATACAAGTATATGATGGAAAGTTTTCAGCAATAAATTGAATGAAACTAGCATCCAGGTTGGTGCTATTTTGATCATCTTGATTGTTGTTGGAAGTAGGAAATCTGAAAGTAAATATATAAATTAATAATTACATTACAAGTATCCAAACTTAGATTATAAATTCTATAGATGGACGATTGCGCTTCAAAAAATGGCACCGTCCAAACAAGGCTTAAAACAGAAAGTTGCCTTGTTTCGCTCTCAGTCGCTCTGTGACTGCGGTGAAGCAACGATGCCTAAGTGTGCCGTTAAAAAGTGCAAAAACAACACATTAAAAGTGCAAAAGAGGGATGGAGTTTCATACTTTCAGTAAGTACCGCGTTTTGGTTAATTTACCTTCATTAAATAATTGTATTTAGCATAATATTAGTGCAATATTACAATGTTTTTGTTCTTTTACTTCATTTACCAAGCTCGCAGCTATCTCCATCTTTCTCACAGGGAGTAAGTGAGAAGTGGAACTGTTGATATAGAACAGAGTCGGTAGAAAAAATCGGAGTAGTCATTGCGTTAAATTTTTTTTTGTTGGTACTTATAATCAAAATTATATTTATATAAGAATGCTTTGTTTATTTTAGTTTTCCGCAAAATGAAATTCGAAGAGAGGAATGGAGAAATATATAGATATACGTCTACATTATGCCGGCAAGTTAAAAACTTCAGAAATAAAAGGCAAGTCAAAACGGCAGTTATATAATAAATTAAATTTGTTTCAAGGCACGTAATGGAAGTAAACAAGCCAGTAAAGTGATTTAAAATATGTCCCTAATTACGAGTATAAATATATAATATTAATAATTAATAATAAAAAATGCTTTATTATGTACACCATTTTTTCATTACATATTACCATACCCCATACCCCAGGTTAACACAGATAAAATTTACCTTTTATTTAACACTTTAAACAAAAAATATTGCACCGTTCGACTCCACTCATTCTTTGTCCTAACGATGCGCCTCGATCGTAAAATTTTATTGCTTTTTATTGGCATCTTAGAATTTTGACTTTAGTTAGTTTGTTTTAAGGTTGAAATTGTTTACCAGTGCGTGTCGCTTATTGCTTTTTGTTCATTCAACTCGTTTTTGTACATCTATAATTTGTAAATTCAACTTTATGCGTTTGACTTAACGTTGAATTTTCATTAATGTATATTTATTTCAACCAGAGTCATGTAAGCACAATTAGCGCCATTTCTAGGATAACTTTTTCATTGAACTGCGCATCTATAGAATTTATAATCTAAGTATCCAAAGAACTTAAAAATCGCATGAACATTCGAGGCAGGGAGAAAGGGCAAGAGTTTGTAAGAAAATATGGGTACTAGAAAGGTCAGCAATAGAAAAAATTTAAGCCCAAACATTAAAATGAAGATAGCCATAACTGTTAAAAGTAACGGATAGTCTAGGAGGACCATATTCGCGTAGCTTAAACTAGTGTTAACAATAGATATATAATTATTAACTACCTGTCCTGATAAATTGTATGGTTGACATATCTCCATGGTTGGATTAAGCTCAGCCAAACCTCCATTACAAGCCTAAAGGAGGCGTCAAGTGGCCATGTCGTCACCAGATGTTTTATATAGTGATATCCGCGAGCGCACATTATTTGGCGTGCGTATTTGCGAAGTGCTGACGATCGAATGGCTGGATCGGACAAGTGCTTGGCCGAAAATGAATGCAAGTGTTTTACAAGTACTCGAACTATTCTCACTCGCTCTGGACTTGAAGAAACCATTGTGAAGTTTCTTTGATACATCTGTAAAGATTATTAAGCATTGTAAGCCCCTTTCAAGGTACCACACGAATTTCCAATTATACCAGTTGATTAAAAATAATTTGGCTGAAGTAGGTTGCAACAACTACTTCAGTCAGGGAGTCCATCTTTACAATTGTTAAATATTTAAAATAAATTCACAAAATACATACATCAATATTTCTGCCATCAAACTGCTGGACACTCATCCATATATCCACAAATACTTGAAGTACTGTCTCTGAGCGCCAGACCTCATTCCTTGATTGTGTTTGTGAAGTATGTTGATTAACCAAACCAGAACCAGACAAGTCAGGTATTAAAAGTAAAGATGGAGAATATAATGGTCTGAAATAATATAAACTTTTTAAGGTTTGCATTTATTTTTACTGAGCATTTTAATTAAGATTGCTGCTAGGATTTATTTTCTGACCTGTTTGAAGTCTGCAATGTGGAAGCCAAAGGTACTTTTCCACTGTAATTAGGAATATGTGGCAAAACTGAAACATTTGGATCAGTCGGGAGAAAATGAATGAGATAGTCGCATACTAGATCAAAGTACACACTGTTCCAATTCTCCCAGGAAATCTTATTCTGACTGTTTTCTACAAGATGCAATGCAAAACTAAATATATAGTAATCAAAGGGATCTGATTAATACAAATTTAGGAAAATAATGCATTAATTATTATTTTTATATAAAATAATGGATATATCGATACTAATATTATAAATGCAAAATTAACTCTGTCTGTCTCACTTTTATGCTAAAACTACTGAACCGATTTAAATGAAATTTGGTACACAGATAGTTCAGAGCCTGAGAAAGGACATCTCTCTGGTACATGGGTGAAACCGCGGGAAGCCACTACTTTTTCAATAATACATTCATTAAAATTAATATTTTGATACATAAATAAAAATATATTACTATTTTAATAGTGCATTTAAAGCCTGAGTTGTCCCGCTGCAATATACCTACTATACTAAAATACACAAAATTATAAAATATATTATATTGATAAATAAAAAAGGATACTGAGTGCCAGTGCCACTACATTAAAAGATTGAGAGTCTGTAGCTAACATGTCTGCATAGAACTGTGGGGACCTTCCCCTTTCAAGGGACATCTGCATATCTAACTGAAACATTATAATAATATTGTGTTTATTTAGTTACATGTGTATAAGTTATTAGTCATCGGACAACGACATCCTACATCATCATCATTAGGTTTAGCCATAGTCCAACTTGTGAGCCTAGTGCAGATTGGCGGACTTCACATATCTTGTTTGAACACAATGTTTTCCTTCACCAAAAAGCTGGCTTTTCTGGCCAAACTTATGTCTTTTATTATGTTATTATAAGTTTTTATTAAATGCAGAGGTATGGGTTAGAACCTGCACCCTCTCAATCATGAGTTGGTGCATTCCCAATCTACATGCACTGCCACAGTTTAACATAATATTAAGACCTGAAAGTATAACTCACCGGTAAACTATTAAGTGGGATATTGTATTTGAGTTGAGGATCAGACAAAAGTTTATAACATAGCCGGAACATTGGCCCTTGAGGCTCCAAGAAGCTCATCAAAGCTTCATATTCATATTTTTGAGTTTCACTAGTGATATTTCTCAGACTACAACCATTGCTGAACATATATGCAAAGATGTTGTTTATCAATTGTGGAAATAAATTTTGCAGATCTTTGGTAGGGCTAGATTGATCAATTATTCTTGTTAACTCCACCAAATTTTCTTGCAGTGACAAATTAAAGCTTGAGTAAAACTGAGCCTGTAATAAATCAATGAATATAAATTAAGAGTGGTAGTAAAATAAGGAGATCTAAAGATCTAAATTTGATGTGATAGTGTTTATAATAATTTTATTGACAGTGCCCTACTGTGTAATAGCCAGCAAACATTCTCAAATATCCGCTCAATGAAATAATGTTTTAATACATCATAAATGCAGCAGTTAAAATTACAACACGAATATGAATAATATATTATTGGAAATTTGAAAACACAATAAAAACTATAAACTATTCTAGAGTTTCACAATCATCTCTGGGATAGCAAATCTCGATACTGTAGCAGAGTTATCATCATAATCATCAATTTATCCATCACAGATTGACACGTTCGGCTTTGATTTAGGAACTTGTTAGTTCTCTTTTAACTTCCAAATCCCAAAAAATCATTGGGACCCAATAAATTTGCACACAGCACTTACCATAATATCATGAGCCATTTTAGAAGAATCGTGTCTGACAAAGGTTATAATATATATTATTATTGCATAGTTTTAGTGCAGCGACATCAGTAACCAACGTTATTTAGACAAAGACAACACCACAATTTTACTATTTCTATTATATTATGTTTAGGTATTATTGTAAAAAGTATCGGAAGCTTAATTGAAGTATTGTTTCAAATTAAACAGAACCGTCCGTCCGCCGACCACCCGAGACCGGTTCCATCATTCACTCAATTCAATAGATAGTCCAATGCATGTCCAATGACTGAATAAAGAGAGAGAGTTAATAATAAATAAAAAATATCCAGGGGTTATTGATTGAAATAAGTCAACGTTTAGGATACAAAATTTTAATAGGTAGGTTAATGGGATGTTTCGAACGCATTGTTAAAGTATTTTTTTTAACATATTTTCTTAAAGACTCATTCGCACGAGAGATTTTTAACGGACGTTAAAAAATCGTTCAAATATTACAAAATACATTCCCACCCAAGTATATGTTCACAGGACAGTGGTTTTCAAACGCGACGCTTTTTAATCGAGCAGTGTTGCATTTTCAATTTTGGGCGTTCGAAAAAGAGCATAATAATAGGGTACTTGGGTAATGGCACGCTTTTTTAAAGTCCGTTAAAAAAACTCTCGTGCAATTAAGGCCTAATACTGTTCAAAGTTGCAATACTGAAATATAACGAACGTCATAGTTACAATAACACCACCCACTATTATCTAGCTAGTGTCATGGCTAGTGTATAGTTAAGTAATCTGTGACACCAGCTGAGCTAAGCTCTATTACATCTGTGATTATATCTATGCTATGTCCATGGACGTAATATATTAACCGTAGACAGAGAAACTAATAGACTAAGTGACGATTCTTTCTCACTCACACAAGAAAGGGAGCGAACATTTTAATACGAATGCGTAAGACAAAGATGCAACTAGTACATTTTCTGTCTCATCGTGTGAAACCAGTTTTTTCAAGTGTTTCGCAACTTTAATTGCGAAACAAACCTGACAGTTCGTGTTTACATTGTGTTGGATCTGCGAATTTTTTATGTTTTAGTGTGTTTAAACGATTCTAATATAGTGAAAAGACTGAGAAATTTATACTATTATAACGCCAAAGGTTATACAATGGTGCGTTGTCGTGTAATTTCACGTGGAAGCGATAGTGAGCAGGAAATTGCCGGTGTCTCTTTTCACGCGTAAGTACGACAGTTTTTGTGGTTTATTGACCACAAATATGTGTTTTCAGGGTTGATAACTTATTTGATAGTATAAATTAGCAAAATATTGCGTTAAATTATGAAAATTAAAGCGTAATATAGAGTTTCAATCAAAATAACCTATAAAAACATTATTGTGGAAGTGTTGCCAGCGTCCGGTAAAAAATCTCACATTTTTATTGTAAAATATTCTCTTGAGAATGTGTATTAAAAGAAAGCAAATTAACATGGAATCCAATTATCACAGTGTTTTCTAGCAATAGCCCCGGTTAAACTCCTCCGAAACGGCTTGACCGATTCTCATGAAATTTTGTGTGCATATTGGGTAGGTCTGAGAATCGGACAACATCTATTTTTCATCCCCTTAAATGTTAAGGGTAATCCACCCCAATTTTTTTTTTTTCAATTTTAGAAAAAAAAATGTTTTAATTTTTTTATGATACAGCAACAGTAAATACATATAACCCTGAATGTTCAACCCTTTACAATCAACCCCTATTTTACCATCGCGATTTTTATTTTATCTTCCGCCTTCACCGGTCGATAACCGATCAACGATCAACCGATCAGTTATAATAAAAATAATTAAATATTATTTAGTTCAATAAAAATTAAAAAATACAGATATTTTGAAAATAGATACATATTTTATCATACATATATTAAATCACTGTTTTTTTACCAATACACTGATGGATATTTTAATTTCTTTGAAGACAACTAGGTATTATAAATATTTTTTTTTTTACATTCAATTTATATTTATTTTGGAATGAAGTACATTTATTAATAGTTGATGTAACATTAAATAAATCGTATTTAATAAAGTGATAGTTACAACTGAAGATAATTAGCAAGAATTGTAATTTAAATTTTAAATTTAAATTTAAAATATTTTTTTATTATTAACAAATATAATGTACTATTAACTTAATCAGTAGGCTTAATTTTAGTAATAATTAGCTTGTGGTAACTGAATTAGGACACATGTTTGAGATTAAATTTTAATTTAATGTTTCCCTTTCGCAACGCGGGATAAGGAACTCCCTTCCAAAATGGGAAAGTCGGGCACTGTGGCAACACACGCTTACACTATCTCTGTTTCAGTCGTGGTTACAGGGTACCTTAGTCTATTAGTTTCTCTGTCTACGATATTAACGGTCCATGGCTATGTCCCATATCTATAGTCGTATTTTTAATTAGACGAAGCTACCTGACAGTAGCTAATGTCACTTTGTAAAATAATGTGGCCATATTTAAAGTAATAGTGATGCGTTCAGTTCTCGTTCAATCAAATGAATGAACAATGAGTGAATCATTTCAAACTATAAAAGAATATTATTAATTTTTTTACATAAAATTGTATAAGTGCTCTGATATAAGTTGCTAGTAGTATGTAACTACAATTTTTAGTTTTATTACGGCTTATAAAGTGCGGCGCGCGCGTCGGTCGCCATTTTGTTTGTTATTCGGCTTCTAACCTCTGGTCTGAAAGCACGTATATTTTTTCTGCGCTGAAGCTGTTTAATTATTGTTTTTGTTAAGTTTTTCTTTACGTTTTGTTTGTGCAGTGGTTCAGGGGGGTCTTGCCAAAACTGAAACCAAATTCGGTAGTAGTGATGGATAATGCCCCCTACCACTCGAGGAAACTAGAATCGCTACCTACAACGTCTTGGACTAAACCTAGAATACAAGAGTGGCTATCAAGCAAAAATATTTAATTTGAAGCGACAATGGTTAAAGCTACTCTTATAGACATTGTACGGCAGCACAAAAGGAACATTGCGATTAGTATGTTGTGGACGAGATGGCAGCGCAGCACGGGATAATTGTTTTACGTCTGCCCCCATACCACTGTGAGCTCAATCCCATTGAGTTGGTTTGGCTGGATATGTTGCAAGAAATAATAAAACCTTCAAAATGACAGAAGTAAAAAAACTTTTCGATGAAGGACTTCAACATATCACACCCGAAAAAAGGAGTAGCTGCGTGTCTCATATATGTAATTAAAGAAGAAGACAAAATGTATGGTGTCAACCACATGATCGACAATGTTTCCGACAGATTTATAATAAATGTCACCGATAGTGATAGTGATGATTTTTTAATCGATAATGAATAAAAAAATATGTAATAAACGATGTTTTTTGTTTTCATTACCTACCTATAATTGTCATATTTTATACATCTAAAGTTTCAACTATGTACATTGTACATGATGTATTGAAAATAGGAGAGTCTATCCTCGCAATGTTTTCCTTAATGTTTAAAACACTCGGTATTCAGTATAGGTAGATACTAAATAGGAACATAGTCGCCTAAAACTCGTTGGTGTACAAAGTACGACAAAAAATCGAACCCCGTACCTAATATCGGCTTTTCGGCACACTAACTATTCACTAGACAATTGAGGCAATTTCGTTCATCCAGGAGTTTTTTCATTCATTCACTTTTTCACAACACTATTTTTATTTCATCAAAAACTGACAACACAGTAAACGTCAGGTGGCTTCGTCTAATTAAAAATACGACTATATGAAAAAAAGCGCGGGAAACTTCGAACAACACGGGTGTCTTTTTTTCAAATTAATTTTTATTTAATGTTTTATAATTATAAGTGATCAGTGGAGGTGTTCATTGTATTTATTATTTGTATTTAGTTTATTTTCTGTAGTTTTCACATTAGTTTGCTGTATATAGGTGAGTTTTTACTTTATTTTGTATGATCGACGATAACGATCCCCCCGATCCCGGGGGTTCTAATACTTCTAATTTGAACAATAACGTAGCTCACTATGTAACAATATCAGAGCCTAATGATTCCGACTCATCAATATGCAAAAAGAAACCGCGAAAGCGGAATCATGACAAAAAAATATGCGGAAATTGCAACAGGAAAAAAAGAATGAACAAAATGGCAGGCGATAAAAATAAGGAATCTTGCAAATGCCCGGATAGCGATTGTATCGCAGACGACGTTCTACCTGTTTCTGGGTCTTTGGACGGAACTGACGGTACTTCATCCAAAGCCTCAGAACCTGTTTCCTCAGATACCCCATCCCCACATCCCATAAAAGTAGGACGTAGCTTATACTCCGCCATGGATTCTTCACCATATACCGTACATGTACAAAAAATTGAAACAACGGTCAATGATGGTACCTCTTTTCACCCAGTCGCATTCGGCAATTTTTTGAAAAAAAATAGTTTTAAAAGTATTATAAATGGAAGTATTAAAAAAATTGGTAGGAATAGAATTTCATTAGGATTTTCCAACTATACTGATGCCAACAACTTCATTAGTCATGATTCGATATCAAATCATAATTTAAAAGCATTCATCCCATCTTTTAATATTACTCGCATTGGCCTGGTTCGTGGGGTTCCTGCAGACTGGTCTATTGAAGAAATTAAAAATAATATATCTGTACCGTTTGGATGTGGAGAAGTTATAAAAATTAGGAGAATTAATTTTAAGGTCATGATTGAAGGTAGTCCCACTTGGAAGCCTTCGCAATCAGTCGTAGTCACTTTTGATGGTCAGGTGTTACCTAAGCATATATTTATGTGTTACAATGCTTTACCAGTAGAAACATACATTTTTCCTACCATCCAATGCTTTAATTGCTGTAGATATGGACATACAAAAGTTCAATGTAGGTCCAAACCAAGATGTTACAAGTGTGGACAAGAGCATACTGGGGTGTCTTGTAAGGTTGAGGATGATGTGGCATCTTGCTGCATGTGCTCGGGTTTGCATTTTGCTACCAGTAGGGTTTGCCCAGAGTTTGGAAGACAAAAGGACATCAAATCATCCATGGCAAATAAATCTATTTCATATGCAGAAGCCATTAAACTTCACCCTCCAGTCAACAATAAACTATATTCCGAGGCATTAATTCAATCTTTTAATTTTAATTCTCATAATGATAGTAGTCCAATAAATTTTTCAAGTATTAACAATAGTCAAAATAATCCTAGTGGCACTACATCTTACAAAAAAACAATTTTTAAATATCCAAAAAAAGTTTCATCCCCAGTCAAAGGTTATGATAGAAAGTCACATGACCTTTTGACTAAAGATTATAGTTTCTCTCCTTCCATTAATGGCTGTGCATTGAAATCAACCGATGCCAAGGATGAATCTTCTCAATTAGCTCTTTCTGACATCATTGTTGCATTGATAAATGCACTTTCTCAGTGTAATCTTATTCCACCGTCCAACGTTGCTTCTCTTATTAATAGTATACTAAGTTCTTCTATAATCAATGGCCAAGCTAACAAACATAATTCAGTGGAATTGTCGTAGTATAATTAGTAAGAAATCTGATTTAATATACATTATTAATAAATATCATCCTTCAGTACTATGTCTCTCTGAGACATGGTTAAAGCCTGGTTCTCATTTTAGGGTGCCAGGTTTTGTTTGTGTCAGAGAAGACAGGTCTGATGGGTATGGCGGTGTTGCCATCCTCATCAAACACTCTCTTTCATACTCTCCTTTATCTCTTCCACCTCATAGTAATGATTTTTCTATAATTGCTGTGAACATATGTAATATATACTTTGTCTCTATATATATACCCCACCCATCACAACATATATTTAGAGAATTAAATAATATTTTGAAATTTATTCCAAGACCATTCTTGCTGTTAGGGGATTTCAATGCACACCACCAAATGTGGGGAAGCTCTATAACTAACTCATATGGTGAAGATTTACTTGATATATTAGACACATTTAACCTATGTCTACTTAATACAGGCGCTCCCACTAGGAGAACCGGACCAAATGGGAATATTAGTGTTATTGATTTAACTCTGTGCACTCCTGATCTATCCTCCACCTTGTCATGGCAACCATTATGCTCTACCTATGGTAGTGATCATTTCCCATTATTAATATCATTTCCAAACCCTACTCCTGACCATTCTGTTGCACCACCTCGTCTGAAATATAAATTAAAAGATGTAGATTGGGAAAGTTATAAAGTTAAAGTAGATGAAAAAGTTTTATATTTGCCTTCCATTGAACATGGACAAGAACAGTTATGCTTAAATAAATTTTCTGACTCATTATTATCTGCCGCTGATGTAGTATTTCCAAAAAAAAAAAGAAATTCAGGTAATATACCATCACCACCATGGTGGGATGAAGAGTGTACTATTGCGGTAAAGAAGAGAAAGGAATCTGAATTAGTATATCGTGGTAATATGACATCTGAAAACTTTACTGTTCTTTCAGAGATAATGGAACAGACCAGAAAACTTCTAAAACAGAAGAAGTTTGACGGTTGGCGTAGATTTTGTTCTTCCATTTCCCCCGATACCCATTCATCAATAGTTTGGCAAAACATAAAGAGATTTAAATGTGGTTGGATTAACCCTCCTAAAACAACACTTCCATTATCTCTATCTGATTCATTCCTAGATCTTCTTGCTCCTCCCAGTGTAATGGAATGTAATGAATTGATATCACTCAATGTAGGTTCATCATATTTTGATGATCACCAAGATGAGATTAATGCATTTTTTACATTGCCAGAATTACAAGGTATTCTTTCTGAAATTAAAGACACTGCACCGGGTATTGATGGCATACCATATTCTTTCCTGGCTAACCTTAATGATCCATCACTTTTATATTATCTTAACCTAATAAACTCTATTATGATTTCTGGTAATATACCAGACGCTTGGCGTAAACAAATAGTCATTCCTATACTTAAGCCGGAGAAACCGCCTTCAATCGCGTCATCATACCGTCCTGTAGCTCTGTCTTCGGTATTATTAAAAGTAGCTGAACATTTAGTTAAAAATCGTTTGGAATGGTTTGTTGAAAACAATAACAAATTATCAAAAAGCCAATACGGCTTTAGGAAGGGGAAAGGTACCATAGACAACCTAGCAATTTTCACCACAGATTGCAGGTTGGCATTCTCAGATAATAAATCGGTGCTTGCAGCATTTCTCGATATTCAATCTGCATATGATAATGTTGTAATATCTATATTAAAAATCAAACTCATTAAATTAAAAATCCCAAATTTTATTGTAAATTTTATTACTAACATATTATCGAATCGTTCTATTATTTTAAATATAGATGGTTCTGTAAGGTCTAGAGAATTATACAGAGGGCTTCCTCAAGGATCGGTCCTTAGTCCATTGCTATATAATATTTATGTAAATGATTTAGAACCTATTTGCTGTAATTTTGTAAAAGTTCTTCAGTATGCTGACGATTTACTTTTTTATGTTATCGACAGCTCAGTTAGTGATGCTTGTTCTAAATTAAACCGTTCCTTAGAAATATTAAAAATGTATTTAGATGTAAATGGCCTTGATATATCTCCTTCAAAAAGTGTAATAGTTTTGTTTTCCAGAATGCGCTTACCTCCTCCTGTTTCAATACATTTTAATAATTTTGTTATACCTGTTAAAAATCAAATAAAATTCTTAGGGTTATTATTGGACTCTAAGCTTTCTGGTTGTGCTCATTTTGATTATATTGTTGCAAAATGTGAAAAACTTATCAATATGTTACGTTGCCTTACTGGAGTTTGGTGGGGTGCACATCCATACTCTTTGAAATTAATTTATAATGCAATGATAAGAAGTATTATAGACTATGGTACTTTTCTCTTAGAGCCCGGTAATTTAGCTGGTTTTGTGAAATTAGATCGCGTACAGTCCAAGTGTCTTAGAATCATATCTGGAGCTATGAAATCCAGTCCAGTGAATGGTCTTCAAATAGAGTGTTGCGACCCCCCCTTTAAATTGCGCCGTCAGTATCTATCTGATCGGTTTTTATCTCGATGCTTACAATATTCAAATCATCCAATTATAACGAAATTAAAACAACTATCCGATCTCACTAGGTCTTCGCCGTACTGGGTTCATAAGACCCCTCCATGTTTGGTGAATAGTTGGAATAAGTATTCCTTTTTATCTGCACCTATTAACAATCTACCATTATTTCCTTTGTTTAAATATAATTTCAATTGTCTGCTCCTTTCTCCTTCCATAGATCTCGATCTAGGTGAAAGGTTGAAATCTGATTCAGAACTTAGCATATCCGAGAATATTGAACTTTCAAGTTGGCATCATATATTTACCGATGCATCGAAACCTGCTAATGGTTGCGTAGGTGTAGGTGTGTATCATTCACAGTTTACCATTACACAAAAAATTAAAATGCCTCAGGAATCGTCAGTGTTTTCTGGGGAATGTTTTGCAATTTTCAAAGCCTTAGATTACATAAATAGCTTTAACCTTTCTAATACCTTAATTTTTACCGATTCAAAAAGTGCATTACAGGCTATTCAAAAATTTCCCTTCCGGAATAACACTCATCATTCTACGGTATATGATATAAGAAATTTGTTGTATAAATGCTATCAAAAACAGTTAACCGTGAAATTCGTATGGGTTCCTGGGCACTGCGGCGTTGTTGGTAACGATAAGGCTGACAGTCTGGCGAAAGATGCTTGTCTTTCTGGTGACATTCATCCGTTTAAAATTCAACCTAATGACCTTCTATTACTACCGAAAGATTTCCTCTATGAAAGCTGGAATATGCTTTGGCAAGATTCCTCAAAAATTAAAGCCAAACATTTATTTCAAATACAACCGGTTGTTCCAAAGAAACCGTGGTTTTTCTTTTTTACCCTCTCCAAAACTTTCACTAGTGTTTTAATACGCATGCGGCTGGGTCACACTTCTTGTCCGGTTCATCTGGCACGGTTGGGAATGATGAATAGTCCACTCTGTGCTTGTGGTGAGGATGTGGGTGACTTAAACCATATAATATTTTCTTGTCGCAATTTCTGCCGTTTATCATTTATCAATACGTTAATATCATTAAATGTTCCTTTGCCTACTTCTATAAACTGTCTACTTATATCCTTTAATATCGATATTTATCTTGCAATAGAATCGTATCTTTCATTTAATAATATAAAAGTATAATATTTTCATCCCTCTTTATGTAATTTTATGTAATCTATCATAATTCATTTCCGTATTATCCTACTCCCCTGATCCTTTTGCTTCCTTTTCCAAATTCCTCTTTATTTTTATGATTATTACATTAAAAGTTTCCTCGTTTTAAAAACTTGACATTGGCAAATACACAAGCCGTGTAATGCTACGCAAACAAAAAAAAAAAAAAAAAAAAAAAATACGACTATATGTATGTATGGTACTCATTGGCATTTGGTATTGTTGTTCTAAAGATTTTGATAAATATAACCTAGAAATATAAGATATTTTTCTAAGAAAAGTTTTATCATTAACTTCAGTTATGTCTACTAATTGGTTCGATGAAATTGGGCGACCCCGTTTCGTTGTTGCCCCGATGGTCGACGCTAGCGAACTTTCTTGGCGGATATTATGTCGCAGACAAGGAGCAGAGTTGTGCTACACGCCTATGTTTCATAGTAATGTCTTCACAAAAGACCCAAAATATAGAAAAGATAGCTTAGTTACATGCGCTGAAGATCGTCCTTTAATAGTACAGGTATGTCCATTAGATAGAATTGAACATGTGTATAGGATCTTATCATAAGATAATACATCTTTACTTTTACTGACCATCAAACAGAATAAAAAATTATACATAATATATAGAAAATAATAAAACATTTCCTGAAAGAAAGATTTATTTGTTGCAGCAACATACCAATTTTACACAGGAAAATATGAGTAGGCTCTTAACTGTTGGCAGAATGAATATATGTATAAAGATATGATTAAACAAGTAGTGTTGTAGTGTTAATTTCGTTCTTTAATTGTTAATGTCTGTTCAGTTCTGTGGGAATAATCCGGAGATAATGGCTGCTGCTGCAAAACTTGTTGAACACTGTTGTGATGCTATTGACATCAACCTTGGATGTCCTCAACAAATAGCAAAGAGAGGAAAATATGGATCTTTTCTTCAAGATGATTGGGATCTTTTGCAAAGAATTAGTAAGTTAAATTTTTTTAATATGTATATTAAACCCTTTATGAAATCATATGGATGATTAATCCAGTATCCATTGAGCACACACAAAAATATCCTGGGATTTCTGTGAAAGAACTTTATTTATGTTTTGGATTATTTCAGTTGGTGCCATGTCCAATGCAGTGTCAATACCAATTACTTGCAAAGTAAGAGTTTTTGAAAGCATTGAAAAGTCTGTTAAATATGCCTTGATGTTGCAAGAAGCAGGTTGCAAGCTGCTTACAGTACATGGACGAACAAGAGATCAAAAGGGACCACTAACTGGTATTGCTAGTTGGAAGCACATTAGAGCAATTAGGTGGTTATCAAAACTTGTTATATTAATTATTCAATAACTATTCAGTATTTATTAAAAGTTTGTATTGAAATGAATGCAAGAGATGCAACTCATATTTCGTAACTGGCTAAGTTGATGAGTAAACAGTATTTAGTGTTGGGTTTTGTTGCACATCATGTCTTTTGGTAAAATTAAAGTTGCATAATCTTGCAATCTAGGAATTATCACTAATTGACCTACCTAGACATGGTACCTTTAAAGTAAAAAATTGCAGATATATTGTTAAACATCCACCCAAACTTTAAAATTATAATATGTATGATAGTGGTAACAATTAACACCTCCATATAGGTCTGGGGTCTTAATTTTAGTTCCCTAAAAATTAACCAGGAAAACTTATGTTTATTTATTTAAGGGATGCAGTATCAATACCAATATTTGCAAACGGCAACATTCAATGCGTTGAAGATGTGTACAGATGTTTAGAAGATACAAAAGTAGATGGTGTAATGAGTGCTGAAGGTGTATTGACAAACCCTGCCATTTTCAAAGGTATTAATCCATTGTCATGGGAGATGGCAATGGAGTATCTTGAATTAGTTTCCAAATATCCTTGTCCAACATCATACACAAGAGGACACCTATTCAAAATATTTCATAAAGTGTAAGTACCTAAGAGTAAAAAAAATGATTCCTTATGTTTTGTTGTACTCTGTTGACATTTTGTTTTACATTTTAAGGTTTCTACTTGAGGACAATAATGAAGATAGACAATTGCTAGCTACCGCACAGAATTTAGAGGACTTTAAAAGTGTATGTAACAGTATAAGAGCTAAGTATTTACCATATCATACAGGAGATACTCATTTTCAAGATGATAATAATTTCACCAGAATAGGATACAACTTAATATTACCACCATGGATATGCCAACCATATGTAAGGATGTCACCTGAGGAACACACACAAAAGATGGAAATGCTGAGCAAAAGTCAGGTAGCTTTATTTTAAATTGATGTGTTAGCTTTTACATCACACATTAGTCTTATGTCTGTATGACGTAAAGCTATTATTTTTAGGATATTAATCGTTGCAAGAGAAATAATGAGGAAAACGAATTGAATCTTAATATCTCCCGAAAAAAAATGAAGAAATTAAGACGAATTATGAGACGACCTGTAAAACCAGATAATCAACCCGGAAGGAATGGCGAAATTTGTGTGATTGCGACATGTCCAAACCCTCTTGTAAGTGAAATATTTTTATTAACATGCATCACTACTACAGTAGGTACACTTTTAAGCTTTTTTTAAAAAGTGCGAGAACTACAAAATAGGTATAACCCCGTGATGTACCAATTTCTTTATCGGTAACAATTTAATTTTAGTTGTGATAACAAACATTGATAGATAACAGTTACATTATTGTGATAACTTCAGTCACATACAGTTGATAAGTCTTTAAACTAACAGTAACTATTACAACAAAAGAAAGAGTAGTATCATGCACGAGTAAAATTTTAACTTGTCGTTAAATCAGATATCCTCCAGATATCCAGAATTCCTCACTTACAGCTACATACCTAGCTATAAGTAGAAACGTAGTGTTATGTAACGATATTTTTTTAATAATAGATATGTTTACCATTTCAGGGTGGAAAGTGTTTGTATCAACTATGTAAAAAGTGTTGTAGGAACAAATGTTACGACGAAGAGTTAGATTGTGCAGGTCACAAGATTCTCGTACGTACTAGGCGCGAAATGGCAAAAAAATTTTCAAATGTAAAATGTGATAACAAAACGACATGTTTGTCTTCCGATATATTGGAATAAACAAATTTAACAACTCCACTGTTTTACTTATTACTACCTAGGTACTTTGATTTGTCTGCTCAGCGCTTTTGGCGCTAACAAGGGCATTTACCTATTTTTTGTAGGTGTACCTTAATAACAAAAAATATTAATCAAAACATCTGCTAGATAAAAGTGATATATCCAGGAAAGTAATCGTGGCACCAGTGTGAAAATTTATACATAGGTATAATAAAGTCTTAGAAACTCCTGTTAAAAATCGTATAGCCTAAGATCCGACCGTAGGATCAAGGGTCTGATCTGTTTTTTGCTTCAAACCATTTTTTCATGAATATTTATAACTAGGAGAATAGATATATCCGAGGGTGCCTATCAAATTTTGGCCGGAAGTATTTTTAATAAAATTATAAAAATTTTTTTTTTGCTAAAGCGTCACGTTCACTTGTTTTTTTAATAAAATCTCGTCTACGTCACGGCAATTTATATAAAGATTCTAAAAAATCACGGGTGCCTTCGCCCATTTGCCCGCACCTCCTCGCAGCCAGTTGTAAACAGGTATGATATTGATACACTTTAGCGTTCATAACGTACATCTATGAATTATATATCAAATTAAAGCTATTTTTTTTCTATTAATTATCTTATATGGGTGCCTAATTAAATTCGGCCGCAAATAAGGGTTGCCGGGTGTTGAAGATGATAACTTGTCGTGAAACATTATAAAACATAAAAAACCAAACAAATTGTTGTTGTTTTATTTATATATCTAAAAATGATTTGATTAATGAACATAAATTAAAATTTATAAAGATGAAGTCGTGTTTTCTGTGTAACGAAAAAAGCAATGTACCTACTCAACTTTGATAATGCATCATTCATTAAGTGCTCGCAAATGTTATTGTTTCATAAAAAAATATATATCAAAATCATGATACTTTATTAACAAGTAGCTTCTGCCCGGGACTTCGTCTGCGTGGAATGGTTACTTTCGGCTATCGCAAACTTTATACCCGTGATATCATTTACGTAGATGGTGGTGGACGGTGGCGACGTGTATATTGTGTTGTGATGGAGTACTTGATGATTATTTTGCTGCGATGTTATTTAAAAACTGCGATATCTCTTATGAGCGATTAAAAATAAATATTTGTGATGAATAACGTATTTATTTGGATAAGGATAAATATCATCTTTGTACAAAACACCTTCACAAATAATTCTTTATTTTAGAACAAATTTGGTTAGCATAAAAAAAGTTATAGTGCCAACCTTAAAAGATAGATATATATATATATGCTGATGGAGTACTTGATGATTATTTTGCTGCGATGTTATTTAAAAACTGCGATATCTCTTATGAGCGATTAAAAATAAATATTTGTGATGAATAACGTATTTATTTGGATAAGGATAAATATCATCTTTGTACAAAACACCTTCACAAATAATTCTTTATTTTAGAACAAATTTGGTTAGCATAAAAAAAGTTATAGTGCCAACCTTAATAGATAGATATATATATATATGCTGTCGCGGACTTTTTTTAGAACTATTGAAGGGAAACAGTTTAGTTAACGCAGCGCACGCAGTGGAAGCTCTCAAAAGGAAAAAAAACTACCGATTTTGAAACATTCTTCATTGCTGCTCCGCTCGTATTGGTCGTAGCGTGATGATATATAATATAAATAATAGCAGGCAGCCATTATTTTCATGTCATGATTTTGATATATATTTTTTTATGAAACAATAACATTTGCGAGCACTTAATGAATGATGCATTATCAAAGTTGAGGTACATTGCTTTTTTCGTTACACAGAAAGCACGCCATCATCTTTATAAATTTTAATTTATGTTCATTAATCAAATCATTTTTAGATATATAAATAAAACAACAACAATTTGTTTGGTTTTTTATGTTTTATAATGTTTCACGACAAGTTAGCGCCGCTAACTCTCTTTCACTCTACCTACAATATTTATCATCTTCAACACCCGGCAACCCTTATTTGCGGCCGAATTTCATTAGGCACCCATATATGATAATTAATAGAAAAAAATAGCTTTAATTTGATATATAATTCATAGATGTACGTTATGAACGCTAAAGTGTATCAATATCATACCTGTTTACAACTGGCTGCGAGGAGGTGCGGGCAAATGGGCGAAGGCACCCGTGATTTTTTAGAATCTTTATATAAATTGCCGTGACGTAGACGAGATTTTATTAAAAAAACAAGTGAACGTGACGCTTTAGCAAAAAAAATTTTTTTATAATTTTATTAAAAATACTTCCGGCCAAAATTTGATAGGCACCCTCGAATATATCTATTCTCCTAGTTATAAATATTCATGAAAAAATGGTTTGAAGCAAAAAACAGATCAGACCCTTGATCCTACGGTCGGATCTCGTACTAGTAGTTTCCGGAAAATAAAACTTTTTGTTGAGAATATACACATTAATATAGTACCACAAAATTAATTTAAGCTTAAAATATCGAAACTCAATAAATGAGCTAAAAATACAAAAGCAAGTAAAACAAAGTTTTTTGTTAATAGCAGGGTAGGTAATAAGTAGGTACCTACTACGTTACAATTAAAGTTATATAATGTTGTATTAATCACGACAGTAGTTAGATTGACATTACTCACGAAAGTCACGAAGATGCCTACCTAATCAATAAGTAACCAAGCTATAATATGCGCGCGCATAGTCAAATGTGTCCGTGTGCCAATGTATTTCTATGTAAATTTAAGTACTTTATAATTAGTGAAGTGTGTGTTATTATCATTCTAAGTGTATCTAGCCTGATTATATTCAAGAATTTGTAAACAAATGCACAAATGTTGTGTGATACATCAATCACCGAGGCCACAACGGAGAACAAGTGGTTTCCAACTACCATTGAACTGTCAACAAATCATTGGATGGATTATATTAATAGCAACCGCTCTCTTAATTTTTGTTATTGTTATCCAGATTCAGTTTGATGAGTTAAAAATGATATCATTAATTATTTATTCTGTTTTGTACGTTTGTCATATTTCTTCACATATTACTGCCTCAATTATTGATCCAAGTGAACAAGAATTACGAAAAATGAAAACTAATAATGTTCCTGAATTCGACCGAGCAATCCACGCTCATGTTATCGAAAATGGACGATGCCATCTTTGTAACATACATACAAGCAGTAAACACACTAAACACTGCAGTCTGTGCAATAAATGTGTGGATAATTTCGACCACCACTGCAAGTGGCTCAACAACTGTATTGGTCAGAGGAACTACACGGCATTCATGGCATGCGTCATTACGGCTTTAATGATAGCTATCCTTACTGCTGTGTTGTGCATTACTGATATTGTTCTGTTTATTACAGATCCTCACTGTTTAAGTTTGGCAGCACAAAACTTTATCAACTGCACATCGACGGTGGATAGTTCCTCGAAGTTATGTATAAAATCATTGTCGTTTTTAGCATTCCTTATAATATTTTGTTTAATAGCTGTGATTATAGGATGCGCATTACTACATTTGTGTTGTTTTCATGTTTATATAGCCGCACTAGGACTTTCTACATACGAGTATGTAGTACAGAATGATATTTCCGATGTGTCTACAACAGTCAATGATAATTGTTCTAAATGTAGCAACGTCAATATATCAAAAAAGTTATATGTTATTGGTAAACATGAAAAATCTAACACGTTTCAGGCAGATAATTCTGAAATAAGTAAATTAGATAATAAATTGCATGTGACAGAAAATACAATTGACACTAATGTATCCAGCATGATAAGCAATTTAATCAGGAATGAATTAAGGAGAGCAAAACGAATGTTTTTATATGACAAGAATAAAATACATCCTCGGGTAGAAGCACAGACATAGCGATCAGCCTGCACAAGTAAAACTAGTTAAGTAACTAAGATTTTAAGACCATTTATTTATACCTATATATTTTGTCCAAATAGTTAACTGGAAGTAAGTAAATTGTAAAATAAACCAAATTAATATATTATTATACAGTATAGTTCTAATTATACAATAAATTTTTCGGTTTTTTTTTACAAAAAATTAACATATACTGCTTTTTATTTGTACGAACTTGTGTTTGACCACAATCTCACCATAATAAGTAATGATGTGGCCGAAGGTAGTCGGCAAGAAAGGAACCTAGCTAGCACCGAGGACCGTACCACAGTGTAGTTTTCTCACGATTACTTCCAAAAGCACATTATGGCGTTCGACTTCACTACCTCCACAGTGGAATTATTCCCACTAAGGTATGTTTTTTTTTAACATTCCTAAAGGTTAGTATTTTTATGTATTGGTGAATGTAGGTAGGATTCGTCTTGGATGGTGCATGATTTAATTAAAATAATATTTATAACCCTGAGACATTAGAGGTCTCGTATGAGGTATTTTGTAATATTGGGAATAAACCTAGGGAATAAGCTTTAATATTTATTTAATACGATGGGTGAAATGCCTACAAATAAAAAGACGTACTTCGATAATTTCCAATTTATTTATCTATATATCATGAAACTTGTAAATTTTTCCAACATACAATAATTATAACAAAATAATAATATTTAAATAAACACCTGAAGGTTAAAACATCCCCAAACCTGTTTGTTGTATATTCAGTTCTATATAAAATGTTTAGTCACGCTTGCGTCGGCGATTTTGCTCCTCCTGAAAAAAATAATGTTTATTAAGGGAGATTTAACCAAAGCTTTAACAAAACAAACTTGTTTTAATACTTTTTAAAACATCACTCATTCTGAATTTAGTCCTTAAAAAATTAAAAGTGCCAATCAGAACACATAAATCGATATAAAAGTCTATTATATAAGTCTATTTAGCAAAGCAATAGAGGCAGGGAATTAAAATTTTGTAAAAAAAATTGGCAGTCTATGTGCCCTTATATGGATAACCAGTATCTTACGACATTAAAGTAGTGGATAAATTAGAGACAAGCATTAAAAATGAATGCATCAAAAATAAAATTTGTACCTTCTGTGTTAAAATAATAAGAAGTCTTCTGAAGATGCCAATAAAGTCAATGAACAGTTCCAGGGCATGTTGCACGAAGTCCTTGCTTCCCATTCGGCGCTTCTCAATAATAAGTTGTGTGTCAAATAGAACAAAGCCACACATGAGCATTAATCCAAGGTAAAGGTGAGCCTGGAAGCAAACATAACAATTAACATCTCCCTGATAATCGTCTGATAGAATGTATTAAGCAATATAGGTATATTTTTTTAGATTGCAAAAGTAATTATTACTATCAAATTGGAATAGTTCTTTTAATAATAATTTTATGATAAAAAAACAATAAAGAGCATATCCATACAGCTGATTAAATATCATTGACCTCGAGTACAAATATAAGTACACCTGTGCCTACTAAAGACGAAAAATATTGTGTAGCGACCATTTTCATCTACATTACTTTCCCAGACTAAGCCAACAAGCAAAAAATTAATATATTTTAAAACAATTTAACATGACCATTTTTAATTTTCCTCCAAAAGATTAACATTATTATTATTTTATTATGAAATAAACATGTCCATATAAATAAATTGGAAGATTTTTTGATTCTTTACACTCAACCTGATGATGATGAACTAGACACTTCTTATAAATTCCTGTGGGCTACTCCTGTCTGGGTGATAATATCTATCCAGCAACTTGAAGTTAACTGAGTTGGCAACCTAATCATTATTAGTATAGATATACATTTCTACAACACTGACCTGGTATAAGAAATGCGACTGCATGAAAAGATTGACCAGAGTCATGAGTGACATAGATGTAAACAAGGTCATTAAAGTGCCTCCAAGGAACAACCAGCTGCCACGTTCTGCCAGCATAGCAGCTATTGAGAAGCACACAAATACCAGTGTGGTGCCCAATAATGCTGTGACAATTATAGCAGGATCAACAACGCTGACATAATCCAGTAGCGGTCCCATACTCATACCTGAAATGGGAGAAGTGAAGGTAAGAAACAATTTATTGATTGTTTGCAATTTGTGCAGTTATATGTTTGTGATTTAATCAAGCTTATGCACCATGATGAAATTAAATAAAAAAAAATTTTTTTAATGAAACAAAATCTTTTCTGTAATCATATGATCCATAGACAATTTAATCCATAAGTCTGTTCCAATTTTTAATTATCTCATAAGGTAATTGTAAAATGCTCTAGGAAATGAAGTTAATTACAGTGCTGGTACACATCTCAATTGAACCATATTTTTTTTACCTGATGTTAAGCCAAATCCTAGAAGGTATCCAAGACGCAGGTTTGTATTTTTTCCATTATCAGGTGTAGCGATAAGCATCAACATAAGTCCGGCACCAATAATTGCAGATAGGAATCCAGCTTGAAATCTGGTGAACATATCTACGTACACACCAACCGAGGCAGATCCGCATGTCATCATTAATGTGCCATAAACATTTTTCAGATGTTGACGCACTGGGGGTTCCCTACAAACAATCAATACATTTTGAAAAAAAAATTAAAACAAGAATATTATTCAATTTTAACTTTTTGCCAGGATTACTACATAATAAATCCTATCATTTTAAATAGCTCCATCTACTGGAAAATCGTAATAATATAATGGATTTAAAAAATGCAATTTGTTTCCATAAATCCATATTCTCCATGCTATCAGTAATAACAGGTATAAAAAGAATATAAGGAAAAAAAGACAAATGTCTGTGCACTCATAGTTAGATAAAAAGTTTATCATGTAGGTCAGCTATACTCAACCTGCGGCCCGCCGGGCCTTTGTTATTGGCCCATCTGAAGTTACAATTTTTTTTACTACATCATTAACTTGGAATTATGTTTTAATTAAGACCTAATAATTTTTGCTTGTGGCCCTCGACACCATGACTGAAACGTGTTTGTGGCCCCTATAAAAAAAAGGTTGAGTATGGCTGATGTAGGTAATAGATAATGTTTAGGCTCATAATCAACCTGTAAACAAAAAACCAAACCAAGCAATCCATCTATAGATCTCATTCTCACCATCATAAATTGAGCTTCACTATCACTAAAATCTCCAGATATAAAAAACTAAAAAATACTTTTTATAACAGACATGACTTGTCAACAAGCATTTATTTTGATTAGGGTAGGTGGACATTAATAAAATAATATGACAGAATATTATGAAATGGGTAATCATGAACCTATACATAGATACTCTCTGAAGTATGATAATTGTCATTTATAAGCTAAAATAATAAAGGGAAGTGTGCAGTGAGGATTCTATAATAATTGAAATATCTATTATGTGTGCTAGGCATTCTTTACTTAAAACAATTTTAACGGAAATTCTTATTTAAGAATGGAGAAATCAGAAGAGGACATGAGGATGTTAAATTGAACTTCTGAGATTTGTTGCTCATAGTTAGGCCTAGAGGTGTAGATTAAGAGTAAGTTCATGTAAATTTGCTTGTAAAGTATCTGGGGGTAGTTTTTTATGAAACCTTCAAGTCTCGAGTCCATCTTTTAAAAAAAAATGCCTGTTTAAATTTTGTAAGTATTATTACAACATGGACTACAGTACACAAGTATGTAGACATAAAGACATTGTTGCATCATTCACAACAAATGGAATGCGCAATACAGGCAAAATACACGACATTAAATTGAACATGTCATATTATTCTAGAAAATTATTTATGCAAATGAATGATTGGCCTCAATTGGCCTCGTCTCGTCATACTATTTATTAGTGGATATGTGAAATAAAAAATGGTGGTCGCGAATCATTCACATTATAAAAAGTTGTTTTTAAAGCTTTTTACGCTACAATACGTTCGTTATACATGAGATACTTGTATGGATGTCTGAAAATATTGGGTTATAGGTACTCACAGGCGATTTTGAAAACTGTTGATGAAGGTTTGTAAATTGGGAGTCATGATGACGATGATCCCTTCTAAAAATAAAGGAAACAATACAATTGAGCTTCTGAAATAGTTATGAACAATCTCTTATCTAATTTCACTGAATTAAACACGTGATGTTTTAATAATCTAACAAAGATATTAATTAATTACTTGCAAATAGTGAATCAGACTGAATCAGTGATACGAATGAATGAACGAACTAACTGTCTCACTCAACCACATTTTTTTTTTTTTTTTTTTTGTGCGTAGCATTACACGGCTTGTGTATTTGCCAATGTCAAGTTTTTAAAACGAGGAAACTTTTAATGTAATAATAATCATAAAAATAGAGAGGAATTTGGAAAAGGAAGCAAAAGGATCAGGGGAGTACGGAAATGAATTATGATAGATTACGTAAAATTACATAAAGAGGGATGAAAATATTATACTTTTATATTATTAAATGAAAGATACGATTCTATTGCAAGATAAATATCGATATTAAAGGATATAAGGAGACAGTTTATAGAAGTAGGCAAAGGAACATTTAATGATATTAACGTATTGATAAATGATAAACGGCAGAAATTGCGACAAGAAAATATTATATGATTTAAGTCACCCACATCCTCACCACAAGCACAGAGTGGACTATTCATCATTCCCAACCGTGCCAGATGAACCGGACAAGAAGTGTGACCCAGCCGCATGCGTATTAAAACACTAGTGAATGTTTTGGAGAGGGTAAAAAAGAAAAACCACGGTTTCTTTGGAACAACCGGTTGTATTTGAAATAAATGTTTGGCTTTAATTTTTGAGGAATCTTGCCAAAGCATATTCCAGCTTTCATACAGGAAATCTTTCGGTAGTAATAGAAGGTCATTAGGTTGAATTTTAAACGGATGAATGTCACCAGAAAGACAAGCATCTTTCGCCAGACTGTCAGCCTTATCGTTACCAACAATGCCGCAGTGCCCAGGAACCCATACGAATTTCACGGTTAACTGTTTTTTATAGCATTTATACAACAAATTTCTTATATCATATACCGTAGAATGATGAGTGTTATTCCGGAAGGGAAATTTTTGAATAGCCTGTAATGCACTTTTTGAATCGGTAAAAATTAAAGTATTAGAAAGGTTAAAGCTATTTATGTAATCTAAGGCTTTGAAAATTGCAAAACATTCCCCAGAAAACACTGACGATTCCTGAGGCATTTTAATTTTTTGTGTAATGGTAAACTGTGAATGATACACACCTACACCTACGCAACCATTAGCAGGTTTCGATGCATCGGTAAATATATGATGCCAACTTGAAAGTTCAATATTCTCGGATATGCTAAGTTCTGAATCAGATTTCAACCTTTCACCTAGATCGAAATCTATGGAAGGAGAAAGGAGCAGACAATTGAAATTATATTTAAACAAAGGAAATAATGGTAAATTGTTAATAGGTGCAGATAAAAAGGAATACTTATTCCAACTATTCACCAAACATGGAGGGGTCTTATGAACCCAGTACGGTGAAGACCTAGTGAGATCGGATAATTGTTTTAATTTCGTTATAATTGGATGATTTGAATATTGTAAGCATCGAGATAAAAATCGATCAGAAAGATACTGACGGCGCAATTTAAAGGGGGGGTCGCAACACTCTATTTGAAGACCATTCACTGGACTGGATTTCATAGCTCCAGATATGATTCTAAGACACTTGGACTGTACGCGATCTAATTTCACAAAACCAGCTAAATTACCGGGTTCTAAGAGAAAAGTACCATAGTCTATAATACTTCTTATCATTGCATTATAAATTAATTTCAAAGAGTATGGATGTGCACCCCACCAAACTCCAGTAAGGCAACGTAACATATTGATAAGTTTTTCACATTTTGCAACAATATAATCAAAATGAGCACAACCAGAAAGCTTAGAGTCCAATAATAACCCTAAGAATTTTATTTGATTTTTAACAGGTATAACAAAATTATTAAAATGTATTGAAACAGGAGGAGGTAAGCGCATTCTGGAAAACAAAACTATTACACTTTTTGAAGGAGATATATCAAGACCATTTACATCTAAATACATTTTTAATATTTCTAAGGAACGGTTTAATTTAGAACAAGCATCACTAACTGAGCTGTCGATAACATAAAAAAGTAAATCGTCAGCATACTGAAGAATTTTTACAAAATTACAGCAAATAGGTTCTAAATCATTTACATAAATATTATATAGCAATGGACTAAGGACCGATCCTTGAGGAAGTCCTCTGTATAATTCTCTAGACCTTACTGAACCGTCTATATTTAAAATAATAGAACGATTCGATAATATGTTAGTAATAAAATTTACAATAAAATTTGGGATTTTTAATTTAATGAGTTTGATTTTTAATATAGATATTACAACATTATCATATGCAGATTGAATATCGAGAAATGCTGCAAGCACCGATTTATTATCTGAGAATGCCAACCTGCAATCTGTGGTGAAAATTGCTAGGTTATCTATGGTACCTTTCCCCTTCCTAAAGCCGTATTGGCTTTTTGATAATTTGTTATTGTTTTCAACAAACCATTCCAAACGATTTTTAACTAAATGTTCAGCTACTTTTAATAATACCGAAGACAGAGCTACAGGACGGTATGATGACGCGATTAAAGGCGGTTTCTCCGGCTTAAGTATAGGAATGACTATTTGTTTACGCCAAGCGTCTGGTATATTACCAGAAATCATGATAGAGTTTATTAGGTTAAGATAATATAAAAGTGATGGATCATTAAGGTTAGCCAGGAAAGAATATGGTATGCCATCAATACCCGGTGCAGTGTCTTTAATTTCAGAAAGAATACCTTGTAATTCTGGCAATGTAAAAAATGCATTAATCTCATCTTGGTGATCATCAAAATATGATGAACCTACATTGAGTGATATCAATTCATTACATTCCATTACACTGGGAGGAGCAAGAAGATCTAGGAATGAATCAGATAGAGATAATGGAAGTGTTGTTTTAGGAGGGTTAATCCAACCACATTTAAATCTCTTTATGTTTTGCCAAACTATTGATGAATGGGTATCGGGGGAAATGGAAGAACAAAATCTACGCCAACCATCAAACTTCTTCTGTTTTAGAAGTTTTCTGGTCTGTTCCATTATCTCTGAAAGAACAGTAAAGTTTTCAGATGTCATATTACCACGATATACTAATTCAGATTCCTTTCTCTTCTTTACCGCAATAGTACACTCTTCATCCCACCATGGTGGTGATGGTATATTACCTGAATTTCTTTTTTTTTTTGGAAATACTACATCAGCAGCAGATAATAATGAGTCAGAAAATTTATTTAAGCATAACTGTTCTTGTCCATGTTCAATGGAAGGTAAATATAAAACTTTTTCATCTACTTTAACTTTATAACTTTCCCAATCAACATCTTTTAATTTATATTTCAAACGAGGTGGTGCAACAGAATGGTCAGGAGTAGGGTTTGGAAATGATACTAATAATGGGAAATGATCACTACCATAGGTAGAGCATAATGGTTGCCATGACAAGGTGGAGGATAGATCAGGAGTGCATAGAGTTAAATCAATAACACTAATATTCCCATTTGGTCCAGTTCTCCTAGTGGGAGCACCTGTATTAAGTAGACATAGGTTAAATGTGTCTATTATATCAAGTAAATCTTCACCATATGAGTTAGTTATAGAGCTTCCCCACATTTGGTGGTGTGCATTGAAATCCCCTAACAGCAAGAATGGTCTTGGAATAAATTTCAAAATATTATTTAATTCTCTAAATATATGTTGTGATGGGTGGGGTATATATATAGAGACAAAGTATATATTACATATGTTCACAGCAATTATAGAAAAATCATTACTATGAGATGGAAGAGATAAAGGAGAGTATGAAAGAGAGTGTTTGATGAGGATGGCAACACCCCCATACCCATCAGACCTGTCTTCTCTGACACAAACAAAACCTGGCACCCTAAAATGAGAACCAGGCTTTAACCATGTCTCAGAGAGACAAAGTACTGAAGGATGATATTTATTTATAATGTATATTAAATCAGATTTCTTACTAATTATACTACGACAATTCCACTGAATTATGTTTCTTAGCTTGGCCATTGATTATAGAAGAACTTAGTATACTATTAATAAGAGAAGCAACGTTGGACGGTGGAATAAGATTACACTGAGAAAGTGCATTTATCAATGCAACAATGATGTCAGAAAGAGCTAATTGAGAAGATTCATCCTTGGCATCAGATGATTTCAATGCACAGCCATTAATGGAAGGAGAGAAACTATAATCTTTTGTCAAAAGGTCATGTGACTTTCTATCATAACCTTTGACTGGGGATGAAACTTTTTTTGGATATTTAAAAATAGTTTTTTTGTAAGATGTAGTGCCACTTGGATTATTTTGACTATTGTTAATACTTGAAAAATTTATTGGACTACTATCATTATGAGAATTAAAATTAAAAGATTGAATTAATGCCTCGGAATATAGTTTATTGTTGACTGGAGGGTGAAGTTTAATGGCTTCTGCATATGAAATAGATTTATTTGCCATGGATGATTTGATGTCCTTTTGTCTTCCAAACTCTGGGCAAACCCTACTGGTAGCAAAATGCAAACCCGAGCACATGCAGCAAGATGCCACATCATCCTCAACCTTACAAGACACCCCAGTATGCTCTTGTCCACACTTGTAACATCTTGGTTTGGACCTACATTGAACTTTTGTATGTCCATATCTACAGCAATTAAAGCATTGGATGGTAGGAAAAATGTATGTTTCTACTGGTAAAGCATTGTAACACATAAATATATGCTTAGGTAACACCTGACCATCAAAAGTGACTACGACTGATTGCGAAGGCTTCCAAGTGGGACTACCTTCAATCATGACCTTAAAATTAATTCTCCTAATTTTTATAACATCTCCACATCCAAACGGTACAGATATATTATTTTTAATTTCTTCAATAGACCAGTCTGCAGGAACCCCACGAACCAGGCCAATGCGAGTAATATTAAAAGATGGGATGAATGCTTTTAAATTATGATTTGATATCGAATCATGACTAATGAAGTTGTTGGCATCAGTATAGTTGGAAAATCCTAATGAAATTCTATTCCTACCAATTTTTTTAATACTTCCATTTATAATGCTTTTAAAACTATTTTTTTTCAAAAAATTGCCGAATGCGACTGGGTGAAAAGAGGTACCATCATTGACCGTTGTTTCAATTTTTTGTACATGTACGGTATATGGTGAAGAATCCATGGCGGAGTATAAGCTACGTCCTACTTTTATGGGATGTGGGGATGGGGTATCTGAGGAAACAGGTTCTGAGGCTTTGGATGAAGTACCGTCAGTTCCGTCCAAAGACCCAGAAACAGGTGGAACGTCGTCTGCGATACAATCGCTATCCGGGCATTTGCAAGATTCCTTATTTTTATCGCCTGCCATTTTGTTCATTCTTTTTTTCCTGTTGCAATTTCCGCATATTTTTTTGTCATGATTCCGCTTTCGCGGTTTCTTTTTGCATATCGATGAGTCGGAATCATTAGGCTCTGATATTGTTACATAGTGAGCTACGTTATTGTTTAAATTAGAAGTATTAGAACCCCCGGGATCGGGGGGATCGTTATCGTCGATCATACAAAATAAAGTAAAAACTCACCTATATACAGCAAACTAATGTGAAAACTACAGAAAATAAACTAAATACAAATAATAAATACAATGAACACCTCCACTGATCACTTATAATTATAAAACATTAAATAAAAATTAATTTGAAAAAAAGACACCCGTGTTGTTCGAAGTTTCCCGCGCTTTTTCTCAACCACATTGATTGAACTGACTTGACTTGAGCGCAGTGTTGCCAGCGAGGTATTGTCAAAAGTCACCTGAACTGAACTGTCCAAAAAAGTAACCTTTTGTATAGCAAAAGTATTGACGTCGTTTTTTTTTTTTTAAGCGTGTCTCTCAATTTGGTGCCCTTGTAGACGTCTCAAAAATATTGACGTCGTTTTTTTTTCAAATCACCTAAATGTAACCTTTCCTGTGGTGTAACCTAGAAGTAACCTGACGGAGTTAAAAATCACCTGTAAATAACCTTCTGGCAACGCTGCTTGAGCGAGTCTGTCTGACTGACCGTTGCATGCACCGCCTGTTGCCAGATGTAATGTAACTCACAAGCTCACTTTGATGCTTACAGATGGGTGTGTGAAAAATGTCCCAGGATATTGATTTACATTTATTATATTTGTATAATGTTTACTGTTTAAGTTTTAAGTTCCAGGTCTCGGCAACACTATAAAGTAAACTAACCTAGGGATGGCGATTCTTTACGAATAATGTCGATTTTTAAGTCAGTTCGAATTGTGACCTGATGAATGGATCCACATAAAAACGATTTCTTAAACATACTTAAAGGGTAATGTATTGATCCAGTACTACATATCGATTTAAAATAGGGTTTTTTTGGCTTGAAATATGGATTAGTCGATTAATCGATCTCAGATCGCCATCTCTAAACTAACCTCAAAATTGGTGTTTCAACAAAATATAACCTATAACATTCGTAATGTCAATAATGTGCATGCTTTGAAATAATTTCCTATCAAAATGGGGAAAAAGACTAAAGTTGGTAAACAGCGAAAGGACAAATACTACCAGCTAGCTAAAGAAACAGGTAAAAACAACACCTACCATTTCTGAAAGTATTAATTTCAGAAGTACTTGATTGTGACAATAATTTTTTATTTATTTCAGGATACCGCTCGAGAGCTGCGTTTAAATTAATACAGCTAAACCGAAAATTTGGGTTTCTACAAAATTCTCGAGTATGTATAGATTTGTGTGCAGCTCCCGGTGGGTGGATGCAGGTGGCCCACCAGAACATGCCCCTTTCAAGTATCGTCATTGGTGTGGATTTATTCCCTATCAAGCCTGTCCCGGGTTGTATTGGCCTCACTGAAGATATAACGACAGAGAAATGTAAATCTTCAATCAAAAAGGAAATCAAGACATGGAAAGCTGATGTCGTTCTTCATGATGGAGCTCCTAATGTGGGATTAAACTGGCTTCACGATGCTTACCAGCAAGCTTGCCTCACACTTAGTGCATTGAAATTGGCAACTAACTTTTTGAGAGAAGGTGGATGGTTTGTTACTAAAGTATTCAGGTCTAAAGATTATCATGCACTTTTGTGGGTATTGAAACAGTTTTTTAAAAAGGTTCATGCTACAAAGCCCCAGGCATCACGTAATGAATCGTCTGAAATATTTGTGGTCTGTCAAGGTTACATTGCCCCTGACACAATTGACCCAAAGTTTTTAGATGCTAAAAATGTTTTTGAAGAGTTGGATATTGTTAAAAAACAACATATGAATATAATGCATCCTGAAAAGCAGAAAAAGGCTAAAGCTGAAGGTTATAAAGAAAATGATTACACCACTCATCACAAAGTATTAGTGTCTGAATTCTTAGGAGAAAATGACCCCATAGATCTTCTACAGGGATGTTCAGAGGTAAGTTTATATAGTATAAATCTCACTCACTTCAGGTATCACAAAATTATCACTTCCAGGTATTAATTATAAATTGGATGCATTAAGAACGTTAGAAGGATACTAAAAATTATGTTGTATAAATTGTGAAACATCAATATTTTAATAGAGACTTTTGCATTGATTGCAGTGTATGTATCCCAAAAAAAAAATATACATGCTTGCTAACCATTTGTATTTTCTATAGTTTTAAATTATTGCAGATTGTTTTTGATGATAAATCAGTTGAAAATCATGAAAAGACTACTCCAGAGATTAAAGAATGCTGTAAGGATATTAAAGTACTGGGAAGAAAAGACTTAAAAGCTTTATTGAGTTGGTTCAAACAAATGAAAGAGTTCAAATCTACAAAGGTAAAAAACACATATTTTATTTAATACAATGTACATCTATCCTGTGAAATATGGAACATGAAGTCTGTCTGTTACACTTTCACATTATTATAATTGTACAAGTAAAGGTGTTATAGCCATACTTTAAATTCATCTGAACTTTTCTCTGTTTATTTATTGGTTATTGTAGGGCATTTAATACTCATAATGCCAAAATTGTTTTTTTTTTGTGTTCAGTACAATATTTATTATAAAAAATGCAGATTATTATTACTAAATGTATACTTATATAATTATGTATACCAATGAGAGAAACAGAATTTCTATATTTATTATGATGTTAATTGAAGCATGGTAAGGTTAAATTTAGATCAGTATATAATCTGCAACTTTATATATTCAGGAAAAGGTTGATGATGTTAAAGAAAATGAAAGTGTTGTTGCCGTTGATACTGAAGACAAAGAGTCTGATGGAGAAGATGTAGACACTCAAATAGCTGAGCTTCAGGTAATACTTAACCATTTTTATTTGATTGATCTTATATCTAGATCGTTCTAATTTTCATATTCCTACTTATCAATGTAGTCTACACTGCTGCTGTACAAATTTATTACACAATTAGTAAAATTACTTAATATTTTGCTATGAAATTACTGACCTACACTCAGGCATGGCATAATATTTTATTAAGTAAAAATCAGATTGCTATGTGTAAACATTATCATGTGAAATATGTAATTATAAAATAATAATCAAATCTTCATCATCAAATGATGACATACAGAATAGTTTTACCATTATTTATTTCTGTCTTAGGAGAAAACAATGTATGTATTTAATTTATTATTAAAAATTTTGTAGCCCATTTTCCTCTTTACTATGTATTTTTATTTGTGTGGAAGCAAATTTAATTTTAAATTAAGTATACAGTTATTGATATAAAAAAAAACTTAACAATCTTAAATTTTTAAAATTTTTAAATTTTATAAATAAATATATAACAGGATGAGGAACGACGCCAATCAAAGAGAAAGAGGAAACAATTGAACAAGCGCAGGCAGAAACTGGCAGAGAAAATGAACTTGAAAATGGTGTTGAAAGGCGATGATGGCCCTATATTAGAGAGCAATGACATGTTTAAACTTTCTGACATCAAAAATGCTGAGGTATTAAATTTATTATCATTTTAATCAAAAAATGTGTGAACTTTTCCAATACTCCTATGATTGCAAAATTAAATTGATTTCAGGAATTAAAACGTATTATAGACCAACAGCCTGATGTAGTAGCTGAGGCTAGCGAAGATTCTGATGATGAGTTTAAAGTCAGACAGAAATTTGCAAAGTATGATGTTGATTCATCAAAATTAGATTCATCTGGGCTTTACTACAAAGATTCTGATAGTGAGTTAGAAATGGAATCCGATTCTGACAACGAACAAGATAAAGAGACCCTAGGTAAGTTTATTGTGTGTTAGACTCATATCCCTTAATAAGCGAAAAAAACACTACGCGTGAAAGTTTCCTTAATAAATCCGAATCGCAAAATATATTTTTTATACTAACTAACCACTAAAATAGCGATCTGACAGTAAGAAGTGGTAAATTTTATATTCATTTGTGTACTATTACTTTCCAGCTTTCTCAGATTCTGATAATGAGAACAAGAAAATTGATAAACTCACAAAGCTGAATACCGTCAAGAACAGTAAATTGACCAAAACAAAACCAATTCCAAAAAACAACCCATTATTAACGGACTTAGACAACACAGATCCAGTATCAAAGCGCTCATTGAAAGCGGAACTTTGGTTCCAGAAGGATTCCTTCAAAGATATTGATGAAGAAGACGATGAAGGTGTTGATTTAGACAAGTTAGCTAAAACATATACAGAAAAAGGTAATCTTCATCATATACAGAAATTAAATATTTATTAATTCAAATAGGACCAGAACTAAGTTATTATTAGTCCGACAGAAACTCAGCAGAGCAAGTTCTATTAAAAATTAAATCCAAGTAATATTATATAGACTATATATCTGTAGTAAATTTCATGATGTTTTTTTTTTCACTTTAATGTACATTAACGTTTTAACTATTCACATATGATATTACTTTATTGTTAGTCAGTCAAGCCAAATTCGCTAAACGATTAGGATGAAATTAGGCCCCAAATATAATTACCTATGTTCTGGACGAAGAATACAATGAAGTAAAAGGATGTTATGTTTAAAAAACAACCTATATGCCAATATACAGGCAATGATTGTATATTTATAAGTTTATTCACTATTCTTTACTTAACAGGCAAAAAGGTTATTGAAGATATATCTGATACCCAAAAAAAAATTGGAGAGAAAAGGAAGTGGGCAGATTCTGAGAGCTCTGATGAGTCATCAGATAGTGATTATGAGTTGGAAGATAACGTCACTTCTGAAGGAGCATCTGGGTCTGCAGGACCTAAAGCCAGCCAAAAAGATGGCTTTGAAGTAGTTACACAGGACCCAGGTAAAAAATATCTTTATTATGATACCATAACATGACAAACCATTAGGTATGGTATAAAATATCAAAGTGATATATTACAGAGTTAAAGAAATTGAAGAAAGGACTTAAAATGGATGCTGAAACATTAGCCTTAGGCACAATGATAGCCACATCGAAAAAATTCAAACGTGATCTGATTGATGATGCCTGGAACAGATATGCATTCAATGATAAAAACCTTCCAGACTGGTTTGTAGAAGATGAAAATAAGCATATGAAGAAGCCAATTGCTGTTCCGGAGGTATGAACTGTCAATGTCATATTTTATATACTGTCACGTGATTTATTAATTACCTTAAGCATTATATTGTAATTGTAATTAATTGTATGTATTTGTATGTAATTAATTGTAATTAAATAACAAGAATAATTTTTCGTATGGGTTCATTCAATAGATCTTAAATAGTATTTTCAAGTTGTCCCTTGGTCAGTTTTTTTAAACTTCCGCTTCTAATAATAAAATTGTGTGCAATTAGGTTTGTCTAACCTACAGTTTACAACTTTATTAAATCATTACAGAAATATGTCGACGAATACAAGAATAGACTACAAGACATTAATGCAAGGCCTATAAAGAAAGTGGTCGAAGCTAAAGCGAGGAAGAAGAAACGCATGATAAAGAAAATGGAACGTGCAAAGAAGAAGGTAGAAGCGGTAATGGAGAATGCAGACATGTCCGAGCGAGAGAAAGCACAACAAGTAAGGCAACTGTATAAAAAAGCACAAACTGATGGTCCGAAGAAAGTCACATACGTTGTGGCTAAAAAGCACACTTCTGCCAAGCGAATGAAACGACCCACAGGTGTCAAGGGACACTATAAGGTGGTCGATCCGCGCATGAAGAAAGATCTTCGCGCACAAAAGTCAAAAGAGAAAACTATGGGCCGGGGCAAGAAGGCAAATAAAAAGACCCATAAAACCAAAAACACCAATAAAACATCTAAAAAAACACCCAAAAAGAAGGGGCATAAGGTGAAATGAATATGAGCTTGAAATATTAAATGAATATATTTTCGAAATTGACTGATTATTTTAACATAAAACATATAGTATTGACTAGATAGTACCTCGTATGCAAGTAATCGATCAGCTGTTTTGTCCGCAAATATAAAATCTAGGTAATTTTTTACTTTTATCTTAAGTTTCTATTTAAATTGCGACACCGCTAAATTATAAATTTTCTCGGCTTACGTCGGCAATGTGGTATTAGTTACTTCAAACAAAGAAATATGTATTATAATAAATAAATAAATAAATAATAATAAATAAATATCCTGGGACATTTTTCACACATGGCCGAGATAGCTGATAGACTACATATAATACTTTTAAATACATACTTATATAGATATTTACATCCAGACACAGAACAAACAGACATATTCATGCTTACAAATGTTTGTCCTGGGTGGGATTCGAACCCACGATCCGCGGCTTGAGAGTCAGGGTCACTGACCACAAAGCCAACCGGGTTGTCAATATATGATATATTTAATAATATATAATGTCAAATAAAGTTATTACTATAAACAAATGCTGAAACACAACTATAGAAGTGTGTAAATAGCGCGCAATAATAAGAAATTTCGAGTATCGTTAATTTTTCTCTAGTAGGTACCCTAAGCAAATAAGCTGCAGTCTCGTTACCTCACATTACGACTATTATTTTTACTTCTAAGGTCAGGGTGTTATTTGAATCCACGTGCGTCACTAGCGTTGGAGTTCAGGGACAGACACGACATATAAATGATATCACTTCGCTTTGTGGCCTTGGTGTCCAATTCTGATTCGTTCTAACTACGCTGTCTGCCTACTAATACTAAATATATTGAGCATTTTTTGTTTGTAAAACTTGCGAGCTTATGAGTGTGTACCTATTTATGGACTCAACTTATATGATAAAGGTCAAATGAAGTCATTCGGAAACATTAAAACTGCTACTAAATTCAATACCCATATTTCAATTCTATTTCTAACATACTGAATACATCAGCGATGGCGAGCGATACCAAACAAATAAAATAAGAAATAACCTAAGAATTTTAGATGGAATAGGTAGGTTTAGCTCGGGTGGGTGTAGGTGTGTGATAGTGGGGTGGTAGATGGGGTTGGGTAGGTGGGTGGTGGTGGCAAGTGGCGGGGTGGTGCGGTGGCCCGGCTATATCGAGCGCGATCACGGCCAAGGCCGCGCACCTCCCCGCGCCTCCGTCATCGCTCGGGAGCGATCCGACCCGAGCCACGAGCCCCGAGCCCCGAGCCCCGAGCCCCGCGCCCCGCGCCCCGTGTCCCATACCCGAGAAACTTCTAGATAACTATAAATGCATATAAAACATATCCATAGTCTATTGCGTCGTTATAAACGATTGCGACTATCGATAAAATTCTATGTAAGGAAGGGTAAGTAGATACTTTGACTGGCTGGGTGACTTCAAGCGCCTGGTCGTTATTCGATTCTCACCCAGGACAAATATTTAACTGCATGGCTGTTTGTTCTATGCCTATATGTAATTAAAGTATGTAAGTGACTTATATATTAAAAAAATATATAACACTTAGGCTCGCTTAGCTGATGACTTTCGACTTCTTAGGTAATATAATTATGTAGGTATATAGAGTAAGTTAAACCCTCTCAGTGACCCTGTCATTACAGATCTTAAGTTGTTAATTTCAAGGAAATCTATATATAAAATGGATGTTTGTTCACCAGATGTATTTCCGGGTAAACAGTACGTTATCTGGAACATTTTCTATCTGAATCGCAAGAATTATCCAAATCCAATTATTCGTTAATGCTTATTCTTGGTTGTATATATAATATTTCGGGTATAATATTTCGGGTTTGGTAGTATATTTGGGATTGGTTCCGAAACCTACATCTATTTGTTATTGACCAACTGTCGTATAAAAATAATACGACCTTGTGTGGTAAATTAAGGTTAACAGTACTGGCTATATATTATGTAGAGGCATTGTGTATACATGGGTAGGTATGTGCCCATGGTGGGAACGAGGCGAGGGGTTCAGTTCAGAGTGACGTCCGCAGAGGCGCAGGTAGAGGCTGCGAAGAGCGAGGGCGCGGGCGGCGGACGCGGTGACCTCGCCCTCACAAGGTCGCGGGCTCCATTCCACTCGGCCTCGCTACCCATGCCTCCCTGTACTGTAATCTTCCATAATGTACCTTGGTTTCCGATACATTGTCACATTTTATAGATCTGTAAACAGTTCGATGAATGCAGGCAGATGTGGGTATATGGTAAATGACCCAATGGTGGCCAGTTTAAGAAAAAAAAACAGGTTTTTGTGAAATATTACCAAAATTGTGAAAGTTTCAGCACTGAATATAGTGAAACTGTAAAGTCCAGTCCTTATTTAATATTTGTAATGTGTTGCGCGTGAGATACGGCAAAGCTGGATTCAATTAATTTAACAAATAAAAGTTGTAGTTTTGTGACCCAGTCTTGGACAGGGAAAATTCATTCATGGATACCCCAGTCTTAGTCTAAGTTTATCTTTATTTTATGGTTAACACATGAAACAAAAATAATTTTGATTTTAATTAAGCAATACTATTTCACAAGTGAAACTTTCTGCTCACCGCCTTTACGATTTCCTTAAGAAAAGCCGTCGTTGTCAATTTCAAATCACCTTACACTTTGTATTCGCGCATATTTGTACATGTAACTGACTGAATTCAATAAAACGTCAAACTTAGATAGTTCGATGTCTAAAGTCTATGTCACAGTGATCCCAATGTAAAAACATTCGCTCATGTCCGAATTCTAGATGTTTCTTTTAATTTTTGGCCATCACTGGTACCGTGGCCACGACTGGTACACTTACGATAATATAATAATGAATCGGTTCAAATCAATAATTCAAACAGAGTTTATTAATTTATTTATACATAATTATTACTTCTCACTAAAATCTCGCTGAACATACAAGCAATGGTTCAAAATAGATAAGACAGTCACTTAGACTATTTTCGCGTTAACTTCAACCCTTACTCACCCATCTCATGTTTTCACCCGGTATATAGATAGGTACAGGCGAATATTCGCCTCGCGCTTTTAACTGCGTGCCGGGGTTTCGGAAAGCTTGCGAATGTTATTGGTAGAAGTAAGTAGGTATGTTAGTTACTCTTTTACTCAACAATGTCTGAAGGGATTTAGAAGAAATTTTACACTTAGAAAAATATACGGATCAGTCAAGAGTATGTTTGTATCGAATGTTTGATTTGTTTTTCTTTATGTATCTAGGTACACGCATTATTAAAGTTAATTATATACACCTAAAACTAAATAATAAAATTCAGGAAAAATAAATATACAATAAAAGGAAATATGATATATCATAAATAGAAAATATGTCCCAAATCGCTACCCTGCGGAAGCGTGCCAAGAAGATTTGTTATTTTGCAACCTCTTATTTACATTACAAAGCCTGCCTTGGAAACGAAACTGGGTTTTAAATGCTGCTATCGAAACAGGCGCTTATCGTTTAATGTTTAACATAAGGGTGTTAAGCAGGCGAATTCCGTCACCGAAACCACAAACAGGGATAGTTATAGGTAAGTATCAAACTCATTATATCGTCGTCAAACATGGTAGCAAAATACTAAGCGATGCATACCTATTGAAATTATATAGGGTTATTATTTTGTGGCAAGTAAGTTGTTATAAGTCTACTAGTTAGGAGAGATACCGTATATACGTCTTTATACATTCCAAATAATAAACTATCGGAAGAAACCAAACTTTTATGTGCACTAACACATAGATATATGTCACGTTATTACAAAATGCACATGAAATTATTATACTATTCGCAAACTTAGGCTCGTATATTTTATATGCTATTACTAATTCCACTTTATTGCAATCAATTACGTACTCCATTAGTGATTGTGACCGGTTAAAAGGTAGGTAGGTACCGACTTCCTTTATACTTTACAAAAGTAGCCTTTTGATTGTTCATTGGTAGCCTACTTAGTATACTTTTTGTGATTAATTGGTACGTTGGCCTATGAGAGCGATTACCCACGTACCAAATCCACCTACCTACGTAGATAATTAAGTTGAAAATTAATCAAAATATTTACCTACTTATTATAGTCATTAGTTTTCATAAAAAATACCTTTAAAGTTTATTGTACGGATGTTTTAAATGAAGTCATCCAACGGTGTATGTCGTTGATTTAAAGTGTTCGAGAGTCTGTCTACCTTTAATTAAGTCGAACAGCCGTTGCGGCCGGTGGCGAGACTCATCCAGTAGTGGATGGATTGTCTGTTTGTGAGGGAACGTTACACAAATCTCTTGGACAGTCGGCCGCCCCCGCTCAATAAAGTTGGCAAGTTTAGTGGTTACAGAGCGGGTGAGCGACCACGTTCACGGCCGGAGTCGCGGAAACATCAAGCAAACAACGCCGAACAAAGCCGCTGTCGTAGCGTACTGACAGTTAGCCGCAGGTGAACTGCGATTAACCTCTCAGCACACGGTCGTTATCCGGAATGGACTCTCAAATAGAACCACTGAAGATGACGCCATTCTGGTTACAAATACCTTCCTTCCAGACATTACAGTCACGGCACTGACGGCACGACAATAAAACCTGTAACGAACAACTGTTGTGCACATATATCCTTTCTTTGAGTCGACATGTTGATAATAATATAGTTGTTTCAAAAGGTACGCATTCAAAAAATAATTTGATGTGGTATTTGTAATGATCAACATTAATTGAATAAATGGGATTATAATAGGACAAAATGATTCTTATATATCTAAATTATAAGAGTAGGTACAAATATTAACTAAGCACATGATCCGTAACCGACCTTCAGGAAGTGTTAACATACATGTACGATCGGAAATAATGACAAGTGAAGATGTCCTATGAAGATGTCATTACATCACATTATTAGAACTTGCACACAGTTTATATACTTTATTTATTGCATAGCATCTTTTACATTATTGGTATCTTTTTAAGTTTTTCACAAAGTGCTTGTATTTCATCATCATATTAGGCCTACTGTTTTTCTGTACTATACTTTGAGCCACTACCAAAAGTTTGGAAAGTATGAACACAGCCTAGAAAGGAGCTTATTGGCTCTTAACCGCAGCTGCCGGAATATCCGGTATGTTTATTTATTATATCCATATGTTTATTTATACCATACTTATTTCTATCTGGAAGTGAACCTATTTCCTACAACATAAGAGCAAGCAGCAGACATCAGTATTATTTAATGTTAACCCAAGTTTTACATTGAAATATCCTAATTTATTAGTAAATTTTATGAGAACATTTATTCGTTGGCATAAATACTGACGAATCAATATATAGACAATGAAACGTTGTAGGTGTTAAGCTTATCATGCATCGTTCAAGTGAAGGCCTGTAACTCAGCCTATAATCTTGCATATCTACAGTCAACAGTCTTTATGCCGGACGAAGACCTTTTGGTATCCGTGTCAGGCCCGGTTTTTCGCCACCCGGACTGAGTCGAGGTCCGCTGCATGCCGCCACTTGACGCCACCTTTCAGGGCACACCGACCATCTGGCGACAGACCTGGCATGTCTGAATATTTACTGTACATGTGGCATTAATCTCTGAATAAATAAAAATGAATTGCACAAAATGTTTGTCTGTGCATCACTTGAAAACGGCTTGAGCGATTTGGCTGAATCTTTTTTTATTATCAATTTATTTGTAATTATCATGGCTAAGTTTGGAAATAGTAGCATTAAATTTTATTAAATTATACATTATTTCGGGAGAATGCATGATGAATAAAGAACACCGGAAGTAGATTTAAGACCAGGACCTAGTGCCTACATAATATGATTAGCTTATTTAATCACGTAATTCTCGGTTATAACATAATTTTATTCCATAACGTTCATATCTCCAAAATTTTGGTTTTAAATTAACTATATTTATGTGTACCTAATTACTAAAGAAAATGTATAAATTTTGGAACATCTGTTTTGAAGTAGTATAATTGTTGTGCAGAATGTTCGAGACGAAGCTAGATCGCTGTAATTTATTTGTATTAGTTACGGGCAAAGTCCGTTATGTGTGCCAAAGTTACAAAAACTTTGCACAGGCAACAACCTAACTTAATCTACTGTTACAGTAATCACTCGGTTCGCTAGATTTGAATTTATACACTGTTCTTTATATTGGTTAAATGCTTTGGATTATATTTAATGATCACTATAATTATAATATGAATTTAGTGTGAGTCAGTTACGGTGTAAGGAAATATATTATAAAAATATACATAAGTAAAATTGAATATTGTAATTCAGTCGTTATATTGAACATTTCACTTATAGTGGCTATTGGGCAAATATGAAAGGCTTTCTAACGTCGACGTCGTATCATACCACATTGAATGTAACGACATACGCTTTCAGAGATCGTTAAGAGAGGCTCAGTCGAAGCCGTTGCCTTTGAATGCAATCGGTTCGTAAAGATCTATGTAGGTTCATCATGAAAATTAATTGATAATACGGGAACGCATGTAAACCCAGGGGATATTTTTTTAGCTATCGCCATATTCGCCATCTACTTTGCAGTCAGTACAATATTGCGCTTCATCTGGTAGATTCTTCTTAACGATGGTGAATTACCTAGGTAGGTATTAATAGAATTACAACATCTTAAAAAATTTTTATGAATAAAACCAAAGCTAAGGTTCTAGAAATTTGGTGATTGCTACATAACATGGTTGTGTGGTGAGTTCGACGACCGACCGTGGCGCCCCCTCCCCCCCCCTCCCGCCCCGCTCCCCGCCTCCGATGGCCCCGCGCTCCGCTCCACGCATTGCACGCTATATTATTTGACCGATTACCTATTACAACTCGAACTCTCAATGAAAACTTACGATTCACTCTCGTGCATTATTTTTATACACTTGCATCGCACGCGTAATATTGCATTACGCCATTTAGATAAACAAACAAATTCACATTCGTATTTATGATAGAAATATACCTAATACCTTATTTTCTTGCAGGATAAGCTAAGATTACGTAAAGAATAGGGGGATATTTATATGTATTTACATCGTGTTAATTTTTTCTCATTGCGTTGTCGAATTTAATTCGAATTCCATCATTCCCCCTGAGGTTTTATTTATTATTAGGTAGGCATAATATGAAATATTTCTTTTATTTTTATAAGCATTACATGCTATTTAAAACCGTTATAATTAGATCAGTATTCATTAAATGAGACTTCCTCTACGTGATGCCAAACGTCTATGCAAAATGTATTTTATACCTGAAATTCAATCATTCACAAGCCCACGACTTACAATAGTTTTCTGAAATCCAGCTTAATGTAGGCTGGAGATCATATATTTTTAAAATCCTCAGGAAAGTATTGAAAGAGGTTCCGCACGTGACTTGCCAAACGAACCCGTTAAAATATATTAAATTAATGTATGTAACACACTTTGAAATGAATAGAACAATAACAAAGTGCTGTTCAGGTCATTAAGCGTGGATTAGTAAATTGTAAAGTGGCCTGGCTGTTTTGTGAGTATGTATTGTGGTGGCGAAACTCGGGCCGTGGGCGGTCGTCGACCGAGGCCCTTGACTCGCGCGCGGTTCAGCGACACCGGCTGACACCGAGCGGCGCGGCGCGGCGACGCGGACGCGGCGAGTCAGGCGAGTGGAGCGGGAGCGCCCGCGAGGGCGGGAGCGGCTCGCCACAAGAAACGCTCCCGCTAAGCTACTAAGTGACTACGACATTATGTATGTAGCGGTTATTATACGACTTTCCATTAATTTTCATTAGACAATGACGTTTTTAGATTATTTTTCTTTTTCTGGCTTATACATCTACATACAGTCTTAATGAACGCAGAAGTTAATTTTGCTTTGGTGTGGTATTTAGGTAGTTATGTTGAGTTACATAGTTTTCCATATTCTTCCGGTTTTGGGGTTTTATTTTTTTAGTTTGGTTCTAACAGGATGAGTAAAATTATTAAGGGCAAGAGGTAGGTAAAAAATAGCATCGCTTGAGGGCTTGGCCTCATAAAAATATGGGCGTTACCTTTTGAATGCCACCACCCAACTAACATTTTGGTAATAAGAATAAGGGCTACATGAGCTGCTTAAGAGGATTTTTACAACCCAAGGTTCTGTAAAGGCACTAACAACTAGGTGCTAAAGCGTTCTGTAACTCTCTTATAACCCTGATTTGGGCCTGTTCGTACGAGAGCTTGAGGCTATTTAATGGTTATAGAGAGTGATAAATAAGTGTTTATTAAGAGTTAGAACAGTGCTACTGTAGCAGTGACCTACCACTTCAAGTGTTTTATAAGCTATACACAGGGTATAACTGCAAGGTAAAGTAGTAAATAAGTTATGGAAACCACTTAAATGACTTTTTTGGTTACTTCTTGTAACCAATATATTACTTAAGAATATACCGGACTTTTTTGGAAGCAATAAATTTCACCGAAAGCGCTAAATATTTAAACTGTTTCGCAGAGTTTTACGTTCTTGTTAGAGTCAATAGTGATAGTATTTTATAGCACGCATTCATGTCATGGCGTTTTAATAAAATAATTAAGGTAAGTACCTAAAGTGTTTAAGATTACTGGGTGTTATAGGGATTTAATCACATGCGGCGGTAAGTTTACGGTAACAATATATACTAGTTTTCATCTCATTTTTGAAGCGCCCTAAAAATAAACTACTTTTGATGATTAAATGATGTAAAAAAATACTGCCAGATTTTTTTTTTCTTTATTTATCTTATTTATCAATTCCTGGAACCTCCTTAAGATATTTTAATTGAAAATTATGAACAATGTAAGTAAATAATTGGACTAGGAACAGTGCAATAAGGTTTTTCTTTCACAATTTTATAGTAGGTATATCTTTATTAAATGGCGTCTTAGTTCTAATTACTTAAGCATCCTGATATCTCTGTTATTCCTCCCGTAGTGATTAAATACTGATACTAAGGTGGATTCTAACTCTTGCAGAATCTAGCTCTACAGGACTTATAATAAACACTTCTTAAATCCTTATAGCTTTCTTAGTAACTCTTAAGACTCGACAAAACTTGTTAGGTGATATAAAGTATTTGTCTAACTCTTTTTAAGAATACCAGTTGATAGTAAGTGTTAGTACACACCTGAGTATCACTCACAGTGTTTAATACTTCTTGAAGCTAGAGTAAGACTTCAGGTGTTACAAGACCTTTCACTACCCCAGTAGTCGAATATCACCCGTTAGTAAGTGTTAGTAGACACCTTACAATTGCTTTTATAGGTTTGTGCAACTTAAAGCTATAAGAATAAGCTATACAATGGTAACGATAAACTCCATACTACCGTCTTGATTTATATTTTTTACTGTTATTACTGTTATTCCTCTGGAAGGTTTAATTATTCATAACTAACCCTACTGTAGAGTCGAAGGTTGCTATCGGAGTTCTTATATACCATATATAACAGTAAGAGCTCTAAAAAAAGGCTGTCGCTACCACTAAAATGTTTGTTGGGCAGCCACCCGCAGGGCACCGGTAGGAACAATAAATATTTGAATCTCAGATACAGCATGGTATGACATATATATTATAATTGATGTGCTCGTCAAAGCCTTTTATTATCTGCAAAGTTAGTATAACTGATCTAACTAAGCGGGAAATTTCAGTGTGCCAAGCCAATGCTCGTTTTCTTTTGTTAAGCTTTTTAATAACCGGATCAAAATTAAAATAATAAAATATTAACTCAACGATAAAATCTATATTCTATATGGACATGTCTGAAATTGGTGTTTTGTCTTGTTTAGTTTGCATTGGACTGGTAAATAAATACATTTATTTGTTAATTAATACGAAAAATGCTTTGCTAGTTAATTTTCGACGAGGTTGCGACCCTTAAGTACTTGCGCGGTTATGGGTTTGATTTCTAGTTAGGACAAACATTCATGTGCATGAACATGACAGCCCGGTTGGCTTTGTGGTTAGTGACACTGACTTTCAAGCCGCGGGTCGTGGGTTCGATTCCCACCCAGGACAAACATTTGTATGCATGAATATGTCTGTTTGTCCTGTGTCTGGTTGTAAATATCTATATAAGTATGTATTTAAAAGTACTATATGTAGTATATCAGCTATCTGGTTACCATAACACAAGCTCACTTTGATGCTTAATTTGGAATCATATTGGCCGTGTGTGAAAAAATGTCCCAGGATATTTATTATTATCTATATCATCTATACTAATATTATAAAGAGGAAAGATTTGTTTGTTTGTTTGTTTGTAATGAATAGGCTCCGAAACTACTGGACCGATTTCAAAAATTCTTTCACCTTTGGAAAGCTACATTAACCCCGAGTAACATAGGCTATATTTTATCCCTGTATTCCCACGGGAACGGGAACTACGCGGGTAAAACCGCGGGGAGGCAGCTAGTTATTATTTATTTATAACATAATTATTTGCTTGATCTGTGTGTATTTGGTTCGATATATAATGGTTCAGGGACCAGAATAACATATGGCTGTTATATATCGTGTTACTGGACGTGGACTGTGTATAAAAAACTGTATTTGGCACCACCTGTGGTCAAAAATAAGAAAATGCCAAATCAGGATTTATAACAAAAGTTAATAGCGGTTTGATGACCTTCTACATGGTCTGCTTCATACATATTCATTCAAAGATTTAACACTAAGTAGTCCTCAAATGAATAGATATATCTAGAACATTGTACAGTGAAAGAGGCCTAAGTAAAGCTAACGATGAATAGATAGCGGTATAGCTTTTTATGTGTGACCCGTAAAGGATACACATATGCATGACAATAGTTGTATAACTATGCGTGTTAGATAGGCAACGAACGCTAATCATTACACGCTAATATTAGCTGACCATTAGGAAACAATGACGTTTAAATAGCAACGTCTTAGTTAAGGTTTTGTTTTTTTTGTGATACTCATATAAATAACCCATTAAATACATATCTACTGTTATTTTGTGATTTGATTGAATGTTTTAGGCTGTTTTATAGAAACTAAACGGTTTTACAGACAGACCGGTTGGCTTTGTGGTTAGTGACCCTGACTCTCAAGCCGCCGGTCGTGGGTTCGAATCCCACCCGGGACAAACATTTGTATGCATGAATATGTCTGTTTGTTTTGTGTCTGGATGGTAATATCTATATTTAAAGTATGTATTTCAAACGAAGTATATCAGCTATCTGGTAACCATAACACAAGCTCACTTCGAAGCTTAATAGGAATCCGAGTGGCCGTGTGTCCCAGGATATTTATTTTTTTTACAGGATATTCCAAATGACTTTGTTGTTATTGACAAATTCTCTTTAAAATACTATATTGAAATACACCACATCAAATATCGATTTTTTGTATGAAATACTTAATTATCAATTCTGTTAAAGGACTTTTAGGATTGAGATATAATATAGCAATACCTATATAAATAAATAGACAAAAGTAAACCTTGTTCATGAGTTCTATTAACAAGCATAAACTTTCATAAACGCGTTGTGACGGCCCGCTGTCCACGCAGCGTCTGCTAGAGATGATAGCTAGTAATAAATGGAGAGCGGTCTGCCGCGGCGACAGCGCATTCCCCAAATAATCAGGTCAAGTAAGTGTCATTTCCCCAGTTATGCCCTGAACCGAGGCCTTAGTTCCGCAGGGGACACCCTCAGCGTAGTTGCGTAAATTTATCCATCGGTTGAGTCCCAATAAAACAGTCGTGTGTACAATAACTTCAAGTCCATTAATATACTTATATGTATAAAGTAGAGACAGCTCGGCTTCGGCAAACTTACCGCTACCACGCAGTAAGATGTCGACGTTTTACGATGTAAAAAAATAAAGGGATACCTTATGTGTACAAAATTTTGTATCCAATCCAAAGTTTTAAAATTTCGACACAAGACACAGTGAAGCCCTCCCGTGGCTTGTTACGATATAACAAAGACGTCAAGAGTACCTACATATTTTTACGCAATTCCCTGAAAGAAATGACGGCCACCTAACAATCAGCCAGTTTTGTATAAATAAAAATCCAGAGGCATTTTTCACACACGGCCAACCTAATTTCATACTATGTAGAGCTTATATTGTGGTAAGCAAATGACTGACATACTATATAAATATTTTTTTTTGACGTGACAACGTCTTATAAATTGGTTTGCCGGGTGACACTTCAAGAAACTGCGTTACGCTCCGCTCACGTAACGTGACGTTATGTTTTAAATTGTTACTATTATTTCATCCTTCTTCCTACTACCTATACGAATGAATATTCACATTAAAATTATTTTACCACTCAAAGTCGTTGTCACGTAAAACTTTCGCCCGTATACCGACTTTACAGGCAACCAATTTTTTTTATAATAGTTATATATACTACTTTAAGGTACATACTTATATAGATATTTACATTCAAACATACATATTCAAGCATAAAAATGTTTGCCCTGGGAGCAATTCGAAAAGTAGAGTTTACTCTCTTTATTGTTTATTTTATTTTGTTTTCTATTCTTAATCTTGTTTCGGACTTTCTAGTCTATTTAAATTATCTTTTTTGCAGTCGGGTTTTTGATTTATTTAATTATTTATTTTATTGATCTATGGTAGGTACATTCAACAGTGCTTATATGATACTAGGTAGACCATGACCGTGGGATATGCCTATGGCCTTAAATAATATTCAAGGCAAACTACAATAGTAGATTGTTATACAAGGAGCTAAAGTGACCCATTATATACGAGGTAGTTTTACTCCCGAGCTTTGAAATGAAATGAAATGAAATGAAATAAATTTATTCATTCAAATAGGCCTTCACAGGCACTTATGAAACGTCGACTCTAATGCTCGGTTCGGAAGGTTGCTTTTGCTGAGAAGAGCCGGCAATAAACTCAGCAATTACTCTTTTCAAAACAAGTTTTAACAATTTCTTTAACAATAATAATATTAGTCCTGATAGAACGAGCGCTATACCCATGCCTCGCCATCGTTAATATAATCGTTTATACAATAATAAGCCTTCTGTACCAAAGCTGACTTAACTCGTTCCTTAAATTTATTCATAGGCAAATCTAAAATATTTGTGGGGATTTTGTTATAAAACCGTGCACCAAGTCCTAAAAATGATCCTTGCACTTTCTGTAGTCTATAAGCAGATGTTACAATACTGTTACTTTAGCGAGGGAGTAAATAGAAACTGAGTTTCAATGGGTTTTAGCGCCGTGTGTTACACTATACTTTTCACTACGATTGCGAGAAAATAAAACAATCCAATACAATTTGAAATAAGTAAGTTTATTTTATTAAAAATTAAATGGACAATTTGTACAATTCTGACCTTGACGGCAACAAATTGAAAATTATTTCTTTTCGTTTCTCTTCTATTTGTAAATTAGGGTCTCCATTCTCACTAGATGATGACATTTTCACTATTGTAAAATTAATTACGGTCACTACCAATTCAATTTGCAATTAGAGAAAAATTATAAAGATTTCGCGCCAATGTCTTTTTTTTGTCTCTTCTGTAGCCGCAACACATTGCATGCATTCTACCAGAGATCGTCGATTTTAGTTCCATTTTCAAAATTAAAATGAAGTTCTTTTTTTAACCGACTTCCCAAAAAGAAGGAGGAGGTAAGTATGTACATCGATTACGTCGCGGTTAATGGACCGATTCGCGTGATTCTTTTTTTGTTCGACGCGAAATAGCTGCCAGATGGTCCCATATTAGATTTATGGGACATAAAAATTTCTTTCAGTTTGGTGTAGTAGTTTTTATTGTATAAGCATTATTGTTATTTGGACGATGTCATTTTGACGATACTTTGTATATTAGTATGTCGATAACTTTAACATTTCTAATCCGATTTGCGTAATTCTTTTTTTGTTCGTTAGGGTATATATTCAAGTTGGTACCCTGGTCATCTAGTGAGCATATGATGATGGGATCCCAAGGAAATCGAGAAGAACACTCAAATTATAAGCATATAACTGTTACGTTTCAGTCAATATCATACAGTTTGTTCAATTATTTGCGTTTGATGATGATTTCCTATGGATGAGCTGATGATGGAACGTACCTACAACTCCTCAAAGGATAGGAGTTCAGAGAAATTCTTTCAAAATTATACGTACATATGAATAGAGAATAGTATTCCTTGAGGCTATTAGGTTGACCTTGAAGGTTAATCTCATTAACGTTTAGGTTTAATAGTGTTCTGTGATTGTTAAATAAATAATAAGCCTACCCATACTTAAATCACTAAAAAGCTAAAAAAAAAAAAAAAACTTCGTTAAAAAAAATCGACTTCCAAAAATACTAAAAAGCAAAAAATAACTAACGCAATTTATAACACTTTCCTCTACTTACCTACTGACTACTTATTCTTTCCGCTTGCTGCTTGGTTTGAAGTCGGTGCCAAGCCATATATGAATAAAAAAATTACTTAAAGAAATAAAATGGTGTAACAAATAAATTTCTACACGATAACCTACTAAGTACTAACCTACGTAAATAAATCAGAAATAACGATAAATGACAATGAGAAACAAATGAAAACGACGATGAAATAAATTTAATTTACATTCTTCAACTATATGGGTCCTGTAAAGGTCCGTTTATTTCTAATATTAATAACTCACAAACCAAGAGCATGCGTCTAAAATTTAGAATTTTAAATGCAAACGGTGCCAAAGTTTTTGTTGACCATATTAAATCATGGAGAATCTTAACAAAGATCTTTTGTATATTGTTTACTGTAGGTTTGCTAAGTATGCTGTGGCTTGGCACCAACTTCAAACCAAGCAGTAAGCGGAAAGAATAAGTAGTCAGTAGTTAAGTAGAGAAAAGTGTTATAAATTGCGTTAGTTATTTTTAGCTTTTTAGTATTTATGGAAGTCGGTTTTAGAGAAACAGTAATAAGTCTAGTCTTTATTCATGATTATTATACTTATGACTAAATACTTTTTCGTTTTTGTAGGCTCATTGTCATTTGACACAAAAAAAAAATCATTTTCCCCTAGGGGAAGAATTGCTATTTTTTCTTCGCTCTGGTATGCCACAATGACGGTCTTTTTGAGCAAGAGGAGTGAAAAATACATTATTTTAAAAGTTCAACATGAAATTATTTACGTACAGCAATACAGAAACAAACTCTCAAAGTATGTCTGTGTTTGTGATCCTTACGCTAGTATTAATACCTTATATTATATGTGATGTGATAAGCAGAGAGCGCAGCATAGGGCATGACAGACAAAAGGTAGGTGGAGGCCGAGCCGCCGCCCGCGCCAGGCCGGTCGGTGCGGTGGCAGCTGGGCGCCTGCGCCTGCGCCGGCGCACCGGACCAGTGAAAGTGGGTTGAATGCGGCGCTATTACTTTCATTTTCTCTTGCGCACACGCCCGATCGCGGGCTCGTTACAATAAACATCGCATCCCGTCGATTTCTCGCTCCGCTAAATTTCACCTTTTCCACTCTACTATTTCACTGTTGAGTTTGACCTGACAGCTGTTTGTATTGCTGTACTGGCTACCTGTAGAAAGCTGTATCGGTGTTTATAGTTAATTAGGTTACCCACTAGGAAGGAGATGTGGGTGTTTAATGGGTGAATATTTTGTAGTACTTTCACTGATTCACTGTTGAGATTTAACGAACTAGTTAGGTGGGGAACAATAGTAGTAATCACGAAAAATATTTTTTTTTACATGAAACCTATGGTCTTTCTCCATTTGAAGTAATTCAATTATTGATAACTTATTAATCTGATCATCTGAATGAAAAAAATATTTGTGCGACTTATACATACAGGACAATATAGTCTGTGTTATAATGGTATGATTAAAATCAATACATTTCACAGTCGTTTATAAATACTCTACATACCAAAATACAATACGCATAGGTAAGGATATATCACAACTATTCATTATTTTTAAGGAAACATCCAGAAACAAATCGCGTATTTTGTGCATGTTTAGAATATTCGATTAGAAAACTCCTAAAGATATTATAAAAGCACGTGATTAGCGTGACGGTGAAGAGTGGCCTAGAAAGTTCTTACTTTCGACTGCTGCGATACCGCCGCCGCCGCCCGTACGGTTCTGTCGACCAACGATCATATGCCTAAAATCCGGTTCACTTTTTTTAAGAACGTCGTTTTGATTCGATATTATGGTCACCTCAATATTTAGTAACATTAATGTTGTTGTACATTACACGATTGTAACATTTACCACATCAAGGTCTAATATTGGGTTAAAACACAGCACAAAAATAAGGAAATCATATTAAGTTTATCCGCTTGCAGCGTATTTAAACACTATATTCCTATGAGAAATTGAATTAAAGTTTTAGCTATTATTAGTTGTCTGATTCGTAACTATACATCATACGTTTTTAACACATATCAGTAATTATTAATTGTGAATTTAAATATAGGTAATATTAGCCATTCTCTTCTTTATTTCATAGGATGAAAACAGTAACGTTTTCCTTTTTATACAAGTAAAATTATTCACACATTACATGAATAAATATAATTTAAATAAAATATTGGTATACCTAGTAGCGTTGGTAGTTAAATGGTGCCACTAGATAGATCATAGAGCTAGTTTATCTTGGCCACCAGTTATGATCTTTTATAATTGTAAAAAATTGATCTAGGTAAAATTTAATCTGAACCAAGTTCCACTAATAAGTGTGTAAAGAAAGGAGGTAATGGATACGTGCTAAGCAGCACGGCAAATGTTCACCGCGATGCATCCGAAAAGAAATGAACGAAAATGAAAGTGTCCTAGTTCCCTGTCCCTCGCCCGCCACTTTCTCGCCACTTTTTTTTTCAATTTAATCTATTAGTTACAGTCATTCGACTTCTTACTTCCGGATATATGGATAACTTATGTTTGTTTTGCTTTTAAATGCCAACTTGAAACCAAAACAACAAAAATAATTTCTCGATGGATGGAACGATTGAGAGATTTCCTCAACTCAATTCCGGGGTCGATCGGAATGACCTCAATTTTCGTAAGACTAGGGCTATAACTAGGACATGGACTAAATAGGCCTAATCGGGCTATGAGTATACTTAACGGTAGGTATCTGTATCTTATGTAGGCTACGATGATAAACACTTCAGAAAAAAAGGTTCTGAAAATGGAGATCGGATTCAGAAATATACAAACGGAATCAATTGTTTTTATCCGTAAGTGTTTTTAAACATATGTTGTACTCGTATACGTACACAGGTAAATCTATGAGGTTAGAACATTGACACCTACTGTTCGCCTTTCTTTTCCATCTCCGAAAAGCGACCCCTCCCGCTATGTGATTATCAATTAATTATAATACCTTCATCAGAGTTCCTATTCGAGTCTTTCTCCTCAATGTTGAAATTGTTACAATCGAAGTGACTTTAGCATTGTGACTTCATCCTGCCTGGGCTGCCTTTCTCCGCGCTATTCGGGTTGTAGGCTTTATTGTGATGTGACAAAAAAAACTGGTACACCTAGGTTTTAGTTTAAATCCATTCTTCCGTGTGTACCATACACGGAAGATCGTTTTAAATTGAAGTCCCTTATCTAGGGTCAAGTTAAGTTTATTAGTGACAGGCGTTACAGTAGAAAGTTAGGAAACAGCGACAATGCGGACGTCGCGGTCGTCGACGCTGCCAATGTCTTCTGTTGAATAGAAAGTTCCGTTACTTTTTATTTTTCAAAAAATATGATTGATGGCCTCCTGCTGTCATTGCCATCACAATATTATTCGGTTGTGCTGTAAAAGTGGCACAAACCAATATAGTAATAGTAGCTGGGGGTGAATATGGTTACGAGACGTGACTAGATGAACTATTATAGTTATATGGCTATAAAATAAAAAGCTCATGTATGAAATATATTGACTATTGACCCAGTTTTGAACACATATATAAAAAATACCTTTCCACATTTTAGTTACAGTTAGGCGAACTTTGTTCGGCCATATTTTTGAAGATTTTTTGGATACTAACCTTTCCCTGGCTATAAATAAATAAAAATAAAAATAAATAAATAAAATAAAATAAAATAAAATAAAATAAAATAAAATAAAATAAAATAAAATAAAATAAAAAGCCTTATATTTCTTGCAAACTTACTTACAAATAATAAATCTTAATAACTAGGTATTAGTATTTTATATCTAGATTTGTATGTTAGTGTGTCTTAATTCTAGTTTTATTCTGTATCTGCAAGAACCCCTCTACAGGTGAAGGCCTCCTCCAAAGATGTCCAGTCTTCTCTAGACTGGGCTATTTGCATCCAGTTCGTTCCCGCAATCTTTTTGATGTCGTCTTCCCATCTAGCATAGGGTCTCCCTTTCTTGCGTTTTCCTTGGGGGCCCTGCCATGCCGTTACCTTTTTCGTCCAACTTTGGTCTTGTAGACGTGCAACATGCCCGGCCCATTTCCACTTTAGTGTTAGGGCTTGTGCTAGCCCATCCACTGATTTCGTGTATTTTCTTATTTTATTGTGTCTTATCTTTTGGATTTTCTTTATATTTAGCATGCTTCGTTCTATTCCTCTTTGACACGTTATTATCTTATTTTTTATTGTGTTATTAAATTTCCATGTTTGGCACGCATATATTAAGCATGGCAGAAGACAAGTGTTCAGGAGTTTCGTTTTAAAGTTGATTGGCATTGTACTTTTAAATATTTCTTTTAAACTCCAATATTTATTCCAAGTTAGTTGAATCCTGCGGTCTACCTCTAGTTTGTTACTGATGCGGTCAAAACTAACTTGCTTGCCAAGGTATATATATGTGTCGGTGTATTTAAGAGGTACGCCGTCTACCGTTACTAGCTTTTTGGTGCCATTCGTCATTACCATGGTTTTAGACAGATTCATTTCTAGACCGACTCTCTTACTTGCTTCGTTTAGTGATTCAATCATAGTCTGTAGTTCTGAACTCGACTCTGATAGCAGGACTAGATCGTCTGCGAATCGTAGGTGGCTTAAGTACTCGTTGTTAGTTCTTATACCACATGTCCTCCAGTCGAGTTGAGCGATGATTGATTCCAGTATAGCTATGAAAAGTTTTGGAGATAGTGGGTCTCCCTGTCTTACCCCTCTATTAATGGGAAACCATGGACCAGATGTTTCCAGTCTAACTTTGCTTTTACTGTCTTTATAGATACTCTTAACAACTTGTATGTACTTTTCTTCCACCTTCTGGGTTGTTAAGGAGTTCCATATGCTGTTATGTGAGACAGTATCGAAAGCTTTCTGATAGTCGATGTAGACAACATAGAGTGGTTTCCTCATCTCTTGGTATTTCTCTAAGACAAGCTCTAGGGTGTGTATATGGTCGATTGTAGAATAACCTTTTCTGAAGCCTGCTTGTTCCACTGGTTGACTTGCTTCTAGAGTCGCGGTAATTCTTCGATTAATAATTGAGGAGAAGAGTTTGTAGATACATGACAATAAGCTTATTGGCCTATAATTTCTGATATCATTTGGATCACCTTTTTTATAAATTAAAATTATATCAGATTGTGACCATTGTGTGGGTGTCAGTCCCGTTTCTAGAATGCTATTAAACAGATTTGTCAATGGTCCGACTAGCATTTTTGAGCCTGTTATTAAAGATTCGTTCGTGATATAGTCTGTGCCTGGGCTTTTGTCTGTTTTTAGTCTTGACAATGCGCTCGAGACTTCGCTTATCTCAATCTGGGCTATGTCGTTCGCATTGCTCAAATCTGAAGTATCAAGGTTTCCATTGCTGGAATTTGTCCCCGCCTTGGCGCTGTAGAGGTTCCTATAAAAGTTAGATGCTATAGTGATTATCTCTCTGCGGTTGTGTGATCTTATACCATTACTGTTCAGTCCATCTATCCAAGTTTTGTTTTTTCTCAGTTCTTTGTAAGCTTTTTTTGCACTTCCTGTTTTGTTGAGATGTTTTTTGATAGTGTTAAGTCTGTGGTTGGCATAATCTTGCTTTATATATTTACTTGTTAGTTTGTAGAGGGCTGACAGTTCATTTTTCATAGCCCGGGTTTTATTTTTCGTTTTTTGAAGCTCTTGTCTCCTCTTCAGCAATCTTAATGTACGTTCTGATAAAGTATTTGCTTTATTGCAAGTATTTACACTAGCGCTTTTAGATGTCTTTAGGCTTTTGGTGATAACTTCGGTAATACTGTTATAGTACTTCTGTACCGGTAGGTTTTCTTGCCAATCATTTCCCTGGCTATAACGAACACAAAAAAATTAGAACTCGAATTTGCGAAATCGGTCCAGCTAATCTTCATACATTTCGCAGTTTCACTATTAAGTACCTAAATATATAGGTAATTACTAAATACCCCAGAACCGATTTTATGAAATTTGTTACAGAGATAGTATAGAGCTTGGAAAAGGGCATACATAGGTAACTTTTACCCCGGGAAACTTTAAGGTCCACCGGGAACGCTCGTATTAATTTAAAGACTTGTAATTTGGTACAATACAAATAAATAAAAAAAAAGATGCAGCCGGCGTCTATTTTAGAAACTTATATGATTTTAAGAAAAAAATACTTTCGAACCACTTAAACATCAAAATGAATAGGTAAAGTAAATAAATACTAACTGTGGCTTGTAAGTTATACAAATTAAAAATATTTTGAAAGGAAATAAGTTTACTATTATGGAGCCCCATAAAAAGCCCCCAAAGAAGGAAAATTTTTAGTAATATATTTTTTTGTTTTTTACAATCTTATAATGAATTTCCGCCGTGTCACGCCTGAGTCAATTACCTATCTTTGACCAGGGCATACCTCCGATACAGCACTTGGACTTTAACAGAAATCAGAATTTGTGTGTTGTTGGATCACGAATTTGTATAATGTTATGGGCGTTGTGGGTAAACTAAGGATAATGTTTGCAAAACGATTATTGTATTACGAAAGGTGTTAGCGAATGCTGCATTTTTTACCATAATTAAAATGAGTTTCAGAATAGACCGCCACCTGTACCTGAGTGCAAAGCCCTCGCTTGACCTCCCGTGACCTGTATACTGCAATAGTGACCTATGTGAGTAAATCAATTATCAATTACAAAAGTTTGTAGTTTCACAATTAACTGCCAATTTAGCGGTGTTAGTGAATGTTTATATAGTTTTCCGACATTATTCCAACTATTTTAATTCATGAAACGCAGTCATTGTAGGTAGACACGCCATTTGTACATAGCATAGAATAAACACATATTGGCCATGTGTCACTTCCTACCTACAAATGGAATGAACCGTATTATTTCCCGTTTTGTATAGTGTATATATGTATGTACCTACCTTCATTTCAACCGCTGAGATACAGAAGAATTGTGTATAAAATGAGGTCGATAACCTCCAACACGTTGCTCGACACGTCTCGGCGTCGTTTTACATGAACTTAATATGAACTGAAATTATCAAAACAATGGCATTTCGATCTGATTGTTGGAATATTTCATATTTTTATTTAATATGATAAACAAAATAAAATGGGTGTACATAAACAAGTTGGTTTATTGTGTCCTACATTATCTATAACATGTGTAACATTTTGTATGGCGGGAGGTGAGTCAGTGGGATTTCGACGTGAGTAAGGCATTATTGCAGTTAGTGGTGCAGGCTGTGCTATGTGTGTACGAGTAAGGACTGTATGTACGTGGTACTTACAGTACTTGCACACTGACACGACACAACGCCCGACCGCGACGTGCGTAACGATGCGCGTGCGGTGCGGTGCGGTGCGGTGCGGCGCGGTGCGACTAGAGCGGCCGCGCTAGAGATAGCCGCAGGTCAGCGACCGCTGCGAGGCCGACGCCCGCTGACGTAACGTTACGCGAATTCCGACCGAGCTCCCCCCTTCTCCGTACCCCCCGGGCACTAGCATTACTCGCACCGACCTAATTCCTACGAAGCCACTTTGTTTGTGCATCGCTAATTATAAAGCGTCGATGCACCGCACTGCCAAACACGTTCTATTTCTAACTTACTCGGTTATTTGTGGACAGTAATAAAATATAAAATATTTTATATGATTCATTCATTGATTGTGATAATAAAATGTTCGAAAAATTGTATACTACGTTGAATCCACGTAAAGTTTGATTGCTCCATAAAAACTACAGTGTTATAGGTACACCTAAGTAATTACCACCGGAAGTTTAAATATTGCTTGCTCAATTTCAGCTACCTTCTGCGGTTGCCCATTTCTATTACTACAATAAAAAAGATCCTCTTGACAGATGCAAATAAATTTCAGTTTACCTTAACATTATTCCTATCTAGGTACGTTTGGCACTTGGGTCAATAAATTAAGAAAAATAGTAAATAGAAGCATTAGTGCTTACCTCTATCTCATTGCACATAAAAAGTCGTTTTATCGTGAGTTATATACATACGATAAATATAAGTAAATAAAATACCTACCTAAAACCTCTTTCTCCTTGTAATGAATCAGTGATTAAATGATTCGGCACAAGAAACTGATCGATACGAGTTTGAGATAAGAATATGTATGAATTAATAAAAGAAACAATGACACATATTCATTTAACGAGCGAAAGGGGTTCAAAGAACACATAGCTCATAAAACTCGACAGTTAGTCTTATTCATCTGCCTGAGGCAATGCTTTGTGGTTAGATCACCTAGAAGCTGAATAGAAAAGCTCAACTTGAATTCTAAAAAGAATAAAAGGTGTATAAATGAACCTAGTCATTATGATTTGATTCGTGTGTTTATATCACAATCATTATGACATTTCTGCATTTGTAAACTGTATATTAAAATAATATGCCCATAATATGTAACTTCTGGATTTATGTGAAGAAAATTACTAACATTCTATGTGGTGCTTGATACGAAATAAATCATTTTTTCTGTATCATGTACCTATGTAAATAAATAATAACTAAAAGTAAAATAAATAATACTGGCTTTCTTTTGGATAAAGTCAATGCCATAGATAAAGCAGTATTTATTCCGAATCTGTTGATGGTACATACGCGAGCAAACAATTTTTTGGTTAACGGTTAATTTAAAATAACGTTGTATAAGGCGGATGACGACGCAACGGAAAAGTAGGACACACAAGCGCACACTGTAGAAGTGTCTTTCATTACGCAACGCAAGTGAAGTTCCAGCTAAATGTGCTAGTGTTAGTATTTATGTCTTGAACTAACGGATACCAATCACTTTCCGAGGGGTAGAAGTCTGATACAATTTGCTACAGGATTTTCTTAATAAAGTCGCGATTCCCTCTAATTTATGCAAAAAACCTTTATTTATGTAACTAAAGAATTGGTGATTGTAAAAATATATTATATAATACGCTACGTGCTGGTTTCTCGTTGACGCATATAGTAAACCGTCAATATTGGTAAATAAACATTACGGTTTACGTCACTTTACGTACACAAGATAAATGCAAGAAAGCACAAATAAAATAGCATTGACACCTCACACGTATCACAAACAATGCTGATCCCATAATTTATCAGAACATATAATTTTTAATAAGCAAGTATGTAGTTAACTAGTTACGTAATAATGTTTTTTTTTTATTATCTACTTAAAATTTACTTTATATCAAATAAAGCCTTAATGTAAACAATAAATCATAACTTACCTTACTCAATGTTTGGCATATTGTTAATATTATATTATAAATAGAAAATAAAAACTGATTCGAGGTCATACAGGACGAAGTTCCAAAAGGCTGGCGATCGGACGCAGCCCTTTTTTCACCGGATGACTTGATCAGGCGCACCGATAAATTATGCATCAATGGGTCTCGATAGCCTAGCCAAAGTGTTTCTTTTAATAACGGCGTACTAAGTAGCGAGCTGATGCCAAGTCAGCGCCCGGTGCCTTTACAGCCCAGTGGCAGTCAGTTACTTGCTTTTCCTAGCTTTTGATGTGGATATGTGGGAGTAGCTAACGGGATTGTCAACATAGAGGTAATCAAGCCACATGCATCACACATAAGAGACCAGTAAATTAATGTTATTATGTTTACCAAATTTGAGATAAATAAGGTACAAAAAAATATACAATAAACTTCAACTCGCGAGCAAATTATAAATCATCTATAAAATCTATGTAAAATATATAAATAGGTACCCACTTACTTATATCATTAAATGAATTGCATCTGTGGAGTAGCTTTCGATATCCCAAATATCGATAATCCAGATATTCTAAAATCTATATAACAATGGAGTTCGATTCTGTGTCGAAACACCCTAGTTTATAAATACCATGATTTCATTTATTATCATAGATATATGCTTCGCACAGGCGCAATCTTTGACCAAATATTTTTATTTTTCTATCCAGGTGTAACTTTACGCGATCATGAGGTCCTGATCGCGAGTGAACCCTGAGGCGTTAACTATTAATATAATTAATAATGCGAATCACTTACTTATTACATCAAATACAAACATCAAAATAAGAAATAAGAATATATTTTATGATATGTAACTATTAATCATTACCTAAACAACTAAATCAAAATAGTCATAAAATATATGAGTATGTAATCTTATCTTACAATGAAGTTGTAATCGTGAGGGGATAACCATATTCGACTAATACTCTTAATACAATAAGTTTATTAATGATTAAAAGCATAAATCCTTTAATTGAGATGTTAAAGACACTCTGAGTACGTCGAGGATATAAACTTGTTAATTGTACGTCCAAATCGCTGACTGTAGTCATTTGGCACTCATGTCACTACAAATTTGTGAAATAAATGTGAGAATAACATGTTTAAGACTATGTTTACCGGAGTTTTGTTTTCATATTTGAATAAAGTTGGCAACTAACTAAACATAACAATTAAAGGCGACCTTGCAGTAACAGACTTTGCGTCAGCGCATCATCAAACATATAAAAACGCAGCGGTCACGCAATGTCACCCTCCATCCGGCGCAGAGTCGCGGCGTCCGCAGCGCTGCCGCCGCCGCCGCGTCGGTCACATTCAGCACAACAAAACGTCAATTGACACTTCGACCTACCTGACTCGACCTCCTCGCCAAGCTAAGTCATCTCACAATGGACCCGCCCCGCTGAGTGCATTACAATAACGTCACTCGTGTGCTAGATAACGCTAAGGTGTTATAGTTTGTCTTGTTAATAAAATTGGTTCTTTGTTATCCATTCGGTCATTTTATTTGCATCGACTACCTAAGCGATCCGTGTCATTCCGAGAGAAGAGCACGCGTATGTGAAAATTAAACAATTTTAAGTAGTTTCGCAAACATATAATATACTTAGGCATTAACTTATAATTAAACTTTTAATGGGTGGACAATGAAAAATATTATTAATACCGACTTGACGAGGACGCTTATCATCATAGCCGTTAAAGCGGTCTGTTGTGTCGCATCGGAAAGTCCCTGAAACCGATACTTGCGTCATGGCTACATGACTACAATGCTTACATTATATATAATAATATACTTTGCAAATGTAACGGCAATACATAAAGTAGCTGTTATAAATTTTTGAATTATATATGTATCACTGTATTTAACAACAAGTGGCTCCACGCGGTTTCATCCGCGTTCGGCGCGTTCCCGGGGGATCTTCTATTTTCCCGGGATAAACAGTAGCTATTGTCCTTTCTCAGGCTCTAGACTATCTGTGTACGAAATTTCATTTAAATCGGTTTAGTGGTTTTAGCGTGAAAGCGAGACAGGCAGTTACTTTCGCATTTTTATATTAGTAAGGATATATGTATTTATCTCTATGGAAAGTACCTCATCGAACCGCCTACAGAATTACCCTGCAATAACATATTTTTAGCCGTCATAATAAAATTAACATTTCTCTTATAGACAGATTTTTGTAAACGATTGTTTAAAAACATCGTTCTAAATTGGTATGTATTGGATTTTGTGTTAAGAGGTACTTACATAACTGGTTCACAGAAAATATAAAGTATAATCTAAACACGTGTAAAGTTTATTGCTGTGCGGGGTGCACGCGTGACCTTGCATGCAGTGTAGCGGGGTGGGGGGTGCGGGGTGGCGCGCAGGCAGAAGGAGAAATGCGCTCGCGCACAAATGCATGCAACACTAGGTGACGCACTGTTTTCCTTATCAGCGGATGCCGCTTATCGCAAGGTTGCTGTGTCCACGTGTCGCTGACCATTCTCTATGCTCGAATGTCGTCACCAACTTACTCAATCAAATACTTGTTTCAAATGTTTGCAATTGAATTTATCCAATTTACCTTTATTTTAGTTACGAACACTTTATCTATATATAAAACACAGTCCCCCCGCCTCTGTCTGTCTGAACGCGATGAACACAAAAACTACTGGACATATTTTCATGCGGTTTTCACCAAATTACGGAGTATTTCATGGGGAAGGTTTTTATGTATATATATACATCAATTTGGACCCGGAAGGTGGCGCTCATGGGAAGAACGAAGTCTGCCGTGTCCGCTAGTTATATATATTTTCATATAGTCACTAGTGCGAGTAAACAATATGTCTAAAATTACAAACAGTAGAGTTCGGATAAACATGATAATTGTTCTTGAAAGCTTTCCAAATGCCTATTGTAGTGTAGGTGATCTCTGGTTCGTGTCAACAAAATACTGGCTGACTATTTAATTACATTGACCGCTGTCCATATGTCGGCAGCTTATATCTTAGGAAATAAACTTTATATTCTTATGGACTTCATTACCTACTTAATTCAATACAAATAAAGGTGCACTCTACATACGTACATACCCACATACATACATAACATACCTTCTGTTTACTTATTAGCCAAAAGTGAACAGACTCATGTCGTATTAAATAGGCATACATCTTACATTGTTTCTCAAACAATAATATTATATGGACTATGATTTTATGGTATTATTGTTTGATTTATGTATTTAGAGTAGCAATACATTACTTACCTAAATAGGTATACAATATTTTAATCCCAACTCTCGACTATTATATAATAATAAAATATACATTATATTAGTAAGGACCTAGCTTCAACCGCGTTCCCGTGAGACCTTCAACTTTCCCGGGATAAAAGGTAGCCTGTCCTTTCCCGAATTCTAGTCCATCTTTGTACAAAATTTCATCAAAATCGGTTCTGTGATTTAGGTGTAAAAGTGTCACAGACAGATAGAGTTCCTTTTGCATATGTATAGTAATGTAAGACAATGCAATACGTCACAATATCAGGCTTGGAATAAGAATGACCAACGTAAAACAATAGGTGTTTATTCATATGGTATCTTAGCGTCATCACTTTGTGTGGTTTGGGTATGAAGCACTGCCCTTAGGTACCTATGAAGGTAACATACTTAGGTACCCAACCGCCAAACTGTTTTAGTGGTTGGGTAGTAACAGTGTATGGAGTAGTCTGTGGTTGGGGTTTATATTCCGTCCATAATGAATAATTGTTACTACAATAATTTTGATAAAAGGTATATATTTAAAAGTAATACATAATCCACAAAAGTCAAGGTGACTTTCGATACAACAAGGACATCAGTTAACCTTCTCATGTACCTACATATGCAATTGTTAGACATAACAACTAATATAACAAGTAAATATGCATCAAAATTATATTACATAAACGAAATTACGTCTTTAATTATAACAGGTACCTACATACCTACACTTTTTCCTTATTATATGAAAAATTAATGTACTAAATACACTAAATTGAGTTAGTAAATAAAAATAGGTAGGTTAATTGAGTGTCTTAGTGATAAAAAAAACCGAATACATTTGAAGTAAACCATTTACTTTACCTAGATATTAAAGTAATAATAGTGGTTGCATTTTTTTATAATGGGTGAGGGGTAGTACCTATGTATGAAATGGTCAGGCTTCCTAATAGCTCAAAGCTTCGTGTCAGAGTAAACTATAGTTAGCAACTGGAGCAATAGGTGTCGTTCAAGTGTTTTAGTTCGCATCGCTTGGAGGGCGGGCGAGCTGCCGCGGTCGTCTCAAGATCAAGGTCGCGTGGCAGACGCGCGGCAAGGTCACCCGCCCCCCCGCACCCCGCCCCATCGCCGCCGGCACCCGCACCCGCTCCCGCACCCGCTACCGCGCTCGCCTCCTGTGCCTCTCACGCGCGCAAATATTTGCGACCGTCTGTCCTCCGCGACCGATACGCCGAGGTCAGCCCGTCAACAGACCTTGAAGTAATATTATCCGACCTCCTCAGTTTGAAAGACGAGACGTTTTTTTTATTATTAATACCTACATATTAACAAATCCATAATGATCAATGCCGATGAGAAATGTAGGCAGAAACTTTGGATACGAAACTTTCACAACGGCCGAACATCTGATCCCAATCTAAGCCAGTTAGTTCGTCCGCGGAGCTTCCACCACAATACCCAGTCGATTCAGCCGTGAAACTTCGGAGGGCACTTCAACTATATACGAACAATTAAACACAATAGTTGAAGTGCATGCTCTTTTGCTATTATAAATACAGAACCCTAATAGCAGTCAAGCTTTTACTACTCAGCCTAACTCAGAGCAGCATACGTTATCTCTGTAAATAATGTGAATTTCATTGTTAGGTGAAAAGGCTTAGAGATTTATGAGAAGAGATTAAAACCGATAAACGGTGGTCTTATATACCTGATAGAATAAATACAATTTTTTTTTATAAGAAACAAGAATACGAAACATCCATCCAGTGCAGATGTTCATGACATATACTTTGAACATCTCCTGATTGATCAAGCCAGTTCTGTACAAAGTATAACTGCTCATATAACATTTATATTGTATTTACACAATAAAAACGTAGTGATGTTTCATTTTTCGAATAACTTTAACCTCTAAAATAATTTGTCTCGATGACTTATTCATTTGTCAGTACCTATAACTTTTGTAAGACTGTTTTCAATTCAGCTTTGTTTATACAAATGTTCATTCGTAAGGACACCTTTCATTATTCACAAGGATTTTAATGAAAAAAAGACAATGAATGTCCATAGGCAAAGGTCACCTAAGAATATTGAATACGTTCACTGGTATTTACCTTGATCTACGTCAAGAGTTAGCTATATTTTTAGGGTTCCATTTGAATGAAACAATACAAAATAATTAAATATTTCAAAAGCAGATTATTCATTTCAAGAGTAGGTATTACTCGTTAACCACATACGATGCCTACAAATAGGCAACGGCTTAATTAAATGCCATAAAATTTATGTAATTCAAAGTACTAATAAATAATAATTTATTTAATAATAAACATTGGGTGGACATTCACGTGAAATGTTTTTATTCCTTGTAATTTTAATTAAAATAAATATTGTACGGAATTTATTCGCCCTTAACTGTTAAATCAACCTAATATGGGGTAATAAATGTCGTTTATGAAAACCTTCATATTTGTAACAATTGTTCCACTTCCTAGGTACATAAAACAGATATCTCTTTCAGCGAGATGTGGTAAAGTCTCCCTTGATCAGATTCCTTAGAGTATTTCCGCAGCATTGAGGCCAAGGTTCCTATGAATTATGGAGTATATGGTATTATTCGGGCGCGATGTATGTCAGTGTTCCGATTTCGCGGCCGTAACGTTAATAATAGCAGATGAAGGTCCTATTCGACAACGGGAGGTCACTTCTCCCACGACCCGCTTCCGGATTCCTCAATGTAACTAATTATTTATTTTGGAGCCTGTTAAAACTTTATTTCATGTACCAACTTGCGGTATTTAGTTATGAGCCCAAGGATCATCCAATGTAGTGTATTAGTTCCTCAAAAAATTTTTTTATTGATAACATAACGTTTCCTATTTATGTTAACAAAATGAAAACCGGAAATAAGATAATAAAAAACTTCCGTGGTACCTATTTTTTTATCATTAATGCATCAATAGTATACTTTGTTAAGTTTTAACAAAGACTTTGTAATTCTAGAACAGTAGTAATCTAGGACATATTCATATGAAAGGCGAGCGCCGCGCGGCAGCGGCTGTCGGTTCCTAAATGAGGTCAGTGGAACACGAGGCATTACACTTGACCTCTTTCTGTCGAGTCCTTACCTCCGCCAGACCTTCACACTTTTTACAACGCTTTTAAGAGCTAGGTCGGGCCAATTAAGTTTCGTCGAATGTTTTGGTAACTAACATTGACGTCTCGCCACAGTCTCAATGGTGGAACGCAGAATGCGCTCTGCTGGCTCTCCGGCCGTGTCGCGCCGTGCCCCACGCGTTGTCCGTTACATTACTTACAGCGCATATTCTGTGCCACCAGTAAAAGAAATACGCGGCCCTACGCGCGGCCGCACACACTTGACACACATACGCTTCTCAGTGCCTATTGATATTTGTTTTTTTTTGTTGGCCATGTAACGAATATCTACTTTTGATATCTTATTGATGACTACATGGCTCTTCTATATAGCATTTGGAATGCCTCGAAAATATCGATTTTTTCTTGAGATTTCAAATGTCAGGAAGGCATGCACATTTCCTTATCAACCTTCGTAATATTTCTCACCATTGTAAAAAATTTCATAGACTAAGTAGGTACTTTGTTTTGTCATGACATTCATTAATGTGTATTTTTTGTTATATAAATAAATAGGTACATAAAATCAATCTTGTGAATTATATACGTATTGACATTGACGGACAATAGACGGTCAACTGTCGCCGAAGTCTGGTGGCTGATATCGAAACTCAATCGGAAAATGAATGGGGATCGAACCCACCACATCCGACACACAGTATTTAACCACAACCCCGACTAGCACGTCAGTAGGTATAAATTATTAAAACAAGTGTTTTATGATGATAATGAGGAAGCCATAATGTAAACCTAGTATTCCATTTATCAAGCTGGTTTCTCGATCTCATACGTTGTTCAAACTTAAAATGTTAATTAACACAAATGTATAAATACGCAAACTGACACATCATTTCCTAGTAAACAAGGTCAGGGTGACCTTGATGTATTTGCTGTATTTTTATTATTTGTTATTTCTGCAATATTAAGAGCACAATGACAAACAAGGAAGTCGCCGGGTGTTCCGTGCGATTACTTGAACTATGTAGATTGCTGAGTCTTTACTCGTGATCTTTGCTCAGGGCCATCATCAGTTACGCATGTATGTCTCGTCTGACAAAATAATATTACTCGTGGAGGATAAACACGCATAAATATTAATCGAATAAATATATCAATGAACATGTAACTCTAGTCTACTTTTATTTACATCCAACCGGCTCATACTAATTAATTTGACAGTCTAACTTCAACCTCGGCATTTAGCGTTCCCATCCGCAGACAAAAAACCTCTACTGCTTTTGCTATTTATGTGCTTTAATTTTACCTATATCCCTAGAACTACTTAGCTTATTTATTGTACTTTATGGCAGTACTATAAATACGAGAATGTAAAAAAATATAAGAACATTTCGATGAAAAATTGCTATCTATTGAAGCATGTATGTAATTCGTCTGAATTTAAGTGGGTCACTGTAATATAAATATAATAACATTGTGTATTAAATGTACCAACATGATAACAGACATTTTGAGAATAGCTATTGAAAATATATGACAAAGAACTCAAAGAAAATGTTCGCAGAATAGTATTTTATTTGAATTATTTTATAAAGAATCCATTATGTCGCCAGTACTTATAGGCTTATCACTTATCAAGCTTTCAGAGAAACGGTGACGTCGTTAGTGTTAATGTAATAGATACTTAAAATAAGATATTAAAATGTTATTTTAAAAATCCGATAAGATAGGACTAAAGTTCTTATGCGGAAATATGCTATTTCGATCATTGTTATTCATACTTTACATTTATCATTTAACGTCTCGAAATTTTAAGGTTATTCAAAGTAAGTATATTAAATTTCGGTGCATCTTTAAGTGTGTAAATACCCTCACCGGTGCAATGTGAGTGCATTGATAAACGAGTGGAAACTGTGGAAAGGCAACAAATATCGAGTGCAGAGTGAACACTGTGAGCAGGCTGATAGCGCGGGGGCGCGCGGGCGCTGCTCCGACACTCATTCTCTATCGTTCAAGATTAAGGTCATTCTATCTAATGACTCGGCTTGACATCGCCAACACATGTTTATTTAATGTATACGGACTGCAATGTGTAAACATTATGATTATTAAAAGAGACACGTCTAATAAACTGTTTTGAAAAAAGTTATAGGTCGTTAGTTAGTTATATAGCATTAATGGTAGTTTTACGTAAAGTAGTAACTTGTGTACAAAAAATCGAGGTCAATTGAATAACACGAGAACAATGTCGGTGGCATTTTGTATTGAACTACGTAGTAATTGCCTTTTACCGAACATATATTAAGTAGGGTTGATACGAGTATGGTTACAACACAACGTTACAGCTAATCAGGAAGTCAAGTCTCGGCCAGGCAGGACACACATTTATGTAAATCTACTATAGAAATATGTACCTATTAAAATGTAAAGTTCATATAGTGACCGTTTTTTTCTATTTTTCAGTAAAACATTTCATTAATTCTCACGTTCGTATTTACATAATATAAACATAGTATCACATTATAAAAAAAAAAATTTTGAACAAGAATATTATACTATGTTCTTCCTTGTACTATATTGACTAAAAAGTGTAACAGTGGCGGTGATGGCCACTTCAACACATGCATGAGGCTACATGTAAAACAAATACAGTAGGTACAATACATATAACTAATCCTATTATATTTTGTATAAAAAAAAAAATTTTGAACAAGAATATTATACTATGTTCTTCCTTGTACTATATTGACTAAAAAGTGTAACAGTGGCGGTGATGGCCACTTCAACACATGCATGAGGCTACATGTAAAACAAATACAGTAGGTACAATACATATAACTAATCCTATTATATTTTGTACTAGCTGCCTCCGCGCGGTTTTACCCGCGTAGTTCCCGTTCCCGTGGGAATACAGGGATATAATATAGCCTATGTTACTCGGGGATAATGTAGCTTTCCAAAGGTGAAAGAATTTTTGAAATCGGTCCAGTAGTTTCGGAGCCTATTCATTACAAACAAAGAAACAAACAAACAAACAAACAAACAAACAAACAAACAAACAAACAAACAAACAAACAAACAAACAAACAAACAAACAAACAAACAAACAAACAAACAAACAAACAAACAAACAAACAAACAAACAAACAAACAAACAAACAAACAAACAAACAAACAAACAAACACAGTTTATTAGTATAGATATAGAAAATGTAGCAAATTTTACTCTCTTTGTAAATATATCATAAACGAACGTCATCGAGATTCAAAGATATAATCATCATCAGCTTATATACTTTTCTGCAGTAGGAGGAGCTTTCCCTAACAACGAGCAGCAGGTGATAGTCCATCACCACTCATAGACACAAATTACTCTTTTACATACAATTTATTTGTACTGATAATCTGAAAACATTTACGGTTTAAGCATACAAGAGTACGCCTCCGAATATTCCTCTATAAGTACAACGTGTCCTCGACATGTATAATTATATTTTCTCGTCGACATCGTACTATACAGTAACTCTACAGGTCTGTTTACACAGCCAATGAAAACAATCGAGTGGTACCCTTGCGAATGTTTGGCAAATAGTGTTGCGCAACAAAACGAGAACAATGGCGGCAGGGTTGAAATATTGCCATAATATTGAGATCATGTGCTTGGGTTACTCTTTCACACTGATGTACTTGGAACATTATTATTCCCCGGAGATTCTGAACGGCTGACTGACTTATTTATCTGCCATACATTTTAACCAACTTGAGTCACCAAATTATTGTCTCAAGTAGATCATTGAGATAAGTATTATAGTGCTATCGTGTTATCAAATTTATCACATATATATCTATATATGCCCCATGCCTAAAAAATTCTGAGAAGCAGTATGTGAGGCTGGCTAGTCATGCGCTGATTAATTTTAATGAAGTATTTGTCTGGTCGCCGGATGCAGATGAGTCAAATGTAAAGTAATGACGTCATCGAAACATCCTAGCGACTTCTTAAGTAATATACCACAAGATCAAATTAATTTATATCACGTTTTTTAATTTACACTTCCGTATCTGATATTCCAACTAAGTATGGTTATTATATTTAAGCTTTTAAACAAATACAATCCAAATGACCTCTAAACTTTTCCGCGAATTGTAATCTCGTTATATAGGTAGTTGGTAGCGGTCTAGCAGTAATATGTATTTCCTATATCGTCCTACCGTTGGAGGTTATTTTCATGTAACAGCTGTATATACTCGCTGGATCAAGTTTTTGGACGTTGAAATATTCCTGAAAAGAAAATGGAAATCCTATAAATTCATTTCTTGACGCAACCACTTTGTGTAACGTTTCAAAAGCTTGTCCATGCAAAAAAGGCTTGTTTTTTCGTTTAAAGAAAATCGTAGTTACGCTCGCCCACGCTACTTGTTATACATACTTTAATTTGTATAATATAATTTTGACAAATATAAAATTGAATTATGAGTTAGGAATATACAGATCATAGGCTAGGTCTTACTTTTATCTTGAAATTTTCAATTTACTCACATAATCTGTACTGTAAATAGGTGAATTTATACATAAATTGGGTATCTTCAAAGTAATTTGAATATTTGATAATGTCAAGTATTTAAAAGTCAGCCAAGTGCAGTATTCTGGATCCGTTTCCAATCAAATATCTTAGTAAGAAGGCCATTGGAAATATTCTCTGTAGTAGTAGAAGGTCACGATCTAGGAATCAATACTGGTACTAAACCGCCATCTATCGGTAATACGAAATGAAAAAGCTAAATATCAGAAGCGTTTTTATCTAATTGATCACAGTGATTTTTGTTGTCAAAAATGAATTATACCTCCTGTTTATCGAGGTATTCCACCAAGCGCACCCAAACGAAGCGCACCCAGACGAAGCGCACCTAAAGTATTCCACGAAGCGCCCCCGTAGGTGCGCTTCAAATGAAAAATTTAAAATAATTAATTTCCTATTGCACGAAGCGCACCTAAGAATATCACTCGCATAGTGTGGTGACAAGAAATAAAAATGTCGATAGAAAAAAAAATATATTATTTAAAAGACTTACTAAAGCTTCTAACATCTAACAATTTCATTGTAATAATGTGATACAATAATTGTAATTTTCTTTAAATTTTTAATGTTCATATACATAACCGTCAAACCGGGCTAACCGTCAACGTATGCGCGCGGCACTGAATTCCCGAGCCAACCCGAATTTAGCCGAGCATTTCCGGAGCTTGTTTACATGCTTAGTTCTCATTACACTATTGCGACGTCACGGGCTGTTTCAGTCAATTTCAGTTGGACATTGTCTAGAGAAATTAAGATTTTGATTATCAATAATTTATTCAATTGATAAGTTTATATACTACATTATATTGCCCATTTTTTCAAGATTATTTAAGAATCTTAAATATTGTGTTTTGTTATTTTAAGCAGTCTGTGATTTTATATAAAACTAGAGGTCATCAACATCAACTAACCTAGATCTCTATAGAAAACTATAATTAAAATGTTTTTGATATTTGTCCAAGTTTTTATTGTAATTATGAAACAATCTGTGATTTTTTATGTTATAGTAGAGTATTTTTATTATTTACTAAACAGGTAGCTAAGCTATAAGAAAACTTCAACATAGATCTCTAAGGAAAACTATATTTACAATGTTTTTGATACTTGTCGTTTCATTGCATAATTATGAAACAATCTGCGATTTTAAATAGTACCTAAGATTACAAAAATGACAAATATTGTGTCACATAATGAAACTGAACGATTATAGAAAATTAAGTTAGTCTTCTAAATAATAAATATTTTTTTCTATCGACATTTTTATTTCTTGTCACCACACTATGCCAGTGATATTCTTAGGTGCGCTTCGTGGAATAAAATAAAATAAAATAAAAAAATAAAAAAGCCTTTTATTTCTTACAAATTATGAAAATTATAAAAACAGGAATTTAGATTAGATTTAGATAGTTTGCTTACATACTATTATTAGTTTTCTTAGTAATTAAGTTTGGTTCCTAAATATTATTGTGTTAGTTTTTCCTTAATCCTATTATACTATTATTCTTCATTCTGTAAGAAATCCTCTGCAGGTGAAGGCCTCCTCCAAAGATAGCCAGTCCTCTCTAGATTGGGCTACTTTAATCCAGTTGGGGCCAGCTGTTTTTTTGATGTCGTCCTCCCAACTAGTGACAGGTCTACCTCTCTTTCTTTTTCCCTGTGGGCCCGCCCATGTGGTCACCGTTTTCGTCCATCCCTTGTCACGTAGACGCGCCACATGTCCGGCCCACCTCCACTTTAGTGATTGAGCGTGTTCTAATGCATCCCTAGCCTTGGTTATGCTTCTAATTTTGGTGTGCCTTATTTTTTTGAATCTTTCTAATACTCAGCATACTGCGTTCTATACCCCGCTGACATGTAATTATTTTATCTTTTGTTTTTTTGTTGAATTTACATGTTTGGCAAGCATACGTGAGGCACGGTATTAGGCATGAGTTTAGTACTTTAGTTTTAATTTTGATCGGCATGTTGCTTTTGAATATATCTTTTAGTGCCCAGTATTTGTTCCAGGTGAGCTGTGTCCTGCGTTCTACTTCTTGATCGTTACTACTGTGGTGTAAGCTAATTTGTTTACCCAGGTATATGTAGCTGTCTGTGTATTTAAGAGGTTGGCTATCAACGTATACTGTTCTCTTTTCGCTGTTAGTCATCAACATTGCTTCGTGGAATAGGAAATTAATTATTTTAAATTTTTCATTTGAAGCGCACCTACGGGGGCGCTTCGTGGAATACTTTAGGTGCGCTTCGTCTGGGTGCGCTTCGTTTGGGTGCGCTTGGTGGAATACCTCTGTTTATCGATCAGTTCAACAAATTGCATGCACTTCCGTATATGAGTTATTAGCAACGCCAGCGCCGCTTGTCTGTGGATCGATTTCTTTATAAAACCATTAAAAAATCCTGTAAAATGTCTTGTCTAGTAAAGTTTACTCGATGACTTGGAACCACCAGTCAGCTGCCCCTATCGTGGATGTCCTTTTTGACACTGGACATTGCTGGGATTTCCGCTAACTGACGACGATATATCAATTTCCATACAGTTACCAAAATTAAATTATTTTTTCAATATACTACCTCACAGTATTTATAGATACTTATATTGTGTAGTAGTATCTTTATTAGGTCTATGGGTGCGTAAGGTAGATTGTGGTGGGAGGAGCGGGGAGTGACGTTAGTTGGTGCGTCGCTCGCTACCGAATATATTTTTTCGCACACACAAGGTCGAGGTCGAATCGCTTGACTTCCTAGATCGGCGCGCGACCTCGGCGCCGCCGCCGTGCCGCCCGCCGCCTGCCTGCGATCCGCCTGCGATCCGCCTGCCATCCGCCTGCCATCCGCCCGCCCGACACAGGACTCTTCACCTACCGTATCAATATAAAATAGGAATTTATTAAAAACCACAGCGTTTTATGAAGGCATTATACTTAACACTAAAAATTGAGAATAAAAATAACCTTTAATCATAGAAAATATATAACGTAATAATTTTTAAAGGCTATGTATTCTAAAATATCTATCGATATAATCAGATAGGCGGTTATGTCTCGGTGTACTTATCTGTTATTGTGTAAAAATGTTTGTTGGCAGTTTTTCATAATGTCGTCATTCGTATCTATGCAACATTCGCGAAATATGTATGCGGATAAAAATATCCAGGGTCAGGCTCAAGGTCTCACCGCTTTTCTGATTAGGAGTATGGCGATAAGAAACCCATTTGGCCAGTCGAATATAGAGCTTCGAACCATGTGGTACGTTTTAGTTTAGGTTGCGCTGTAATAATACATATATCAATAGAAAAAATACAATAACTGTTATTCTACTGATTTCTTGCTTGGACAAGGTTACAGCTTACACGTTTAAAATACCTAATTATGATGTTTTATGTGTACTTAAAATTATGTGGAATTATGAAACAGTGTAATATATCATATGCACTGTTATTTGTGGGTTTCCCTATATCATTATAAAAGCCATTGTTTTATGACACTTTGACAATAACGTCCTTATATTTTTTTTTATTCAAAACCCATCAAATATAAAAAAATGGTTGTTACATTTATTATGTCCCACCTGGATGTCATTTGCTAACATCTATACTAGATTAATTGTAGTGTCTATTTGTAATTTTTCAAGTAAACAGCTTTTTACTAAATGCATAATAATATGCATGTTTATCTATAGATAGGTACTAAAATAAAATAAATCAATCTTTGATTTTTTTTTTGCTTTTCTGGCTGTTTATTCTGGAATGCATGGACTGGTTATAAGGGGCAGATTATCTGCCGTTGATAGTTAATATTATAAGGAGTAGGTAACTTTTGTTTTAGAAAATATAGAGATCCGTGAATACGGACGGGATTATGCGGGACGCATGCGAGGCGAGCGTCACGTTTAGGTATGTGTAGCTATTGTTCTATCCCTACTTATATTATAAATACGAAAGTAACTGCCTGTCTGTCTGTGTACGCTTTCACGCCTAAACCACTGAACCGATTGCACTGAAAGGACATAGGATAATGCTTAAAATTTTATTTTTATGCTAAGGACATCGTATTATTTATGAAAATTTGGATTTCATTGATATTAGTGCATGTTGTTACTTATTAAGTAAGGTTTCCTCACAGCTATGCTACAAAACCATGTAATAATATCGATATTTTTTATTAACTATCTAGGTGAAAATGTTCAATTCTAAGGTACATACAGTCATAATCAAACTCACTTATAAGTTGAGTCCCTTTAGAACCGCACTGTTTATTAATGTACCTGTCAAGTTTCATCAACACACTATCAAGGTGAGAAGATAAAGGTGGTAAATAAAATATTGTATCGTTATGTGGGGTGCAAGGGGTCATGGTGCAGGGGTGTCGAGGTGCGGGGGTGCGGGGGTGCGGGGAGTACGGATACGACCTTGTCGTTTGACATTGGCGCAACATGGAGGCTTCCTGTTATCTCATTTACGATACTCCTCGACACTCGCGACCGGCATTAATCATTTATTGGAACAAAGACTGTCCACTCACGGTAATTGTAATTAACACGCGTTGACCTTGACGATCTCATTATCTCGGCCACCTCGGTCGCCACACCACACCAGTACCTACGTCACAAAGGACTTTATTAACTATGTAAGTAAACAGGAATGTTTTCCTTGATCATTGTTTCTGTTATTTATTATTATTTATGTTAAAGATGAAGTCAGAGACCCAGGAAGTGATTCCATTCATGTAATGGTTGACATTGAAAATCCGCAGATTTTTGCTGATATAAATGTTTCATTGTATTGAAATGTACAGGTAATGTGTATCTATTATTTATATTCTTCTATATTTATTTGTTATTCACAAAGAAAAGTCGGTGAAACTGAAACATTATATTGAATTCTAATCCTAATTCTAACTGATATTATGAATACGAAAGTGAATATCGAACATCAAAAGATATTTATTGTAGGTACCTAGATACACCTATGGCATTTCATCCCGAAAATTATTGTTACCGCTATAGGGGATGTCATGTCAAGGGCAGAAGCTTATGTAATGTTATAAATACTACTAAAGATGCTTGTCGAGTTTTTCTTTTAGAAAAGAGCCTTAATGTGTGGTTGAAGGTTTATAATGTTATTGTTGAAATTTATATAATTGCTTAAAACTAATGAACATCATGAAGAGTATTTTTTTACGTATCAAGATTTTTTTGGGTACAATCAGTCGTTAAATGTACTGTGTATTTCATTCCGGAAATGCATACTTAGCGTATTAGATGGCAGCCCTAGGAATCCAGGCAGTGCGGCTCATCGAAATGCCACGTGCTGAAGGTAACGGAATAAACCGGCAAAATAAAACTATGTAAAGTATATAGATCTTACTATGTGGTATAGGGCAATGTGAGGGAGACGTCATAGCAGTAACGAGTGCGCAGTGGGCACTGCGCAAACATGTTTATCGGCGCGCTCACAAAGTTCAAGGCCCTGGCTAACGACAACCGAAGAACGTTGTACTTTCCATGTGGACGGTACTTCGAGGACAAAGTTGAATACATTACTACCCTTCAACTATATACACATATATACGTACATTTGAGTTTGATCGATCCATCTGTCACATCTGTGTGATAACTTGAAGTAACGAACTCTTGCTAGGGCTAACCAAGAAACTATTTGATTTTCTTCTGTTATCACCGTATTTCAGATTATAGTAATTTTTATATTCGCCTGAAAAAATAAGATTGTACATATTTATAAAAAAAAAAAAATACTATACCCTAAAGACGATATGCTGTTCAGATATTCTAAATACGTATTTCTAACCTTTTATTAAAACTTAGCCGCACACAATACATATTCACATTTGGATACCTACATGTATGATGTAGGTACAATTTGTACAAACCACATACGGTTAGTAATATAACTGGTATTATAGTTCTCATGATATAATGACTTTAAAGGGAACTTCCTTACGGTGCGGTGGACGTTGAACGTGGGCTACTTATATGGAGGTGGCAGGTGCATTTCTGCCACCTGCAGGCGGGACTTTCAAGTCTGTCCGAATGCTGCAGACCGCCTTTGATTAAGTGCCTCCATATGTTTTGGAATCTGAAAGGTTTCTTTACGATTGCTCTGCTTCTATGGTAATGATTTAATTAATTGTGACACTATTGATATATATTGAAGATCATGTTTCATTTTAAGGAATATTATTGCTAGTGCGTTCCCTGACTAGTACTATATTCTTCGTAAGGTTCCAAATTTATTGTAAATAATAAACACACCTCCTTCGGGTTCCTTATTACTTATATGAAGATGAAGGTAGGCATTTGTTTTCAATAGTAGATAGGTAAGATCGTAAGTCATTAAGATGAAAAGATGCAGCTAAAAAGGTTGGCAAATTTAATAATTTATATTACACTTTAGACTTCATACTCTTTTTATTGCCTGATAAAGTAAATCAATGATACAATAAAATTACACTTTAAATATTTACATACGTAAAATCACTTCGCCACGGCGTGTCAAGATTTCCTGCTAGACCACCTTCCTCGCGTATTTCTAAAATCATTTCAGGAAAAAAATTGAAGGTCAAATGTACATTAGCATTGACCTTGGTTTCATTTTCAAACTTTAGAGGTGATCTCAGCAGCCACATACGACGACTTATTTAAATCACAATGGTTTTGTAATGCTAAACGTCTACATCTGAACAAATAAAAAGATTATGTTATTTACAGGGTTCCCTATATCAGATATATCTAATAATCTGTTTCCATCAAATACCAATAAACGGTTACGGAATCCATAGAGCTAGTCGAGGTGAAAATATTAGATCAACTGACTCCTGACATTGTATTAGCTTCCTGTCTATTTACATCACTATAGGTTGCCTTCATACAAACGGGTTGAGGTCACAAGAACATACCGCAAGTAGGTACAAGAGAATAAAGGCGTCGCCAATGACATCTTGCAAACACATTATTATTATAATAGATCTATTGTTATTATTATCAGTTATGCTATGCAAAGATTACTTGATACATAGAGATGTCACCTCTTTCAAATTGTCGAATGAACACAGCGAAATAATTAAACATTTAAGGGTGGAGCAGAGCTAATAAGTAGCGTCACCTTACGGAAATCTGATACCAGAGCGTCATGCTCGCGGGCGCGGGCGCGGGCGCGGGCGCGGGTGACGGGCGCCGCCGACCCTGACTCTTGAAATAGTCTTCCGCATTAACGCCGAGAGCAAAAATATCGCATGATGTTGCTTCAAGGTCGCCCCAGCACTACACCCCCGCCGCTCCATAAATGGAATTAAAACTACCGAACCAAATGGCGAGGATCCGTCACTCATGTCACATGTATTTAAAATGGATTACGATAATGCAGGTACCTTTTTATCTATAGGTATTTCCTACTATAATTGACGAACTCAAGGTCTATCTAAATGTTGAAAGTGAATAAGCGAGTGAATGTCCATACAGGTACCTATTGGATTAGCATAGATTTAGACATAAACCGACTCAACACATTCTACGCAATAGCTGCTAGATGTACTTTTCTATTGCAAAACTGGATAAATGTAGAATGTAAACCTAAATAAAATACATCCTGGTATACTTTATAAATCGCGCATTTTATTGGATTCTTCTTTATGCATATAAATTTTGAAGTGTTGAGCAAGTAAGGTTTTTTGGGCGAATGTTATTGTGTGGTAGATTGTGGATTTTGCCTCGCCCATGTTACTAACATTTATTATTATGGCAGATAATGTATATGGTAGATATGACTTTTCTAATTGTATTACTTACACAATAAGCGTTGAAGTAGAAGTACAACATCAAAAACAAATTAACTTACGAGGTTTATAAGAGTCGCAGCCTGCTATTGTAGGTACCTATAATTTTTTGGTAAAAGACAAAACGATTTTCCCCGTAACACGTAATGACCTTGTATTAGATTACAATATTATTAGCTGTGTATTTAAAGTAGTAAATCAGTGGTGGATCGCAGCTGTAAACAAACTGCCCACACTTTGCAAAAAACGCAAACGTTTTTAAAATGTGCGCCTTGAAAATATTAACAACCTTGTCGAAAATAAAGTCTTTCAGTGTTCCAGTGCCAACATTTAGAGTAATCATAGCAGTCGATAGAACCGATTTGCCTGATGAAATAAATGGAAATGGAAAATTGATAAATCGTTTCTTATTATCATGTAAAGTACCCAATGATTCAATGTGTATTGTTAAATGTAAACTATATTTGGATTTTGAGTGCTCAGAATAGTTTTCCTGTAACGTTCTATGAAAAGAATGAAGTAGCTCGGTACATTATGCGATTACAATCAGCACGCGTTCGCGATGACGTTAGTCGCCTCGCACATGTTTTATTGGGGCGTGCAATATTAATAAGTACATAGCTTCCGTTTGCCTGCCAAGCCCTTTTTCACAATAGTACTTAGTTTCCTTCCGAAAATATGCATTATTTAGAATTAGTCTAGACTCTAGATTGTTACAATCGTCCCAATTCGAAAGATGTAGTTAGATGTATGTAGTATGTAAGATGAAGTTAAAAAATTCAATTTAGCTTGATTTCTTCTACGATATTGTAAGGCCATGCTCTGTTTTATCAGCCGTACCTACCTATATCGTGGGTACGTACATTCGATGTTAGTTATGATGATACGGGAAATACAATCGAACACGTTGGTTTGCAGCATGAGTGGTTACCTACTCCTTAAGTGAATCTCATGGCAGTTCCGTAGCCATTGTAGGGTCACGTTGCAGCGACATGGCGTGCGCACGCAGCTCGACACGTGTGCTCCGCGATAAACCGCTTCTGCGTCGCAAGTCTTTCTTTACTTGCTGACTAAATATGCTAGAAATTTTTAAGATATGTCTAATGGACCTCTGGCGGTTTCTCAACTATCGTGTAACGTGTGACTAACGCCACTGCCTCTATCTGCAATGTGAAAAGATAAATTATTTAAATTTTTTAGATAACGCGGTAGGTAATAATAATAATAAACAATAAAATATAAAACGTCTTAAGTGAGTGACACCTATAACTTATTGCTCCACATAATTTACAATTGAATTGCTTATTATTCAATTATTCAGTGCTAGTATTGCGATATATGTGAAGTTAAGTGTATAGTGCTTTCAAATTACTGTTATTCAGCTAATTCACTAAGATTAATCAAGGAAAAATACGTAATATAAACCACAGTTTGAACTGAAAGTTTTCATCCTACCCCCAAGGATTGATATTTTTATCGTTTTGCGTGCGGCTGTCACTTGATGACATTCAAGTTGGCACTTGACTTTGACACCTGTGGGGTTACCATTTAAAAGAAATTACCACCACAAGTGGCAAAAAGTGGGCTCTGGGCCGTACACGATTTTTAAATATTTGATATCACTTGCTGACAGGATAGCATAGTCGAGATGCTGTTTACTTGTGGAGGTTGTAATGAGGATATAGCACGTAACCGTGTTAAATGTCCTAAATGCAAAACTAACTTTCACCAGAAATGTGTTAATTTTCATAGTAACAAGCCTTTACCATCAACTAAGGTAGCCGAAGGATGGTCTTGTCCTGACTGCAGCGCTAAATTGAGACGTGGTGGGGACAACTCGTGCACCCCTGTTAAGCCCTCCCCAGCTTGTGATACTCAGTCAAGTGGAGACGAGGGTCAGTCCAACACTGATTGTGAGACCATTTCTGGTGCTGGAAAGCCCAAAACTGAAGCCAATAAGATATTAACTGACTCGATAAAGAATGAGGTGTTGTCTTTGCTTAGGACTGAGTTTAAAACAATTATCCGACAGGAATTGAGGTCTGAAATATCACCTCTCATTGAACAACTGCAAGAATTACAAAAGTCGTTTACTTTCTTGAGTGATAAATATGATGACTTTTTTCCTAAAATTGAAAGAGTTGTTGAAGACTCAAAACGTCTCGAAGCTGAACTTGGTAACACCCGTGATCGAGTTGATATGCTTACATTAAGGATTAATTCGCTGGAACAACAAATGAGAGAATCGAATGTAGAAATTCACGGTGTTAAGGAACATAAATCCGAAAACGTTTGCACCATTGTGAAACAAATTGCCGAGGTGGTTTCTTTCAAGCTAGAAGATTGTGATTTACTCAATACAACAAGGGTGGCTAAATTCCATAAGGAGAGCAAGATGCCCCGTACTATTATAGCGAAGCTTAAAAGCCCAAGACATCGTGATGAGTTTATATCAGCTGTCTCAAGATATAATAAAGCCAACTCTAACAATAAGATTAACAACTCTATGATAGGTATTGGCGGTGATACATCTGCTATATTTATTTCGGAACATCTGTCACCCTCGAATAAGTCACTACATGCTGCAACTCGTCTTAGAGCCAAAGAAAAGTTATACAAATTTGTATGGGTTCGCAATGGACGTATTTACGTTAGAAAAGATGAAAGTTCTCGATACATTTTTATAAAAAACTTAGACAGTTTAAATCAGTTAACGTAAGTTAGTGTAAGTCTGTCTCAAAATTATTTTAATATTTATCTATTTTATCTTTAACTATGGCGCTGTCTATCTACTATCAAAATGTTAGAGGTATAAGAACAAAATCAATTGATATCAGTCATTCAATATTACAAAACGACTATGACATACTGTGTTTAACCGAGACATGGCTCGATGATTCGATTATGTCATCGGAGTATTTTGATGATAGATACACTGTTTTTCGTAGGGATCGTAATACGGATTTCAAACAATTATATGATAAAAATCACGGTGGCGGAGTTGTCATAGCAATTTCCAATAGATTGAACTTTGTATGCATGGATGAGTGGCAAACTTCTATTGAAGACCTCTGGATACGAATTGACCTGGGCACCAACTTAATTAATCTTTGCGTGGTCTATCTTCCATCATACCTACCGATGGCCATTTTCAGTACTTTCTTATCGAGTTGTGAAAAGATCACTCTAAATAACAGCAGTAGCATGACACTTATTATGGGTGATTTTAATCTGCCGAAACTGACTTGGTCTTGCCCCGATAAAATTGAAATTATTAATGATGCTAAATCTATGGCCCTACAGGAATTCTTAGCCACTACCGGTCTAGTTCAAATTAACAATGTTCTTAATGTGAATAAGAATATTCTTGATCTTGTAATTATTGATGATAGTTTGAGTTTTACAATCAATCAAACAACACCTATAAGTAAAATTGATAATTACCATCCCCCAATTGAGCTGCTTTTAAATAAACCCTCATCCATTAATCTGTCATATAATACCCAAAATACTAAACACCTTTTTCGAAAAACAAACTACGAAGAATGTATATCTGAACTATCTCAAATTCATTGGGGAGATTATATTCACCTGAATTGTAATGATTATGTGCAAAATTTTTATAATATTTTGTGGGAAATTATTGATAAACATACTCCTAAAGGGAGGCCCAAAAAGTCATGTTACCCAGTATGGTTCTCAAATACATTAATAAACATTATCAAAGAGAAGCACAAATACAGAATCCGATATAAAAAATACCAAAACCCTAGAGATTATGACAGTTTTGACCTTTTGCGCGCTAGAGTAAGAGTGGTCATGGAACAATGCTATAAGTCCTTTATCTCTAAAACTGAAAATGACCTAACATCGAACATTAAAGCTTTTTGGAGGTACACTAAGGCTAAGAAATCCTGTAGTGGTGGTATCCCAAAGCGGGTTTCACTGGGACCGAAATCAAGTGTTGGTGGGGCCGATGTGGTTAATTTATTTGCTGAGTACTTTGCGTCTGTTTACGGTGATCGTGTTGCACATTCAAATTACACACCAAATTTTCCTGGTTCAAATTACAGTCTGTCATCTATGTACATAAGTGAGCTGGATATCGAATCCTGCCTCAAAAAACTTAATCCTAATAAAGGTGCAGGGCCAGATGGCTTACCTCCATTTTTTATTTCTCTCTGTGCAAAGGTCCTAATAAAGCCACTGCATATCATTTACAATAAATGTATCTCCGAAGGAGTGTTTCCAGAACTCTGGAAAGTTTCTCAAGTTATCCCCATCCATAAGGCAGGTAACAAAAACATAGTATCCAATTATAGGCCCATATCACTGATTTCGTGTTTTTCTAAGGTTCTCGAAGGTCTCGTTTATAGAACAGTCTACAACCACTTTAGACATCTACTTAATCCTAACCAGCATGGTTTTGTAACAAACCGCTCCACCACGTCAAATTTATTAGTCTATGGTGATATTATATGTAAAACCTTAGAAGAAAGAGGCCAGTTAGATGCTATATACACGGATTTTGCTAAAGCATTTGATCGTGTAAACCATTCGATACTACTAGCCAAGCTTAATCATATAGGTATCCATGGTTGTCTTCTTCGTTGGTTTCAGAGCTATTTGCTTAATCGGAGTCAATATGTTGCCCTGTGTGGTTTTGAGTCAACACCATTCTTGTCATATTCTGGAGTCCCTCAAGGGTCTAAATTAGGTCCACTATTATTTTTAATATTTATTAATGATCTACTAAATATATTGAAATGTGAATTTCTTGCATATGCTGATGATATTAAAATTTATCGTAAAATAATATCCTCCAAAGATTGTATTATTCTTCAAAATGATTTAGATTGTCTTCATACTTGGTGCTACGATAATAAAATGTCGCTGAATGTAAATAAATGTAAATATATTACTTTTACAAAAAAGAAGAATTCAAAAATTAATTTTGTTTATAACATTGGGGGGATTGACTTGGAAAGGGTATTTGAAATTCGCGATCTTGGAGTTTTGATTGACTCAGCATACACTTTTCGCTTGCACATTGACTATATAACTCTAAAGGCAAATAAAATGCTTGGCTTCATTATACGCATCTCGAAACCGTTCAGGAGAACTATGACCATGACCATACTCTATAATGCCCTAGTTAGAAGTGTGCTTGAATATGGTTCTACCATATGGGCACCCAAATATTATGGCCTCATTAATAAAGTGGAATCGGTACAAAAGCGGTTTGTAAGGTATTTGTGTATCAAATCAGGAATTCGTAAATTAATACCAGAATATGTTGACAGAATGCATCATTTTAAGCTTATGAGCCTGGAAAAGAGGCGTTCATTCAACGATTTGCTTATTTTGTATAAAACAGTCAATGGACTAATAGATGCTAATATGATTTCTTATTTTTATTTCAAACTCAGCAAGCATATCCATAGACAACCTCGCCTTTTTCATTTACCAAACACATCTCTTGAAGCTTCTCATAATAATCCTTTCCTACGTATGGCCAGGTTATATAATGATTTCAACAATAATCCTGATCTTGATATTTTTTACTTAAAATTTCTTCAATTTAAACGCTTTGTTTACTGTAATCTTCTTGAATCAAATATTTAACACTGAGTGATCATGTATAGCTCTAAGCTTACTTTGACTACATATTAGTTTTTGTTTTGTTCTCTCTTGTATTTACATTATATTCTTATTTTATTTTTTAATTGTGAATTTTGTATAACAAATTTATTACGTTAGTTTTTTTACAAATATAGTACTAACTAAGCTGTACATACCCATTGTTAGTATACATACTCGTCGATGTCTTTATTTTATATTTATATTAAGATTGTTTATATGATTGTATGTATATTGTTGGTGTGTCAAATAAATAAATAAAATAAAATAAAAATTGATCGAGAATATGTAAGTGAATATGTTAAAACATTTTTATTTTTTATAAAATTATCGTTTATTGTATATAAAATATTTTAGTTATTTAAGAAAACAACAAACGTGTAAGAAAATTAAAATTTCAAATTAAGAATCAAAGTTTTCGTTGTATTTGGTTGTATTAAAGCACTCGCCTCTTTATTTCTAACTAATACTGATTCGAATAACGTCAACCAGAACATTAATACAGCTTAAATTTTTCAGAGAAAACACTTTAATTTGTTTGTTTAGACAGCACATAAATTTTTGTGAAATATATAGTCTTAACACTTAATCGCGGTGTTTAACACGTTATTTTAGTTTCTAATTCCAAAAATATCCAATGAAACGACGGTCATTGAGCTCAAAGTCTTGTCTTCTGTTCATATTTGTCATTCTTTGTGCTTACAGTAATACAAAAAAGGAAAACGATATATATATATGTACCTATACAGTCACAGAATGAGCTCAATATGCAGGTCAGCGACCGCAAAAATAAAGTTCGAAGAAGTAGGTTGCAAGCGAAGCATAAACTAAAAGAAGTTAAACGCAGTATTTTTTGTATTGCGTAAGCAATTCCTTTCAAATTTTCCACTGTGATATTGGAATAAAAAGAAAACAATAGACGGTAAAAAAAATTAGAAGAAATTAAATGGAAGGATAAAATTCCAAACTTAGTTTCTTTTCAATTAATTAACAACATAAGTGTTAAAGGCAGCAGCGCGTGGCCGCACGTCCCACTGCCCTGACCCACATTGCTGATGATTGTATGTAGATTTTGTAAGTCATAAGTCAACGAAGATACGAAGTGTGCGATGACAGCATCCATCCGTTTTCTCCGCCCATTGTAGGTTGGAGATGCGATGTCTCCGCAGCCGCAGCCACAGTGCGAGAGCGTCGCCGCGCCGCGCCCTCCGCACGCGCCTCACATCAGAGAAATTGAGGCGATATCGCTTATAATACGACCACATGCACTTTCTGTCCCAGTGACCAACAAAGACGGTACTTGTAAAATTACTGTAGGGTTATAAAGGTGTATCATATTTATCTAGATTTTTGTTATATGGTCCAAAATTACACAAGGTGTACTGCTTAAATAGAAAGCGCCGAAATATGTTGTATTTGAAACGCATAGTATGTGTAAATCATAATACCTATATACTATATACCTATTTAAAAACAAGATAATGTAACGTTATTGTAAAAAAAAAAGTAAAAATACGGAATAAGAGATCCTTTCGCCTCGCGCTGCCGCCCGGTGCCCGGTGCCTTGCAAAGATTTCTCTTGCGTGTCCGTATTTGGATTCAGGTCATGTTCACCTCGCCCAAACACACTCTGGTTTACTTATAGACTAGATATAAAGGAAATCATGAATACATTAATAAAATAGTACATTCAAAAACATATTATTTAAATAATATTTATTTTTGAAATATAAAAGCTTATGCCCTTATGTTCGTAGCTAAAATATTTGTTCCAATAAAAAATTACCTACTAATGTAGGTTTCAAGTAGTAGGAGAAATTGAAAACGGCCAATATTATATTTATGTGCGTAATATACATGCACGTGTACAGTGTGTGAGCTAGGTTTACCTATAAAAGGTACCTATCTACGTAATATCTTGCACTTTACGACACTTTTATGTCTTATTTTCTCCGTTGTATGAACTTAAATTTTAAATAATGCTAGCAAATCAAATCACATACCTAGGTATACATTTTCTTTCTTTATATTACATTGTTAGAATTACTTAAAAGGTACAAGTAGGAAGTAAAAGTATTGTACAAGTAGTACTTACTTATTTGAAATAATGCCTAAGTAGGTATAGGTAGGTTTTTATTATCATCTAAAATTTGTGTTTGGCCTCGGGAAGCGAGACGTGGTCAATGCTAACCGCCGCTTCCTGGTTAGCAACCCAAAGATCGGGAAATCGTTTAGAATGTCAAGTTGATATTTTTGCACGACCATGAATACACAAGGTCGAAACAATATTGGATGGCAACGATTTAAGCATGTAGGTAGAAAGTGATTTCGATGTAGTTTTGATGGCCGTATTCCAAGTGGTCGCACTATTATGTGTTGCATTAGTTAATCGACAGTACCTAAGTTAATTTCACCTATAAGTATGTATCTGTAAAGTAATATAACCACGATTAAAATATGGTTATATGTATAAGGGGCGACTACAAAATATTGTTGAAATATTTTTTCCATTTTCATAATAGGCACTTTTGTATGGTGTTTTCTCACCAACTAAGGCGAGATTTGTCCAGTGATTGACATTTTTAGCCTTAATAAAAGTAGTTAGGTATTTCAATAATTTATTTATCAAATAATTAACAAGGCAACAATCTTGTTAATTACGTCGTGTTTCAAGTACGCTACGCCGTACAAGTAGGAAATAAAGTAACACTGAAGGTGCGGATGCGCAAGCGACTGTGCTTTATCGGTCGGCATCGGTATCTGACCGCGTTATCTCGCGGGCACCTCGACGGAGGTCACACGCTGACGCCACACTGATAACGATTTGCGCGGTGACCTTGTCGCGCGCGCCGAATCTCAAGGTTGCCGCTATTTGTACAGTCAGATAGGCGACCGCCCGCCCGCGCCCGCGCCGCTCGCCCTGCCCGCCCGATCTGCGTCACCCGGACTTGCCAGTTGCCACTATATTGACTATTATTTATTTGCGGGCTGCAGAGGCCACCTGGTTGACTCTTCGTTCTTTTAACTAAATTTGTTACTTTTGACATTTTCTTGTTTATCTAACTTAGTGCTTCTATACATTAGGTAGGTTGGTTTCGACCGCTAGGAAGGTTAATTCGTCTTTACATTGAACGTGTATTTACGTCTATGTCTGCCAATGCGTACTAATAAATTAAATGCATAATTTTACTAATCATATGACTAAATATCTCAATTCTAGTCTGCTCAAGTTTTATTTTGAAATATCTTGGAATAATTAGGACAAGTATAAGGTGACGTGTACCTAAGGGCACCTTTTCATATATTTTTATTTTATTTTTACAGTTTGTTAAAAAAAAAATGGAATTATTACTATATCAAAAGTATTATTTATTAATTTACCTATACTCCATAGTTTACAGACTGGATACAATATCGTTGTACATTTTGTTATATTCACATTGCGTGACATACCTATTATTAACGAACAAATAAGTTGACAATGAGACCATAGCAGGATCCATTAATTGATTATTGTTAATCGCGGAAACGAACGAGATGGGGCCACGTCGTGCCCGTCGTGGTCGCGACGCGACCGACAATAAATATTGTTATTACAATACGCGAGGGCGACCTTGCGACACGTCGCGGAAGCGCCGCCTTGCAAATTAGTAGGTAGTATGTCGTATCTACTTACATATAAACTCAAGGACAAAATGGACATCGAACGAGGTCCACTTAACAGTCGTCATAGCGATAATAAAGCAGGAAAATAATATATTTTTTAACATTTGAGTACATACTTACCTACATTTGATTTTTAGGTTATTCTAATTAATTTAACAAAAAAATATTCTTTACCTAGATACATTGATACCTATGTTTATCATCTTACTTTGAAGCTTTTTGGTCTACAACATGTTTGTCAGCGACAACCTCGTGGCTCATAAAGTAACCCATTTTAATTCGGGTTTTTTTAATTCGATTCCTGTTAAATTAGAATGTTGATTAAATATTCTTTATGACAATTAGATCAACCTAGTTATTGTAATATATTAGGCGATGTGATTGTAAACCGAAAACATCATGGTGAAGTTTTCAGAGGTATACTCATCATACCTAAAATTTCTATTATAACAGACGGTAATATCCAGTCTTATGAAAATGTGAAATCTGCAGCGCATCACGATGCAATAGGTACACACAGGTATACGTGTTCACAAGATAGTGATAATAGGTATGTATTGCGGTCATCTACATGATAAAGTGTCATGTCGCGGGTTGGACTCGCCCCCCGCCGCGGCGCCGCTCGGCCACGCGGTCTCTCAACCTGCCTCGGAGCCCTGGCTAAGGCCAATGTCAATGTCATTGTCAAAATCATTGCACGTGACAGTCCAACATATAATTTACTGATTCGTGCAACAACAATACATATCTGTTAGTTTTGTTAGACGTAGGTTATTTTAATTTTGTAGCACCAGATATTAAGACTTGCAACCATTATATATATACATACATACATAACAATTGTTCTTTCCTTTTTGACGATTACTTTATTATATAAGTCTTGAGTATACAATATGGAGAACTAGTTATTAGGTATTATCTTCTATTGGTATTCGTCTACTTCCTAGTATACTAATACCTCGGTAAACCAAACTTATTGATTTGGTGTAAATCAATTATCACATGGTCAGGAAATTAGTTTCGCTCAGGGCGCCAACTATGTAAGGCCGTCTTGTAACTTGTTTGTGTGAATAGGAAACACGTGGAGATTATAAAACCAATACATTATCTAAAAATTGCACACGCGGTGGTAGATATGATCCCGCTCCGCCGCCGCCGCCGCCGCCACCGCTCGTTGCTGTGGCGTGGAGTATGTGTAGGTTACGCAACTCGTGCGCTGCCGCGTGAAGTGTGAAGTTCAATGTCACACACACTCACACAGACGTTACACGAAGTAGATAGACGCATTAGTGTGTTCGTCGCAATATCTGAGCTATAACAAGCAGCCAACCCGTTATTCGCCTCTATCAGTACTTCCCGGAATAATTCGCGAAGATACGATTTGCCTTAGCCCGCTGAGCAACACCGATGTCGATAAATATATTTTTGCGCAAGGTCATGGTAAAGTCATATCGGTATTTTCGGAACATAGTTCGTTCGTGTTTTATTCTTTCATGATTTTATGGCGCCGTATATTACCCAAAAAGTGGCAACACTAGATCTACCTTTTTAGTTCTTGGATATTTTCGCATGCGGGAATAATTTTTGTCAATCGTCAAAAAATATTAAACTCTAGAAAATTCGGTACTACTCGGTACATACCTACGGTAGATAGGGATACGCCTTAGACGACTGACAAAAAATGTGCGTAGTTTGCACACCTGTAACTATGAAACGTTATGTCAATATAAGGTCCCATTTTGGAAGAATTGATCGCATAAATGTTTCTTTGTTGAAGAATTTGATTTGATTTTCTTGCCAATAAAATAATGTTACAATGTGCCCTTGTCTAGCGGTATTTGGCGGAGACGGGTAGCGGGCGTCGTGAAGGGCATGCGGCCGCCCTAGGTCAAGGGCGGCGAGTCTCACTGACCTACATCCTCGCTAATATGCCCTTACAAGGTCACCCCGTCCGTCAAGCCTATATGCCTACTTAACTATTAACAATATTAGCGAGAGGAGACACCTTCTGAAGAACAACAATTAAATTATTTATTGTGATAATAGTTACACAAAATGGCATTCGTTTTTACCATAACTGAACATTTCGTATGACCTATGCATTCGATACATTTCTAACTCAGCCATACGCATCCATTATATTTAGATATCCTATTATTAGGTTTAACAGTGAAAATTGAATCAACAAAAACTAACAATTTATAACCTGCCATTAATTGAGACATCGTAGCTCCCTATCGAATAAACCCATTTAGATAGACATTTTAATGTTTGAATGGCAACTTAATATCAACATTTTCTTAAGTGTGATTCAAGAAAATAAGTTCAACTGTTTAAGGATCATTCACTATTCAGCACTTTCTGAAAATGATAACAAACTTGCAAGTGGACACATGTATTAGAATTAAGAAAGGAAATATAGAATTTATAGAAACCACAGTATTTCTAGGTATCACTTTAGATGTAAAGCTTCAGTGGGGCCCTCATATTTCTCGGTTGGCGAACAGACTTGCTTCTGCAGCATATGCAGTAAAGAAAATACGTGCTCTTACTAACGAAGATACCGCGAGATTAGTTTATTTTAGTTATTTTCATAGTCTAATGTCTTATGGCATTCTCCTTTGGGGCAATTGGGGCAGTGGTGCCGACATTAACACTGTTAGAGCTATATACAATACTAGCTGCCTCCCCGCGGTTTTACCCGCGTAGTTCCCGTTCCCGTGGGAATACAGGGATAAAATATAGCCTATGTTACTCGGGGATAATGTAGCTTTCCAAAGGTGAAAGAATTTTTGAAATCGGTCCAGTAGTTTCGGAGCCTATTCATTACAAACAAACAAACAAACAAACACACAAACAAACAAACAAACAAATCTTTCCTCTTTATAATATTAGTATAGAAGTATAGATGAGTCCTAGGGACTCTCTACAAGGTATATTCAAAAATTTTAATATTTTGACTGTACCTTCACAATACATCTATGAAAATTTGTTGTATGTACGTAAAAATTTACACCTTATCCGAAAAATAGCGACACTCATAGTATCAACACCAGAAATAAGCACAAACTCGCTATACCTGTAACTAGACTTACTAAAGTCAAAAATTCATTTAAAGGGCAATGTATACGTTTCTTCAACAAACTCCTACCTAAAGATATTCAGGATTTACCAATTTATAAATTAGCAGGTAGTGAAGAAAACTTTATATCAAAAGGGCTTTTATAGTGTATCAGATCAGATTACTTGTTAGAAATAGACCCTTGGCAGTGAAATGCTCGCTACAAGCTATTTCACACATTTTGTATAAATCACTATTGTATTAGATTTAAGTTGGTTTTTTAAAAGAGTAAGTAATTACTTACTGAGTTTATTGCCGGCTCTTCTCAGTAAAAAACAACTTTCAAAACCGAGCATTAATAGTAACTATTCATAAGTGCTTGATTGAGGCCTATTTAAATAAAAAAGAGTTTTGATTTTGTTTTTTGTTGTTATTTTGAACTTATACTTTCTTACTTTAGAGCCATTATATACAAACAACCTAGATATTGAATGAATGGCATTAGGCATTTTAAGACGGTCGATACATATTATCTTGAAAGGGCCATACCATACCCCTTATCAGCAGAGTTTGTACACGGAAAAACCAAACATATATTGTTTATTCCATTATTATGGTAAAACACAATATTGTCGCTATTAAAAATATTAATTATGTATTATCGTACGTGAACAGGCAAACATAATTTTTTATGAGAATCAATTTTCTATTTGTGGCATGGTAAATCCTGATTAGTGTATAAGGCAGTAGGGCAATATTACGTTATGTCCTTTCATTTGGGCCGCGTAGGCAGTTTTTATGAGAAAATAATGTTAGCAGACAATGGCGGTCGGTGGCGCGACCCCGGAGCGCCCTTGCGGCGACCTTGCCACCCGGAGCGGGCGCCTCCCCTCCCGCCCCACCCCACCCCACCCCACCCCGCGACCCTCCCAGGACACCGTGTTAGCTGAGCAACCTTCAAAGAATCAGGAAAGCTTCATGAATAGATTTAATTTAAATTTCGTTTCGCCAAAATTTGCAATTCATATTTCAGAGAATAACATTAGCAATTATTAGCATCAGCTATATGTACTTTGTGGATACGAAGAGACAACTTAATATTTAGAACAGCTTTTTTATTAGGCACTTTGATCGACACGGTCTAAACATGTTTGCGCATGTCATACACTTTTAATAAGTTACTTAAAATAACATGAAATATATGGAAATTTATGCAATGGAAATATGATAATAGTAATAAGATACTTATTTCGTATATTCTACTGGCTACGACGACGAGGGACGCTACGACGACAACAAGAACGTCTACGAAAATAGCGTAACCGTAGGCGTAGCGCATGTACAAATTCACCAGTCTTTAAGTACCTACAGAATTTCCTAATGCAAGGTTACTCAGAATTTTAAGGACTGTAAAGGATATACCGATATGCTTAAATTAATTATTCAGCATGTAGTTTTAAAAATAATAAATTAAGTGCTTACGGATCATTTAATCACTTCATTCATTATATTTGAGTTTTATTTTGCTTCAAAAGTCTTTTATATGCTCAAATGATACGTTGCCTGCCTTTATTCTCTCTGAAATATAATAAGTTCAATATCTGGGTCGCTTCGTCTTATTATTCGCCCTTGATTCCTTGCCTAAGAACGGCCTAGATTTCCCGCCCGTCCATTAATGGCTTTTATCAAATATCTTTCTTTTGGTGTTCGGGGGAATAAAATTTTATATCTACTGGATTGTCCTTTCTGGCATTTCCCACCGAAACCCTTGTCACACTTTTCACGTTCTTTTACCTACATATTGAATATAACAATAAATAATACACACCTCGATTAGGTATCTACGTACTAAACTAATTGAAATATGTTTCGTTTTTATTGATATTTTATAAATATTAATGTTTATTTATTTTGGTGCTACAGAACCTGCGTCACAGCAACAGGCACCAGCTATGATCATCACGTACCTTACAAAGATTGTGTCCAGAATCAGCTCAAGTCGTACATAGAAATTCATATATGTATGTATTGAGTAGTGAATATTGACTGGAACCCACGGTGAGGTAATTTGAACTGCCACTGGTTTTAACATGAAGTAGGTACCTCACAAAAAAAACAATGAATCTTTTCATTGAACTTAATTTCTTGAAAGTTATATGTATGTATTTGATTTAAATTATCCAAATGTGGGTGACGTTTGTTACTGATCAAATTAATCAATTATGTATTTAAATATTCCATTCCTTATTACAATACAATAGAAACTTTTTGTTTGACGGAAAACCTTGGTATAAGTTCCACTTATCATTGGCGCGTGTAGCATTAAAGCATTAAATATGTTTGTCTTTTTGACTATAGCGAACCATTAATGTTTAATAGCTTAGAGGTTATTTATCTTTTCGCAAATAAATGTGTAAATATTTTTTGTAAAGTACCTGTTATATATTACTAGATCTGTCGCGTTCTTCGAATTTTCAATTCTACCGAGATAAAATAGTAGCCTCAGTATAATAATATGCTATTCCCAAACACAATCAACGTGCCAAATTTCATGCTGATCCCTTCAGCCAGTCTGGCAAAATTAAGTAGGTAACTTAAAAGTGGATGAATTTTATCCATCTAAAGTTCTAAACTTTCGCATTTTTTGATAAATAAGTAGTAGTAGTAAGACTAGTAATCTTTCTAGTGGCTTTACTGAGTGAGTTTACATACCCACATTCCAGAACAATACATTTAACTAACTAGAAATAAATTAATAAGCTATTCGGTTTTTTTTAATATGTAAAAGTACAAATTTGATTTACCTTAATGCATATCAGTCTCTCTGTTTATCATTTTAGTGCGTTTTTTAATAACTTTTACCTTATTATAAATATTACCAATTTTGTTCATATAAGATCATGTAACAATATTATGGAAAATCTTAAATGAACCTTCGGCGATCCGTAGTTTTCAAGTAAGTGACAATGATATTTTTTGTTTTAATATTAAATCAAGGTCATTATACATATCAGAACACGTGATCCATTATTTGAGTTTCTGTACTCGATAAAATATAGATCACATTGGTGTTGTGTAGTGTAGCTGTATGCGTGGCGTGGAGCAGCTCGGAGCGCTACGCGTGTATCTGTTTGAAGGTCAGGAGGTGGTGACGTCAGTGGGGGCTACAGGCAGGCAGGCGCTGGGCTATTACTCCTCTTGGAAATGGAAGCTTACCTATCATTCGAAACAATTCATCCATCCTAAAAATATCACTTTAATATATTATTATTTTGAACTTATAAAGTCAATTAAGGGTTAGTAACATATCTTATTAAAGAAATGTTTTGTTTAAATATATAACCCAACAACTGTTCCTCGGAAGGATTCTTTCTTACATATTGCAGTGAGTGTGCACCATGGCTAGATAAAAGTTAAATAAATAGGAAGAAACGACAAAAATTGCCTGAAATATTAGAATACATAATACCTATGTACCTATTTCATTGTGTAGCTTGGTTTGCAAAGCACTGTTTATAGCCAGTTGTATAGTTAAAATTCAAACATTTCTATGTGTACACATTAACTTGTATGTTACGTATGAGCCAGAAAAAAAAGGCATTAAGTATTTACACAATTATTTCTCCGGAGCATGGGTAAAGGTCACGTCCCACGCAAATCGAGGGTGTTGTCGGGTGTGAGGGAGGGTTGGTGCGGGGGCGGACGGGCACGCGCGGGCACGGCGACCTTGCCCGGCTGTGACTCTGCGACCTTGGAGCCGACCGCCGCGCCCCGCTGCCCGCGCCCCGCGCAGCCCCCGCGAGGCCCCAGCTCCGCCACCCACCCACCCTGTCCCTGTGACAACATCACCTCCAACCACCCCACCGCCCACGCTCACTCCTCACAACCCCCACGCAACCACCGCCCACACCCAATGCTTGTGCAAAATTTAATATCCCTACAAGTACCCACTTATGGAGCACGGAATTAAAAATACATAGGTACTGAATCTATATATTTATATTGTTTTTCAGTTACGAATGGATAATGCATTCCCTAAATTTGTAATAGGTTCTTGTTCGAAAAAAAATTACCTACTCTAAACCAATACTTAAAGTAAATACATACTACTACATACCTATTTGGTTTTAATATTGCATGTAGTTTCTATATATCGCTCATGACTAAAATATGTCACAGTAATGACTCCCGGTCGAAACAATAGACTATATTACTAACCTACCTACATTGATAAATGAAAATGTCCTGTTTCTGCGTAATTCGAGGCCCTGCCCGGGTTCGACCTCGCCGGCACAAGGTCGCGGGTAATATTCGGGGTTTTCCGTTACACTGCCTGAAGGTCTCTGACATTGACTATTTCAGTACAAAGTTATCGCACATAAAATACAGTGTCACAAGGAACAACGCGTTAATTTATTTGTAGCACTCAATATAAAAGTGACGTAATGAGTTGGTAACTACGTTTCCAAGGATATCAACATAAAGATAATAAGAACTGTTGCTTATTCATTACGAGAGCAGTAAAAAAACGCATTAACGCAACAAAACAAATATTTATCATATAGATACCTAGTCTAGCCTTGTTCTGCCAATGTTGAGACTATTGTATATTACTTATATGTTCTAAAAACAAACACTATATTGTTGCAAAACAGAATCTTTTTTTTTACTCTAATTTCTTTCAGGATGTGGACGTAGGCATAATATTTAGGTACTATATGATATACTAGCTTCTCCCCGCGACTCCGTCCGCGTGGAATAGTTACTTTGGGCTGACGTTAACTTTCAACCCCCTTCGTTAACGTAGAAGGATGGCCTCGCAGAGGCAACTGATGACTGCACACCGGCCGGCCCAGCGCATAAAGGCGCGCGCAGTACTATAATAATAATAATAATAAACTTTATTTGATCACTTTACATACACTCTAAAATAAGATGAAGTCTCTGACCCTTAAATTAGGCAAAGCCTGTGTGCTAAGGGTCAGTACTTGATAATTATTTTGGTGCGATGTTATTTTAAATTTGCGATATCTCCTAAGATATTCATTGAAATTGAATGATGTAAATGGCAATTTTGTTTTAAATTAAATACTTGCGAGGAATAACTTATTTATTTGGATAAGGATTAATATCATCTTTATAAAAACACCTTCACAAATAATGCTTAATTTTCGAACAAATTTGGTTATTATAAAAGTGGTTATAGTGAGCCAACCTTAACAGATAGACATATGCTATCGCGGACTTTTTTTTAGAACTTTTAAAGGGGAACAATTCTCTCATACATTATTTTAGCGTAACTTTAACCGTTTACGCAGCGTACGCAGCGGAAGCTCTCCACTGGAAAAGAAATCTCCCGATTTTGAAACATTCTTCATTGGTGCTCCGCTCCTATTGGTCATAGCGTGATGATACATGACAAACAAACTCTATCTATACTAATATTATAAAGGAGTAAAGTTTGTTTGTTTGTTTGTTTGTTTGTTTGTTTGTTTGTTTGGTTGAACGCGCTAATCTCAGAAACTACTGATCCGATTTGAAAAATTCTTTCGCCATTGGATAGTCCATTTATCGAGGAAGGCTATAGGCTATACACCATCACGCGATGACTAATAGGAGCGGAGCACCAATGAAGAATGTTTCAAAATCGGGAGATTTCTTTTCCTGTTGAGAGTTTCCGCTGCGTACGCTGCGTAAACGGTTAAAGCTATATAGCATATTAGTCTAAGATACGTAGAAGATTGACCTTCACCGATCGAGTATCCGTATGAAATGGATTTTTTATGAAATAAAATATGTTGACAAAAGTAACGTTAATTAGTTGCCTAAAAAAATCTGTTCAAGGCTATGTTGAATTAACAATTGAATATTTTTTTTTTTCGATATCTTCACCGATGTTGTATCCGAATGAATTTAACACTAATCAAAAGTATAAAGCCTATAGAATATGCAAGTATATCGTTGCTTATGTTTTTTTGTTCAAGACTTTACGGTTGCCAGGTTTAAATAGGTGTTTCGGAAATGATATCTTCACCGATCGAGTATCCTATTCAATTATACATCAAAATAAAGCTTATACTTTTTGCGAAACGATGGTATACGATTGCTTACGAAAATCCGTTCAAGAGTCATTGTTGCCAGGCTTTTAAAATTATAAATTATAGCTGCCTCCCCGCGGTTTTACCCGCGTAGTTCCCGTTCCCGTGGGAATACAGGGATAAAATATAGCCTATGTTACTCGGGGATAATGTAGCTTTCCAAAGGTGAAAGAATTTTTGAAATCGGTCCAGTAGTTTCGGAGCCTATTCATTACAAACAAACAAACAAACAAATCTTTCCTCTTTATAATATTAGTATAGATAAAGCGTATGAAAATGTGCGAGAAGGACAGTCTATCCATTCAATTCAGTGCGATAGAAGGAGACGTAGCGCAGGAGCTGCTCCCTCAACGTCAACCGTTTGAAATTTGGTGAGAGAAAGAGTCTATGCGTACCTACTATCAAATGCGACAGAAAAGGACGCAGCATAGCAACTAGGCCCAACTCTTGAGACTTATCGCGGAGAGCGCGCTTTCGCTGTGCGGTAACGGTAAAATGTTAGTAAATACCTACCAACCGTTATTTTGAACATTGAAACCACTTCTTGCTATTCTTATCTCGTAATAAGTCTCGTGCAACGGAGTAAACATTCATACAGTGTATTATTGTTTCCTTTTATTTGTGAATTTGATTTAAAAATGGTAAAAAAGTGCTTCTTGTGGAACTCGAAAGAGCCTGTTCTTGACTTTGACGATAAAACTTTTAAAAACTGTTTGTCAAAGTTATCATTTCGAAAAATCAAAAACTTTAAATACGGAGATGTGGATATGACAAATATTCTGCAAGATTCAATTGGATACCATTCGCAGTGTTATAAAAATGTGACAGTTTTGAAAAAAGTGTATAACGAACAATATAATAATTTCATTGCAGAGCAAGAAGTAAGTAGTACATTATATATAATTTTCCCAATTATTTAAAAGTAGTATATGTAGTATATCAGCTGTCTGGTTACCATATCACAAGCTCCGCTTAGTTTGGAATCAGATTGGCCGTGTGTGAAAAATGTCCCAGGATATTTATTTATTTATTAAATAAATATATAATTTTGATAATAAATTTACATCATTGATCTTACAATAGTTATTCATGAAATTTCCGATAGTTATTGAAAGTGGCAAATATCTGACAATTTCTTGGATTCTTTTTTAGACAAATAAATATTTTAAGGATCAATAAATTATAAAGAATTAGGTAATTGAAAAAAAATATAAGTCCAAATTTTGGTAGCATTACTTTAAATTATATTTTTTTTGGTTAAAAAGAACATGCAAAGTTCTACAAACTTCAGTAAGTATTTTACAAAAAAATATAGTTTTTTTTTAAGACGATAATTGGGAAAATTATATATAATGTACTACTTACTTCTTGCTCTGCAATGAAATTATTATATTGTTCGTTATACACTTTTTTCAAAACTGTCACATTTTTATAACACTGCGAATGGTATCCAATTGAATCTTGCAGAATATTTGTCATATCCACATCTCCGTATTTAAAGTTTTTGATTTTTCGAAATGATAACTTTGACAAACAGTTTTTAAAAGTTTTATCGTCAAAGTCAAGAACAGGCTCTTTCGAGTTCCACAAGAAGCACTCTTTTACCATTTTTAAATCAAATTCACAAATAAAAGGAAACAATAATACACTGTATGAATGTTTACTCCGTTGCACGAGACTTATTACGAGATAAGAATAGCAAGAAGTGGTTTCAATGTTCAAAATAACGGTTGGTAGGTATTTACTAACATTTTACCGTTACCGCACAGCGAAAGCGCGCTCTCCGCGATAAGTCTCAAGAGTTGGGCCTAGTTGCTATGCTGCGTCCTTTTCTGTCGCATTTGATAGTAGGTACGCATAGACTCTTTCTCTCACCAAATTTCAAACGGTTGACGTTGAGGGAGCAGCTCCTGCGCTACGTCTCCTTCTATCGCACTGAATTGAATGGATAGACTGTCCTTCTCGCACATTTTCATACGCTTTATCTATACTAATATTATAAAGAGGAAAGATTTGTTTGTTTGTTTGTTTGTAATGAATAGGCTCCGAAACTACTGGACCGATTTCAAAAATTCTTTCACCTTTGGAAAGCTACATTATCCCCGAGTAACATAGGCTATATTTTATCCCTGTATTCCCACGGGAACGGGAACTACGCGGGTAAAACCGCGGGGAGGCAGCTATAATTTATAATTTTAAAAGCCTGGCAACAATGACTCTTGAACGGATTTTCGTAAGCAACCGTATACCATCGTTTCGCAAAAAGTATAAGCTTTATTTTGATGTATAATTGAATAGGATACTCGATCGGTGAAGATATCATTTCCGAAACACCTATTTAAACCTGGCAACCGTAAAGTCTTGAACGAAAAAACATAAGCAACGATATACTTGCATATTCTATAGGCTTTATACTTTCGATTGGTGTTAAATTCATTCGGATACAACATCGGTGAAGATATCGAAAAAAAAAAATATTCAATTGTTAATTCAACACAGCCTTGAACAGATTTTTTTAGGCAACTAATTAACGTTACTTTTGTCAACATATTTTATTTCATAAAAAATCCATTTCATTCGGATACTCGATCGGTGAAGGTCAATCTTCTACGTATCCCGTACTATATGTCTATCTGTTAAGGTTGACTCACTGTGACCATTTTTATACTTACCAAATTTGTTCGAAAATTAAGCATTATTTGTGACGGTGTAAAAATGATATTAATAAAAAAATAAATGATAAAAATGGTATAAAGATGATATTAATCCTTATCCAAATAAATACGTTATTCATCACAAGTATTTAATTTAAAACAAAATTGCCTTTAACATCATTCGATTTCAATGAATATCTTAGGAGATATCGCAAATTTAAAATAACATTGCACCAAAATAATGTTCAAGTACTGCGCGCGTATTATGTGCCGGGCCGGCGCGTGCAGTCATCAGTTAGCTCTGCGAGACCATCCTTCTACGTATACGAAGGGGGTTGAAAGTTAGCGTTAGCCCAAAGCAAGCCCAAAGTAACTATTCCACGCGGACGGAGTCGCGGGCAGAAGCTAGTTCCTTTATAATATTAGTATAGTATAGAAGTATAGATTTAACTAATGTTTTAGTATATTTGACTCTGTAATTGGTGGTTGACATAAAGGACATGAATATTTCTGAACACTCACGGGTTATTGGTAGTAAGTAGGTACTCGGCAGAAGTTGCTGCCACCTGATCTAGCATTATTGTAGTAAGCTATGCTTGATGAAATCGCATATAATTTCAGAAACAAAATAAATATAGGTGTAAGTATACCTAGTTCTGGTTGTACGTGATGTCATGAGGGGTTCCGACTGAAAACCAGCGCGAGGGCTAGTTTTTTGCTAGCCTAAGCCTTATGCTGAGTCGGGACCTTTTCCTGGCATCACACAACATTACATTTCTGTTTTTTATTTTTCTTTGTGTTGTGTGTTTTGTACACGTCTGCTGTTTTTATATTTTGTAATGTTGTGTGTTGTCTGGAATAAATTTATTTTCTTTCTTTCTTTCTTTCTTTCTTTTCTTTCTTTCTTTCTTTAGTTGGACCTAAACTCATCGTTGTTAGAGGCGATGATAAACTCAGGAGAATTCAGATCAATACCCGCCGGTATTGACTTTTACAATGAGCTTGTGATTAAGAAAACATTAAGAATCGGCGGAAGGGTAACTAACTTCTTTGTAGTACTCGCCCGGCTACTACCTTCAAGTTAGAAATGTGCCGCCAAGTACCTGTTGGTGTGTTCCAGCAAATGGAATTGAGAGCTAGTACCCAAGTCACTTATTGGCGATTTGTTGCCTTTATTGGTAAACACGAATAAAAACAATACATGTTTTTTTTAATGTGTCCAACAAAAAAAAATTATATAGGTATCTACTTATATAGTTATATATACCTATCATTTTGTTTTCCATAACTACAGACCCGTGATTTTCATATCATATTATTTTTTGCGTTTCAGTTATCATTCATCCATTATCTGTTTTAAATAACCATGTCCGTGACCAACGACGACTTTATAAATAAGAAGATACTGAACATGCATATCATTTATTTTATAGCTCAAGCACTTTAAATGATCCGTTACAGGGCACAGAATCTTCCGCTTCCTCGTCCTGAGTCCTGACATTTAGCTGAAACAAGATGGCGTTTCAAAAGGTTGAAATGCGTAGTTGGCACAGTGGTGTGGTGTGGTGGAGGCAGCGAGATGAGGGTAGGTGACGTGGGGTGGGTGAGGTGGGTCGCCGGTACACGGGCGGGCGATGCACCGCTACCGGAGAGTCAAGTGCATGGCCGCCCCAGCGCACTGCACTGCGCCGATGCACTCGCGCGACCGCACATTGCCATGCGCAACACCCGGTCAATAACATTTGCCACAAATAGCTATCTCGCATACTATTCATATATTAATTAACTAAATAACAAAGGGAATAATAAAATTGTACCGCCCAACACTATATCAATTTGTTGACAAGAAATATTTAGATCAATAGTTGGATCGTACATATTCAAATTTAGTACAAATAACAACAAAAATCTATCTTAATTTGAATAATTTTATTAATAACACTAGACTACGGTAGAAATTCTAATCATAAATATGGCTCGCAATAACAACACATTAGTTTATTATGCTCCCATCAACTCAAATAAAAAATATAATATAATTATAATTATATAACTATGTTGTTTACATTAATTCCAATTAGAAAATAACTTTGACTTAAATCAAATCACATAATATTCACTGCGTCGCGCGTCGCACTGGGCGCGTCGGGCGGCCAATTCGAACAATATCGGAAAAATATTATGATGCAACATTTTATCGGATACACAAACAGAATCAAGAATCATCGCTTTATTTATTTCCTAATGGAATATTCATTCCACGTCATATGTTTATTGTAAACACTTTCATACAATAAACCGATATAGAATGGAGATATTATTATTTTAGATAAGTAAATATAAATATAAATTAAATATCCTGGGACATTTTTCACACACGGCCAATCTGATTCCAAATTAAGCATCAAAATGAGCTTGTGTTATGGTAACCAGATAGCTGATATACTACATATACTACTTTTAAATACATACTTATATAGATATTTACATCCATAAGTAAATGTGGACTGTGGATCCCTAAACAGAAAACCTTAACCGGAGCTGTAGGAAAACGCTGTTACATACTACACTTACCAATATCTAACTGACTATGTATGTTTATTGTTTATCATAGGTATCATCCTATCTTTTTTTGTGCAAAAAATACGAAAGAAGTTTCTTTGTGTTGCATCATCGAAGGCCATACTACCTTTATCGAGAGTTTTATTCCGAACAAATTATGAACTTCACGAGTAAACTAAAGACACTGGCTGAAGCTCGAAAAAAAATACGTTGTACGTTGTAATGTTAGACGTATACGTGAGATTTGTAGTTTATGTATGTTTTAATCTTGTTTAATTCTGATGTAGGTACTTAGGTGTTTTGATCAACATTGGTTTTGTACTATTTTAGTTCATGAATAACAACTTAATATACTTAGTACTTACCTACAAACAGCTTTAAATATTTAATTTTCTGGCAATGTGTAGTTGGCACAATAAGGTTAGCGATCAATTTGACGACAGATTGTCTCGATTCGAAATTGGACAGTTAGGGAGATCCAAGCCACCCACCCATTGACCTCTGACATATTGGTGGGCAATTTGAGTTATCTGCCAACAAGCCTAAGTCGAATGGTTTTAGCTGCTGACATAGAATCTAGATACAGCTTTTGTTGGAACATAAATGTAGATATTCCTACGCAAAATTATTGCGACCTGACATTATTGACAGTGACCTTTTAAATGGGTGGTTTGACGGGCAGATGGGGAGGTAGACTACGTACCTACCTAGGCTTCCCACCCAGCTCAAAAAAATGTGTATGAACATGACTGTTCGTTGTGTAACTATCCAGTTAACACAACCGTGTTTAAGTTATAATTGGTGAGAAATATTTGTTGTGTTAGATTAATTATGTTTGTTATCTATATTCATATATAGGATTTATTTGAATACATAATTAAATTATGAAAATTAACTTATCATAATTTTATTTATATTATTTTACAGAACCTTATGTAAAATTAGGAGGTATAGGTTTACCTGGTCATCATAGTACATATTTACTCGGTTTATTAAAATGATACAACCGTGGAAAATATACACCAGGACACTATTAGTACTTACCTTGAACATATGGAGCCGTATCGAGCAGGCGCCCGAGCGGCTTGGACAAGCAAGCACGCACGCGAGCGTCACAGCACAGCGCAACATTGGTTGAGTTTGCGCCACGACGTCATTAGGTCGTCGACCGCTACGCCCTTCATATTTTTCACTTTCCTTATTATTTTTTTATACTAAATTCTATTTTTAAAGGTAAAAAAGGTACAGACGACCTCCTAAGAGCCATGTATGAGCCTAAGATCATCTAATATGTTCAAAAATCACACAATTTTAAAATTCTGTTTGAGTTGTCTCGCTTTATTCGATCAGCGAAGATAATAATTATCTACTATAAGTGAAATTTCTTAGACTTCATTATTTCTTACAGGAACTATGTACATTATATACCTGGTGTTTGTAGATTGGTATCCAAATTATTGAGAAAAATGGACGAAAGTATATTCTATCTACTTTAAAAAAATCTACATTTCAAAGGATTCTATTATTCATTAAGTTTTAATAGGTATATATTATTACTCTGTTGTGACAAAGATGTATTTTTTATGATGTATTTTATTGCAGTAATGAACCAGACTCTGTATCTCTTAAAACCTTTCTTTGTAAGCTATTTTTGGGATGTATGTAGGAATGAAATACATAAATATTTTTACAATTTTGTTTTATTTTAATTCGACAACCTGTCATTATATTAACAAACAAATGACTGAGCACGCTCACATACGCACATACAATACACACACAAACACACCGCGACCGGCGCTGCATTGCATATAAATTACACTTATATAGTCTTAAATTATTTTTCAGTCTATTGCGCTCTCCTCGTCCGGCACCGGCCACGCACGCACGCGTCCTAAACGAATTATCACATATAATATATTAAAACGATCTGCGAACGATTACTATTAACTAGTTTATCTAATTTAAAGTAGGTCTGGGTGGGGTGGCGGAGACACGCGGCTCCGCGGGCCGGCCTCACGCTTCTAACATCTGCGGCATGTAGGATCGCGGCGGCGAGGGAGACTTCTTGGAAAGGTTCAGCGGCTGCGGCGCGTCCGCCTCCGTCACGTCTACTTGTAGCGCGAGCACGGACTGCGGCGCCGGTGACGCCCCGCGGTAGCAGGAGAGCAGGCCACCTGACCTCAGGGGGCACCCCTCCGACGCGGCGCTGGCTTCACCGCGGCGCATGTACTGCTGGATGATGTCTGTGCGCTTCAGCTGCTCGGGGGTCATGCGCGGGCCCTCCATCAGACTCTTGGCCAGCACGGAGTGCGTGGACGACAGGGAAGCGCGCATGGGGCGCGGCGAGTGAGCCGGGTGCGCGGGACTCGCGGGGTGCGGGTGCTGCGGCGGCTGCGGTGAAGGCGTCGGCCTCACAGGGCGGGCTTCAGCCTCGCCAGTATCGCGACGCATTGCACGGAATTTCTTATGTGGCTTGTAAGCCTCATCCATTAACGTGATAGTGTCGTATAGAGGTGGCGCCTGCAGAACACGTTTCAACACGGGCATATCATCGGCGGGTGCAAGAGGCCGCCTGTCTTCAGTATGTTCTTCGAGAGAGGAACGAGGGCTCGAGCAACCGGAGCCTGGGCCAACTATTCTTTCGTGCTTTTCATTTCCGGATTCAATCCCTGAATCTGTAGGTGAATCGAGCTTGCGATAACGCGGAGGAGGGCGAACTGGAGTGACAGTGAGACCATTATGAGCGAGGTGGGCCACACCGAGACCCTCCTCATCGACAGAGCCACGTGAGTCGAGTCGTCTGCGACCGGCGAGGGTTGCAGCCAGCAGAGGCGTACCACAGTCACCAGGAACTTCACCAGATTCACTGCTTGATACCGATCCAATCGGACTGCGGGCTGACTCGTCCGCACCTGAATCTGCCCAAGCGAGGCCCTCTTCTTCTCCCCACATTTGCTGCCTTAACAGTTCTTTGTGTTCCGTCCGGAAAACGACCAGTTTTTCAGTATGAAGCGTACTCAGAGTACGTAAGTCAGGTAAGGTATCCATTAGCTCTCGTAAAAAGCCTGGCCTGTCGGGCCTGTTCTGTGCGACGACTGTTTGTAAGCAAGCCTTTAGTCTCGCATGCATTCTCTCTACTAGTTCAATGTTGCGAAGTCCTGGCCTATCTGGCGTTATGAGTACGATAGCACAGAAGAGACCAATCTCAGCGTCAGTTAGGTTCATGGAATTCATACGTTCAGCGAATTTAAAGGTTGAATCAACAAGGAACCTCGCATTGGCACCGCTTTGAATAGAGTCACGTTTCATTAGCTGTCCATTGAGACAGATTATGCTATTGAGTGGCGCATCAAACATGCAGATGAGTCGCACAAACAGGGCATCGAAAAGACCACTCTTGAGCAGTGTGAATTTGTCATCCTGAGTAAGTAGCTGGAAGCCAGGGATGAGCCCGGCGAAATCGATGACTCCACGAATGACGTGGGCAAAACGCTGAGAGAATTCCTTTTCGGATTGTAGCTCTGGCGCAGGATTTAAGGGACAAGCCTATAACAAACAAACAAAATCAAATTAGCGTCTCGTTAGATAGTTCAATTTCCCATTGTGGAGTTATAATTTATAGAACATAATATGATTGAAATATCACATTAATATACTCACCAAAGTGGGTTGTGAATAGGTGGGACAGTCGCGAGCGCGCGCGCGCATCGCAGCAACACGGTCGCGTGTGAAGTCGCAGGTGTCGAGGTGTGCTCGCACTACTCGCGCTAGCAACCGTGGTGCATCATCTAACTCTGCGGCTGCTGCCTGCTCGTGAGCTCGCGACGTTGAGGATTGTTGCATCGCTGCAAGTATACGAGCTTTTTCGCGCTTCGGTACTCGACCAAATCGCACGGCTGCAACAAAAGAGAACAAAGTTGAATACAAAGTGAAACATAGTCAAAGGACACGTCGCTGACTATTAACAACGGGAACGTTGAGCAAGGTCGTGGCTAAGCATACATCGGGTTGCAGCTGTCGTCAAGACCGTGTATGCGAGCGCGAGGCATGTGCACGCGCAGCTGACGGCGTGAGGGTAGAGTTCATCGCCCGTACCGGTCGCGATCCACCCTTGTCTGGCGAGCCTTAACAAATCTGCGAGGTCTACAGACTGCGCCGCGGTTAAATGAACTAGTTTCAATGACGAGTGACAAAGCGCGATCCGCGAGGTCACGTTAAAAAGTGTTACGACTTTCTCGCACTAGGCACGCCGCGGACCGAAAAGCAGTATGCGCCGGGGGCGAGAGCGCCGCTTATGGCCTTCGTGCGCGCGCGTTGGTGAAAGTGTTTGTGCGCACAGCTCACGGTTGAAAACGAAAGCGGAGAGCGCCCTCTCGCCATTTCTCCCGACTTTCGCTACACGATGTGGGCCGCACCAGATGCACGACCCCAATCTTTCACAAACGACTAATTTATTTTTCATTTACTAGGTATATGTAGCTCTCTGCAGATTAGAGTACTATTTATACTATTGATCAATTTGCTGCGCAATAGTAACGGGGGCCAGCTGAAAATCAGTGCTGTACTTTATGTGCAGCGTACACTGAGCTGGCCACCTAGCTACACACAAGTTGGTCATATTGCTTCTCTTCTCTAATATGTACTCTCTTTTCTGTGTGTAGAATAAATGGTTTAAATGGTTTATGACCACATGTTTATAATATAGTAATTTAATAACATTTCGATTCAGTTTCTATTTGACTTTTTTTTTGCTTACATTTTATTTCTTGAAATCTTTACATTCAACTTATACTTTTTGTATAGTATTTATATAATTAAGTATAAATAATTGTCGAATACATAAATAAATAGAAGATAATTAAGTCAAACAATCTGAAAAATGTTTAAAGACTTCTATTTTATATGTAATCTATATTTATTCGATATGTTATTTATTATTGCTTTTATTTAAGTAGTTCCTATCAACAAATTATTATTATGTTTAAAGTAGGTACTCAATAAATATTTAGAACGAGTTGTCAGACAAACGAGTTCAGTGCACTGCTATGACAACAATGCATTCCTTTTTCAATTAACAGGTATCTTCATTACAATGTAACTTAAAAAATATTTTTGCCCAAATATAAAATATCCATCAATTTTCTATATTTAAGAAAATAAATAAAAAATTTATTTCATTTATTAATTTAGTATCCTAAATAATTATATTCGTAGTACCGTAGCACTGTACTATAGACTTAGTTTTATTTATTTATTTATGAATATTTAAAAATATTTGAAAGTAAATACATACGTGCATTGTGATATTTCACAACACCATTCAGGATCCCCTTGAGGATCGGCAAATCTTCTCCCATTTCTGATACCATTACAGTTTTTCACTAATAACTAGTTCACAGCCAATGGCCACTGATAACTTTAAACTGGTAACTAATGTTAGTTTATGACTATATTAAATTTTTCACTAATAGAGTGTCACATAGCACATGTATAATAAATTAATAATTCGCACAGACACTGTAATCCGAATGTGTAGCAGTCGTAATCCAATGTGAGTAAGTGTTAGCAGAGCGCACCGCGATGTATTCAGCGGCGTTCGCTGGAGCAGTCACCGTGAGCAAGTCTCGCGTTCTCGTGCCGAACTGCGGAGCGACGTACTGACATAGCGATAACAATGAGGGCTGACGACCGGTGCGCGGGCCGGACTCCCTCGCACTGCGCCGCGGCGCGCGCCGAACCAACCTTGAACTTGACGAGGGGGGGCTACAGAGGCGCGAGGGGAGGGGCACCGTCAATAAACTCCGCGCAGGCCCCTGCCCCCGCATCTACCCCCCTCCCTGCCCGCGCCTGCCCCTCTCCAGCACTCGCGCCACCTACCATTTGAACCTTGTCGATATGATGGGACACGGTGCTAATATTGCGAAACGCTTTCACGAGTTAATCAAATAAATGTTTTACCCCATATGCTGATTATTATTTTTAGGTATGATTTTTTTCTATTTTTATTTTAAATGGGTGTTTATTATTTAAGGTTCTCTTTTTTTACCTAATTGAATCTAATGACTTATTTTTTTTAACAAGATTTTAAAGTGCAAAAGTTGCAGACAATAAATATCTAACTAAACTTCTACCGAATGGTTCTAATTAAGTAGTGAAACTATTGGTACGCATTTACGTAGATTACTACGCATTGTTAAAATGCATTGATTTTGTGCATCAAAATCGTTTCTTATTATATTTTTATAGGTAACAGTATATTTTTTTGGAATTCATGAATGCAGATTTCCAATCAATGATTTTATCACAATGAAAAATTAATTTATATTCTAAACTCCCAAAATTTAATTAAATATAAATTGCATAATTTGAAATAAAAAGGGCATATAGAGAAACTAATATTACTTTAATATCACAATACATATGAAATATCTGAAGTTCCATGAGTTACCGTCATTGGCGCTGCCGCCGTTGACGTCTCGAGCGCCATCTGTTGTCGAATAGCGAAACTACAGCATATGTATTATAGAATATTTTGTTTTGTTTAACTTTTAATCATCACAATTTGTACCTATCAATATTTTTATGTACCTAAACAATTATATTAAATTGTTATTATATGAATTATTATAAACATGAAAAGAGACGCAATATTAAGCGCTTTATTAAAAATCCCTTGATTTAAGTGAGATAGTTTTCCTGTTATACTGAATAAAATTCATTAGTTTTTTTTAAACTATCTTTTTTACATGCCCTGTGCATGAATATACCGAAATTATAGTAACATCTTCCAATGACCCTATCGACTGTTATTATCAATGTTTTATTGTTCAATAGTAATAACAAAAGATTCCCCACACGCTAGGGAAAATAACTACTAAGTGAGTTCAACGAACTTGCATTATGAAAGTGAAATTATAAATTTCACTCTCGCGCTTACGAAATGTGCCTTTCTCTGCTTTCACCGGTGCGCGGCTTAGCGAGTGTCGCAATGAGCGGAGCGAAGCCGCGCGGCGCGGCTGTGGCGCGGGCGTCGACCCGTTTAGCGTGCGCTCACCCGCGCTTGCATAACCGACCTCCCACACCGCGACCGTTCGTCCCCCGTCCCCCGACCCGCGACCCCCCGCCCCTCTCGCGCCACATGCTCTGCGAAATAGGATCTGTCGGCGGCAATGCCGCGGCACAGCACGCGTGCAACGTGCATGCATACCTCACTCGTCCCACTTGGACTGCGCGCCGAGATGCAACATAAAAACGACGTTCCCGTGCTCGTTTTGATCTACATTCTACAACCTAAAGTATGCTAAGCTCAGGCTAATAAGCATGACTAAACATGCCTCTAATTACGCTAACATGTTGTAACCTTGAGAACTAGTAACAAATACAATAGTATTATAATATGTAATTTTTTGCAATTTTAGTTTAAATTTACCTCCACTGGGCTGTTTTACTTCTAAGTGGATCAGTCTTTAAGAATATCATATTTATCTTTCCAGTAACTGATTTGATTTGAAACAAATCTTTAAAACATTTAAATACTCAATATTGCTTAAATTGGGTGATTTTACAATGAGACAAAGATATGATCTTAGTAGAATTATGCGGTGGGCATTTTTTTCTCCATGTCTAAGAATGTTTTATTTTATTATCTACAGAAAAAGTAAGAAGAAATCAACTCACCATCTCTGCTCATGCCGACGGCGATGCATTTTTTCAATCGGCAATATTGGCACCGATTTCTGTTAATTCTAAGGATGGAGCACTGTTGGTTTTTCGTGCAGGGCCTGTACTGGATCTTCTGTTGTATGGAACGCCGGAAGAAGCCCTGAGGATCACAGTGGCAATTAGAGTCTTTTTCGACGTCGGAGTTGTCGTCACTGGAGCAACCCGAGTCGCTAGACTCGCGACGCGCCTCCAGCATGCTCACCAGCACCGAATGTCGCTCGCGCAGTTCAGCGCCGCACGACATGGTACGCACCATTCACTAACACACACTAGCCACTAGCACCACCACTCTCTTCGCTACCAATGACGTGACTGTAGGTACAGTACTGTGCAACAAGGGTTTCGCGCACTGCACCGATACGAATGGCGGTTGAGTACGGACTGTGCGGGCGCTGCGTCGCGCCGCGCACAGTTACCCGCGCGCGGCGCGACCTACTTGCCGGCCGCCGACCCACCCAAGAAAGTGAGAGTGCCCCCGGTCCCCGCACGCGGCCCCCTCTCGCGCTCCTAACGGTCCACGTCGCTCTAGAATGCGCCGCTGCCGCTGCTGCACCGGTGCGCCGGATATAGGCCGGGCGCATCCCGGCGGGCGTCGCGGCGCGCGGACGTTCACCCCGGGTCGACGACCGCTCGATTGCACAACCGCCGGCCCTCCCCGCTGCACCCTCCGCTCGCCCGGGAGCTAGGGCACAGCCTGCTCAGGTCGTCGACCGCCACTACACCCGGTGACGTCAAGTACGCGTCACGGCCTACCTCAATGCGCGCGCGCTCCTTAGGGGCTGCACTGTTCTAATTAAACGATCGAATACCAAACATAATTAAATAATATATGTATTGTAAAGATTCATTTAATAAACGTCGCATCATTAACTCATTGTTCAGGTTTATTAAAATTGCACGAATGTAAGGACTTTATAATTATGTGTCACAAATAAAAAAAGGTAACTTTATGCGCATTACTGGTACCTACCTACATAATGCTATAATGCTATTTTATTATAGCAAGTATTTTATGCTTTGTCAAACCAAATGTTTACTGCTTCCAAAAAGATTTTATTGAATAGTTTCTAGCACAATACCTACCTATTCAAATTGTGTTTATAAATATTGCTTATTTGTAAAAAAAATATGATTTGTTGTGGTTGTGACTCACAGAAAGATCAACGCATAATAAACAGCAAGAAGATTGTATATTTTGGCATTTAGTATGGTTGGGTTTGGAAAACTTGTTAGAATTAACCACGAAGTTTATCAGGGGGTGGGTTTATTACTGAGGAAGCTAATTTGACTGGCATACCAGTTTAAGCAAATGCTAGCCTATTATAACATAGTAATGTAAACGATAAGGATAAGTTAAAGTAAGTATAATGAGAAGTAAAGAAGTAGACTATTACTTCATGTGGTGTGGTAAGTGCCTATAAGCTGCTATAAGCGGAGCAGGCAGAGGGCAGGGAGATTTGCAAGCACGGAGGCTGTACAGCCGCGAACGGCATCCGCAGGGAACGCAGGGGCGCGGAACGCGGGGCGTGGGGCGTACGGGTCGGTGGCCCAATTTCGCGCTGCCATCGATCCATTGTGCGCTGTACGAGTGGCCCATAATTGGTCGCAACGCGGGCAGTGACCGGCCGTGCGGTCGTTGACCCTCTGCCGCGAAAACAAAACCTCCGCCCGCCTCGCGCTACCACACCTCTCTTACCGTAAATGACTATGATAAATATCAACGAAATATGGTTAGCGAAGGTAGGATAACAGTTATTTTATGTGTCCAGTTATATTTGCTGATATTAAAATTGAGATAATTATATATTTTTTTATTAAATGTTTTCCTGAACTCAAATTAAATAATCTCGAAAGTCAATGACCGCTGAATAATTAACACGGTAACTTCAATTTGAGTTCTAAAAAAATACTTATTCTATTTTATATCCGGTAGGTAGGTATTGATTCTACTAAATCGTTTGTAGTTCATTTATTTTTAGGTCATGTTGATAATATGAATGACTCAATTGGTAAGTAAGTACCTACCTATTACGTAGAATGTATGTTATGTGTATGTAGTACGTACAAACATAAATAACTGCTACTTTAATAATTAATTCGTCCTACCGATAGGTTCTTGTATAGATTTTATATAACATTATTTTTTGCATAGCTTCTAAATTAGATTTGTAATATGTATATGTAAATCGAGAAATGTTGTAATGACTTAGGTAGGAACCAAGTCAACCAACCATTTAACTCGGTTGAATAAAGAACAACTATTGTCAATTTATTACCATTATTAATAATTACGAATTATAAATAACTGGCTGCGACCTACATTAGTGCAGGAGTAAATACCTGATGACGCATAAATAATAATATTTATTTGTTGAGAGTCATAATAGGCACGTAACCAATGAGTTGCCGATGTGTTAAATATTAAAAAGTAGCACATAAATAAATGCACAGCGTTAAGCGTTTTAGTGAGGGTTTCATCAGCGCAATGTGGGTCACCCTCTTAATCGTTCTAGACTTTTCGACATAGCTTCGTGGCTTGCCATCGCAGCGCCCGCGCTAGCACCGCGCCGCCGCGCCGCTGCTCCGCCCGCCACGGTAATAAGCGATCGACTTAACACATTCACCTTCATGTAATCTTTTGTTATGTTTGCATTGACAGAAATTCATATGCTTAGTATATAATATTTCCTGAGAATTATGGCAATAAAACAAACAGAGTTAAGACAATTGCCAAACTTGTTTACTACTATTATGGACTGGAATATCACGCCAAGATGTTATTTCAAAAAGTGATGTACACGTTACGTTAGTAAATATTGAGAAGCGGGAGCGAAGCTTTCACGGCGCGTACGACGACACGGTCGGCGACGGTTAACGGTGCTGCGGACATCGACATTCGACTTCACAGAGCACCGATTCAAACTTAAAACATGCTGACGCATCGCATTGCTATATTTCAGAGGAAGCGAATGGCGACCGAGCTCGTCTCAGAAGTTAACAGTCCATTCTACGTGCTTGGAGGTGCACAGATGTTTACTCGATAACACATAAAGGTGCTGACTCATATTGGAACTATGATTCATTTTCCGTTCACGTAGGTACCTATATTATCGTGAATATATTTTTAGAACCAACTTAATATCCCTACCTATGATTGGAAAATCGTAATATCCAAGGTTCTTACATATTAATATTATGACATCCTAATAATCCTATGACTATTCTATGCATGACTGTGTTTATCTTATGCCGTGAAATAGGTAGAAGCCTACTCAGACGAGTTGTTTCCTAGATATGATTCAAAATAATCATTTATTTCGATGTAAATATTTAAATAACATAATATGACCCTAATAGTATCTATATCAGTGACATTAAAATAAATCAATCCTAATAAAAATAAATAGGTATATACATAAAGTAATAATTCTGATTAGGTTCTGAATCTTTATTTACGAATATCAATTAGGTGAGTCAAGTTCGATAAACAAACGCGTAGAACAGGAAAACAAACGCAACAGTCAGCGCGCGATGTACCAAATAAAAATATGACTACTCTGGGATCAACGAACTTTTGAGCTGACAGTTCAAAAATAATGTAGGTTACGTTCACGTCGCGCGTACATTCGTTGTCCGTAAAAGTTGTTTACGGTGAAGAGAGGCAGCGCGCGCGGGTGTACGGGGCGGGGGCGGGGGGCGGGGTGCGGCGCTAGCGAGCGAGGTCGACGCCCGCTCGCCCTGCAGCACCACAGATTGGTGCCGAAAAAATAAGCGACCCACAATGCACTGAAATTATGTCGGTCAACAACGAGAACAAAGAACTCGTTCAAACATTGCTGCCGTGGCAACTCTGTTACAAATTATTGTACCTACCAATAATAGTTGAGTCTACAACCTAAATAAACCACTTAATCGCTGTTTTTGAATTAATGAGCCGTTCAAAAAGAAATTAATTTGCATTAATAAATAAAACTAAAATAGGTGTTTGTAATTATTAGGTGTACGAAGTTTATAGACCGAACTAATAACACAAATAAGATGGTTACTGCGTGCCATTGCCCAATAAAGTGTCTTAAATACGAACAGAGTTAACCTCGATTTAATTCAAAAGCAAAAACATGAGCTCTCAAAACCGCAATATTTTTTCTTAACTAAACTTAAAACCTAATTAATATATAAAGAAGCAGTACCAAGAAACAATATAGAGTTCGTTGACATCAATACGTACGGTGCGTGGAACGAATGCCTCATACAGAAATTACACGCGCATACGTCATTCATTCAAACGCTTTCCGTTTATTGCCACATAATGTAGGAGCAGCACTATCGAATGGTGACGCGCGCTTCGCCATCTAGCGGCGAGTAGCAGAACTAATTGCAAAGTGTTGCTTGCAAAAGTCACTAGTTGGCGCATGAAGTTTTAATATTGTGTAATAAATGTTCTATTTAAGGATACATTTCAAGTCAAGGGAATAAAGATTCAAATACAAATTAGGCATATATCCCATTAAAAATTATATGGAAATAAAATCCTATGTTACAATTTTTCCGAATTGCAAAAAATTCTATCTCAGAATAATAATAGCGTGCAAGTTATTTCAGGCGAGCATTTGAAACTGACCTTGAATGATTTGGCATTTTTTATTCAACCTGAACGCCGCAGTATTTAATACATTGAATTGAGGTGACCCAGGGCTGTTGTGAAGGACAACAAGTCTGGCGAGGGGTCGAACTGCAGCCGCCAATGTTACATCCAACCATTATATAGGTTATTAAAGTCTCGTTCAGCGCTGCACAATGCACCAGACATCCGCGGACCGAGCGAAGGACACGCTTTGTCCAACAGACCGCCTACTTTAACTGGTAGCGTTTAAACCAGTTTACCATTTACTTGCACTTCTATACCGTCTGCTTTCTTGCAGCGCTTTCACGGTCGAAAATAATAACATTGAAGGGGGCGACACAAAAGGTACTTTTACACTGATGGAATAATGGAAAATACCTATATGTCAAATCCAACCTAGTCGACTTTATCGTCGGTATTACAATGTCTAGACTTTATTTTATGGTAAGCCTAGAAAAGTATGGGGAGGAGCGCGCATGAACTTCTGAGGAAGCTTCTTGAATCAACTGCATTGGTCTTGAACGTGCACCGATCGCGTAATTAACTGTTTTCGCTTTCAACTTTTTACACTATTATATACTTATATAGTTTGTATTACATATTATGTTTGAAATTATTACGTTAAGCGTAGATTCGAACACTTTCGTTTGAACAATAGAACCACAACATTCATTAATATAACCCTTTCCCCTGTATTCAAAGCATCGTCAGAGAAAGCTTTCGTTTGAATATACAACCTTGAATCATCGTTTCTTTTTTATCAGGATGGATGACGACCTGTTTTCGGTTTAACCTTTTTTTTTTTGTCTACGCTCGCAATTTCGAAACCTCATCTGCCCTTTACTCTCACGTATTTTCCCACTGGGTTCTGTTGTGTTTGCATTTTTAGACGAGAAATTATAAAAATAATTGGTAGTAGAAAATAAATAGAAAGGCTGAGTGCCATTTAACCCAATCCATTAAACCTGACCCCTAACATTGCACAATGCAAGATTTCTAGCATTAAATAATATGATATAATGTGTCGCCTCTTTCCCATGAAATTGTTCCGGGACAGGTATCCATTGTGAAAAAAAAAAGAATTGGGTGCAAGGGTCTTTTTGACCGCCGCGCCTTGTCGAGGCCAGCAGGTAAGCCGACCTAGAAACCGCTTTTGATGAAACTAATTCACACGACCCACGTTTCTATTTAATCATTAGTTTATTTAGTTAACGAGGAACGATGCGGACACAAATTGGATTTACATTTTGTAAGTAAATAAGGTCACCTAGTCGAGCTTTGTTCAATGAATGCACAGAGATTGTCTTCCGTGTGTCTCGACCTTGATGCTGGTGTGGTGCCTACAACGACGCTGCACTCGAGACGAGAGTTTGCACAAGGGGGCGGCGCGGGCGTGGAGGGCTGGCCTGCGTCTGTCACCCGCAGAGATATTTCCTGCTTCGGTATGTCGAGCGAGACGCGAGACTACCCGCATGCGTGACTTGATTAAGTACCCACTCAAAAACAATATTCGCCCCAACCAAACGCGTATCATATTTCATATTTGGTAGCTCATTGATAATAGTGGTGATAGTGGCTGACGACATTTACGATAACAAAAACGTGATGGTGAGCATTTTAGAATAGACGACAACATTTTGAAGAGATAAAGTGTTTATAATATATATAAAGATACTTACTTTGCAGCCCTCACAGGAATGCACGCCGTAGTGGAATCCACTGGCTTTATCGCCGCAGACACGGCATAAAACCGTCGTACCGTCGAACTCTGTAACAATTGAGAATTTGTTATAGAAATTGTTCCACACAATTTTATTGGCAATGTGAAGATTACGGTGCTCGTTAGCGCGAGCCAAACATCCTGAGTCGTGTTCAGTAGTGGGGCTGCACGGCTGGCATGTATAACAAACATTCTCGCCGGTACACGTGATTCGGCCGTTATTTCGACCTTGCGCCACCTTTGGAGAACAGACATAAATAAGAGGTATATTCTGTATTCCTTCTAGTAATTCTGATATACTTATGTAGGTATATTTATCTATTTCCAGCTTATATAAATAGAAAATATAAAAATATGTAAATGTGTGTCTCAGTAGGTACTGCAATCAATTATTGCCATTACTTCAAGGATAATGGGCGTGAAGATATATAATTTTGATTGTTCATATTAAATTCTATTTTTGTTTTATATTACAATCGAGTCCACTTGCACCGCGGCTGAGACTCGTGTGCTCATAACTACGAAACGTATAATTCAGGTGCTCTACGAAGAGACCTTACAGCTCTACATCACCTATAAGTTTTTATAACAAAATAAATGTAATATAATTTCAAATAGGTGTGAGATAATGCCATCTAAAATGAACACGTTATTTTATATGGTGGATGCACGGAGGTACATATCTACTACACAATTAACATGCATCATGCAGGTATTTAAAACCTATCACTAATGAAATCAGTGACGCAACCGTATCATGTTGCGTGCGTCAAGGTGACACTGAATAGTTATTTTAGAAAGTGCCGAGTGTCTCTACTGCTAGTCAACGACCTCATCGCAAAAACTCTAAATAACTGCCATTATTGGGATATTTTATTTATTTATATTTTTTTGAGATTGTTCTATCTTGGCCTAAAATTTGTCAATATGGTTGATGTTTTTTTTTTCAATATCATGATCGTACTATCTAAGCAATTATTGTTTTTATCTTATTGATAATTGAATGAAGAATTAATCGATTGAAATTTAGTAACAATAGCTAACGATCATTGTAATTTGTTATTAGGTCAATAGACAAAGTCTCACAGCAACAACACACAGATGAGAAATAAAAATCTGTTCATTTTATTGAGAAGGATGCAGTATCCGGGGCGTAGCGCGTCGCGTCTGTCGGGAGGCAGTCGGCGGCATGTCGGGGAACTGGTTCACGCGGCGCCCCTGACTGCTCTCACTTTCCTCATCCAGCTACCTATTTGTTTATTTGTTAAGGGAGCATGCTCACCGAGCTTTTTGGATGGAACTTTCTATTTCTGGCGCACAACACTCAGCGGGGTCGACGTTCGAACCGTCGTCGCTTTCTATAGCGCTACTTTCTTTTTGTAGATGCGGCGTATGGCGCCCTCGAAGCAGTATTTTCGGTCTCATCTCGTGCAGCACTTTCAATGGTGCGTAGTAGCGGGCTTATGTCGAAGAGGGGATCACAATAGAGCAGGGAAAGCGCCGAGACGTAACCGGTGCAGTTGCAACAGTCAGTAGCGTGCAGTCATTTCTCCTCGTGTGATGCAACATGCGCGTTTTTCTGAGCGGCGCGTGTGAGAGTCGCTCGTTTGTTACGTCAATTAAAAGGCGAGGAAAGCGCGAGAAAGTCTTGTATCCACGTAACGTAACGTGGCTGCGCGAGCCACGAGCCGCGAGCCACGCTCGGATCACCGGTGGCGAGCGTGCTCTCCAAAACACCGACGACTAACGTAGATACAGTCAGTGCCCAGTAGCCATTTCCCAAGTAAATTGGTGTCATGGCAATGTTTGTTTGTATATATTTGACAAAATCACGTACAAGTGACTTCCTTATAAATAAATCACGTCTATCCTTGTGTTAGAACATGTACGAGATTAAGTACTATAATTTAGTCATAATTTCGCATCCGCTGTTTCAGCGAATATACCCTGTATTGAAACTTACTCACAAATCAATGTGATTTATAAGCACAGTTTATTAACATATTAATATTATATAAATTCTAACAGACTTCTAAAAATTAGTGTAGGTTCTGAATGAATCCCATATAGCATTTCTTTACAATGAATATCCCGTATTCAAATAAAATTGTCAACGAAGTACATACGTAGTCATAAGTTTAAATTATTACGTTATTAGAGTATACTGAGAGAAAAGTAAAAGTGGTAAGATGAGTGAGACTGCCCAGTCAACCGAGTTGCCACGTGGAACCTGCTCGCCGCGCAAGCTTAATGCCTGTGTCAATAGTCAATATTCTTATCGGTTCTTACATCATTCGCTACAAACTATTAATCGATAATTAAATTATATTTATATTCCTGTAGTTACACACAACAAACTGCTAAACTTAACTCTTTGTTGTAAATGTTAACTTCGAAATTACATGGGAATGGTCCGATATTTAGTGGGTCTTAGCAGTTAATCGATAAAGTTCCGAATGTCATTAGGAATCGAACGTTGTTATAATCTATAAGGGCTCCCTGCAGCTTTCTTTTGACTCTATCGATTTGCTCAGGGGGTTAGGTACATATTGAGTGCTGTACATATTTTGCACAATGCCATTTTAATTGTTTTTTCGTTGAACCCTTCTGAATGGGAATGTTTATCGTTCATCGATCAAATATTCGTTCTGTTCACGGGCATTGAAGATTTGAGTAATTACATTTTGTAACCATTCAATCTATTATTATCCTTTCCAGTGAGAAAGTTATACGAAACCATTAATCAAGATTATTTTACAACATGTTTTAATCAGGCATAAAATGTATCGTACTAGTGTTAAATACATAATGTAAATCTAATAATAACAGCCAGTCTTTTAAATTTAAAGGTTTTTGAATTATTAATTTCATTCTTATCGCAGGTAAAGTACATGCACCTTAGTAACATGCTATTAATTAGGGTGCATCTTAGGATTGAAAACATGAAGAAGAAAGACTTTATCCTGAATTACCACTATAAAATAAAAAAAATAATTTTACGAATTGGCTAAAATCGTTCTTGCAGCAAAAAAAAGTACTTAAAATCGAAATTACTAATAAAATAATTGATAAAGGTGTACCGACGTGTATCGTCCCATAAGTGAGAATAAATCCTAATAGGCTTGGCATCTAAGAAAAAAATAAAATAAAAGATCAACCACTTGTGTATGATGAGTATCACTATCCCCTAAATAGATATAATTTAGGGGATAGTGTTATTATTAGTTCTAGTTAGAAATGGTATAAAATCTCTAAATTCATACTAGTGCTTACATCATTCCTCACAATGCTGCCAGAGGGGTAATGCTCACAATATACCTTCAAAACATTAAGGTCAACCTTGTCAACAGTTGACGACGTCGGTATGATTCGTTATAACTATAAATAAATAAATGTTAACTGTAAAGTATATAAAATACATTTAAAAAATATTTATATACTTATTAGATAGGCATCAACAGAACTCAATATAACTTAACTACGAACATGCTAAGAGAGCATAAAAAGTCATTGTTTACATTATGTAACCGTATCAAAAGTTAGCTACCTAAGCAGGTACCTAGCTTATGAAATGTAAACAATGTTTTTGCTTGACTGTTATCGATATGATAGATACCCTACCTATATGTAGTTCAGGTTCCCGCTCCTTTTGTGCCGAGCTCATCAAAATACTATGATCAGCAGGCGGCGTAGGCGCATCGTAGCGCCCGTAACTGCTGTCCGGAGACATCACTAAACTAGAGTAATGCCTTAAACTATTTATGTGTCCTCCCCCACACCACACTACACGTAAAACACATCGATGTTGCCGTCACGGTTAAAAAAAATGTCCTTATTTATCACTGAATATAGGACAGGAGTGCATGAGCCGAGGCGAGCGGCCGACACGTCTCGTGAGGGATGAAGTTCGTTCGTCTCGCGCTGGCACTGCTGAACGCGCCGCGTGCGTTTCACTCGAGCTCGATCGACGAACTGAGCGATTGTCGCGCGCGCTCCTGCTCGTAGCCGCGCGAGCTTCCTCTTAAGAGTGAAAGTCTGCAAAAAGATCAGCGCTCTATGCGATACAATCGCTTCGACGATGAAGCGGAGCTCGTCAAGCCAATTTCGCCTTTATCGGCCGGCGAAGCCTGTCGGTCTGCGCTTCGAAACGAGGATCGGCGCGCTTCGAACTCCGGTCTCCGAGGTCATTGCCGCGCTGACGGCGGACCAATCAGGAGCACGCGCAGACGTGCGCGGCGAGCGATTGGAGGACTGTCAGCACCGCACCCCACCGCCCCGCGCCTCCAACTCGAGTTCGAAGACCCGAACCTTGCGGCTCACCGCGGCCAAGGTCGCGCGAGAGCGGCACCGACAGAGAGCCGTCCAAGCGTTCGAGTGGGACGAAGCCGCTGCCGGTTGCGTCACACTACGAAAATATTTTTGGTGATGGAACGCGAGTGAACTTGAACACGAAATCGAGCTAATGGATGGCAAGCGAGCGCTGTGTAGGTCGCCGCGTGACGGAGTGACCCGCTGCCTCGGCCTGCTTGCCTGTTTCCCTCCTACCTTCCTCCTACCTACCTAGCATATTCATTTATAGTACTTCCGGGACGATCCAGCTATATTTTAATTTTATTATAATTAAAGTCTCCTTTGATTTTTTGTAGCAAAAAACTATTAGTTTGTTAAAAGAAACGCTATTATTTACCTCGATTATATGTTCGTTAAAGAGAAATATATAAATGTAAGTAAAAACTCATTTATATTGCTGTTTTTGGGCACCTAAGTGGAGCTTTATATTCAAGTATTAGTACGTGGAGGCATAGTCTACGTTGGTGTAAATTCCTTTACTTCTTCTACTAATCTATTTTCTATGGGCTAATATTTTTCTACCTGTTTTATTATAAAATAAAAAAATCATAAAGCATTTCTATGGAGTAACTTCGCATGCGTAATAGATACCTACTAAACATAGTACTTACATATCTACTTGTTATTGATAAATAAGTTTCTTTCAACAATAGGTAGGTACATAAACACGACTTTATATAACATTGTATCATATAAAAACTGCTTTGGTATTTTCAACCTTGTTAGATAATCGTTAGAGTGCTAATTTGTTTGCATGAATAGTTATTTATGCGAGATAAAACGAGTGGCAGTGGGCGTCGCGGCGGGTGAACGACCTGGAAATTTTGGCGCAGGCCGGTCAAGGCCGCTGCCCGACGCGCAAGCGCTATGTGAAGTGATATGGAGCACTAAATTTTATTATTACTTTTACCATGATATTATCATACCTAGGTATAGAAGATCTACGTAATTGTTTTAGCTATATACCTAGTTCTAAATAAAATAGGTTTTCGAAACGTTATAGCAATGTAAGGAATGACAGATGGAGATAAGTATAAAAGAAAACTTAAGCAATTGATCCAGTTCCCGTGTACCATCATATTTATAAAACAGTGTTCAGTTTTTTGTTGGGTCTGACGGCAAAGGGTTAGTTCGCCATATGACCGAAAGGTGTTCACTCCCAGGCTGTATTTACACTTTTTGTCAAAATTATTTCGCTTCACTACTTTCCCTTTTGTAAGGAAGCATATAAAAAGGAAGCATTTCTAAAGGTTTCGCAAATATTCGTCAATGTGCAGAGCTCACTTTTTTGCAACAAAAAATAAATACCAATATATGTCTAACATGATGGGCCGTGGTGGCTCAGTTGGGAACGCGCCGGCTCACGATCATGAGGGTGCAGGTTCAAATCCTCGGAGGAAACCTGCATGCCCGAGATGTCACAATTAAAGGCATGCGAAGTCCACCAATCCGCACTAGGCTCCTAAAACCCCCTCCGTGTTAGGGGAGGCTCGAGCTCCTCGGTGGAGGCGTATATGAGCTGATGATGATGATATGTCTAACATATAAAGCAACGTTTAGATCTGTTTTTGTGACTTATCCTACGGAGTTAGGATACCTAGGATAATTATTTATAATGCTCATAACGTATGTATTGTGTTTATTTCAGCCCCTTGAACTAAAAACAGGAGTTCAACTCTAATTGTACGAAATTCGAATTTCCTTGGTTTTTTTTATTAATTTCTCTACCTACTGTTTTAATTCAAGTGGATCAAAATAAAACTCAAACCCTAACGACATGTGTGCCACAGTGCGACGATTAAACCGAGAAAGTGAATAGGCACCCAGTTTTTTGTTTCCTTCCGCTGCCCTCACTTTTAATATCGGGGTGCGAATATCAAATTTCGTAGCCTCGCTATACAAAATAATTTGAACTGAGCTGTATAATGTTAGTCATAAAAGTCAATGTTGTATAGTCTTAGTGATGGTCACAAATGTATTTATGAGGGTCTTCAGCCGGTAGCCACATGTATAGTTTGTATTGTTCAATGTGACCGCTGTTGACGAGATCAACTCAATTTTGATAACCTCGATCGGATACAATTTTTTAACAAAATAATAAAAACTCGGTAGTGCTAGACAGACTGCTTGCAATTTTATGGATTCACTTTTTTTAACATCCGGATTATTTCATAACTTGGCGTGCTTGTCATGGTAAATTTTTTAGAGTTACCATTATCAACATTTAAAAAAAATTACCCTTATGGGTAGATGTGATGTGCCTGTCACGGCTGTTTCTCCCAGCATATTCCTATATTAATGTTGAGGGGGTTTAAAACTTTTATGAAGGTCTAGTCTAGATATCGTAAAGATACCACATAGGTAACAGTATGCCACTATTTATTACACACTTTTTTACTACTCGACAACAAATTTTATAGTAGATACGCGTTTACTTGCGTGCAGGGATTAGGTCAAGGTCTTCAATAAATACTATCGGTATCAAATGCGAAATTACACGTTCAATAGAATTCTATCGTATCATGTTCTGTAGGTAAACGCTCAAAATCATGTTTCAACTAAAGATGTATTTGGTTTGCACGGAATTTGCGACGTTACGAAGCGCTTCGTTGGCGAATCGGCCGGACACGAATGGAGCCCGAAACTTGAATCCTCACATACAGCATACAGCGGACATCGAGCGCGGTCAAGGCCTTGCCAACATCGTGCACATCGGAAATTCGAACCAACCAAAACGTGATATTATTGTTATTTGTTGCCAATCTTGCCGCTTAAACGTGACGAAATATATATTATGTTATAGGGCCAGTTTAAACATGGCAGCTCAACCTTCTCTTAGCTTTCTTTACATGTATTTACTATTCTATCTCTTCTAATAGGTAGGTACCAAGTGTTGCACTGAAGATAGTTGCTGAATTTAATGTGACTTTTCATTAAATTTATTTGGAAAAAATATTTACTGTACATGTACTTTTGACTAGTCGAACTATTTATCATCTATTTTATGTTGATGTGCATTTTTGACACGATTGTGTTGTATGTATACATCCAAATCGAAATGTGCGCAGTTACTATGAAATGGCGAAGAGTGCCGAGCTATAGCGAGTTTTTCCGAAGCAGCGCGAGGTCAGTACGAGTCAATTACCCCGGGTGGGCTGTTGCGGCGCCCGTCGACGACACTGCGCCCGCACACCGCGCACTCGTCTGCCCCTCGCCTCTGCCAGAACATTACATGACTTATTCTTCAGGTTCTTCTAGACCTGTATTTTTTATTTGACAAGTTTATTGATTATGTTATGTTCCTAATTTTAATTGTAAAATAAAAAAAAATTTTTAAGACTTTCCTGCAGTACCTATATTTATTTATTAAAACGGTATTAGCAAATGATTTTTCAATAACTACCTTTCCACGTATACGTGAGTAGTGTAAACCAATAAATTCCCAGAATTATCGAAGCGCATGGAATACTCGGAATTCATATTCACAGTTCGCTTGCCCACGTTTAATTATTAGTTGGGTATTTTGATACGATTTGTTGTTTAGTAATAATATTTATTCGCAGATCAAATATGACATATAGGCCGTGTGATCCGGACGTTCTCAATCGTAGTCGACCTCGGCTGATTCGGCAACCCGTGCCAAGGCCAAGGTCAATTTGTCGGGTGCGTTCAATTAATAGCTCAATGCGGTGACGCTTTGGGGCCCCACGGAGCACCCGCGCCCGCGCCCGGCCCTGCGCTACACCTGCCTTAGGTTATAAAAAAAACAAAATGCCTATACTAACTATTGACAGAGTATCATCTCGCATTGATTGAAGACGCCTTTTTGACATGATGATGAGAACATTCCAAAGTATTTAAGAAAATATTATATCCGGTAGGTACATGTAAAGTAGTGCATGAATATTTAGTTTATTTAAATTCAGTCCGTTAAATTTTTTAGAATAAAATGTTACAAGTATAACCCGAACGTCAATAAAACAGTACTTCCTCGTTCAAATATCGGAACATGTCAATGTCAGACTGTGCTGAATTAGGTACAATGTCATTCTCAAGGCAATACCGACTAGCTAAACATAATAGGTAGGTATGTAGCTACTTAGTTCTGAAACGAACACATATGTAGGATGTTTAAATTTTCAATGTCTCCACTAATAACTTTTTGGTGCTCAACAATACTAATACAATATTTGTCGTGTGCGCACAGTGCGCACCGCTTGACTTGATTGAAATGGGGCCTGCGGTGGGGAGTAACAGACCGAAAATGAGGCAATAAATTGCAAGTAGAATAATATAATAATTTAATTTATGGTAAAAAAATAAACAGTATGGCTAATAGCTATTAATTTGACTATTTTATACAAAGTAATGTAGGTACTATATTGTTATTGTATGGAACCTCTCGATGCCCGAGTCTACATCAAGCTATCTTTCCTGTAGAATTCAGTTTTTAAGCATACATAGGTATATTATGTGGCGTATCAAATTTTAAAGGAAAAACGAAGGAATTAATAAGATGCTACCAATCGCTTCTATTAGGTAGTAATAAACTATCTGAACGACACGATACGATGAAGGGGAGCCTTTCTCCTTTCGGCTACCTCACCTTGATATTTACCTATATAGCAGACTTCCTGCTCCCGCCAGAGGACGACCACGAATGCACGCTTAATTTGCAGATTCGATTGTATGAGGAAACTGTGCCGCAGCAAAAAGCAAAGAGAATAAAGACGTAATGAAACATATTCTACCCTAGTCTTCCGACCGCAACAAAACCGAACGCGAACCTGCCAATTAGAGCAGTGAAATCGGCTATTGGACCAAGATTCTAGAGCTTTGAGTCTGTGTAGTATGTTTCAATATGGCATCGTGGCAACGTGGCAACGTAGTAGTGTATCAAAGTGTTATTGCGAAGTTGATTCTCGCGTAATTGGAGCGTCTCTCTCGCAGTAATGTGATTTGATGATGCACCGCTATTGTATAATCTTGGTGTTAGATCGGTGTGCCTGTATGTACAACGTCGCATTACAGAAACGAACCCAAGAACCCAGCCACACACACGAATACGAAGTAAAATACATTTACACTTTAAATTCCCACTGTTGCATAAAATAATGTCCTTAGTTATGGAAAATAACGGGCAGTAATGATCTCATTAGTTAAATACGATTCAATAGTTCAAACAATTTCTTCAGTAACGTTAGTTAGTACCTACAACTACGATTTCGTAGACTATTAGGTAGTTTTAAGTTATTGAGGTTAAACAAACAACAAGAGTGCCTAATTTTGGAGTCCTCATTCGGTTGACTGCTCTGAATATCATCGACCCGTATTATAATGTTTGTCTCAGTCCAAGCTCTCAAAAACTCGACGATAACATACATATGTATTGGTCTCCTACATATACCGCCTGCTTATCTCACAAACTCGAACCAAATACATATCGATTAGCAAGTTTACAGGATTGTTTTGTTATAATCAATCACGCCTAATAGTTTCATGTTTATTTTATCTATCACAGTAGAAATAAAGATATATTTTTCAAAACATCTCTTAGGTATCCAATATAAACTGATACATAAAATACTGAGTTACTTGCGGGCGGTGAGGAGGCGGCGGGCGAAGCGGCCCCGGGCGCGGCAGGCTGAACTACGAAATATTGCGCAGCATTCGCTCCTGAAAACGTGTCCGAAGAAAGTTCACGGCCGCGCGTTGACGCTACCACCTGCCGCGCCCCGCGCCCGCTCCCGCGCTCGCGCCCGCGCCCGCGCCTGCTCTCCGCGCTTCCGCCACGCCATGCGCCACCCGCCCAACCTTCCGCCGATCTCGGCTCGCGCCCACACTGATAGGTAATACTAGCTGTCTTTTCAACCAACGTTTATTTCTTGCAGGATAAATAACCTCCATTACAACTCCAGTTACATTTAAGTATCTGCCGGAGGTAAGTAACACGTGACGTGAGTCTAAGTACCTTCATACGACGACTAATAGGTTTTTTACTCCGAGTAGCCGTTAAGAGTAACAGTTTTTGTTACTATTTTTTCGGGAAATCCAATGACATTTTTGGACCTCAGGATAAAAGAAAGGGGGATAGACTTCCAAACCCTCATAACCTTCATTGAGCCTAACCTAAATAAAAAGATGTGATTTATTTACTTTCTGTTTCCTATAATATGGGTGTTTGAATATAATAATATAATCTACGCGAAAACTTAATATCGGTAGGTTGGTAGAACCGATGGAAGCTGAGTAATGGAGCGAGCTGTGGAAGTGGGGCCGAGGAGGCATCATGGCCTTGGCTCGTTCGTTGGCCGAAGCCCGCGCGGCGCGTGTACCGACCGCGATAATTTCGGCAGTTGCGCGGCTGAGTCTACTGACCCCATCGTCGTCGTTGTTTGCGACGCAAATGATCCCCTTGACTTTATTCAAAATATCCAACAGCGGCCGCCTTAACACAGCTATAAATACATATATTTGGGTATAAATGTCCTAACTTAGTAATACAAAGACGGAGGCCACCGAGTATGCCACGAATCGTAGTAGAGTAGAACCGTAGATAGAATAATTAGTAGGGTTTTTCCGGTTTGGATTCAAACAAATCGATATAAGCATATGCGATGCGATATTTTAAAACAAATAGGTTACCTAAGGGCAAAAATTATGATGACAGTTGGCACGTGTTTTGCAGATACCCGTTTTACTGAATAACAAAAAAGCTGTAGATATATATTATTGTACTGATGTATTAAGTTCAAAACGTCTGCTGCGATTGCGTAACAACGAGGCTTAAAGCACCTACCTATTTAAATATTTTTACAGCAACAAAGGGACACCGACTAACTGAGTACTCGGTTTAAGTGTGAGCGTAGTTCGCGGAGAAAGTGGTGCGCGTTACCTATACCAACTTTCATTTTATCACAAACCGGTTTCAATCACTTTTTTACAGCGCCCCTATGCTAACACTGTATTACATACTCACATAAGTACCAACAAAGCGTACACTATCAACTTTACAGTAGATAAAGCCATCTAAAAATATCTATGCATAATATAGATAGATATTTTTAAATGATGACGATGAATTAATATATACAGTTCGCTCTATATAATTAAGTACATAGTTCATTAAACTGACCGATTATAATCATTATTTTATCCTAAAATTGCGTAGGAAGCTACAAGCATTAGCGAAATTGCTATAATAACATTAAGCAGAGAACGCTCTATTGTCTTCCACACCATGTAACTTAGATTGATGTCGCGGGATTCAAGGTAGAAATGCGCACAGTGAACTCTTACTTGACAAAAAATACTGTCAATAAAACAGCCGTTCAACTTTGCACATGTATTATTATTAAAGGTAGTTGTTGCGAGAGCTGCAAAATATTATTTATTTATTGGGAGAATAGTATAGTTATTATGGGAGCGGTTTCGATTTTTTGGCAATGGGTAATTTGCGTCTCGATCGTCATTGTATGCACACTTCCTCGTATCCCAGCTGGCGGTGAAACGTGGCCCAGACAGACCGCACCTTATTATTGGTAAAAAGTCGATAGGTAGAAAGATCGTCATTAACATAACTTTGGGTCTTTTGAATTACTTTTTATGGGAGGTTACATTATTATGGAACACATGTCATAAGCACGCTCCGCCACGTGTCAATATGAATACTATTTTATCTTTATAAAAACTATTTCTTTTTACTAAATGTTTAGAAGTTCTTTTGCCATAATAGTGCAACTGCATTGAGAATAAATGATTAAACTCTAATCATACCAAACGATGAAAGAATCGCGAAACATGCGTTGAAATACATATATGTATTTACCAAAGCTCTATATAAGCTATCGTTTTGATATTAGATAAAGAGTTAGTGATTTGACATGATATGCACCTGCCCTATTGAACAGTGTTTGGGACATGGGTCAGAACTGGTGAAGTCGCCGACCGCACGCGCGTGCACTCAACTCCGCGAGTGCGTGTAACGGTGCACTGCTATTGCTGTAGCAGTCTAAGTCAGACTTATCTATACTAATATTATAAAGAGGAAAGATTTGTTTGTTTGTTTGTTTGTTTGTTTGTTTGTAATGAATAGGCTCCGAAACTACTGGACCGATTTCAAAAATTCTTTCACCTTTGGAAAGCTACATTATCCCCGAGTAACATAGGCTATATTTTATCCCTATATTCCCACGGGAACGGGAACTACGCGGGTAAAACCGCGGGGAGGCAGCTAGTATGGTATAAAATCATAGAATTCAATGGTGTTAGGGTGGCGATGATGTACACCTTTTCCATAGGAACGAAAAGATTCATTTATTTGTGGTTATGGATCGTGACTCTCAAGCCGCAGACCGTGGGTACGAATCACACCCTGGGCAAAAATTGTGAGCTTCATGTGTGTTTGTTCTGTGTCTGGATGTAAATATGTATCTTTATATATATAGGATGTATGTGTATGTATTTAAATGTATATGAAATATCTGGTTACCATAGCACAGGATCTGCTTACTTTGGAATCATATTAGATCCTGTGAATTGAAATGATCAATTAATTATTTGATGTAAAAATAAAATTCACTGATAAAAAATGCTTTACCCTAACAAGTACTAAACTGTTTACAGTAGATTTGAGAAGATTTATGGTTCAGATGATTACGTCAAATGGGAACAACGACCTTCTCAGAATGGTTACTTAACAATTAGTTTATTGTTTCATTACATCCCTGAGAAAGTGTATTCTATCAAAATTCCTTTTTTTTATTTTATGGCCACAGTTTGAACCACAACGAGGAAATAAAAGAAACAAATAATGAAAAGATTAAGTATTCATGTCTCCTGGGTTCCTTACCAATGTGTTAAGGATACTCCTATGACGTGTTTTAGGAGTGAGAAACAAGAAATAGTAGAAATTGGGAAGGACAATTCCTTACAAAATAAACGTTACAACTATTTCAAACTGATCGCGATTTTTTCTCGTATGTCCAAAACTTCGTCCGTCCGTATGCAACTCGCACTTGCCTGAAATTGTACTATGGATGTAGAGTTTCTGTGCCGGGTTAGTAGTAGTGGCATTGATCGTGACCCAAATTGTACTCGGATCAGAGAGCAACGATCGAAGTTAATACCATCTGCCAAATTAACAATAGACCCAAAGAAATCTGCTAACCCTTAATCTGAAGACTTCCTTTCAAATTCGTTTTTAGATCATTTTTTTACTACTATTCGTAAAAATACAGGTAAAATTAAGTATTTCTCAATTGTTAAAAAAATTGCGTTGCGATTCGACCTACCCTTTCTTTTCATCTCAGATTTCACAAACAGGTAACATAATTTTTTTGCCGTATTGCATCTTTTTGTTGATTTCGCGGGATCAAATCCAACTCTTCTGTGAATTTGTAAAAAAGCTTAAAATATTGTTTAATCTAAATGTTTCTGACGACAAAAAATACGTGGATTGAACATTATAGAGGATAGATTTTTAACATCCTTTTGTTATGGATTCGTAACCGACATTCCCAGATAGTGGATGCATTGTGTATTCGCTAAACGATATCGCGAACGAGGGACACCTTTTTAAGGTCTTTTTCTTAATGATAAATATCGGCGGGATACCAAGCAATATTTTTACAATATTGTACTCTCCTTAGAATTTATTTAAAGTTAAAAGTGACACAAAATACGATTATTACACGTATGATTTATTCCATAGGTAGGTACCTATGAAATAAATCAATAGATGTTGATTTTATTACTAAAATAATGACGTTAATGTACCTTCCTAACTCATGTTAGAATTAAAACTTGGTGCCAGCTGTTACCCGACGATTATTTTGTAAAATAAATAAATATTATGTAGGTACATATTAAAACTATTATCGGTCACCGAGGTCCAGTGCTAAGTATGTCATCTGTATTCTATAGGGGAACATTTACGTTTATTACTGTAACAATTGGAACGTACAATGACTTTCTGTGGTGCATTCAGTGTTAAAAGCTCAGCAGGACGCTCGGACATCGTTACCGCTTTTAATTCCATGAGTTATTGTTTTGTTAGTATAATGTTTTCACGGTACATTTGTACTTTCTTTACCTTGAGGGACCCTTATTAAGAAAAGATGCGGTTAAGAATATAATGCTTAATGTGAATAGTAATGTGGTGTCCAGTTGCATTTCTAAGCGCGGTTGCACGGCAATCGCGGAATGATGACGGCGCGGTCGCGGGCGCGGGCGCGGCGCGGGTGGACCGCGTCGCGGGCCGCGGCGGGCATAGGGCGAGCCCCGTTAGGACGGGGTGAGTGACTCCACCACTGCAACCTGGTGCATTGTGCTCTAACGAGAACACAGCATTACGTGCAATCATAACAAACGAGCCAACTTTACCGATACAACCAGCCCGAGCTCCTTGGCCGTTAACCGCTCGGCTACCTTCCTCACGTCACTTCACTTCACTTACCTGCAACAAGGAACAATCAAACATTATTGTGACGTTTTTACAGTTCATAAGAAATATAAATAAACCATTTCAATTATATCAATCTTATTTTCGTTAAAGGGGACGGTGTACGTGGCCGTTCACACCATACATAATCACTTTATATGCTAATGCAGGTATTGTCTCAAAGTCAAAGTCGATTAAATGGTACGCATACATTATACCTAGGTACTATACAAATAGAAATTTAACTATCGAGAATTTTCTTCAGTTAGCACAGGAAATGGGTAGGGTCAATGTTCGAAATGGTGTCATTCACTGTGTAAAAGGTGGCTGCTGAACTTAGCCGGTCGTCCTTGAATCCGCCACGAAATCGCCAATCACCAACACAGACACAAAACTTGGTGTATTACGATGCTGTAATAAGCACACATGTGCGCTTATATAGCTTAAGAAAGTTAACACACACGAATAAACAAAATACAGAATTTGAGTACCAGACCAGTACACGCGAATGTGAAGTCAACGGACGGCGGCCACGCGGTGTGAAAAATAACCGAATCACGAATGTGAAAATATCACGATAATTCGTATTACGAATAGGTTGGTGAGAGGTTACCGCTCATTTGGCGCAAATTTATTTATATAGGTCTGATGGTGAATGATGATAAATAAATGATGTAGTTTAGAAAGCGCGAAAGTAGGAGACAGAACATTCAATACTATTTCAATAGGTCAATTTTAAAACATGTCTGGAGCTACAAGCACCGAGGTAGCGTAGTTTTAGGGAACCTTAAATCTTGATCAACTTACTAATAGCACGATGTATTGTCATTTCAATTTTAAAAGTAGATATATTTGTGTCGACGACAGCTCTCTTCGCCCAAAAACTCTGCTTTCACAGTTCTCAGTTCACAGACCACCGAGTACACAGAGTACACCAGTAGCTCTTTCGGTTTATGAAATTGGTTGTATGATTCCAACGTAAATCCACTATTGTTTGTAGAAAAAGTATTGTAAGAATAATGTTAAAAAGTTAGAGCTAGAAGATAGCTGAAAGACAGTTTTCAGTAAAACATCACTACGTCTAATATTACTTTTGGATGATATTATTATATTGTTTATTTTATATAGTTATGTGTATGACTAATTTCCGGGTAAAATTGGTGATTCGTAATAGAACAAGCGGCCAAGTAGCAAAGCCGGTTGGTAATAATAAGATTATATTATGTGTGCGAGGCCCCGGGCCAGTGACCGCTGTCGAATCTCAAGGTCTGCACATCGCGCGGTAAACAAGTGTCGGCGCTACGTAGATAACTCCCCACCAATTTTTTTTACATAAAACAGCTTATATAATGTAAGTTATCACGTTTATTTGCTTGCGAGTGATATTTGATTTTAGAATTATAAACAAAGGATGTCCAGGTGAGGAGAATTATCATCGGCTTTAGTCGATTACTTGCACGTGGCGCATGCACCTTTGCCCACCAAATAGTCCCTATACATAAGTATACACTTTACATGTACGTTTATCAACATTTATACTGTTACCAGATATATATTGTGAATAAGAATCTAATAGATATAATACTAATAAGAATAACTATTAATGTTCTTATTACGTAATAATCACGCATGAAATAAATCGCTCGTAAACAAAGCTACAATGCTGCTACGACGATGCTACGAGTTTACTACGAACAACGTAGCCTCTCCGTAGAGGGCAGTGGGTATAGTATCGCAGGACTGGTCACTGAGCCAGTGTAGCAGTACAAGAAGCTAGTAGCTGGGTCTGTGGGAAAGGCGATCACCGCCATTTGGGGAAATGGTCCAGCGGTCACGAGGCCGCACGACGAGCGGCACAACACGCCCAGTTTCATCTCGTTACTGACTACACTTTAGATTTTTTAGTGATTCACATTTATTTGTTATGTTTTATACCTACAAGTACAGCATATTTGATTTAAAATTCCTAATCTCATATCTATTAATCGTTGGAATAGTGGAATATTTTGAAAACGTAGGTATACGTTAAACATTTCTTTGTATAAAGTTCGATGACATTTTATCATTTTACCTTGAAATTATCGCTATTGTCTACCAAATAAATTGAATGCCAACTATATAACACTAGATAAGCAACCAACGTTCAAATTTCCCCGAAAATTTTACAGTATCAATTCGATTCCTAATAAGTGTGATTGTATATTTAGGAAATAGGTATAATATTAAGAATATTAATTATAAATTTATTAAAAGCGCATCGCACCTTCACGCATTTTTTGCAATTAATCGACATAGTTATATCAATAATCGATAATATACCTATTAGACAAAAGCTGAATATCACGTTAATATAGAAATCGTTCGGCTCGGACTGAACTCGGAATTTCAGTTTTTTACATAGTTGCATTGTCAGAGAACTCAACCCAAAATATACTTTTTCACCAGAACCTTACATAATTATGTACCCCTTACGTTAGTCACGAGTACATACAACTTGATTATGAATAAATTATTATACACTTCGTTATTTTTATGTATAATATGACCACCGCACCATCTGACGCGGCGGCAACGTCTATCTATCTAATGCCCATGAAACATTATATTTGGCTAATTCTTCCTGGTTCACCGCTGCATCTGTAATGTGCTCACTTGCTCAGTGTAGAGTGACGCGCAAATTAATGCGATTTTCTAGCGATTGCATGACAAAGTGCCGTCGCCGACGTCGTGTGGCTTGATGTCATTGCCCTCTTTGAACTTTCCACTCAATAAACTTTATTATTTACATCGTGAGCTTACCTACCTTACACCGAATAAGGTAACAGGTGATGTTTTTTTTAAAAAGATCCAGAAAAAATGTGAAAAAATATTTATAAGGCGCTAACCTAACGTTAGCTATATTATTAAGGAACCATGTAACCAATATCTATATGAATGAGAAAATTCGTCGATACATATTTTCCTCATATTTCCAAGACATTCCTCATGACTGTATCTAGTGAGTAACATAATGTGTGATGTATATAATGTAATGTATACCGGTTTACGTGCTCCATAGTTACTCGTAGATAATGTCATACGCATGCGTAGCGCGTAATCAGACAGGATTCGCACGGTGTGGAGTGCAAGCGATGCATCGCAGGGTGCAGTGTGCGAGTGGGACGGAGCGAGTTCAATGGTATTTGATATAGTGCACTGGAGTTCTTTAACCCCTTAGCCTACCTGCGATTCTTGCGAATGAGGCAGCGCGGCCGTTGTCCCTGACTACACCACTATCAACCACGTATCTTTATAGGTCGATGCTAGGCGGTGTACAGACAGCATACTCATTATGTCATATTATTAAACACTTTTTGTAATCAGTCCCATTCAATTATTGTAATAAAAACTACAATTGTAAGTAGATACACATAATAGACATAATTTGTTTACTTAAAATAATGTTTTATCCAAAATTAATTATTTTCAATGAATCAAATAAATCAAATGAATTCATGAAAGTACATGGAATAACACCGTATTTATTTAATCGACCGTTGAAAGAATTCTTTGAAAAAACCAGTAACATTTTTTGACCTATTGTGACTGGAGTACGTGATCTAATATAAAATGAATCAGTTGCCAAAAATGCGATAAATGCAGCAAATGGAAGAACGATAAGGAAAAATAGTTGCATGTAAGTTGCAAACTGCAGAAGACAGTGATGTAACTAACGATCAACCTGGCAGACATGCCAATCACGTCGGATAGTAGCTGGCTGCATGTCAACTATATCTAGGATTTTAAAAATTCGCAGCAGGTGTAGAGGCGCGAGCGGCGCGGCGAGGGGGACACTGGACTGGTTTCCGTTGTTTCGCAATAACGCGGGTTCAATGACGCCTCCATACTTATAATTGCTGGCGTGTCATGAGCGTGCTCTCGACCCCTTCACTTCTACTACGTGTACATATTATAATGCCAGCTGAAAAATATTTTGGCTATTTGGATTTATGTTCACTTCGCTGAGTCATTCAGTTAGCTTAGTGCGATATCAACATGAGTCATAAAATAAATAGTTACCTATCCTATGATATAATTAAGCAAGTCACTTGTTACGTTTACATTTGATCGTGTTTTTCAGCTTAAGGAACCGAAGGGAGATAAGTTTACTTGTCTACCCTGGTAGGTATTACCCAGTAGTGGCACTTTGTGTTGTTAATTGTCAGTAAATCGATTAATATAATAATATTAACAAAATACATTTCAATAGAACTATTCTGAATAGACTCAATATCTTGCTATTAAAAGCTGGGGTGAATACAAGGTACTCGTACCAATAAATAGGTTTAATTTGTTGTATGGCAGTATAATTTCTGTGAATGGATTATCCTAATTTTGCAATAAATGCGAAAGATTGGATATTTGTTACTAAATTAGGTACGCCAGAACGGCTGAAGAAATCTGGATCAGGAATAGTAGGTTAATTTTTGTCCCCGGAAAATAGAAGATTCTTGGAAAGCGGGTGAAACTGTGGGACGGGAATTACATATACCTTACAATTGCTCAAAATAAAAATGGATTCTAATTATCTGTACAGAGTCCACCAAACGGAACATTTAGTCTACGTTGTACACTTGTTTGACGTTTGTCCGGAGATAATGCAGCATTAGATAGGAAAGGGCAAACAAATAACCAAATATTTATTTCTCCACTGACCTACAAACCAGATAAGGAAGAAAGTAAACACAATCAATGAATAATTCATATTATTATACATAGTTATAAAATAAATAATTTACATTGTTTGAATATTCAATGATAATTTAGTCAGTTTAGTTTAAAGAAAAAAAGCAAAATGTCAGGGAGATTTAATCAAACGGAGATATCATGTCAGTGTAAAAACTATCTGTAAAGATGTAGGTCTATTTAAAAATGTATTCAAGTGGTAAGTCGTGAATGCTGGCTGTAAAACTGAGCGTGTGACGGCGCGGTGGTGCGGCGATGACCTCGGATCGCGAGCGACGACCCAGCCAGCGCCGTTCGATGCCAGCTAGACACTATACCTACGATATACTTGATTTTTATCTAATAACTGATATGTATTTAAAATAATTTTCGGTTTTTGTAACATATTTAACAATATCAAACGTTCGATAAATAAATTTAAATTTGTTCGAGATGAATCTGCTAGTATTAGAAAAAAACTCTCTCTCTGCACTTATTAGAAAAAAAAATATGTATATGGTAGTATCTTCGTGATTATTTTTACTAGAATACTGAAATACTTATATATAATACCTATGTATATCATATTTTATGCTGAATGTTTAATTAAAATCGTAAGTGGAACTTAATATATTTACAGCTTTTAAAATTTGTAGGTAGCTACCTAGTTTTTCTCGCGAAGTCATCGTGCTCCTCAATAGGTTTCCATTAACTCCACTTATTCTATTGTCATTTAAACAACAAAGATACTAACTGTATTATAACTGTTACCGTCTCGGTCCTCGGAATAATTAACAATGTACAATATTGGCGTATTTCTGAAAATCTTAACTCAAAATGGGTACATGATAGGTTGATTTATTTGGATCCACAGTGTAAACGTCCGGGTATACAGTGCAGTGTAGTGTAGTGTTTCGTAAGAGGCAGCCGTGGTCGATGACTCCGAACGTTCTCGTAGGCACTCACATCTCTCCGCGAGCCACGTTCGTTACGTAACTGCGAGAAAGTTGACATCCGCCCGTGCAACGTTCCGGCCAGCATTTTCAGCCAAACAAGTCAACGTACGACGATGCACCCCAATTAGCACCGATGCAAGTTTCATACATAACACTCACAATATTTCGTAACGACAATTCATCTTCAATAATTGTTAGTGCCCGCTTTCTACGTCTATCAAAACGTTACATCTACAAAAGCTCTGTTTTGTTTATGACAATTAGCAATTTTGTTAAACTATAAATCGATTATATCTACCATACGCATCGGAAACGTAATAATATCGCTGTTATTTTTTTATTGCTTATACTTCGGATAGTGTAGGCAACAGGCACAATAAAATACTTTCTTCATCATATTGATACGCGAGTAATAATAGCGTGGGGCCGTCATGAAATGTCATTGTCACATCGTTATCAAAATCGAGGACATTTTTATATAATTCTGGGTCAATGTACCGAAGCGATGTTTTGTTCGCCTTATCGCAGCTACGCTATCGAGTGAGTTAAGTATGTCACAGATAATGTAGAGTAGCCTGTTCCTTTGTTTGTTTGAATAAAACTACATACGATTATACGAACATTCATAACTCTATGACTTTAGTAATCGATATTGTAAGAATATTATTTAATTGTATGTGATGCTTTGATTTTATTGTTTTTACTAATCGATTGGTTTGGGATTCGATATGTACCTATGTACCATGACAACTAAGCAAAAGTTAAAAAATTTACAAAATTGCCTAACCTCGTTGCTAAAATGAATGTGATTACATAGTCATGTCATATGTAGGTATAGCTATGATCCAGCATATTTATTTGCCAAACTTAGTAACTTACTAATAATCTACAATATTTTGTAGTACCTACTAAATTACATTCATGAACTCACTGCTATAAGTTATCTCAATTTAAAATTATTTTTTGCTAGTGTTATAATTTGTAGATTCGTTCTACGGACCTCCACTCGTTGATTGAAGCTACGGGCATTCTACGGCTACGAACGACACACGCTAAGCACATGCCATTAAACATTTTAGTTCATACCAACAAAGCAAATGAAATAAATAAATCCTCTAACATAACTGTTACCATAGGGTAACAGTTATGTTAGAGGATTTATTTATTTCATTTGCTAAAGGTCTATGATCGAATAACCCAAAATCTCAACATCTAAAAAATTTGTTCATTAGTCAACCGCGTCAGAGCAACAAGAGAACTGTGCTTTGGCTATGTGAAACTGAAGCATTGAAGATTTATTTCGGCCACGTATCGTAGATTTTTATTTCAAAGGCTGCGTGTCAATGTACTTGGTGGTGAAGTGACGTGAGTCAGTGGTTGACGTACGATCACCGTGCCGTGTGCCGTGTAGCGGGTTCTACTGTGACAATAATCGCTAACTGACATCGTCAAACAAACCGAAGCCAAAATAATTTATTACGGTGTGTTCTGTAAAAACAATGTAATAAGTATGTATTAACGTAAGTAGAACGTATGACTGATGTGTTGAGGTGAGGCATTGACAGTTCAAATCTAGAAAACTCTAAGTGAAAGGCGTCGACATAACATGATCTTAGAGAACTTTGATTGAAATATTTCACCAAGAATACACATTGGAAGTGTTATTATAATGATGATGTAGGTACTCATACGTCAAGTTCCCCATCTAAAACATATATATAACCCATATAGACTTGGGATTACATATACTGACAGTTTATGTATTAAAAAAAATATATTGGTGGTTTAGTTCGTTCACTTTATTGTCACCTACGGATGCCAACGCTACTTTTAAAGATAAATAAATAGGAGTCAATGTATCCGAACAATGTATGAAGTAGGTATTATATATTATTATAGAACACTAAAGCTTGGTAGAGCTAGTTGTGGCGCGCGGCGGCGGACGGAGGTGAGTGACCCACTCCTGGCTGATATTTGTACAATTGTGTTTGTAGATTCGCTCCAAGGACGCTGTTTACGTCAACCAGAATAATCGACGAACACGATTTGATCGACATTATATCATGCGATTTTTATCCTTGTTTCATTTGTTTAGAGTCTATTGTTCCAAATAAATAACAAAATACGTATTTTATAGATAGGTTTATCGGTTAAGCACCGACAAAATTTGATAGTGATCGAGGTATTAGGGGTCAATAGTACCGGATGATGTTATAGCCAAGCTATCAAGAATATACCAATAGAATTACTTATGTTTTACTTCGGGTAATTTATATATCTGTGTAGTATCATGATAGCCCGGGTGCTGAGTATAGCCATTTTTTGTTTACTTCAATTTGTATAAGTGCGAAGAGCGAGCGCGCAAGTGCTTTTGGCGGCACGCGCCTTACTTCTACTACCACGCGGTCATTCACCCTGTCACCCGCCCCCGTATTCACCCCAAGTCCCCAACTCACACACAACACAACAACCCTGGAACTATTACTTATTCTGTGACACAACCCTCATTCAACGATTTTTCAAATGTAACTTTGTAAACAACATAACTACCTACATAGATAATTAATTACACTTCAAGATCGATTCTCGTTTCGAATATAATATCAAGTAAGTAGGTAACAAACAATTACTATTTACATGACGTCTTAGTATTCACAATTATTAAATTCAATTTACTTCAAGCAAATTAATAAAAAAGTAAGTTTATTTATGTATTCTTTTCGACATAATAATGTCTTTTTGGATTGATGCCTAGTATTGTTGCATGACATGGGCATTTCACGGGTTCATCAAGTCAGTTTGCAGCGCCTGTCACACAAGCCAGACTAAACTGAGAAATGATTGCAACATTTACCTGTATCTATGCCCGGATCTATGTACAGGATAAGCCACTAGCTTGGAGGAGCAACGTGATTACGACATTTAAGAGCCGAACATTAGCCGATGAATGCTCTGCTCATCAATTCAGGACGTGTCGCCTGATGTTATCGCCTAGCACAGGATTGTTCTAGACTAGGCCCGTACAGTTAGCTACCTAACGGCACCAAACCGTTTCCGCGTTCAAGCATAGGTACGCATCTGCATTGTAGGCACTTATTTATTAGGTATATTATTAAATTACTATAGTATAACCATTACGATTTGCATAAACAGTGATGTCGGAATCAAACTTTTCACAAACAATTGCTTTTCTTATATTGCATTTACTATGTACCAAGCTTGCGTTGCAGGTAAATGAAAGAGTCTAGACTTTTTTATATAACAAAACGTATTTACCATGTGGTGTGAGGGGCTTTTAGTTTTTGTTCGCGCCACAGTTGGTCGATATAGGGAGTCGCGCACGCCACGCATCGAGCGGGCAACGACCGCGGGAACTTGTAACTACATCGGAGGGTTCGCGCGCAGAAGGTCGTAACTGCACCTCTAAGCGTAGTGGTTGCGTCGTTGTTAATCCGCTCGGCCTGTTACCGAGCTCTTTGAACCCGCAATCGACAGGCGGGGCACACGCGTTCTTTGCAATACCGACAGATCTTCCGCGTCATAACTTACTTAATAAATACCCACGTCGCCGATTAATTGACCCGGTGAGCCGATTTCGCCACTTTTGCAGCATTGCCTTATAATATAATGGTATCGAAACGATATATCTCTTAACCATTTAAGTTTACTAATCTTTATTTTAATTGAGATTTTGAATAATATTAAGCTGAAAATGGGTAGGTACGCAAATTATAATGTGCTGTAATTTTTTTATAATTTCGATTGATATTCAGTTCTTCATAATACGGTTAAATACATTGAAGTGCTCAAATGACTAGCAAAAGTTAAAAATAACATAGGATTTGGCATATAAAACTACTGTTAGTAAATATAGCTATCGAGTAACTTATCTTTCACCTAATTAGTTACCTACATAACAATTTCCCGCAATATAAAATGAAAACAAATGATTAAATCAGTTCATTCAAGTTCATAAAGCCCAGTCTGTGAATGCCCTTTGCCGGAAGACGGTGCAGCAAACTCACGCGCGGAGAAAGGCCTGAGAAATTTCCCCGCGTTACGACATCGGGCCGAGCCAGCCGCTGGAATTAGCAAGCGGGCACCACGATGGAAATGGAAAATTGCGAAGTGCAGCGGGGAAAGGGGCGGGGGGTGCAAGGCGCCAGGGGGAGGGGGGGGGGGATCCCGGGCATTCGCGTGCACTGGCCTATATGCAGTGCGACGACACCGGCGCCCGGGAGCGATGCACTCTCTAAGTACATACTCGTTGTGCCGCGTACTCGACGCACACTAAGGCGCGCACCTATTTTTTATGTGCGATTGTGTAGGGCGCCGTCAAGTCTCTCTTTACAAAAAAAAATGCTGAAAGGAAGACTTTCAACGAGCTGAGGCGTAGACGTACGACTTAAATTACAAAACATGGGGTAGCAACTTTCCTTTTACCATCAAAGGAAGAGATAGCTACAAAAGCAACTACACTTATGGGAAGATGCAATTCCCCATTTACTCCTGAAGACCAACAATCCATCTAGAAACATCAACAACTATTCAGTAGAACTACATCAGAACCAGATTGACTAAATAGTATTTAGAACATAATAATCGCTTGTATACGTACTTACCTATTTAAGGTACAAAACTGTAGAACAGTATTGTACCGTCACGATATGATGTAAAAGCTCAAGGTATAACGAGATATATTTCACACAAATAAATATATCAATTATTTTCATTGGCGTTTTTGTCATTATCAGTTAAAATACATAAAGGTTAAAATTCATTTTGTTTCGATTAGAGTTACTATCGTTAATGCCTTCCCTTCAGAGCCTCAGCTCGACTTCCCTAGACTCTTTCCGTAAATCCTTTTAGAGATATATAGGTAGATTCTTAGCATGCAAGCGGTGGCAGATAACCGTTAAAGTGGAACGGATATAGATGCCTTCAATGAAATGTGCATGCATAGAGTGCAATGAAGCGGGGTGACCGCGCGGTTGGGTCGCGGGGTGCGTGGTGACATGCCGCGGCCGGTGCCGGCCGGGTGAGGTAACAGGCGCTGTTCCGGTTTCAATGGAATTCCGGCTGACTCATCCATGCATTGCCATTACACCTGGACCTTTGCTCCGTGTTTAATTAAGTACCAGTATCAAGAAATATTGGAGTATATATACCTCAAATAATGTGCCACACATTACAATTTACAACAAACACCGAAATCAATTTTAAAAAGTTGTTACAATAGTAATAGTAATAAGAGTAATAAGACCATTATATTACAATTCAAATGTATTAATCTCACCTGCTACTCGTGTAATTTTTGAGATTTCATCACTTTTAATTTCCATCGTATCCTTACATTGATTAACAGCACTGTTTATTTTTGTAAAGTTAGGTTATAAATGTTAGAACCGGGTTCACGTCTGACGGCGCTTTGGCGCGAAAGTACGGGTGTAGAGTCGAAAGGAACGCGTGGGTGAATACCGCGCATGCGCCCTTATGACGTCAATGGACAGAACAGCACCCGGCGCCCCTCGACTGTGCAAGTGCTCGTGGTAGTTGGGTAGGTGGGGAGGAGACTATGATTGCAATACATTTATTACAAAGGTTATTTTTAAATCCTTTATTATGTATATATTTACTATATTATTCTATTTCAAAATAGTTTAGGTTATTGACAATCAAATCTTGAAGTTTAAATAGGTAATTTCAATAGAAAAAAGACAAAAAAATTAAACTAAATATTAGATTAACTTTTTGACTGGCCCTACTGGACCCTAGTGTTAGTGATCAGAATTCAGTCGTTTATACGCATTTCATTATGAACGAAAAACGCTATGTCGGTGTAGATCGTAAAGATAAAATTAATACATCTATGTGAGTCGACAGCCCGGTTGGCTTTGTGGTTAGTGACACTGACTCTCAAGCCGCGGGTCGTGGGTTCGAATCCCACCCAGGACAAACATTTGTATGCATGAATATGTCTGTTTGTCCTGTGTCTGGATGTAAATATGTATATAAGTATGTATTTAAAAATAGTATATGTAGTAGGTATATCAGCTATCTGGTTACCATATCACAAGCTCTGCTTAGTTTGGAATCAGATTGGCCGTGTGTGAAAAATGTCCCAGGATATTTATTATTTATTATTATTATTTATTAGTCATAGTTCTATATTTAATGTCTATTTAAAAATTTTCAAACGTGTTATTATACAGTTTTGTTTTTGAAATGAAATGCAATAATACCTATTTATTAATTAACTACACCTGTTGTAATAAGCCTTCTGTACTAAATCTGACTTGTTCCTTAATTTTTTGTTGCCTTAAATACCTACTACCTCTATAAATTATCAAGAATAATGTGGTAAGTCGAATTCGTGGTAGAGGAGCGAGGGGGTCGGCGGAGTTCACGGCCACGCGGCACCTACCCCCGTGCCACCACACTGCCACCCTACCGCCATCACAGCTGCCCACACAGACCCGGCAGCTAACTCTATTTTTAGTTCCGAGCTCAACTGTTGGATATAGCTCTTATATTTGCCGTCAAGTTGACCCAACATCTCCAACATCAACTGTCGTCGGTTACATATTATAGGTATTTATTATAATGTTATTACCTACTTTTCCTGCGCTATATACACTAGGCGCTATCTATACCCAATATACGCTGGCTACACTGATAAACAACAAAAAAAATAGTCATTTAGGTATATTTATTATATTAATAATTAATTATATTTAGACTTGTCTAGTGTTTTAATAATCCATGTAACCACTAGTTTCTTCACAACCTAAAGTAAATGGTAGTAATGAACTTAAACGTTTGTTACTTCTAGTTTTATTTAACCAACGCTATCTTGTCTGCCTGCGCAGTGTGAACCATTCATTTACAGGAAGCTAGCGACATCTATCGAGAGCAGTCTAAGAAATCTACTCGACGCTAGATGGCGTTACACGTCGTAATCTGTCTATGATATTTTTAACCGACTTCCCAAAAAGAAGGAGGAGGTTCTCAATTCGGCCGGTATTTTTTTTTTGTCATGTCATTTTAAATTCTATGAAATTGTTTAGAACGAATGATGCAACAATAAATTGAACCTATTTATAAAAACGATTTCCTTTTAATTGGGTTAAATTATATTTTTACCAATTATGGCTGAGTTAAAAGGGACTTGTTCAAAAATCACAAAAACTTGCACATAGTAGGCAAGTAGGTAGTTATTTGGTAAAAGAAATATAAAGCAAATATCCCGATATTTTTACACGGTACGTATATATTTCTTTATTGAATGTTTGACACTTATTTGCTTAATAATCGGAAGGCACATCTTAAATTATCCAAGTTAACGTAAATAAGAAAAAATCCTTATTACAAAATTAAGGATGATTACAAAAGTATAACACCTGTAAAAATTGTATTGGTTATTGGAATGTTTCGACTGGCCCGGAAAGTTCGGCAGGGTAGATAGGGCGAGCTGAGGTCGTCGACCTCGCTCCCTAACCTACTCTGAGAGAATTTAGAGCACATGGGCCACGCTCCCGCTCACCGTCGATACAGCCTGCGACATCTAGGTCACCACACCACTGACTCATGATATGACCCACTACACTTAATCATCAACTTAGGCAGTAGGCTTGTACCGATTATGTCGTCACATTTGTGTGACCACGTTGTCAAAATTCTACTCGTATGATCTCGGCCTAATTTAGCAGCGCGGTTAGGTCAACATGATAATTATGTATTTTCCAACAACATAAAAACCTTCATATTAGTAAGTGCGTATTACATTAAAATCAAAATTGGATTTTAGGTAACCTAACATACGTTTCTGCTAAAGAAAAATTCATTAACTTTTAAAACAATTAATAATGTTTATATTTATACCTATTCTATGCTGCGGTACCGTTCATGTGACAAAGGACTGGAGTGTGACCGTGTAATGAGTGTGAGACCGTGACTCGAAAGATGTATTACTTATTGGGTAAGTCCCTATAATTAGAACGTCTATATAGAGAATAATGTTGATTAACGTTTCTGCATGCCATCCATTTTTCTTTCTTATTATCCGATAATTGCCCCGTATAACATACATAATGTAATAGTAAACAATTGAGTGACGTATGATTACGTGCTCACTACACCTCAAATAGTACGTACATGTGCATGCATTGTATACTAATAAGTACAAAGTTACCTATCTATTACGTAGTACACGAATAAGTTTGGAATTGTATAGTTTGTAAGTTAAATAAATTAATTCATTATTATAAGATCTCGCCAATAACGAAATAATAAGACATCAATGAAAGACTTATTCAAATAATAATAATAGATGCTCTTATAACGGATCATTGTAAAGATGTTTCGATAGTCCCTTAATTGTCAAGTACCCAAGTAACTGCACGATAAATAAGTTAATTAGCTATCGGTAACATGGTAGCTCCACTTATTATACAGACCACCTTCAAATATATTTACATAATTCCATTGGTATTACAGTTGTAAGATAGTTTATTTGTAAATATTATTCACGTAATGTACGCCTACGAAAACGTTAGCAAAGCGAAGTGGCCGTGTCATGCAACTCATGTATGACCTACAATTTGTACAAAAATATAATCAGTTATACAAACTATATATTACAATCATTGTATAGACATAAACTGGTCGCGTTTGGAAAAAAATTAGGTAACGAACACAATGTTCGAGATACCTATTCAAGAAATGGTTTGTATGACGAAGTCCGAATCCGATGGAGTCGAATAATGCCATAGTATGCCGACCCAAACCGCTGTCGGATTATTTGAAGATAACAGCTTTCATGTTAGCTGAAGGGGCCTAATATCCCATACTGATACTGTGTAAACAAAAATAGAATAATTTTGCATGGTTACAGATATTGTACGAAGCTTTTATGTTGGAACGATGGGTATTTTCCGCTGAGTGTGCCTGGACGATAGGTCCGCACGGTATGACGCGAGCGCAGCTCGAATTGGGGTCAGGGCGGCGCGGCGCGGACGTCGACCTGCTGCCTCTCGCGGCTCATTGCCCCTTTCCCCCACCTCCTCCATTACCCCTTCATATCACACTTTACACCCCAATATTGTGTCAATATAAAGGCAATATAAACCTTAGCTTCTAGGCTTTTCCAAAATACTTTCGCTTGACATTAAAATTTTACTAGTTGTTTTGGAAATTGAGCATAGCTTTATTTCTGATATTAGTTTAAATTTATATGTATTTATTAACGAACAATTGGTTTCATGTATTTTTTTGATCTTGTTAGAGTAGGTAATACGACTACCTTCTGTTCTAACAAGATCTTATTTTATTATGTTTTGTAGATATTATCTATACTCATTAAAATTTTGAAATTTAATATCTTAAAGATAGAGTATTCTGTAGTGACTGTGTTCTATATACCTACTGTACATTTTTATCAAATCCAGCGTTTTTACTAATGCCCAACGATCTAGCGAGATTTTTAATGATAAGTATTCATGAAAACTAATGATTTCTAATTAGATATCAAAAGGAAACTCACGGTCAATCTAAATTCATATAATAATAAATTAATAATGTCTACACGCTCACATTATTTTTGTCTCATCTGAAATACCTACGTATGTACTAATCTCAGCTTGTAAGAAGGTTACCTACATACCCACTGTGACGTTACAGGCGCGGATTTAGTGTGATTTAAACAGTTATTTGTGTGTGGGGTAAGCGGGACGCGGGGCGGCGAGTCGAGCGTGACCCAATTGCGACTGGGTGAACGAACTCGAGGCCTTGATCGCAATACCGAGTCCGCGCCGACTCCCCCCACCCCCCCCACACCGCGCTTACCGCACCGCACGACCCGGGCCGCGTGCTACGTACGTCACACATACACACAACACTCACACTACGCATTGTTTCAATATTTTTTTAGGATTCGTGCCTTATAATAAATATTAATGTCAATTATATTCTCTATTATAGGTGTAACCAACTGAATAATAAATTTATTTATATGGCGAATAATATGAGACCTAATTTACTTATAAGTGTAGGAACGTATCATAATAATAAATAATTAATTAAAAGTTATGTCGACATGTAATAGGTCCATACAGTATTTTTTTTTTGTTTCTTAGACTATTCTGATTTATGCTGAAGGGGTGTGAAACAAAAATAAATTATATTACAAAGTAGGTATCTATCCAGGCTAACTAAATATTCATATAGGTAGGTATATGATGTAAGAATTGATGCTGCAATATATTTAAGACCTACTTTATGCATTTATTTTGCAATTATTCTTTATTCCTGATTTATTGTTGCTTTATTCCTGAAAATATAATAATGCTAACTGCGTTTCCAGTCGCTTTGCCTACCTAGTTTCAGTCATGAGGAAAAGAGACAATTAAATTCAGTTAACGGCTTCGCGTATAGAAAACAGCAAAATTGCGAAATAAATGTTGTCGCTATTTACTGGCACAGAGGTGTCGTGAGTGAGAGTGGGACAACAGCATGTTCCAAGGCTTCGTGTGGATTATTATTAGAGTATCGGCGCTAGGTTATTCTGAGGCGACCTAGATAACGCGCGGGGCCGTTGACCGCGGGCCCTCTGACTGCGCGCGCGGCCTCCAAAATAAAATGGCATTCAGCGATGGGCTACACTTGCGAAACTCAACTCGACCATGATGTCGAGCTCAGAGACTCACTCGCTCGTCTTTGCAAATAATGCAATAATCTAGTACATAACATTGATTGACTAATTAATGTACACCGTATAAATATTAACCTATATTCCAAAAAATTTTGGTCAAAAAACTGTAAGCTTATAATTTAATAGTAAATAATCAAAGTGATTTTCAAGATCCAAATAAATACAAAAATAAAAACATTTTTGTTTAAAAAAAGATTGCCCCAAATTATGTTCATGAATATCTATAAGTCCGTCTCTGTGCTTACGACGACAGCGGGAGAGCAGCGGGTGCGCGGGAGTGGGGGTTGGGGGCGGCGGTGATTAGCGACGTCGAATATAGCCGGGAAGGCCGAGGGCAACGAACTCCGCTTGACCTAGATCTGCAAACCGCACCGCGCGCCCCGCGTACTCACTGCTCCTTGTCGAATAACTAACTCGCCTCGCAGGAAAGTGAAAATAATGTTACTTTATCCCTATTACTATCATTACTCAATTGATCACAAAATATTCGCATTTGTCTAGCAGCAGGTTATACCACTTTATAATAAAGAGAGTTAGTCAGGAGTCACTAAAAAAATAAAAGTCCCATTACAAAACTAAAAGTTGATTACTGAAAACAACATTGTTGCACAATCCCGAATGCTCACTAACGTAAACAAAGGTATGTGATTATGTCGAGTGTGGCAACGATGACAGCTGTCAAGATCAGCTGATTGGTGTGAATCTCACCTGCCAAGACTCTGCCGAGGAGGACGTCGGAGTCGTTGGGCGGCGGCGTTTGGGTGGGTTCAGCACTTTCTCTGGGGTCCAAGTGGTGGTGACGATGGCACTCGGTCACAGTCATGTCGGGTGGTGGCGGGAACGACGAAGGCGGGAGACGCATGAGCCGGCGCGGGTAGAACGCGTGCGGCCGGCGGCGGCATCAACGCGAATGGCGCGCGACGAGCGCTCGCTACGGCGCCGCCACCGCCGCCCGTGGGGTGCTTCGCTCGTAGACACCGCTACGCGCCGCCCGCCCCTAACAAACACCCTTACCTTCCGAACTTACTTGTTTGCCATTGTTTTATTATATTTCATATTCTATCCCAATATGTCTAATTATTAAGTATATTAATTTATAACTTTAACCAAAATCTCCGGAAAACCAAAAAGCAACAGAAACAAAACTGTAAACCTAAAAAGACCAAATGCCTATATTTCGACTAATACTATTTATTTTACATTATATTTAATTCGAACAATGTGTCAAAATATCTTACGTCTACATCGGAAGCATCCAGCACACACAACCCAGTGAACTGAAAACCTAAATCTAGAATTGCCGAATCAGTTAGTGAGCGTTGTGGCGAGTTTATAGGCCAAGGCGACCAATTATACCGCTAGGAGCCCGTTCGGACACAACATTAACGCTCGAAATATTGTGTTTACGATGAGCGAATATATTTGAACCATGACTAGTCCCTTTTTAGGGTTTCGAAGCCTAACAATACAGAGAAGACAAAACTATCAGTCTAAGAAATTATAATCTTTTATATACTAAAATAACGTTACACAATGCCAGTTAAGTATTTAAATTGTCATATTGTAGAAAAATCTATTTTAGCGTGGCTCACTTACTCACTTATTAAGTGAATAGTGTGATAGTAATTCCTTACCATAACACAATGCAGGGTTTTTAAATTCGTCAATTTTGGCGATCGGCTTTTTTTAAATAATATAATGTTATAATTATTTTATTTAAGAAGTCCAACTGAACCTAAAAATAATTTCAGTCAACTATGCGGACTGTTAATTAAATTTGATTGCGCAACCCCAACAGTGCGCAAACACTGTTATCCAGCAAATAACCATAATTAGGATGTAAGAATACAATATTCTTATTACACATAAATATAGACGATTGTAGCAGTTCCGTAACTGCACACTGGTACGGTAACGGTACAAACTGAGTTATCACCACATTATATTTATCTAGCTTTTTGTTCCAAGGTTAGGTCTCTTTATTTATTGTTACTTCTTACAAAGAACAAGAACAATGTACTTCCGTATCTTTCTTATTTTACCCCTTAGGGAATTTTACATTACCTTATCTCAGGCCCGCGTTAAGAGGTGACAAAAATCCTAAAGACCACGTGATCATGGGTAGGTAATTATATACTATCGGTACACAATAAAGAACCAGCAAGCAAAGAACTAAGGTCTCAAGAAGGCGTCTATCACATGCCGTAAAACAGAGTTTCTTTTGAATTACCGAATATAGTGATGTTAAACAAAGCGAATAAATAAAGGAAAGTACATAATGTACCTACTATACTAATAAAACTTTTACGTACGTTTACTGGGGATCTTAAATTTTTGTTCTGGCGTAATTGAGTAACAAAGGTCGCATTTATTATATTAGTAAGATATAATGCACGAATTCCAAAATGAGTAGCGACAGGGCAGGTAGATGATAATTCTTATGTAAACTAAACGATCACGTTAAATAATAAATATTATAACAAAGCACAAAAGATTATTGATTCGAAAAGCAATAAAACTTTTGTGGTGTTACGTGAATAAGCTGTCGTTTAGAAGTAAAAGTGGCGTCGAAAGTTTGCCTCGAAGCTAAAAGATTAAATAAAGACTTACGAGATAATCAAATAATATTATTATGATGATAACTTTGTAATTACTAGACGTTTGTTAAAAAACTTAATTATAAATGCCAATGGGGCAAGCTAAATTGAACGTTCTGCCAGTCGCATAAGGTCTAGTTTGTAACCGGAACAAAATAGGACAATTACTAGACTATTCATTTATTTCAAGAAGTCATTTTGTGGGAGAATTTGTAACTGAAATATTACAAGCACTTAATAAGATTATAACTGTTCCTAATTAAGTGGTACTACAAGGGCTGCCCTCGTTTAATTTTCTGGACAGGCTGTCAGAGTAACTGGCAAAGATTTAAGATTGAAATGTTACTAAGACTATAATGGATTAAAGACATATTACAATGCGTTATTTGCCCTAGTACTCGTCTAAGGACCATCTCTCTCTCTACCCATATATAATGGTGGTTATAGTTGTTATTCATTAAATCTGTTAAATGGGTCTGAAATGGGGAGGTGCCTAGGACACTTTCTTAAACAAAACCATTTCAAAGTTCCGATATAAATTAAATAGCAAGAAAACATATTTCAGTCATCCCCAAATAATGTGATTTTCAGTTTTACCTTGTATACACATTCATATGCTAGCAGCAGGTTACTTGTATGAATATCAATGTATCCTATATGAGTAAAATATGCAAGCATCGGAGAACGAGGTCATAGTTCGGGTTAAGCTGAAGCCGGGCAGCATCAGGTCGCGCTGACGTCAGTAGCGATCGTCCACCCCTGCTCGCCTCGCTACCCCGACCATCGCTCTACATTTACGATGCACTGGTACCAGAACGAGCATATAGGACCTATTTTAATTATTCACTAATTTTAATATGCTTCATTTTTTATTTTAATATGCTTCATTTTTTATTTTAATATGCTTCATTTTTTAATTTTCTTACCTTCTTTAATGTCTTTTTAGTAGATAAACGTATTTTTTTCAGTTATATTCGTAAAAAATTCAACTTAGATTGTAAATAAGTAATTCATTAAAGCTCTTTCTATCGAAGATACATTGGATTGATGATAGGTACTTTCCTTATAGTATTTATATTCGATACGTATTAATTCATTTGAATAAAAGTAAGAGTAATAAATATTATACAAAAAAGAAAAAAGTGCAATAAAAAGCAACGACAACCAAGCAAGCTATACATATGACTACATATACATAATGTCGACACGTAAGCTTTCTTCTGGTGTTGACGAGATTGTTTCACATGCGTCAGACTGTGGTTGCCAACAATTAACTCAGAACAGGCTTAGAACTGGGCTTGCAGCCTTGTAAGGTTCTTGACCCCAGCGTGGAAAGTGGACCATAATAACACCTCCACTTTCATTTTCGCACAACTCTCACCAACGCGAGTGGAGATCGAAAGTGTACTACTTTAGTGACTGCGTGCGCGCAGCTCCTCCCACCTCGAGTTTTCCCCTCTGATTCAACTTTCCTATGTTGGACGCGCTTTCTTCTGATAGCGGCGCGAGCGCAGCGCGACCGGCACTTGTGCAATTCGCTTTCTAATTGCATTGTGATCGCAGTGTGACTGATGACTGCTAAACATCATCTCACTGGCCCACTTTCGCATGCAACGTTATTGTCAAACCCAAATGAATAATTATTTATTATTCTTCCATCTGTTTACGTAATCTCAATGTTCATTACCTCGCTTGTTACAATAGCTATATTGTTTGATTTAAGATATTAATACTTAACTTTATATGATAATATTATTTCAGTTTCCAAGGCGAGTGAAAGAATACGCTTTGACCCCAAGTGAGCTTTTAATTCTTCATGATAAGTTTTAAATACTTTCTAGGAAATTCTTTGATATGACTGATTACAGTCAGTTTTGGGTCACACGCTTGCTGTAAATCACTTGAAATACCGTAACTGTAACACATAGTATTTATTTGTTGGTTCATACAACCTTGTATTATTTCCCAATCGGCTGGTCTGTTTTCCTTCCTAGCACAACATTGTTATTTGTAAGTGAACGTATTACATGAGAAACTAGATAGATATTAGCATGGTTATCCAGGGACTGGCATCCAATCTAATATATTAATGCTACGTGAAATTCTAAATTCTCCAAAAGATAGAATTACAAAGAGTTTAACATTAAGGCTCCAATCCACACTGTTGCAACAAATGTTTTTAATGTTAAAGAAACGTACCTACTTAAAGTTAGTAAAAAATTAACTTGTTTGCACATTTCATATATCTGATAATCTGTTGATTGGTGTTACTCAATTAAAAATTGTAGGTAGCCTAATTTAGAAATGATAAAAAATACTACAATTCATAAACAAGGAAAAGTTGATCGACAATGTAGTACGAGCGATAGGTATGCAATGATTCGATCGCGTCAGATAATACCAACCGTGTCGCCAATGAGCAACTAGGTTTTGAGCACATAACTTTGGTTTTTATGAATGTGGCAAAAATATTGTATGGATGTATGTCAAAACGAAAAGAGGGCGTCAGCGCGACCTACTCTTTATTATTTTATCAATATAGGTAATTCATATTTCAAATTAAACTAGAATTGACGAAGGGCAGTAAAACGGTTAATGTTTGTTTTATGTCCGTACCAGTAGTTCGTTTCACGGTTGTTTCATAAGAACGGTGGAGTATAGCGTAAACTATTTATAACTGGCGATCGAGAAGGTCGTATATGTATAAGTATTCACAGGTAGGTGAAGTGCGATAAGATTTATTACCAACTGTAAACAATCACGGTCGTTTGGTCCCATCGTAGCCTTGCATGAAAGAAACACTGAAAACAATCATACTCGTGAGGAGATTAAAGCACTAAACATTCATCGACAACTGAAAACGCCAGATGTTATTGGACAGGTATCAGGGTAGTAGTGGTTCACCTCGATTACTTTCAAACTTGCAGGTGTAAATGCTTTTTTTATTTACTTTATAAACAGGAGACGTTTACTGCAAAACGGGTAAATATCATGAGTAAACCAACAAGTCATTTTATAGTTTGATGAATTAGGTATTCAAACAGGCACTCAAATTTGGTTAAGCTTTAAATTGAGTCTTAATTAGTTCTTATTATATGAAATTTTAAACTGGTTGGTGGTCAACGTGTCGATGTCGATGTTTCAAAATTATATATCTTAATTAATTATTACATAAATTTTCTAATGTCTTAACGACAAATCTTACACACTACGCCTAATTATATTTTTATATTGGATATCAGCTGTTAATAACATGACTGATATTTAGTATTGTTGTGTTTGTCTTTATAATAATGTTAAGTAAATACTCATGTAAAATGTCACCGTTGATGTGCAATGCAACGCGTGTATTTTTCCTTGCAACGTTAACTAAAAGTAAGAGGCTCATGTCGGGCCGGAGCGCGGCGCAGCCTTGATCGCACTGAATTGGCAATATCCTGGAGCTATGAGAAGCCCGATTGGTGAAACCTTGCGACCTGCAAAAGTCGGTCGATGAACTCTGCAAGGCCGGCTCGCTGCCGCTTTCTTTGTTCGTGCTGTCGCAACTCTGGGCTCCGGCTTCAGCCTCGGATCACTTTATTAAACCTTCACTCATCTAAATTACAATCGCTCGTAAACATTCGAGTATGAGCTTATTCCCGATGACCTCATTTGTAAATAGACAAGAGTGATGATTATACTTTTTCATAAACGTTATGACTGAGTAAACAGCAGAGTTTATGATAGGTTTTAATTATATAAACCAAATTTAAACGTAAAAAGACACCACAACCTACCTCGCCACACGGTTATGGGGGACACAAACGGACGTTAGACCACATATTTGACGAAAGCTCTAGCTGGTACAAGAATACACAAATGTTACTTTTCTAAATGTAAAAAACTAATATAAATTATTATAATATCCTGAAATGGTATTACGCAAACCAAGCCCACCTACTTACTATGTGGGTAAGGTAAGTACGTTACATTTACGTAAGACGAGGCCTATTCAATCACTAGTTACTATTACTACCGTCTGCCGGTTATATAACGAAGTTTCGCGCATCGCTCACTATTCTTTACATAGAACAATAAAAGCGCTATTGTTTCTAATGTACTATATTGTGACGATGATGTCACGTCAAGGAAAACTTTTTCTGTGCCAGATAATAAAGTATGAATAAACATATACCTATGGGCAATATTAACTTACGTACCTTTGAAAAATACTCGTAGTGTGCTTAATAAACATAAATAAATTAATTATAAGTATGTATTCTTATCATAAATGTATTGTCTAATTATCCGTATTTCGGTTCACTTAATACCATTTACTATACCTACCCCTCGCGCCCTCCATCTATTCAAACATCCAAATAATCAGTCAGGACCGCAAATATACAATGTAGGCAGTTATATGATAAAAGCGTTACTTTATCCTATAATTACCTATTTCTATGTTATGTAGTTCCATGTGCTACGAGGGTCTACGAAAGTTATATTCAGATCCCTTATTTTAGAAACAAAGAATATTGTGCAGGATCTCAAATACAACAGTAACGTGGTTTAATATTTTTGCGCCAGTCAATAGGTAGGTAAAGTCGTGTGATCGAGCACAAATAAAGGCCATGCATTTACATTTGTTGCTGGAGCGTTGTTTCGCTGTTATCGTAATAGGTTCCATGGCCAAGTTGCAAAAAGCAGGCGCGTGCGCAGGTAAGTCGTCGACGAGCCTTACCGTCATTGGAGGAGCGGGAGGGCGCGGGGAGGGCGCGGGGACGAGGAGGGCCACTTTCACCCGGCGAGGCTGCGCGGGCGTCGACCCCCGTTGCCCTACTCCGCTGACCCACTATGAACTAACCGAAACACTATTCACTTTCATTTCTGACGAGACTATCATTAGGTCCGAGGATGCGTCTCACGCCATCTCTTACAGTTGCCCCATAGTTGCGAGAGCCTTGTTCTTTTCTTACGCTCGCTAATCTACCAATCGTCAATGAGTCGGTCGGAGCTGAGCGCGCGAACGATGCGTTTTCGATTCCACGGAGACAGTAGACGAGAACGGGTAGAGAGTTGTCGGAATGACGACGGAGGCTTGCGTAAGACTTGTTATTGGTGAGAGTGAAAGTGGTGAGCTGCTGTCTCCATACTAATGAGCGCGAAACGGGTGCGCTGGACTAGCCGGCTCCGGAACATGCTGCACTGGGTTAAAGTGTCACAACATTGCTTACTTTCTGACAGGTTACATAACATTATAAGATTTGCTTTTGAAAAGGGAAATTGCAAACACTACGCGAAGAGTAAAGCTATAAAATAGCTTCTCACATTTATGTGAATACGATACATAAGAATCTAAGCAGTTCGTGGAATACGTATATTCTCACTGTTACACAAATATAAAACATGCTACTTTAGAAATCAATTACCAAATCGATATGTTAACTACCTAACAATATCGGAATTGTACAACGTTTGCTTCTAATACGTGATCTAGTAATCCAAAGTTATTCTGAAATGGGCCCTAAAAAGTTCTAGATCAATTGCAATTTAGTACTCAATAGGCTTTACATTTTAAATTTGGCGCCAAGTGAATGATCGGCAATTTCCGTTGGTGTTCGGAATGATTCGCCTTGGCGTCACTGGCAGCGCCCGCCGCCGCGCGCCGCGCGCCGCGCAGCAGCGACCTCGAGCAACGCAGGGCAACGAACGCTGACTAGGCCGAATGTATTACAAAGTCCGAGTCGGCCGCGGCCGCTCCCTGCCACTCTGCCTTTGAGATCCAGCCTATGCTCGCCTCTTACCGCACGCCAATACCTACACAACACTACAACCTATGTCTGTTATTCATTACATCAAGGTGACATGAATAATCTGTAACTTTATGCTCTTTAGACAAATATTTTCTCAACATCACGGCTCACTATTGATTCTATTACGGCTTTGATTATTTCATCTAGCCGCGCGGCTGTGAAAATAAATAATATTACCACCATCCATGACCATTGCATATGACATGTGATGCTGAGTTAGATGTATATATTTTGTTTTGAAAATTTCAGATACCTGTAAAACTTGATTCAGAAGTCAAATAACACCCATGTTTGGTCAAACATAAATGCAGCTGTAAGCTAAACGGTGGTCGTTTACTTTCGCTAATCAGATATTTTAGGTCATGGCGTGATGATAAATCTTGTGACATTACATACGTTCTCGTATTTCATCAGGAATTTACTATAAGGTATATAATACACTGTATAATTATTAGCTATCAGTTTTACGATTATTGTAAGAACAATCTAAATCTTTATCTGCAGGGCAAAAGGATTTTTGATCGATTAGTGTTTCTATTACATAAAGTTATGTCTAGTAAGATTTGAATTCAAACAGGACATAAATTCTACTGTGGTATCATTGTATATAATGTTTAGAATGGATTTACTTTCAACAACACTAGATCATTTATTTAAACGTAGTAACTATTAGAAACGAACGTACTTGAAATAATACCACGACTATAACACAATGACTAATAATAAATTAATCAAGGTTGCATATTAACGAGACTTTGCTTATCACAAATAAATAAGATTAAAGTTATGATCTTAGTGACTTATTTATGTTAATTAAGTTAAATCTGCCAGCTTGAAATAAAAGTGAAATTGATCTCTGTTTTACAAGCTCTTAATGTAGGTGAATATGTTATGTTGCAAATGCATCCAAAACTGAATGTAATTAAGATTGATGATTTGTTGACAAATTTGGATAAGAAAACAAGTCGCAACCAATGCAATAGGTACTGTTTTACAATAATTTGTTTATGTTTTATTAGTCTGGTATTTCTCGATAGTAGATTGAATTGCTTAACTTAAACATGTAAAAATTGGATTGTACGACAGTTTCAAGTCGTAAACAATCGTGAGTGAGGAGCGGGAGTAGGTACAGCACAGAAGCAATATGCAACAATAATCCACAGGCTGTTAAATTTGCCAGCATTAGAATTTGCGCGCGGCGCACGTTCGCAAGATAAGTCAGTCAGGGTCGGCGCGGTGCCGACGGCCGGCCATGCACCCGCTTGCGACACCCGCCCGCGCCGCCCGCGACCCCGCGACCCCCGCGGGCCCCGTGCCGCGCGCCTCGAGCCTCTAGCCGAGCAGCGAGCTCACCCAACATAAGCCATGGGGAAAACAAAAACACCCACGCCAATATGCTGACATGTCCTTACAAATATATTATGAATGCAATAGTGCAGTGCGCTAGTTTCAAAGCGCTTTTGCAATTCTGAAAATGTTTCATCTACTTCTAGAAGTGCGATTGTTGTCTTCGACCCTATTGTCCGGTCGTTTATGTGCTCATATGGTTGGCGTGCGTGACATTTGCATAACTATTTCAGTCGTCAAAACTTACAAAAATATCCGGGTTTCAAATCCACCCGTCACCTACATTGGCGATGTCTCAATTCTTAATAATAGCTCCGGCAGTAACCAACAGATAATGTTGGTATTTGGAGCTCTCAAAATATACTTTAAAACATAAGGACGCGTTTGTTATTTAAAAAAATATTTATGTCACTGTGGTACCTACCTAACATGTTTAAAAGTTAGTATGCCGTAGGCATCGCTAGTTTTTTATAAAGAAAATTATAACCAGCAAAGATCTGATTACAGCTATGATTCCTTTATTAAGGGTTATTTAAAAAAGCTGCCACACATAATTATGTTTGTTTTTCCGCATGCGACTGGAGGGTGGATGGCTGTGTGGCCCGACTGTGGCGTGGCGGTGGCGTGGTGGTGGTGTGGATGTGGCGTGACTGTGGAGTGGCGGTGGTGGCATTGCACAGGGAGCGACCTACTCGCAGGTCGTCGACCGAGCTATATTTAGCACCGACTAGCGACTCCCGGATCGCTCGGTGCATCCTACACTTATATTCCATTGCATTCGTTATAGCAGCGCGTCCAATGCATAACTCATATGACCAGCGATCCTTTTAATCTAGTCTATACTCCACAAACATAGCTGTAGCATTGGTCTGTAGGTAATTCTATTAAATAAATGAAACAAGTCATAATATCGTTTCTAACGATGGACATGAAGCTTTAAATTATAACTATTTATCTAACCGAGACAATTTACCGTTTAAGGCTAGTCTAATTAAAATCAGTTGGATATTTTTCTTCAAGTTTCACTAATGCCTAGGTAAATCTTGCCTACACCTACATAATGCATTGCAAAACCAATGATATATCATCCGGCTGTGCTACAATTACATATGAAATTTTGAAAGTTTGTATGGAGCAAGAATTCATATTTTTCTTGTATGTTCCCTTATGTTATTATAGACACAAATGTAGTACATACTACTACCACCTATCCACAATCCAAAAAAAATTAACATAAGAGGTAACTGACTCTTTGAGTAACTTCTGGCATCACGGAATGAGTCAGTAATAAAACTTACCGTATATGCCTTACATAAGATATAAGGAAAATGGTTACTCACATATCCTGTTGGATTAGTCCTTTACTTAAATAAATGTAAGTAATTGTCGATTGACAATGAGACACTTACCTGAAAAAGAAAAAAAAACATTATTATAGCATATTTTTAGTTTACAAAATGCAGATAGATGCATTTTTGATTTATCTATACTTATTAAAATATTAATGCCTATTTTAAATTTAATTGCATTCCCCAGGCAGGATCCCATGTGAAACCGCGGGACAATTGCTCGTAGCTATCTTGTAAGTGTAATTGTAGCATTTTTATTAATAACCAATTAGTATTAACGATCAACTGCTAAAACAGATTCTACTGGTTACAAATACCACCTACAAGTATTTGAATTCCTAGAATAAAGGACCGATCCTATTATTATCGTAGAGAGAAACACTTCGAGTTAGCTCGCTGCTGTTAGAGTCAGCGTATTTGTCTAATTGATCAAATACATGTAGTTCACTCGATGTCGGTATGGAAATAGCATTCGTATATCTATATCATTTAAGTTGAAAGTCATATGCTATGAACGGGCGCTCAAGACATTACGTTGTCATCGGCCTAATTTTGCAGTGTCCTCGTTTTTGAGGTCAGCCTCTATCGGGGCAACGAACTCGTGCCCTTATCGCGGAGGGAGTAGCGGGGCGGGCGATGTGAACGGCTTGACGATTCTTGTTAGCCATTCTTAATATAACTACTCTACGATAGATGGCGCTTTACAGAACGTTAACTGACGGAATTTTCCATAAGTATTAACAATTGCACTACAACTTGTTGAGAGTTGTGTAAAACAATTCCTAGCATATTTTCTATACATAATAAGAAAAAGTAAATAAGTGGACATCGACATGTAAACCTGAAGGCATGACGTGAGATACCACAACCTAATGTCTATTACCCGATTGCATCCCTATCAGAAAAAATCGTCAGCACACACGATTGGTATCGTAGGAGCGATCGTAGCTAGTGGGTACGCAACGCACACACGCGCGGCTACGGAGCGGAGTTGTGTTGTAGGTAGGGGCGCGGGTCGACGGCCGGCAACCGGGGCAGCCTTGCTCTGTCCTCCGCGCCCTATTTCTGTCGCCACACTCCGCCCTCCCCGCGCTTCGTACCGCACTCCGTTACTCCCTCTAGAACCCTCCGAAGAAAATTTCGTTAGGTATTTAAATCTCTCTACTTAATTTATTTAGAGATTTTATGTTACTCGTTACTGGAATTAGAGATTTCATATCTAATGAAATTGGATTACAAAAAAAAGATAGAGCTACGATTTAATATTGATAAGCTCTAATTCTATATCTAAGTACTAAAATTCACAAATGTTTCTAGATTTCTATTTCTCAAACATTGGATACCTAATTTTACTTTGATTTTTAGTTTGATCTTTAGTCTTCTACGTTTAACGTTAATGTAACAACATTTCGCAACTAATGGACTATATTAAACTAATGTGCAATTAACACCCTACTTACTTACTGTTGAAATCTACACTTACTTTTAAGTTTAAAAGACTATAATCCTCACACCTACCTAAGGTTCACAATTGACCAGATTTTTCGAAAAATAATATAAATTGGTGGAGTTAGCAACAGATTCTTGGAGGTCCACGTAATAACGATTTCTAGGCGAGCTGTAACTTCTTTGTAACAATTGTAACTCTGATAATAGGTATTGTATAACGAGTTCGATTGTAATCAAGTGTCGTCAGTGCATAGCATACCTACTATGCATAATACACATCACACTTATGTACAAAACATACTGACAAGAAGTGTGCGAGTGTGTGTGTGACGTGGCGCGGCGCCGAGTGGCGTGTGACGTGGGTTGCGTCAACTTTTACTCGCACTTTCTCGTGGTGCGCTTGCGCAACTCCAAACCAGCGCAATACTGGTTCAGTGATCTTGCCATAGTGACAGCATTTCCCTAGCCTTCCACGCGATTCTATTATGTATGTACAAACTTACTATATGCATGCATATCAATATATATTTTTGTAAAATATCCAGAACATGTTATATTTTTCAGATTGTGACAGATAACCATCTCAGTATTATGGTACGAGAATATGGCCTCAAAATGATTTATTTATTATAATGCAAACAGGCTTCAAGAACGCAAACAAAGAATGTACACAACAACCGCTAGCCACTTTGTTGAGTGAGTGAGTCTCAACCACTGCTGATACATAGGTTAATAAGTTGTCAAGTATTGAACCGAGATGTTTTTGTATTTGTCATGGTATGAATATTTTTAAAGTAATATAATAGAAACATTTCAATGAAAAGCTAGTGGTAGGTAACGGAGCGAGTGGCGGCGCGCGGTTGGCGCGGGCCGGGGGACGCGGCGGCGCGAGTGAAGGGGGGGAGCACGCGGTACGTGCCCTAGTTTCGCGCGGGTGCATGAACTCTAACGAGGTAAGGCCACCGACCGGAGTAATCGCCACTCTAATTTATACTTTATCCTCATTGTGTAGATTTTGTTTTAGCATGCAGCAGTATTAGCTGGTATATCGTCACAAACTACCTCACAAGCAATACCACATGGAGAAGTTGAGCGTGCGATGCTAGATCCAGCTGCGGCGCGACCTTCGCAATTATCGCCCTCGCGAGATCCAACACTGTTGCTATATGACCATCATTGCATGAATGCTTAATAACCAACGTAAGTTGCTTTACAAATGTTTACTTAAACCAACTTCATCGTAGACGCTGACTTTTGATGGATTGATAATAATTTAATAGATATATTGATCAAAGTATTACATATTTTTTGTTTCAAGTAATTGGTATCATTGTTCGCTTTTACTTTGAGTATTGCAAGATTAAACTTATTTATTTATCATAGAAATAAACGTAAGATTAAGAAGGAATTCGAAAAAAATTGGCAAGTTCTATACAATGGCCTGTCTATTTTAATTTAAAACACTCACAAGTCAGAGCTGTATTCTACCATCTTCATAACAGTGACTGTTTGTTACTGGTTGAAATGTAATAAGAAATATCAGCACATAAAGTACGTTTATTAATAAATAAATATGTACTGGTCTGGAAGGGCGCATAAGATATTATACTTGTTTCAAGAATTACAAGAACGCGGGAACTAAGTTATTTGGCTCAAAAAATACCATACGCAACTATAAATTAAGATAACGATAGAGAACCTATGTTTGTTGTTAAAACCTTGTCTAAGTAATAGATTTTAGTACAAATAAATATTAATCGTGCCTTTCAATAGCAGTAGGTACTAAGGACACACATTATTTTGCTGTTGTAGTTAGTGGACAATCTACTATTAGCAAATTTTCATAATACATTTTCACTTTTACTAAGATGCAGGTTACAGGGACAGTGCATCACAAAAACACTTGCAATATAAAAATACGAGTATAATCCGTAATAACCTTTCATTTTAAATTAAATCAAACACCGTTATTTGTATTATAAAATATAATATTATGTAATAATTATGTAAGTTTGTAAATAAATAAAAAATAAACAATTCTTAACGTGAATGATTCTGAAATTAAAATAATATTAGTTTAAAATTCCCTGGGAATTCTTTCACCACCGACAGGACACTAGAACCATACTTTTATAAGAGTCTTAATGTACTTCTAGCCGTGATATAAATATTAAGTCTAAGCGAAACTGAATAAAGGTAATCGAGCAGTAATGCCCAAAATATGTATTAATATTTACTGTTAGACATTGGATACTAAAATGGCGTACGTGGGTACATAAACTAGCCATAGCAATTCTAATAGAAATTGTGTAAAACAATAAGGACAATTCTATTAATAAAATTCACAATATAAATTTATATCGTGGCGTCGGCGTAGCCATAGTATATATAATATGGTTTTATATAAACACAATTATTATAATATTATACAAAGGCAATGGAGTGACAGGGCTCATGAATAATTCAATTGTATTGGTATATAGGTCATGTCGTTGTCGGATAAGTAAACAGCTGTAGCAGCCCGAGATACGATGGAATAATCTTTGCTCAAACTTTATACGTTTCGTTTAAAAACTAGGACATCTCCATTGCTGATGAACCTCGACGCGGCGACGGCGCATAGTGTGAGTGAGCGATCATTCATTAAACGCACACTACCTTTGTTATTCAACATTGTGGCTTCGAATAGTCAACGTATGTAGATTTGAAATTCAGCAATACAATCCATGTATGCAGAGCGCGATGTAAACAACCTGTAATTAGAGCAATAAACTTCATCAAGAACAGCCGATAATTTTGTTTGATAGCTAAGTAATTATCTCATTATGTTTACGAGTCGATATGCGTTTATCTTGGAATTTGCATATGCACGCCTTTGCATCATAACACCAGTACAGAAAAATAAATTATGCACTAATTATAATGCATTTTTTTTCTGGAATTAAGTGTTTCGCTAATCAGTTAATCAGTAAAAAAATTATATTAGAATAATAAAGCATTTCGACTTTTCATATGAAATGTACACCCATAGTTATAACAGTGTAGCTTACAGATTTCTCCATATGGAGCCGTAATTGACAAAGATAATTTACGTTGATTGCCATGTAGACCTCAAAGAATATTACATTCATTCGACCTCGCAAAATTAGTTTGGCAAATAAATAATATGAGGCTAGATGGAGCTCATCGCAGTTATGGTGCGGTGCCGTGCAGTTAGATCGTGTCATTGGAGGTTAGATGTTGGCCTCCCTCAGCCGCGGCCCTCTGCGCCCCTCCGGCTCGGCGCGAGCGGAGCGCGAGCGCGAGCGCTCAACAGGAGCAACAAACTCTGCAAGGTTGTGCGGCGACCGACTCCGCTATCGCTGGCCACAGTTACGATATCGCCCGCCCTTCTCCGGCAAACTACTTTATTTTATTACATTGCTGTCATATCGGTACTATGTACGAAGGTCTTATGGATTATGTACCTACATATCTGGATACTCTATAAGAATCTATGATTGGAATATGAGCAACTTATCTTAATTTATGTGTTTAACTACTAAGTGACTAAATTAGTTTGAGTAGGTTGCTCTGGGTCGTAACTTTTTCACATAATATAGGCAATCATTTTTCGATAGTTAATAAAAATTACCATTGTAATAAGTTTTAAAACGAGTAAAAAGTATTTAAATAACGAGGTGCAGGCATTGATTATGGAATATTTAACACTACAGGAATACAGGATTGAAAACTTCGGTAACTACAAAACAAATCCCACTGAATAACTAGGATACGCACACGCGTAATAACTAGGATACGCACCTAGTTATTACGCGTATTCTACTTAGGTAGGTAGGTGTAGGTACCACATAGATACTATTTTCAAAAATAGGTCGCTGCACGGCGGCGACGCGGCGGCGTGGCGGCGTGGCGGCGCCTACCTGACTGTAATTTGGGCACCAGTTCAAAACTTTTGCAAGTAAAGAAAATGAAAATTATGCTGTATATATGTATAAAGGTATTGCACTTTGAATGAAGTTAGTGGACTAGTAGCGCCATCTGTTGCCGAGTAGCGAAAGCAAGCAAATATCAGGAATACCTGTGTAAACTAACTATACGTATTAACGTAAGGTAAATAGTAATTAATATACATATTAGTTGAATGTAATAACATTATGATTACCGTACACCTATACCTACCGATTTGGGATTGATTGGCACTCGGTAAAAATAACGCTAAGAAAAATATACCTATTGCGTCCTGTCCTGATAATTATATAAATACTTGCTAATGTGTATTGCAATAAACGAAATGAGTCAGAACGTCATTTAATTCTGCTAAGGGGAGCGACGACCTTACGCAGCGGGGCATGCGTGACGCACGGCTCCGTTCGCCACACGACGTGGCTATGCCATACGCAACCACTGACACGAATGACGTCGGCGTCGTCTGACTCTCCGAATTTTAAAAGTCTTTGTTGAACCGAAATTATTTTCTTAACCTACATAAACAATATTTGATATTGATAAACAATGTTCAAATACCTACAAGTATTTCAAGTAAATTTTGTCAGTTAGATAAAACATTTTTATTGTTATTTTGTTTGCCGATGTCAATAAAAATAGTAAACATAATGTCATAATAACTTACTTAACCAAACCTTTCGTAAGTATGTATTCAATTAATTTTTATTATCATAAACTTAGTTACAGCTTCTACATGGACATGGATAGCATTTTATCCTTTTAATCAGACTAATATGTATTAGTTGAGATAGAAAGAAGAATAAATGTAAAATTCCTTCAGTATTAAATTTACTCATAATCTTCCATAATCATATTTTTTGTAACAAAAAAAAATTACCCTTATATTGTGCATAATTTTTCATGTACATGTAAACATTGCACCTAAGAGAATATTGTACGCATTGATATATAAACATTAGCATTAAGGTAGAGAAGGTTCACCATACAAAAATGGTAGCGCCATCTTTTGGAATTTACTTAAACCTTTAAACTTAGAAGCGGCATCGTAGTACTACGCCATCTAGCGGAATTTTCCCAAACGAAGAAGGCTTTTATGGTTGAGTGCTACTATGAAACTTACGAGTATTCAACTAGATAACGCTTTTCCTGGTTTCTAACAACTATCTAATGTAGCTTGTTACTTTATTTATTACCACAATATATTAGGTTCACTGAATAATACTGCTAGATATAATAGATAGAATAGCTATCTATATGAAATAATTTTCCCTAGTGAGTTTGTATTACCATACAGGTAGGTAGTTTCCATTTTCGTCTGCACGTAGCTAATTAACAGTTCTAACGTACCTACAAGTCAGGAAACCCAGCAAAAAATCGCTAACATGATTTAGTCGTGTTGATTTGGTCATGTTGATTATTTGCTCAAATTATGTTGAGTTCTAACGTAAATAACCACGTAATTTAACCTCCAGCCGACTTTCGGACTATCGTCCGGAACAAATACACGACTGACCTACAGAGAGTCGCGAGCACAGAAAGATAATATTAGTCATCCTTTTCCTACTCTAACGTTTTACTCTGGAGTGGAAGAGATGGCGAATCTTGTTGCGATGACGAGCCTCCGCTCTCAATGTCAAGTTCACCGATTATTATTAGTGCTCAATGCCACAAAACACACGCAAACATAATGTGCGGACTTCTGGCCAGGCGAATATTGCAACCAAGAGATGGAATGGACTGGAATAAATATATGTGGTACCTACGTATATTTAGTCCAGTAAGCGAGAATAAGTACCTTACCTTTTCATCATCAGACATGATAATGTAAATAAGTAAGGAATGTTGTCTTAATAAAACCTATCATAATTTCAAATGATAAAAGATGTTTATATTCGACTTAACAAAATTAGACATTTCACCTAACGCTCGTGAACTGAAATACTTTTGACATTCAAGTTTTACTTGCACTCTGAATGGGTTCAAGGTACTTTGAGCGCCTATATTAGGAGCTATTTATATTGAAATTAAATTCAGGTTCTCTTTGTATTGGAATTACCTATAAATGCACTTATTTGCGCATAAAAAAAAATTACCTATTAGACCTATCGCTATCTAGAATCAGCATCTACAGCCCAGTTGGCTTTGTGGTTAGTGACCCTGACTTTCAAGCCGCGAGTCGTGGGTTTGAATCCCACCCAGGACAAACATTTGTATGCATGAATATGTCTGTTTGTTCTGTGTCTGGATGTAAATATCTATAATATGTATGAATTTAGTCGTTTCATTACCAAACTTACAGTTTTAGTTTAGTTTTTAGTTAACGACAATTCTATTTATGTTTTTATTTTATTTTATTTTATTTATAATATATAACATTTACATTGAAAACCTGGCAAAAACATTGTCTCCTCAAAATCTCATAGCAAAAAGCGCTTATAGTTTTTTAAATAGAGGGCTTACTCCCTAAAACGATTCGACTTTGATTTTGTTTTTGATTTCAACTTGAACTCCTATTGGTTAATCCCGAATCAATAAGAATAAAAAATCAAGATGGCCGCTAAGATCGACATGTTTTCGATCGGTAACGGTGTTTGACGTTTCAGAATTATAAAATAAGTTGTGGTTAATTTACAGAAATAAATAAATATTCAATTCTTTATTTATTTCTACAATGAAATCTTGTACATTAAGTGTTATTTTTTAAATTAGGTACATTTCGTATAAATTTATCCTAGATGAGATAAATAAATTTATCCTAGATGTAACTCGATCCTGAAAAACCATCGACCTAAATTCTAGCGATAGACCTGAGGGCTTACTCCCGACGCTTTCGAGAAACGAGTTCGAATCGAATAAATGTCATTTCATACATTTTTGATAGCGATTCTAGCGCACAATCGTGCGGTGACACTTTTTCGAACTAACTTCGATCAAGAATTTCGTTACAATCGAAACCGAATCGAAAAGTCCGTACTCCTGCCATTAAAAGACATTTGTGAATCGAATGGCGGGAACGACTTTAAACGTCAAAATACACGATCAGTAAAAAGGTACTTTTTCAGGATCGAGTTATCACATCTAGGATAAATTTATCTAATCTAAAAAAAATTACATCTAATGTACAAGATTTCGTTTTAGAAAAAAATAAGGAATTCAATATTTATTTATTTCTGTAGAAATGAACAATTTTCTATTAAGTTGTGTCTTAATAGAAAATTCTGAAACGTCAAATACCGTTACCGATCGAATACATGTCAATCTTAGCGGCCATCTTAATTTTTTTTAACCAATAGGAGTTCATTTTGAAATTTTTTGGTTCGGGATTAACCAATAGGAGTTCAAATTTAAAACAAAACAAAATCAAATTCGAATCGTTTTCGGGAGTAAGCCCTCTGAACGTTCATGTAAAACATTTGTTTAAAAACTGGTAAGAGTTAGAACTAAAGTGCGCTGCAGCGCTGTATAAAGCTGTGTCAACTAACCAAACTATTTTAAAAGATACAGCGCTAGATTGCTTAGAGTATAGTTTTCTCGCGACCAAAACGTCGTAAGCGCCGCAACTTTCATGGCGCTTACGCGTTTCGTTCAGTTAACTACACTAAGATGTCGTCCCTATAGAGTTCACACCGCAGATGTGACACATCTTTTTTACCTACACTTCATTAGAATAAAACTCGATTTCAAAATGTATTATATTAATATTAGGGGGGCCTAGTGCGGATTGGCGGACTTCACATGGCTTAAATTGAGTACTCAGAGGTACGGGCCAGGGCTTGAATTAACATAAAACAATTATTCAAAATATCAAACTATCACTACTAATTAAAAACTCATTAACAATAAATCAAATTAAAACACTTTCTAAAAAAACATATCAAGTCTGTGTTCAGTTACATATTTTTACCTACAACCAGTTTTAAGGGAACATCTGCACGTTTTAGTAGGTATATGATTGTATAATGGCGTGGTATTTAAATAGATAAATTGTTTTTCTACTCTGGAATTACGAAATTATAATAATAATAAATAATAATAATATTTACTTAGTTGACTACTGACTAGTTATTTACGTCCAGGGTCCACTTTGATTCGGATTATCGTTGTTATTAACGCTGCTCCGTGCGCACCCGCACTGAATGAATGTCGAAACCACACTAAAGTCAGGTGTAAGGACTGCAGTTCAGTTGAGTTGAACAAAGCGAATGTTCGGAACGCGATATCTAGTACGTAGTACATAATATATCGATGTGAAAAACTACCTTTTTACTGATCGTGTATTTTGACATTTAAAGTCGTTCCCGCCATTCGATTCACAAATGTCAAATAGTGGCAGGATTTTTCGATTCGGTTTCGATTGTACTGAAATACTTGATCGAAGTTAGTTCCAAAAAGTGCCACTGCACGATCGTGCGCTAGAATCGCTCTCGAAACTCGAAAGTGTCGGGAGTAAGCCCTCAGTAACCTATAAGCATTTAAATAATAAAAAACAGCCGATTAAGTAATGTGCTAACCAATGAATTGTTTTACTTATTTAGTTATAAAATAATCGTTTTACATTCAAATTTTTTTACTATGGTAAGTATGGAAACACAAGGTTTTGGGAATGGAGCCCACTACCTTCCCCACGACAGGGTATCTAATCACTGCGCCATCGCTCTAACACAGCTACTTTATTTATGATTGTATTATTTAAAGGGTAATTTAGCTGATTGTGTTATCTAGGCGTTCTTCAGAATTTCTTTCAGACGACCTCAGGTTATCTCATGGTTATCGCATTTGTAGTTGTATGATTATTTACTTAATACCTATCTTTGCACCTATATAACAAATTACTAACCTATCTATATCTATCGTGTCCTCTGTCATAATTATTTCCATAATTATATTCATTTAACTGGAATGCTTGTAACAGCCACGCGGATTTGAGATCAACAAAGACTTTAATGTGTTCCAAAAATATACCTCAAAAAGAAGATTTCTACAAGACAAAATTTATAGCACATTATACATTATTATCTACTATTACTAGTGACTCCCCACGGTTTCACCCGCGTACCCGGGAGGTAATCCATTTGCCCGGGGTAAAAAGTAGCCTTTGTCCGTTCTCTGGCTCTAGACTATCTGTGTACCAAATTTCATTTAAATCGGTTCACTATCGTGGAAGCGAGAGAGACAGTCAGGCAGACAGAGTTACTTTCGTATTTAGAATAGATATTTAGTGAGGATATAAAACAATTTAAGACATGATCGTTTAACTACAGGGCTGATGCCTCCTATTCCTCCCTGTTTTTTTGCCATAGTGAGCCAGCCTTTCAAATAAGATTAGAGTTCATCCTGCCACACATTTAACTTGTAAAAAAGTTTTGTTAAAAGTTATCATGAGACCAGTTGGTACCTATTTTCAGGATCCTATTTTCAAATAGGTACCTACATCTGACAGAAAAATATAGTAGATAATGCCTTTTTACACGGTTTTATTAATAACAAAATATTTAATTCCTGTTAAAACCTGATATATTTGAAGGCGAATATTATTATAGACTTTGTTAAATATTTTTTTTGTATTCATTACTTAAGTCACATGAAGTCCTTTGAGCTTCATTATAATCATCATACTATAACAGAAATACCAATTACGTACATATTTTGCAGTTCAATGTCGGTTACAGCCAAATGGCAAGTTTCCAGAGTTTCCTGCCAACTGTTTCAGTCTAGTACCTACATTCTGACTGCTACCCCTCGATGATAGTTGAAAAGTTCTTGACACGGTACATCTATCTATCTATATATATAAAAATGTTATGTAGGTTTGTGTACGCTTCAAAAACTAAAAAAGTTCTGCACCGATCGAGCTGAAATTTTAGAATGATATATAATCGGCTTCAAGGATTGTTTTTTTTTATCTAATTCTTGAATCAGTCACAGACTCACAGCGAAGCGTGGCAGGGTACAGCTAGTATTTTATAAAATATCAATGATATATGTAAATATTGTATATATGTATGTACTTCATTATAGATATAATATAGGTATGCAATGATATAAATGAACAATAAAAGAAGAGTTTGATAGTAACTTTTATCTGTTTATATAATTAATAATAATAATATTATTCTCGATACTACATACGACACGCTTTTGGGATGTTGCACGTGTTTGAAACACGAGCGAGAGATCTATTAGATATTTATTTTATTTTTAATCTTACTGTCAGGAACATATAGCAAGAAATGATAATTTATATAAGTTTGCCCCAGACAGTAGATAGATGTATAAAGTAGAAGTGCAAGCAGGCGTCTTGACGGCGCGGTGCGGCGACGGGCAACCAGACACGCACTCCCTTGCAGTATTGATCGGCTAGGCGGCCGTGATGTGACTCACGCCGCCCTTGCCCGACATTCAACTACTCACCCCACTGCACCCCCATCGCACCCCCATCACACCCCCATCGCATCCCCTACTGCATGAGCGTTACCACTACCGCATGTCCCCCACAACTTGTCATTTGAATACTCCTTACATTATTTTTAAATAGATTGAAATCAAGGACTTTTATACAATAATAAAAATAATTTATTTCTTTAACTATTAAATCTATACTAAATTGGGATACGGAGACTGAATTAAATAAAATGAAACATATACATTCAAATAGGCTTTCACAAGTTTTTCTGAACGGGATGGTCTTCAAAGAAATATAAAACCTTACTTATTTTATTTCTATGCATAAAATACCCCACTTGATTAGCATATCTGAACACAACTGCATAGGTACCTACAATAATATTTTGACTAGTATCCCTCTCGCCGGCGTACTTAAATAAATTTATATGTAGGTCGTTATACGTATTAACTATTTACGTATTCCCGACCTACCCTCGTCGTGACTAAGGCACCCTACTAACTTTTATTTCGTTATTAAATCGAAGGGATACAGACAAGGAAAAGAGGGCTCCAAGGCAACTACGCTTGCTCTGGAATTTTACCAAAATAGGTGAATCAACAACTCATAAAAGAAATCTCCTTTTGAGTATCTTGCTCCATATTAAAAACAACCTTTTATCTGGTTATTATTTGCTGATTCATAGCCAGTAATGTGCACAAGAAGGTGTAGGTGAATTAAGGTGACATTTGAGGTGAGTTTTAGGTATACCTATTTCAGCACAATAAACATTGATCTGTAAGAGAGTCATTAAAAAATATTTAATATGAATGCATTCTTGAAATTTAACGTATAGCCGTCGTTTGATCCACCTTGAGTACCTACCTACACTAACGTATTTAGTTACTATTGTTTCCATTACCCAATTATTGCGTGTATACTTAATAATCTAGGACTACTAGGACCCACTAGAACCCCGGGACACTGTGTCTATGGCTCAGTTATATTCGTGAATATATTTGTTATAAACTTGTCTCTCTTGATAACTTTTTGCTCATAAGGTATTTTAATATATAGGTATATAATTAGTAGTGTACTAAGGCAGTAGAAACACGGACTCGTTGAATTCGTTGACTTACTTAGCACATACTTCACAAGTACGACATCATAGGCAGCGTAGCCCACAGTACCAATTCCAACTAATATTTATAAATGCGAAAGTAAATGTTTGTCTGTCTCGCATTCATGCTACTGAACTGATTTAAAGGAAATTGGGTACACAGATAGTCTAGAGCTTGAGAAAGGACATAGGCTATACTTTTTATCCCGGGAAAATGGAAAATCTCCCGGGTACGCGGGTGTAACCGCGGGGAGTGAGTAGTATACAATAAAACAGAAACGCGATTTTCATGTATCGAAATAATCGATAATCTTTAAGCATTCGAGTGGTACTATTGAAACGAGTGATAAGCGAGCGATTGCATACACTTTCCCGTTGCGCGAGGGTATGGACGGCCGGATCGATGCCGCCCCACGTTCACGGTCAACGCCCTCCGCCCGCCCTACGCTTCCGCGTCACCGGGCGCCCCCACCCCCCACCCCCGGCCCCGGCCCCCGGCCCCCGAGATCCCCGCGCTAAATATAGGTACCTCGCTCCGTCGACCCTTCACCAAGATGTTACGAAACACAATTAGACTCACTATTTTGAGACAAGTATTCCGTCTCTGCTTACCGCATTTGTTTAATTTTGGTCGTAGGTAGGTAAAAGGTAAGTAACCAGAAAAAGTATGAAGGCATTGAACAAAATACGCATCGCTACATAAAAGATAAATTAAATTACCCAAGCAGCTAATTTAAAACTAATTGTAGTAAGATATAATGTTACATCGCGTGAGAAATACAATAAAGCTGAATAATTATGCTATTCCCACTAAAAAGATCTTGCTAAAATTTATTTTAAGAACCGTATTTGGCAGTATTCAGCGCCTTAACGTATAATAAGATGAGTGAGACGCACATTAATGTTCATTTAAACATTAACAAATTATCCAAATGTTAAAGTATTAATTTAATTTCGGATGAAAAATATGTTCTCCCGAATGTCTCATACAATCCGAAATGGCAGCTACGAACTAAAAAAATATTTCTCGCATGCTTAGGTGTATTTATTTATTTTTACGGCGGTGTGTAGTTTTGTACATTTTCGATATGGCAATAAATTGTTTTAAATTAAACACGAGGAACAAAATCCCTTGTAGGCAAATGAGTTCCATTACTGCATTTGGCACGACACACCCCAAAGTCTCGCCCAAGATAGTAGCAATTTTTATTTTTCAGGATTTCGAATCCTATTTCGGTATGGACTTAAAATAAATGCGTAATAATAAAAATATTTTCTTTAAGCATTGGAATTTCCATACACTTGTTAGAACGCAGCACTCGGGGTGGTGACCGCGTGGCGAGGCAGACGCATCGCTCGGGGCGGGGGGACATATCGATTAGCATTACCTAAGACGACTGTATATTTTTTACTTAAACATTTCTAAAATACCTTATAAGTCCAATTGATACGATATGATGAAAATTAAGGTGAAACAATCTTACTCTGGCCCAAATGCTAACAGTCCTTGTTAAATAGAAATATGGTTTGTAGATTTGCATGTGTTCCATCCATCGTATGTAAGTTCGAAAATACTTTTGGATTTCTGTATGATAATATTTAGTATCGCGATTGTAATTATCAAACCAGTGACAAATCTAGATAGGTATTTATCTAAATAAAGACAACGAGCAACATCAAACCTGTCATGAATGCACATTCACTTCGCCCTGAAAAGTATCAAATCATGATCTTCTTATTTGGACGTTAATTAAAAACAAATTTTATTGGCTTATCAAAATAAAATCTTATAGAGTAATGGAAGTAAATATTATTTTTAAAACTGAATGTTACGGTAATTAAAATTTTAGTGTTCCAACAACCAAGACAATAAATATAGTAGAAATTTACATACTTAGTTCACTATAATTAAATCAATATTTTATTGGTATTGTCTATAATGAATAACATATTATTTATTCGTACGTGCTATCGTATGTGTATGTGGATAGCTTAGCATAGCTTGATATCACAAAGGCTTGTTACAAGAAAACTGCCTATTGTTGTTAATTCATAGACGCACCTATTTGTGAACTTTGAATGAGTTGTTTAGCTTGCAACTGGAGACCGAACCTCCTGAGAATGGCATCGGACTGTACCTATGTTGGATTGTTTGTTACACGACAAACTATGGACTATTAGAATTTACTGGAATACTTTTATAATGCTAATTGGCCGTATTATCTGAATAAAAATATGAGATGCAGGTTTTTCTTTTAGCCCTCTTGTAATGTTTAGGTATAAAAATATCACAGCACAGCATGCTTTAAACTTTAGACAGTGCTGCATTAATTTTGCTTCATTTTCACTTGTTTGTCGCGTCCTTCCAATAAGTTATATTAGGATAATAAATAAACGATAGCTTATTTTCATTCTGATTACTAATAAATAAATGTTGTTTTACATGAATTACATCCTCCATTATTTCATCATTAGACCTTTTTTTTCTATTTACAATATATTCGCATATAATTGATGTCTAAGAAATACTTGACTCAATTGATAAATGATCAGTTCATACATACCTACATAATTCCCATTCAAACTATATTCACGCTATATATCAAATCAAGTACATGAATTGGTTTCTATTGATCCTTCAATTTAAACCTAGGTACCCTACTGTACACAATATAATGTATAAACTCAACCTTGGCCATAGTGCCTACGACGACCTCGGTACTATTAGTTGTTAGTTGTATTAAGGTGAAGGTTAAGGCCAGGGTGTTTACCGAGGTCCGAGGGTGTTCTGATGGTCATCGTTTGAATCCAAACTCATCATTACAATCGTGATTAATGTATAATAGATATAATAGTATACCTATATAATGAATATGAAGTTTCTTTTTAAATATCTTGTATTGTGTAAGTCTAGTATCTAGTAATAATTGTAATAGTAATATCAAAGACAAGAAGCAATGTACCTACGCCTACATTGCTACTTGGACTATTAGGTCTAATAAATCGATTACTGCGTTGTGAATTCTAAAACCCCATTCGTCGTAGAAAATGGCAAGTACAAACAACAAGAACCTACCCTTATACACAAATAATACAAAAACTGAGTCTGACACGACGAGGGTCCTCAGACATGCGCTATGTATAAAAATTTTGCTAAGTAGGTACCTACAGTGCAGTGAGTGGGTGAGCAGACTGCAGGCAAAGCCGACTGAATCCCGGAAAACTACCGACCCAGTCTAGACATGGGGGCACTTCCCCTCAGCGTCCCTCCCTGCACACGACCCACACCCTCCCGCTTCCCTGGCGCTTTCACCACAACTTGCAGACATTAAAAAAAGAGAACATACCAGTGCTTTTGAGTGATGCGTCGCGTCGTGTAATATGAGAACAAAACACTCGGGGAAATGGAGTTGAAAAATATGAAAGATGTATTCAGGTAGAGCTTCAAGTGCAGAGCTAGTATAGTGTATGGTTTAAACGAGGGCTGGCTGTGTAGGTGGAACGTCAGCCGAAGTAACTAAGTATCTACGTATATGTTATAAGCAATACGAGCAGTAAGCAAATGACATGGTACCCAGTTAAACACGAAATTGTAGGTACTTGTCATTGATAGATTAACTACAATGTAGGTAGGTAGGTACCTATGTTTTAAACCAATTTAATTTAAATACAACATAATAAACAGATAGCTACCATTGAATTCATGTGAGGTCGAGGGTTAATATACCTACTTTATTACATGCATTAGCATATTAATTTGTTGAAAATGTTAGGGTGCACCTTCAGCAAGCACTTTACCGCGATCACCTTGAATTAGGTAGACAATACGATATGCATGATTGACTGTGCTGCAGTGGGTTAGTGAGAGTGAATTACATTGGAGGGGGGTGGGGGTCGGTGCAAGGGAGGGGTCTTGCAGACAGGGTGGTTCGGTGGTGTGGGGCCAGACGGGAGAAGCCCGACGCACCTCGTTTCCGCACCGAAGTGTACTGTAACCGAACTATACACAGACATACCTACATGCAGTTACGAGGGTAATTGCGTACGACAATACTGTCTGGAACATTAGTGACAGTATGTACCTACAAGACAATTTTGCTTTATACTTATCCTCTGAAAATAATATGTTTTGCCCAAAGGTTGTCGCGCCAATGCCGGTAGATAGATAATACGTATATTACGGGCTTGATTGAAACCGAATATACAGTAAGTAAAAACATAAATTCAGAGAATTTTCGTGCTCCATGAATTTCAAATACGAATCACTTAGACGGGTATATTCGAGTTGGTGATAGCGCGTCCCTGACCGAGCGGGCCTTGGTCGCGGACGTCGACTCGCTCGCCCCTGCTGCGACCCTACTATCATTCGCTTGCCGTATTTAATGCTGAGTATAACGAATCATTCGGTCTCTTTTCTGCCACGTTAAATCGACTCAAGTATTGAAATTCAAAGTGGATCATTCATCGCTATTCGCAGAGCCGAACATCAATTCTTTCTGGAATATTGATGGCGAAACGATTTCTCGTTGGTAAATTAATTCCTGTGCTAAGATGAATTTATTTAAGTTAAAATCTAATAATTTATATTTACTTTACATCTTGATCAGATTTGTATAAATAACCTTCCAAACCCCAATAATTAAAATTTAATATTTTTAGTGCACCACGTGGCTCGGTCATTCATCGTTTTTCATTTATTCATTCGTCACAGTGTCTTAGTGTTTATTGGATACGTACTAACCGACCGTTTTCGATTTCTGTAATAGTCATTGCAAGGGATGGGATTATGTATTATAGTTTAGGTATTAAGGTAGATAGAGGTCAAGCGCCGAGGGCGGGTCGTCGGCCGCGGGTCGCATCGCATCTGTATGCGCACCCGCAGCGCAACGGACGGCAAAAACTGCCGCGCCCGCTCTCGACTGCACTGCATTGACGTTGCTCACGTCCTCTTTATATTGAACGTGTTTCTCAAATGATTCTGTGATCATTTAAAAAAGGGTTCACTTAGACACAAAATATACATGCCAATGAGCATTCATATCTACTGTGAAATAAAGTGTTGAATCGGATTTCTAGCTTCGTATATACATGTTTGTATTTATTCTACACCGATACTTACACCGGTACGTAACAAAAATAAAATCTCCTCAATAACATTCGCGGTAATATCGAATAACTTTCTGCAAGTTATCTATAATTAGCAAACGAGCACTATGAAAAGTGAAAATACTGTAAAGTAGTGAAAAGTTTAATCGGTCTTTAAGCTCTGTAATTTATAAACATCGAGTGAGACTTCCCTGACTTGCTACCTTCCTGCATAATTTAATTACATATATACATTACCTAGGCACTCATTCCCCTTGCAACTTCTATGTAATTTAGTTACGCGCGTTGCAATGTCGTTTAGCTGTAAGATTTCACTCATTGAATACTTTCCACTAAAGTGCTAGTTCACATAGTAATTTTTATAAAAACAACATAATCATAAGTTATAGTGTAAAAAGGCTTTGTCTTTCACTCAAATTTCCATCGGACCCGTTATTCCTCAACTTCGTTACAGATAAAAACCTCGAAATTTAAACAAGTAATTAGTAAATATATGTTTATCGCCTCTAAATAAATCGTATAAAGACAATGCATTGAAGTTATGTACCTACTTATAAACTGTCATATCTTTTTATAAACAAAAGATATAAAATTTATGACATAATACACGTAGTTACTTGAATGAAACGTAAATAAACTACTTTTAGTATAATAAAATATGCCTTGCAGGTACGAGGTATTCACCTCACCATGCGGGTACTATATATAGACTACGTGAACTCTTTGCTACCACTTAGTATCGCAGTATAAATCCTACCTATAAAGAGACAAATAAAGAAAATAATTTTTCTATTAATTTAAAAGTAACGTTTTACATGTGCTCTTGAATACGACTCGTAAATGGGCTAGGATCCGGTCGTGCCCGTGCAATGACACCCAATCTCAATGCCCTTTGGTCCTGCATCGCTAATGTTCTGTTCTGATTCATACACTGACTCCATTAACATCTATTTCTGCACCCATTTTAAAAGCAGTACAGATTTTTAGGTAAGCAACGAACTTCAAGATCTCGCAACTTTGGTTTGGTTTATATTTTTTTTTGTGCCAGTAAAAATAAAGTTTATTGCGCAGACACAAGGTATATTATTAGAATTATTATATCTAGTGCGGCCACAATGATGAGTCATTGATATCTAGCTTTGGAAGGCTCATAGGGATTTCCAGTATTGATCAGGCCACGCCGCCACCCTATTTTCTTGGGAAAAACGGGATGCTTCATGTATTTTCCAAGATAAAAGCAATTATGTTTATGACTAATATTGTTTCCTTTCTGTTTTTACGACAAGCATTTATTTTATGAATTAAATAGACTTGATGAATTTCTTTTAAATACTGATAAAGTAACAACTGGGATATATAAGGTTATTAAATTTAATAATTGTTACACTACATGGAATAAGCAATCAAACAAACCATAGGTAGGAAAGCGTTACAAAATTGCGAACGAATTCTAAATTAACTGACTGTCATGCTACGAGTAGAATGATTTTAGTTAAGCGCCAAAATTTACAACCATAAATCTTTTTCATGTGTTTTATGCCGTATCCTAGACAATTTGGTAAGAAAATCATGTGAAAAGTACAGCCTATGTAGACAGTGTACTTTCGTAGCAATCACGTAGCACGGGTCTACGAGTGGGCGCGGCGGCGGCGCGGCGGCGGCGGGGCGGCGGCGGAGCGGCGCGGCGCGGTCGGCGACGTGCTTGCTTGCAGGTCACTGGCACTGCCCGGCCACTGCACCCGACTTGCTTAGATACTTCTAACATTGCAACTTTTTTTTCTATTGCCAACATTCTCAGCCTGCAACGTTCGAGCAACTTTTATATCATAGGTACGTACGTTTCTATTTGAACTGCATTTACCTTAAGGGTATTTATAAAAGGTTCACTGTTTTAATGTGTCCTATAGAATTATGTTACTTGTATAATAATAATAAAAAAATATTTTATAAGATCCGGTCATGTATTCGTTCGATTTGAACGTAAATGAAAATATTCCCAGGATCTAAGTTTAGTTATGCGTTGATATTATAATTTTTACGGGAACAAACATCTGAAATTGTTACATATGACTTGTGTAAGTATTTCATAGCAATATTTATTATTTAGTTTGATAAGTGTGTAGATCACATTATGAATCACTTTCGCGGCGGGTGCGCGAGCGCAGTCGATTCGCATCGAAAGTGCAACGCCCCGGTGAACTTCGCGCTACTATAAGTGGGCCGTGCAGTGCAAGCGCTTTTATATTTAGTTTTGCACTTACTAGGTATACAAGATTATGTAATATCTGTTTTAAAGACAAACTTTAGTAAAATTCTATCAAATTACCAAAAATGTAAATAAAGTCTAATTCGATGAACATCGATTTGAATGTGTTTTGCTGTAACAAATATAAATAAACCTAAATGTTCTTAAAGTTCAAATTCATATTTTCCCTATGTTTATTTTGATTTACTAACTAACTACTGTCACTCACCATAAACCCACCAATAATATTTGTATTCTTTCTTTACAAGTATTATAAGTTTATTTATTTAGTTGCATTAATCTTATAACTAAACTATTAGTTATGTTACAGAAATATTCATTTATTTATCTAGCATATTTTATGTTAATTTGCGCCCAGACCACGCTACATCTTTTTTTCCTGAGGCTTCTCACGTTACAGGTAGGTTGTTAGCTAAAAGCAACGCCGAGGAGTTGCCGCAGCTTGATATCTAACTCGGCAAGCATGCTCTGAAATAGTCAGGACGAGATCTATTTCCCGGGCAGCTGCGCGCGTTCGTTGCCCTGCCGCAGGGCGTTAGAAGTGCAACGATCTCTGCAATTATCGCTGCGCCCGCGCAACTCTAAACTTGAACTGCGAGCAATGCGCCGAGCGTGCACCTCACCTTCACTGCTTAGAAAGCAACACTTATTACATCTAACGCTCACTCACTAGGTACGCTACCACGCGCTGCGTTTACCACAGTGGAATCAAGTAAAAGCGAGAGCGATTGTCGATTTCAAAATGTTTCTAGATTGTGGTAGGTATATTATATTTCATATTCAATAGTATTTTTGTGACCTCTCGTACCCCTTCCTATGAAAATAGACAGGATTTCAAAAAGGTTTGAGTTGATAAATAATTTATGTGCAGGTGCCATACATAGCCGTCACTGTAAACAAACACTTTATTTCAAATTTGTCTCGCTATACGGCGGTTCTAATTAATGTGTACGGTACCTATCTTCAATAGTATCAAATGTGACTAGAATGATGTTAGGATAATCAATAGACTTTAAGTATACCGGCAGCCCGTCAGGGTCACTAACCACAAAGCCAACCGCTTTTTGGTTAGTGACCCTGACTCTCAAGCCGTGCGGGTCGTGGGTTCGAATCCCACCCAGGACAAACATTTGTATGCATGAATATATCTGTTTGCTCTCTGTCTGGATGTAAATATCTATACAAGTATGTATTTAAAAGTAGTTTATGTAGTATATCAGCTATCTGGTTACCATAACACAAGCTCTGCTTAGTTTGAAATCAGATTGGCCATGTGTGAAAAATGTCCCAGGATATTTATTTATACTTATTAAAAGAAACAAATAAAGAAAACAAATACCCTATATAGTATACTAAAATATTATGAAATAGTCTTGGTTAACAAACAAAAACATACAATTAAAATTTAATACCGATCTATCAACATTCTTTGTTGATACTACATCTTGATTTATTCACACGCTTTCCTACAATCAAACTCATCTCAATAACCATTATATATGCTATATGGCTCAATGACAATACAGAAAAATATTTGTACAAGAGCGTGTTATGATTTCTCAATCAATTTTGGTTGTATGTATGCCGCTTACTTTGAATCAGTGAGTGTTTTTCAAAACATTTTGTCGTAATGGAAATGGAGACTTGTCTGGTGTCCAGTAATATTAGTCAATCACTAAAATACTACTACTGTTCCCTAGCTGTTGTTGTAGTACGAGCACTTTGGTCATATTGAATAATCCGCCTTTCGTTTCACGTAAGCTTTTGGAGACTTGACATCTAGCAAGCATAAATGGCTACAATGTCCATTTGGCATTTTCCAAGTGGCTATCTAGGAGTTGGATTGTTATAGACATTACCCCATTTTAGCGTATTTTATAACATCTGTAAAATAACTTGGTAAACAGTACGAATTGGGCATGATAGGTTGATCATCAGGCGGCCACGATAACTACTTATATAAAACAAGAAGTGAATTTACATCTCTTATGATTGTATTATGTCCTGGTAGTTGGTTGCACTGAACTGCATTCTTGATCCGGCATCGCGCCTGGGTCATACACGCATACCTACTGTGATATTTATTGCTCTGATTGTTGATAATTTGTCTATTTTATTAGGTAAAGTCATAAAATACTTATTAGGGTGTTGCGTACAAAATTATACGAATAGTAAAAAAAATAAAAGGCAACAATTTATTATACAATTACGATCATATAAAGTTAAAGAATAACAAGTTTAATTTTACACACATCCTAAACACTTGTTTAGTAACTCAGTTCACGAACAATCATTATGAACTGTCAAGTTTCTCTACAATCTACCAGGGCAACCGAAGTAACAAGGAGTTGGCACGTGGCAAGAACAGCGGGCGCAATGCAATACATTACGCATGCAATTGGAAAGATATACCATAACAAGTAAGTGCAAAGAGGACGGAGAATGTTCATGTGCTTGCCAATGCGACTGTGACGTAAAAAACGTATGTGTATGTATGCAGGTAGGCACCTACGCATTTTGCGTTGGCTATAAGCTTTGTGGTAGTGCGTTAAAATTTTTTGTGTTCCATAAATAATAATCATATTATAAGCGTTAAATGCAAGTAGCAGAGCTTCCATTAATCGTTGCATTGCACCATTTTCAAAATCCACACTGTAATATTAATTGAATATTAGAAATAACGAAGCAAACAATATTATTGCGATACTGAAAATTAAATAAATGAGAATTCCTAGAAAATATTAATTTTCCAAAAAATATCCCCATATTGTTTAGTGAACGATTTCGTTGATAACGTTTGACACACAAACGCACTGTGCAATGACCCAATGCAGTTGACGTATGCATGTGACGCGGTTACGTCGACGAACGAAGCGATGCAACGAGCGACTGCCTCCCACGTTCTGCTCTCCTGATAGCAAAGGTTCGCTCACTGCACAACCCTTTACTGGTCCTAAATGTTGGAGTGGTAGTACTTTACTCATCTCTTTCGCAAATCATTCGATTAGCTGCGGCGTTAAAAAGGCCGCTTTAGCAATATTGCAATAATTATGAATGAACATCATATCTCAAATTCATGCAACTTAACTCATGAACCAGCGCGAACTCAGGCGGGCGGCGCGGGCGCGGCGCGTTTCAATCCGACGTTTTATACTTATGATATGACTTGGCCCATTTAATTGATTATTATGTTTTTCATAGTACATACTTCGAATTACTCCTAACTAGTGGCTACCCGTGGTTTCACCCGCGTACCCGGGTGATCTTCCATTTTCCCGGGATAAAAAGTACCAAGCCATGTCCTTTCTTAGGCTCTAGGCTACCTCTCCTGCACCTGTACCTAATCTGTGTACCAAAATTCATTTAAATCGGTTCAGTAGTTGTAGCGTGAAAGCGAGACAGACAAACAGACAGTTACTTTCGCATTTATACAATTACCTAGTTAGGATTGTTTCGAATGGATTGTGTTGTTTACATGTTTCGTTTACAAACATTCTAACCGAAATAAATATGGACATAAGGCAATGAAAAGGTTGAAAATAATGATCATTCAAAATTGTCTTTATTAAATTGGCAGGCCATACGTGCCGGGTACCTTTCATCTCCGGGAAGTTCAAGGACGCCCGGGAAACCGTGAGGCGGAAACTAGCATATAAACCTTGGACTTACTATTTTAGGGCCTACACTGAATGGCTTTGCATTTTGGAATATTGATGTTTAACATCTGTAACTGTCCACATGGTTATGAATTTGACTGTATTTTCTAAAACAATCATAGTCGTCCAAAACTTTTCTCTTGATAGAGACGAGATTTAGTCTGTCATGCATGCCCGAAACAATCTCATGGCGTCAGTGCTTCCAGTTACAACAAAATATACGAGCTAAGTTTAAATAGCTAATAATTCAGGAATTTTAAAATTTAGTTGTTTTGTTTAGTTTTAATTGTATGAATATTAGTACTTTACCTACTTACTTCCAGCAAGCGCAGCGTAGGGCGCCCACCCACAAGGTGTACTGGCGACCTGACAAGGGTCGCTGGAACCCGCTGGATGCAGGCAACCTACAACCGGTCTGCGTGGAAGTCAATGGGGGAGGCCTATGTTCAGCAGTGGACGTCCTTTGGCTGATATGATGATATAATGACCTACTTTCTTGCTATTATCTTTTCGTGTATGCTTTATTTATAGGTACTTTTTCCTATTTTTAAGAGTAATTTGAGCCTTCATAACACAAAAATAATGAACATAAGTATTAACAGACTGGCCACATAAATAATTGTAAAGTACGCAAGTTCTAAGATGACATTGTAACTGTATATACGAAACCTTGAACAAGGAAATTAAATTCAGTTCCGGGTGCATCCCGCCGCTCGCATCGATCGGCCGTGACCATGGCAACGCGGAGCGAAGTGCGTGGGTCAGGGGCGCCGGGCGCCGGGCGCAGCGCAAGCACCCGCCCGCTTCAGCCAACTCGCACTACTCTACTCTGTCTAACACACTGCACTCGTTTATCGAACAAGTAGCACACACCATCCACAAATGAAAGACAAACCATAGAAATTTAATACACGGATCATTTTCCTTACATACATTTTATTATTTCAGACTTGAGTCGGAGGTTACCTACTGCTATTAAAGTAAACGTTCGGAAATAAATAACATGAACCGATGAGCTAGCTCAGCATCATTTTCCATTTCTGTTACAACTTATAATGGGATTAATCTCTCCCAAAAACTTATAATGTGATGAACCTTTTAATGTTTCGTCAAGAAGACTGACTAATTTGAGTTGAGTACCAGTGGCATCGTTGTCAACCCAAATGCGTTGTCAACTTTGAGGTTTCTCATGCCCGTAAAATCACTGACTCCTTGCCGCAGCAGTAGTGCACTTATACATCAAGAGCGAAATACCTGCGGTGGTGGTAATATGTAGTTCCCAATTCCGGTCTACGATCGAATTGTAATTTATGCTGGGCCGGGCTTCGTTTAGTACCTAAATCAGATGATTTGTTTAAATAAATACACGTGAGTGGTACCCATGTATTTTAAAGTCCTCATCAATCTTCCGTTTGCTTGTTCTCGAAATGATTACGATTAAAAATAAATTAATAAGCTACCTTGAAATGTACTTGAAAGGTCGGTCACTATATTCCGTTAATATTTTTTATCAGAATGCTTTATTAATGCATATAGGTATATACCTATATGTTTGCTTTTTTATTACGCGAAGGCATAAGGCACCTCAAACAACATTTGTAACATTGCTGATTTCTTATCAATGACCTTCACACAACTCTTGGACTTGCACAATCAAACAAATACAAAAGTAATGTAAAAATGTTTTTTCATTATTTTCTAGTATAATATTTTAAGGTAGTCTCAGCCAGTAGATTTTCTTGTTCAACGCAAAGGTACCTACTAAGCATATTATTGCTACCCAGGGTAAGAAACTTAAGTAGGTTTAAAGTAATACCTATATGTACCTATCCGACCGTAATAATGTCGGTCGGTAACTCGGTATGTACCAATTTTTATGCATTGATTGTTCGTTTTCTTATTCCTTACATCTTAATAATTTATAATGCCGTGAAATAATTATGGGGCACGTGCTTCGAAAATATATGTGGCCATGACCCTTGCTCGGTCACACTAGCGAGGGTGGAGGCGGGTGCGGGCGGGGGTCGGTGCGAGGTGCGGGATGTGCGGGATGAGGGACGGGACGGGTTCAAAGCGAAGGACAACCGCGGGTGGGGCGAAAACATCTTTCAGTCAGAATTTCAGCTGAATCTATATCGTCTCACAAAAACCTTACTGGAAAACACCAGGAAACACCTTTAGTGAGCAATTAGCTGGGTTTACGAATGAGTTATTGTTATGAAACAATTTATAAGTGTTGCGAGTGACGCTTCGTGACCTCGACCAAGGTTGCGCGCCGACACTTCCCTGTATACTCAGCCGTTTATAGCGTTCATATCTACACATGTATCTGCCTATTTATAGTGAACAATGTTATATTACATACACTTTTTCAATTCAAATCATTCTTCCAGATCATATACTAATAATTTAACTTGAAATCCTAAGTTAATAGTGAACAAGAAATTATACCGCACGTATTTACTACCTACTACTAATTGGTATCGAATGTTAAATATCTACCTATAAGCTGTATCGTTTCAATCAATTAGTACAAATTATTTACATACACACTTAATTATTTATTTTAAGTTAAATAGGTTTTTAAAGAAGAACAACAGAAGGAAACAATGTAGAAACAATCAAAGTGTGATAAATAGGTAGATAGATACACATCGCAAATGAGTAGGTATCGTACTCAGTAGGAAGTAATTTGCTCGCACAGAAGGTTATGGCGATATGATAACACACATAATATCATACACAGTTGACTCTAGGCACATAAGTGGATTAGTGCACAGTCACATTGTAATTAACAACCTATTCTTAGGCTGGGTACATACCTACATACTTACCTAACGAACGGTAGGTACTGAACACCGTCGAAGAAAATGTGACCGTAAAATATTAAGGGTGAGACTACCGGACCTTCTCTCATTCATTTAATATGTACGGAATTATATTACAGTTCTGCAAATATACAATCGTTCTAATTCGATATTTCAACAATCTTCGGTTATTACTCATTAATACAGATCGTTATATCTTTGTTAGTTTTCAGTGGGTTTTCAGTACATTCAATGATAGCATTAGTGACTCATGTGACGGATTAATTTTGAATCAGCGAAAGAGTTTGCAAACAAACAGGGTGCAGGGGTCGCGAGCACCTGCTGCGCCCGCGCCTTTGACATTGCCAGATAAGATACGGCTATTATTTTGTCACTGCTACCAGTCCAATGTCACAGTGACCTTAATGACACCGAATGACGCGTCGGCACCACACGTTCGTCGTACTGACCTTGTGATATTTATCTAATCTCATTCGCGAAAATAGTGTTGACAAGATTATTTTTCCCTATAGGTATGCACGTGTCGGTTTGTAAAATAAGAACTAAAATTGTTTTAGCGACATAAATTGGGCAAATTTCTGGATGTCTGGATAAAATATGAACATATTTGCGCCAATCGGGAACAGGGAAGGCGGATGATAACACAAGGACAAAGAATGGAACTGGTCAGTTAAATAGAATATTTATTGGCAACTACTCAAATGAAAAGTAAACCAATCCGCCACAACGTTTTTCGGATATGTCTTGCTTGACCGATTTTCCACTGAATAAAGATAGATTTAGTTAATCGTTTAAGTAATGGCGATTAGCGATTTAAGAAAAACTAGGTCAAAGGTCAAAATTTCATGTGCGAAGATGAACTATTTATATGAATGGATTTTTATTAGTCAATCACGACAGAATGGTTGAACAGATATGAATGAAATTTGGCCTAGGGATATTTTATAGTCTAGAATACCATATGTGCTATGTGGAACGCCAGTGGAACCGTGAGGGGGAAGTGAGTTTTCATAAATTAAATTCAAACGAAACTACATCAAAAACTAGGATAAATAAGGTAGGTATGTTTTTATTTCTAAAACTTACATTTATGTACCTACGTAATTTAATTTTCAAAACCTACCTGTTCTTACGTGAAATTGGTCGGAAGTTAACCTCTTTTATGGATTAGTAGAATGTATCTACTCTTTTTTATGTATGAACAAGATTTGAAAAAAAAACTAAGTAGATTGGTACCTACCCAAATACAATTCTAATTAGGAATATCACTTACGTTACGAATGATATTTAATACCTTTTACCATGTCTTTTAATCATATAGGGTCGATCGACAGAATATGGAAGAATAATACGGAAGATTTTAAGATCTTTGCAAAATGTGCATACATAAAAAAAAAACCAGGCGGCGTAGGCCCATGGGAAGGCATTTGATAATCATGGTTTCAAATGAACATGAAATATATAGGTATTAGGGTGTTGTGATTTTAACAAAAAAAATACTTCGTTATTCGTACCTGGCGGGGCAACTATTTGACTAACCCCTTTTAGGTTCAATCTAAATAGTACAATAAACCCTTTACTTAAAATCCGGCAAATATCTATTATAAAAATACCTATCAATGAACATAAAGTTATGACCTTCATCACCCGTCGTCATCACCCGGAAATTACTGTGTAGCAGTAAACGCGCTGCGCTGTTACAATTTTCCGAAGCAGGAAGCAAAAATCCACGGCGACCAAGGCGAATTAAAATTATAATGCTCAATAATGAACCTATAGATAAATAAACATTTATCTAGAATTATTTATTACATATAAATAATCTCCATCAAACGAAACTGCAGAAAATCTCCTTCAAATACTAAAAACATTTAGATAAATAAAATCCTTACCTAAATCTGGAATGGAGCTGGATGGTTCTTCAAAAGATGGTGGCTTGTGGAGACGTGGTGGTGGTGGTGGTGGCGGCGGCGGTGGTGGGCGCATGCACTGGATCACGGAGTGCGTCGGTGCCGCCAGGAGCACGGGGGCGCGGAACTCCTTGCCAGGAGGCGCCGGCAGCTCCAGCCGTCTCGCGCCGGGCATCATCTCAGGCTCGTATCCCCCGTCCAAGGGTTCTCGCTTCGGTGACAACTTCGGATAACACTGCATCTTTATCACCCCGAAAACTGATCAGTCCTTATTTTCTAATCAAAGCAAAAAATCTAGTCTAGGAAAACTCCCATAAAAAACTTTAAAATTATTAAGATCCGTCCACAAAGCACATTAACAACTAGTGCAGAAATCTTCCAGTATTTACATAGACATTTCAGTGCATTGTTTATGTTGATATCGTGCGAAGTTTAAGGGCAGCGAATTGGATGCCGTGTTCGAGCGCGTATCGTGCGTGCGCGGCGCGCCGCTCGACTCGCGAGACTCGTTCGCTCGCCGCGGCAAACTTTCTCTCACTGGCGTGGCGTGGCAGGCGGTCGCACAGCCGGACGAAAGTGAATCTGCAACGTGCGCCCCTCGCCCTCTCCGCCCTCAGGTGTCCTGCACCGCCCGCCCAGCGCCGCCGCCGCCACACCGCCGCCACACCGCCGCCGCCGTCGATGCCGCTGCAACGCCCATCCGACATCAACTTTAACCTTCACTCTGACCTTTACTCGAGTGCACTGCACTCCCAACACGTAGACACTTTACTCAATTTTAATAGCAGTGCAGATATTGAATCGTTTTTCAATTCAATAAATGTTGGACCTCGGAAAATCCGAAAGAAACGATGCTTTACGATGATGAGCTGTGTGTAATTAAATGACTGCATCATGTAGGTAATTTTTTGTACATTAGGTACCGTGAAATATGCCAACATTGCCAATAAACCAAACTTTGCCCGAAACCCAATTTACAAGCATTTCTTTGATTTACAAAAATATGTTCATATATTCTGGCAACATTTATTGATTTTGGGGTAATCTAGATTATATGTATGGCAGCACTAATCATCGTGTTTCCTGCTTGCTTCGCTCAGTAACTTGTAGGAACTCGTCGAGTGAAGGGTGTGTTTTTGCGGGCAAATTGTGGCACAAATTTGGAAACCTATCTGATAGAAGAAAATGTGTGGAGTTAAAAAGCATCAACAACTCTCTAGAATGTACAACAATAAAATACAGAGATAATGTTGTTGGTGTCCCACAAGGAAGTATTTTGGGACCATTATTATTTATTAAATTATTTACATAAATGATTTACCTACCGCTACAGACCACCAAAGTATCTTATTTGCTGATGATATATCCTTGGTTGTATCCAGCAAAATTGAAAATCATGAACGAACCGTGAATTCTGCTGTAGATTCTATTCATAAATGGTGAAATGCAAACAAACTATGTATTAATTTATCTAAAACTAAATATATGAATTTTCATAACTACAAATCAAATAATGATAAACAATGTCTTAATATAGTATGTAACGCGGAAAAAATTTAACATGTTAAAGAATACAAATTTCTGGGCTTCTATTTGGATGAGCACTGTAACTGGAAGTCTCAAATTGACTATGTTTGTAAAAAACTAAACAAGTTTGTGTTTGCATTAAAGCGCCTAAGATGTATATCAACGCAGTATACTGCTTGGATTGCCTATCATGGTTTTGTTGCATCGGTCCTAAGGTACGGGCTTTTTCTCTGGGGTCAGTGGCGGATTTACCATTTTGCCGCCAGTAGGCTATTCAATTTTTGCCGCCCCTACTGACCTTTGAAATTCAATACGCTAGTTTAGTTCACAATCATATGAATTAGACCAGAGTCGTTATTTGTGGAAACAAAAAAATATTGTAGTAGGATGAAACCCGTCACAAAAGGACGAGAATATAACAAGAATTAAAGGAAAAATAAATTACGGGCGATCTGAGCTCGGGAAGGGGGGGGGGGGGGGGTGAGCTTTAAGGGTAAAAAACGGTTAGTCTCGATTTCCGGCAAAACTACAAGTCCTATAGAAAAATAATTAATGACGTAGTTGTAGGTAATAAAGGGATCTACAACTTTTGTATTTTCACTTTTTTCACATTACCTCAAAATTTATGTGAAAAGTTCTTCACGAAATTTGGTGAAAACTTACCTTTGTATGTCCTAAAGTCACTGTAATTTTTTTGATTTGAAATATTTATTTATTCGCCTTATTTTGACTAAATATTGAAAAAACTGCCTAATTTTCAATCGAAAAATCTCATGTCAGAATATCAGCTTTTAGAGTCTGGCTAACGAAAGTTGGCCCCAGAATATTGGCGGCAAATTTAAAAAATACATGCATGACAACACTGAAATTATACTATGAAAATTGGAATACTACTTTGATACTTGGTAATTCATTATTAAAAATATCATTTACATAGTTTTTCAATAAGGACGCTCGAACTTTAGCAGCGCATAGCGGCCATTTCGGTAATGCGATTGCTACTAAATTTGGCATGAATATATATTTTGTCGTGACATTTCACCATGGAACGCTACACGCTTCAACAACGCGTAGAAATTGTGTAAAATTTATTATCAAAACCAGTTGTCTATTCGCCTACGTTCTGTGCGTTGTGTTCAATTTATGGCGTTCATCGTGTGACTTAACACCGCTCGATTACTTTCTGTGGGGTAACATGAAATCTTTAGTGTACGCAGATAAACCACAGTCAATTGTTGCCCATAGACAGTATAAGAACATAGTTCTTACTATTTCATCAACTCCTTCGACATCTTGCAGATTCTCTGTTAAAGAAAGTTAATCGTTTTAAAAAAACCATTGTATGTATTTTAATTGTTTTTTTTTCCTCTGTTATATATCGTTTTGTATGTACAATAAAGCATATAATAAATAATAAATTACCAACAAAAATACAGCAAAAAATAATTATGAGTATATACGTAAAACATAGGTGATGTTATTAAAATGAATACGTTGACTGATGCGATGTACGAATGAATATAATTACTTAGTTTTATTCAATACGAAGAAGCGTAAGTAACTTATTTGTAAGGATACGTAAATTATAAATCAAAATTTTATCAAGACGACTGGATAGGTTCAAAATATCAAAATAATATTGTCTACTCAAATTGACGTTGACGTTCATACAGAGTTGCTATATAAAAAGTTCGCAAATAATTCCAAGGCCTACTTTCGTTAGCCAGACTCTAACAACTATTTTCGCATGTTTCTTGCAATATTATGTTTTGTGGATTTGTAATTTTTTTATATATCAATGTTACATAGAATCATACGTTTTTCAAGTAAGTAATTATTTGTGAATTTTACTAAATAGCTCAATATTTTACATAGTGAAAGTACAAAAATCGGTTTCGATTTTATGCATTTTCTGAGAACATTTACCATAGTAATGTATGTATATATATTTTTACATTATCAGGAAGAAGAGATTTCAACGAACAATAAACTCGCTGGCTTTTTAAAAAAAGCTGAAATTTTGACGTGAGATTTTTCGATTGAAAATTTGGATATTTTTTCGATATTTAGTCAAAATAAGGCGAACCAATAAATATTTCAAATCAAAAAATTACAGTGTTTTTAAGACATACAAAGGCAAGTTTTCATAAAATTTCTTGAAAAAATTTTTTTTTGGATAAGATAAAAATAAAAAACCAAAAACTTGATTATTTGAACTTTTCACATAAATTTTGAGGTAATGTGAAAAAAGTGTCAACACAAAAGTTGTAGATCCCTTTATTATCTACAACTTTGTCATAAATTTTTGTTCTATAGGACTTGTAGTTTTACCGGAAATCGAGACTAACCGTTACCTTTAAATCTCATCCCCCCTCTTCCCGACCTCAGATCGCCCGTAATTTATTTTTCCTTTGATTTTTGTTATATTCTCGTCATTTTAAGAAGGGTTTCATCCTACTACTATTTTTTTTCGCTTTTTACCATTTTCAAAGCTATCGAGATTGGTCTATATATTTTACAGCGCGTTTAATAATATACTAATATTATAAAGCGGAAGAGTTTGTTTGGTTGAACGCGCTAATCTCAGGAACTACTGATCCGACTTAAAAAATTAATTCAGCATTTGATACTCCATTTATCTAGGAAGGCTATATATCATGACGCTACGACTAATAGGACCGGAGCACTAATGAAGAATGTTTAAAAATCGGGATTATGTTTTTCCTTTTGAGAGCTTCCGCTGCGTCCGTTGCGTTAAAGGTTAAAGTTTCTCTAAAATAATGTATGACAGAATTGTTTCCCTTCAAAAGTTCTATAAAAAAGCCCGCAACAGCATATGTCTATCTGTTAAGGTTGGCTCACTATAACCATTTTTATACTTACCAAATTTGTTCTAAAATAAAGCATTACTTGTTAATGTGTTTTAAAAAAGATGATATTAATCCTTATCCAAGTAAATACGTTATTCATCACAAGTATTTAATTTAAAACAAAATTGCCATTTATTCAATGAATATCTTAGGAGATATCCCAAATTTAAAAAACATCGCAGCAAAATAATGATCAAGTATTGCGCGCGCCTTCATGTACTGGGCCAGCGGGCAGGCATTTATTAGCTCTGCGAGACCATTCTTCTACGTAAACAAAGACAGGTTGAAAGTTAGCGTTAGCCCAAAGTAACTGTCGCGGGCAGAAACTATCTTTTATATACGGATTACGGACATAAGTGTGTTCAGTATACTGTGCATTACTAATATGTTAACATTTTTGTTACACGTTCCTTTGTGCATATCTTAATTTTTAAATATAATAAAAAAAAATTGGGCCAAATTTGCCGCCCCCTAAAATCTGCCGCCCTAGGCTCCAGCCTACTCAGCCTACTGGTAAATCCGCCACTGTCTGGGGTAACTCAACTAACATAAATAAAGCTTTTATTGTCCAAAAAAAATGTATTAGAGCGATATGTGGAGCAGGCCCATTTGAGTCATATAGGCCACTTTTCAAAAAAGTTAATGTTTTACCTTTAGTGTGCATTTACATTCTGCAAACAGCTGTTTTTGTTAAAGAGCACAATAAACTGTTTAATAGATATAAGGATCAAATCCATTCCAGAATAAAAAATAGAGATCCCACGAGAATACTTCTACCGCATTGTAAAACTGCTCTCTATATGAAAAATTCTAGTTCTATGTGTGCCAAAGTTTTTAATGCTATTCCAAAGGAAATTCGAGAACTTCCAATAAGGCAGTTTAAAATTAAATTGTACTATCCTACTAATATTATAAATGCGAAAGTTTGTAAGTATGGATGTTTGTTACTCTTTCACGCTCCAACGGCTGAAGGGATCTGCTTGAAATTTGGCACAGAGCTAGAATATGTTCTGGAATAACACATAGGCTACTTTTTATCCCGGAAACGCGGGTGAAACCGCGGGGAGCCACTAGTTTTTTATAAATTGCACGACTTTTTGAAATGATTTTATTTATTGTTATATGATTTTGTTTGTTATGGTATTTATGATTTATTTAATAATTTATTTGATTTGCAATTTATAGATATTTAAATGACATTGTTAGGTTATTAATTGATTTTTATTTGTATTATTATTGTACAATGTTTAACATTTTTATTTTTTTAAATTATTTAACTATAAAATAATTAAGATTTGCATGCCATGTTAATAATGAAGTATGCATGAACAATATAAATCTATTGTAACCTTAATGTAACCATACTTTTAGCAAATAAATTATATCCTATCTTCTATCCTATCTTAATAAATAAGAACATTGCCTTAATTATTATTACTGAGAGTCGTACTCATTTGCTTAACTCGGTCAATGTTAATGCCAATAGATAACCAGTTAGAAAGATAACTTATCATTTCCGTGACTATACAGGGCCGATATAAAACGCTCAATCGATTCGTCGTGTTCTGGGCGGTTCGAGCACGCACGCTGATAACAACTGATAAAGATCTAGTAGATAGCACAGAGACTAAACTGGACATGATCATAACGGTTCAAAGTATCCACCAAACTGAAGAGGCTTTATCGATGATAGAAGATAATACACGATTTTGTTATCAACTCCATGAAGTGCTACGAACGAACATGTCGGTTGTGTTACGCAATATTAATTATCGAGATCTATCTTATTTTATATAAATGTATAGAAAATAAAATATCAATACTAACTTCTTAATAAATAATACTAATAAATAATTAATAATAAGGGCAGTGTATGCAAACAATGAGTCCAATATTATAAACCGTTGCTAGGTTGGTCCGATACGCACTAGAATTAGACATAGTATGTAATTAGTATTTAGGTCTGTAATGTATCGATATGTGCTAATATCGGAAGATGAACTAAAGGGAAAAAAATTGTAGGTGAACATTATAGCACATGCTTAGCGACCACAAAGTATGCACAAAAAAGTCAGAATAAAAGACTGCGAAGGTTGTGGGTAAAAACAAATTAACTCTAGGTTAATTGTATTTATAAGTTACGTTTATTACAATTTTTATTATTATTTTACGGAACGCTTTCCTCGCAACGTGTATGTACCTAATTGATTTTCAAAATTATTTTTTCAGTAAAAAACTTACAATCACTCTAGTACTAAATGGAATCGACCTAAGTAAATAATGCCCCAGAAATTTTCGTATTCACTTAGTTTTGCTGAAATTATCGAAGGACCCTGCATCTTACTTATATATTTTTTAAATAAAGTATTAGGTCTGGTCTGGTGTAGAGTAGCATATAGTTGATGAGGTGAGCCGGGGAGAGGGGGTGGGGGTGGGGGTGGGGGTGAGCGGTGCAGCCGCGGGGTGCGACGGGGTCACTGCCACCGGCGCGGCCAGGGCCGGGATCGAGGCTCGCGATTATTTTGGCGACATGTCTCAATGAACTCGCTTTTACGATAAATCCAATAATGAGCATTAAATATCTACCTACTAATAGAATACTGAATAAATTGCAACGAATAACCGCTTTTTTCTGGTATGTTGGTAAAGATACGTACCTCGTGTAGTTTAAAAAAAATGTGTCCTTTTTGTTTGCAGGATGTCCTTCTATCGGAGCAAGGAACTACTAATTGTTATCATTTGTTACTAAAACATTTCTATTAATCAGTACTATTAATGTAAAAAACAGACAGTGGGGTATAAAATAATGTCCCCCTTAAAAATTTAAATGTGTATTCCTTTAAGCACCCAAAGTATGCAAATGTCAGGGAATAACGCCTAAACAGGCATGTTTTCTTTTTACACATAATGTGTAATAAACAATTACATACATAAGTATTTATTAGTTACCGAATATAACATGTCGTTTACTCTCTCATCTAACTATATATATATATATATCTTGTAAAACTTGTCTCCTTATAAAAAAAAACCTACTGTAAGGTTTCCTTAAAGTATGGAAATCAAAATAAACTAGTGTAAGAATAAATTGATTACCAATTACGAACGGCCTAATTCAAATCTGCATGTAAGCTATGGTTAAAAAAAAAAAATAAACACCATGGGAACCATGACAATCCGTGCCAGTGTATTTGAGTTAAACATGTCCAAAAATGGAAAATACAGGCGTCGCGTCAGGTTTTCTTGCCATTATCTAGGTATTATATACTCATGTTAGCACTACAAACAAGTCTATTAGTTCAATCTGTCATATATTTAGGGGAACTAAGTAGGTATAACCAAAAATACTTTAACAGAGAGGTAAATTGTGTATTAATTTAAAGATCTGTCTCGCTGGACGGCTAGTTACAAATAAGCCGTCAATCTCACGTTCGTCTGCACATTCTGCTACTGAGATATCCTTTCAAATTTCCTTCTGCTATGATCTATATATGGTACTATGGTCTATATGTTGTGGTCAGTCGCGTATTAATTACTAGCGGTAGCGACCCGCCCCAGCTTCGCACGGGTGCAGTGCGGTGTACATCACATTGGAAACCCCCAAAATTGCCAGTGTTTCTCTAACATATTATGCATGCATTGTATATAAAAACCTTCCTCTTGAATCACTCTATCTATTTTAAAAAAATCGCATCATAATCCGTTGCGTAGTTTAAAGATTTAAGAAGACATAGGGACAGACGGCGGAAAGCGACTTTGTTTTATAATATGTAGGTAGTGAAGACACAAAACGGAGTGATGCTATTCCAAATTATTCATTATTGTTATATATTACATTGTAATAAACATTTACTTTCTAGAAACCAAGTGCTGGCATACTTGGACAGAAACGCAGGAGTGACGTTGCTTTTTCATTCGTGTAAATCTACTGCTCAAGAGATGTGATTAATTTAGCTTACTAAATATTTTATACCTACATGCTAAGTCCATACACCCCACGAGAATTCCCATGCAATACAGGTAACGATTCAAATTATGCATCTTACTTGCAAATAAAGTCAAATTTTATTTTTTAAATGTACCTATTATTATGACTTGTAGGGTTTGAGAGAATATCATAATAAATTAATTGAATATGTAACTATTATCTAACAAATCCAAAATTGAAACAAAAATATGATTTTACCTTGAGAATAGCTTATGTAAGCAAAATGCTTTTTGAATTCAATATTAGTAGAAAATCAATAGGTAGGGTATAAAAATAACCCTGAACTTGAAAGTGACTGGCGCGGCCTCCAGTCCATACGTGCTTATTGTTCTTTAAATATGTGTTAAATATGTGACATACCTAGGCAGTATATTCATATTATTTACTTCAATATATATCAGAATTACATTGCAACGTGGTTTATAAAATTCTTAGGTAGGTAAGTATCGTAAGTGTACCAGTCGTGGCCACGGTTACTGGTTACTGTTACGGTTACTGGTAAGTAATGGCCAAAAATTAAAAGAAACATCTAGAATTCGGACATGAGCGAATGTTTTTACATTGGGATCACTGTGACATAGACTTTAGACATCGAACTATCTAATTTTAACGTTTTATTGAATTCAGTCAGTTACATGTACAAATATGCGCGAAAACAAAGTGTAAGGTGATTTGAAATTGACAACGACGGCTTTTCTTAAGGAAATCGTTAAGGCGGTGAGCAGAACGTTTCACTTGTAAAATAGTATTGCTTAATTAAAATCAAAATTAGTTTTGTTTCATGTGTTAACCATAAAATAAAGATAAACTTAGACTAAGACTGGGGTATCCATTAATGAATTTTCCCTGTCCAAGACTGGGTCACAGAACTACAACTTTTATTTGTTAAATTAATTGAATCCAGCTTTGCCGTATCTCACGCGCAACACATTACAAATACTAAATAAGGACTGGACTTTACAGTTTCACTATATTCAGTGCTGAAACTTTCACAATTTTGGTAATATTTCACAAAAACCTGTTTTTTTTTCTTAAACTGGCCACCATTGGGTCATTTACCATAGATATTATTAACAAAAGATAATTAAATGTTCCGTTTAAGATTTTGCTAGTTACTTACTACATTGCGAGTTGCGAGTAGTGGGTGGTAGTACTTTAATATTATAAATACGCAAGTAACCCTCTTTGTCAGTCTGTTACGCTTTTACGTCTAAATCACTGAAACAAATTAGATGAAATTTGGTACAGAGATAGACTAGAGCTTGGGAAAGTACTATAGGTAATATAGGCTGCCTTTTATCCCGGGTTGTTGTAAAGTTGAAGGTCCTTCAAGAACGGGGGTGAAACCGCGGAACGGAGAGTGTTTTATTGTTCTCCTTAGCACAACAAAACGGACTCATAGCCTTACTATAGAAACTGTTTAGATTCCAGATTCAATTGTACATGATTAATAGCTCTGGCCATATTTTTATGGGCTACTATGCAGTCTAGTTATTTAAATGCACAGCTCGTTTTATTGTCAGCTATTTCTTATGGTATGGCAATAGCTGTGTTTGGTAGTGAAAGTTGGATGACACGTTAAGGGCACCAGGACACGTCGCAACGCAATAGGGTGCAGGCAGGGAGCCGGGTGCCGGGTGCTGGGTGCAGGGTGCAGGGTGCAGGGTGCAAAGGGTGGCGGAGACGCGACGCGCCAGCCATCGACAGCGCATGCGCTATCTATGCACGCTCACGCACTGTTCCCGTGGCGCACACTCACACCAAATACAGCGACATTAATAAAAAGTTTCATCCAATATTTATCAATATACTAGGGGCTCCCCGCGGTTTCAGCAGCGTTCCTGGGATCAAGGGATCAAGTTCCCAGGATCCCGATCTTCAAGTTACCCGGGATAAAAAATTATATTTCAAAATATATTCTTGAACCAAATTTCATCGCGATCCCTTTAGCCGTTCGGCGTGAATGAGTAACAAACATCCATACTTACATCTATAGATACATTCTCACAAACATTCGAATTTATATAATAGATATAATAGAGGACAAGATAATCCGATCGATATCCCATGATCTATATGAAATTTGGACACAGAGTTAGATTATGTTCTGCAAAAGCTCATAGGCTACTTTTTATCCCGGGAAAAGTGAAGGTCCCCCGGGCAAGCGGGTCAAATGCGCCACATTTATTTTTATTCCGCGAAATAAAAGACGCTGGTTAGGTGCGAAATACCACGAAATACTTAATGTTTCTCGGACTGCTGCTCGGATTCTATGTGATACCTTGAAATTTTAGCTGACGTAGGGGCATTTATTTTTAATTTCGTTCCCAAATAATAAACACTACTTACTTACTTTCTCTTACAATCATCATGGATCTAAATAAGTTTTCAAGGAAATTTTGATATATTTTGAACTTACTCTTCAAAATATTCATGACATACCTAGTGACGTTTATGCACAAGGTTTAGATAAATTTAATTGTCCTGTATAATTTGTATAGGTATGGATGGGCACTGCTTTATTTAAGCATATTAACCAAAAAGCAAATCAATATGAGTTCTTAAATTGCAAGACAGCGCATGGTGTAAATGCATCCTCACCACCGTCTACATCTCCCCGATCAATATGCAACGGCGCAGTTTCACCTCCTAGACATCTACGTAGGAGGGATTCCTTAGATATGCGCCATATTTGAACTCATTTTCAATGTCTGGTTTTATTTAACTAAGTTTTCCATAAGTGATCAAGCAAACTCCTTATAATCATCATGGTTTATTTTTACAGAATATAAAGAATTCATGTACAATTTTAAGCACTTCCTGGGTTAGACAGATATAAGATTTTTTATTTATTACCTACTGAATATTGATTAAGTGGTTCTTGAAATAAATCTATGTACCTAAGGTAGGTTAAACGCTGAAAATATGAGACAATGTTTTGGTAATGTTCATCGTTCTGATATTCTAGCCTCTAATGCTACTTAAGAGTTCATTGTAAACCTTGGAAAGTGCACCAATGGAATGCCCTTGCGAGGATACCTCAATGTCGGGCTTTAGGTGGCAGTCGTCGCCCTGCTCTCCCCTCTCCCGACTGTAGCCACCCCGCGGACCCCGCCTTGCAACGCCACCAACTTACGATTATTATAACTAAGTAAAAAAACAATTTTGTTAACTGTGCATCGACGTAGATTAATTATAATTTTACTAATATCCAAGTGATATGTTAGTTAGAGCTTGGACCTATATGATTAATGAAATGTTATTATTATATAGAAAGTGTTGTGAGTCAATGTTTTTGATTTCGATTTGTCGATTATAAGTGTGAGTTACGTTACTTATTCATATGGCATACTATGTCATACCCCTCACCATGCGATATCTTAGTCAGTTTAGATCCAAATTGGGTCCAAGTTAATAAAGGACTAAGAGTCATTCATTTAGAAAGTATACAAGAATTTTCCGTTTTGGCACGATTATCAAGGTTCCCTAGTCAGTGATTATCTTGATCTTAACAGAATCTTTTAAGCTACCTGGTTCGCACAATTTTTAAGCTTTGGTTGCATAAAAGTTAGCAGAATGTGATGAATATTAATATACCTTTTGTTATTTATATTAGTGCAGCTAAATAAGAGTATGTACCTACTAAGAGTAGACATAATTATTTAAAAAATTGTAATATGATTATTTATCAATTTTGTAATCTATTTCAAGTTTTATAAAATACTTGCACACAAACCGTGAGCAAATAGGTCCACATTGGCAAATGGCCAGGTTTTTGGTAGGTATTCGGAAATCGAAATCAGAATAATTGATTGATATTGTATCAAATAACGTAATAATTGTTTAATCACAAATAACGCAAGTTGTTTGTTAGCCACCTACGTCTCTACATAGAAAACAAATTGATGGTACATTTCTGGGTACCTAATCGCGGGGTGGGCGAAGTGGCATGAGGGTGGGGCGGGGTGTTTAGCACGAGCCGAGGCTGGAGTCTCCACTGTCGTTGACACGGCCCGAGGTCGCGCGCTCCAAGGTCGCTCAGCCCAAATTGCGTCTTAGTAATCCCTTTTCAAATGTTTCGTTCAGTAACAGTTATGCCAGAACTGGAACCCCGCTATACAAGATTCAGGGTTGACTTCACCATATCTTCTTTAATGCAATATAAGTAGGTACCCACATGTCCATATTATTTAGCACCAATCATCATCGTTTTTTCGGTTCTGAACTTAAAGTTTATTGACTTCCACCCCGTAGCTTTGTTGGGGATCTTTCATTTTCCCGGGATAAAATGTTACCTATATAAATGTGACATTTCAGAATATTCTGACTCTGTGCCAAGATTTATCCAGATCCTTAAACTGTTCTGGCGTGATTGAGTAACAAACATCAATATATCCACCCACACTATCCCACGAATAATATTAGTAAGATGTCAAGTCTACTTAAGTAGATGCGAAACATAAGAAAACAATAGATTTGTCACACAGAAAGGAGTTAATTGTTTTAAGGGTTCCGTACCAAAACACACAATTCTAGAGGCCTGAGGCAAGAGGTAAATAGGTAATACGAGGTAGGATGTCAAGTTGTCAACTACAAAAATAAGTTTGTATACTTACACAAATTTGGTACAGCGCCATCTAGTGGTACTTTCTAATATTATACGCACCAGCGTGGAAACATAATTTTATTAAAAAAAAACAGAACTGTTATTTAGGAAATAAATAATCGCGTACAAAATAGAGTTCTATTAGTAGTTATAGTCTTCATATGTACCTATGTACCGATTTTGTTTCTGTAACATGTCTCTAAGTAAGCTTCGTCAAGGGCTCTACAAGATATAAGTATGGTATGTATTTAAATTTATTAAAGAAGTAAATAAAGTGAAACAATGTCCGATACATTGTGAAGGTCCTTACACTATAAGGTTCAAGGCTTGCCAGCTATAATTTATGTGCTATCGTTATCACACGTTCTCAGGACAACAAAACCAATCAAAACATAACGTTATTAACAAAAACTTTCCATGTAATTTTATAGTCTACGATAAACAATTGTGAGTATCATATTATTACTTTGTTGTAAGTACCTATCCTATAATAACTTTGTTAGTGACTTTTCAAGTCACCGTCTAATCTAATTTAATAAACCTCTAACAATTTATTTTCGTCCATTCTACTACATGAAATCGACTTTTTTTATTTAACAGTTCTATTTCTTCAGTTCTGTTTCTTTTGATTTCAGATTTTTTTGTAGGTATACAAGTTACTGACAAGGTTCAAAAAGTTTTTGGCTAGTTTGACCTTAGGAATGCGGTAAATGTTGCGGGGCATGATTTAGTAATATATGATACTGTTATCTAAGATCGCCTCGATATAAGAAGCAGACATAATTAATACGATTTAAAAGCACCTAAACCATTTTTAGTCATAAAGTAGGTATTACTTCTTTACAGAAAGTAGGTATCTACTCATACTCATCGAATAATATCTTTAAAATTACATGTTAAAGAATTTCATACATTTTTGAGAACTTCAACTAAAAGGTACAAAAACTAGCCGTTAATAACTAACATGATGGTTGAAAACATGTTTACCTTCTTATATCAGGTCATTATCAAATTCTAGAATATAGCCGTGGGGGCTGCAGTTGTCTGGCAGCCCCCACGGGTAGGGTGGAAGGAGGGTACGGTGCATCGTACGAAAGGGCAACTGCAGATAACGCAGGCAGGAGCCAGACAGTCAACGTCCCGATGCACTCCCGGAGCCCGGAGCCCGGAGCCCGGAGCCCGCACCCCCGGGCCCGCGGCCCGCGGCCGCCCCGCCCCGCGCGCTCCCGGTCCGCTGGGAGCCCGTATCCGGCCGCGGCGCAGTGCCGCATGCCGCGACTCACCACCGTTTTTGCCTCGTTCTCAACGCAGCGCCAGCCGCCAACCGACCCGCGCCCTCTCAACTAACATTGATTCGTTGAGTATTGCAAATTTACTCAGACGCATACTTGAGACAATGAACATACCCATTTTAAAGAAGCCGTTTTATATGCTACCGAGGTACGAGTATATGTAGCAATTTTGGAGTGCTCTTTTCAGTGTTAACCCTTATAGTTTCGCCATGTCCGTTCGTCCGTTCTTGGCTTTACAGGTTAACGAGTAATACTCAGCCAAGTATATAAGATCCTAAAATCAACAGAATACGACATTTTTACCATTTCGTTGCCACCTCAATATTGAAAAAAATGTTTAAGTAAATCGTATACCTATGAGTACTTACTTAAAGTACCTATTAAATTTTGTCAATCTAACTACGGAACCCTACACTGCGCGTGTCCTAACACGCTCTTGGCCGGATTTTTTTACTTTTGTTTTTTATTCAGGTACTTATTGAAATGTACATAAAAATAATTGGTTGATGGGTGAAACCGCGGGCAGGTATAGGTGGCTGTATTTATACCCGTAGATGTACCGGAACTACGCGGGTGAGACCGCTGAGCGGAAGCTAGTTATGTTAAAGTATAGTAAGTAATTGGTGCAGATAAATTAGCAATGTTAGTATATTGTTAACACGAGAAGTTGTTGGATAAATAAATAAATATTCTAGGATATTTTTCACACATGGACTATCTGTTTCCAAATTAAGCAAAGCTTATATTATAATATTGTGGTTACCAGATAGTTGATATACTGCTTGTTCTACTTTTAAATACATAGTTACACAAAAATTTAGGTCTAGCCACAGAAAAACAGATATGTTCGTTATCAGGGGTGTTATACCAGCCAGACATAAGAATTTATTTGCACCTTACAAAGCAATTCTTATGGCGGAACTCCGGTGATATCATTCATATGTACCTACTTTCTTAGGCAAACTTATGTTTTGTAGGTAACATTCTCATATTATTTCACATGCATTCGAAGTGTATTTAGTACCTACGTTACTAATAAAACTTGAGCTTGAAATACATAATAAATATCTTCTCAGGAGAAGCAACTTTGCGAACCGAGCATGAGATGTGACTATTCATAAGTGCTTGCGTATTAGAATTTGATTTGTAATAATTGAATTAGTTAAAGTGACTTACTAAAACTAATAAAAAGCTGTTTATTTGCAATCAAAAACAATATTTTTGTGTCAGATAATTTGAAATAATGAAAGCCAAAAATATTAAATACTTAGTTCTTTGTAAACCAATTTTAGTGTTATATTTCCGTCTAAAACAAATCATCAATTGAACATGCCCTGGATACGGACATCGATATTGCGAGGTGCGCGTCTATTTCACCTTTGTCACCTATCAGAATAAGGGCGTTTATAGACTTTCATATTATTTATCTTTCATACCATTATAATTTCTGGATTACGATGCAGATTTGTATTTGATGTAATAATAATCGGCAATAAATTAATAACAGGAAATCATTTATTTTACACGACATTCGCTCTTTAATTTTTGAACGACAATTAAAATCGAACGATATTCACTAAGGAACTCGGGCAAAATCGCGGGGCGGAGTCTAGTTGTTACATACATTTAAAAGCCAGCTCGGCGCATGTCAAGGCCGCGTCCTCGGCCGTGACCGCAGCCTCCTCGCGCGCCTCCACGGGCCTTCACACCTGCGCTGCGCTAATCCAGAATAAGTTAAATTTGAAAATCATTTCTCGAATTAATATTATGTCCACAGGTAAATGTTAGGGAAGATATTAGCATCTCATCGTCTTTGCTGTGAAGGACATTTTCTTTTACATCTCGATATTATCGATTATTTTTTAATACTACTAAACTACATAGTTTACTAATGTACATTGTTAGGCCAATGTTACGTTACGTGTTAGGATAAATATAAATAAATATTCGTTAATGATTTTTCATGACGTGGCGTCTCTATATTACCTAATACAAGCTGTGGGTAACTCTTTATTGGAAAAATCTTGATACTTTAACATATTATTAACGTGCAACTTATAATAAATACTTATTTTTTCTTTCTTTTCTTCTACAGTGCTGTAAGATTAAAATTTCATACTTTATCCAATAATAAAAAAGGAAAACCGGCCAAGTGCGTGTTAGGACACGCGCTGTATAGGGTTCCGTAGCTAGATTGAGAAAATTCAATACTTTACGTATACATATACGATTTACTAAAACATATTTTTAATATTGAGGTGGCAATATTTAGGATCTTTTTCACTTGGGCGATTAAAACTCGTTAACCTGTAAAGCCAACTTAACCGTGATAGTTTTCCTTTAAAATTCATCGTATATACTACTAGCATGAATTTTTTTACCCGTTGTACGTGTATTTAAGGAGGTACCCTTTTTATAGAAATATGTATTAAAAATATTATTGCGTATTTAATGTATACCGTACCATCAACCTTATGGCTACGGATTGAAGGGTACCCACCCAGTCCAAAAATATACAATGCAAAATTGCCAACGTAATCGCTACAAACTCAAGTTAGTTCTTCAAAATTATTATGTAAAAAATACGAACAAAGGTATAATAAATTCAGAGATAGGTTACTTAGGCAATTGGGTATAATATGTAACGTCAATATAGGCTTCTTCGGTTAAGTAAACACCCACGCAGTAGGTCTGTTCCATACACGTGCCACCATGAGGTCACGTCACGGTGAAGGTCGATCCCGGACCAACTCCCCGAAAATAAAGCCCCGTTCGACGACCCCGGAGGAAATCTTCCAGGGATCTGACCTTGACCTTTACTCGCGCAAGCGCTGTTCTTCTTACATAGTGCCCTGACCCTATTATGAAAGGATCTGCCTACTGAACTGCCTACTTTCGACCCACGTAACTAAGAAGTGATAAATATCGAGCTTCCTTAAAATTTTCCTTCCATTATAGTATGTTAATTGTATTTACTGCATAATAGGTATATGTTGTACATTTAGATTCTATTTCATGGAAATATATGAATCAATCACTTCAGTAAATTACGCTAGTTAAATAACATTAGGCATGTTTTGTAATTTTCTATGAACTTAATTCCTCATAATTTCTGATGGTAACGAGAATCTTATTTCAAAATATAGGTAGGTATTTAGTAGTGCTTCTAGTCTCTGTATAAATCGACTGTATCAAGGACACACATATTTAAACATACATAAAGAGTTCTACCAAACGGATTACTTATGGAATGTCACAAAACTTAATTCAAAAATAGTATTAATCAACACTAATGTGTAAAGCTGAAGAGTTTGTTTGCTTGCACACGGTAATCTCAGGAACTACTGGTCTGATTAAAAAAAAATTTCAGTGTTGTTAGCTCATTTATCGAGGAAGGATGTAGGCTATATATCATCACGCTACGGCCAAAGGGAGCGGAGTACCAATAAAAAATGTTGCCTTTTGAGAGCTTACGTAATCGAAGTCGCCGGTTAAAATTAGCGTTAGCTCGAAGTAACTATTCCACGCGGACGAAGTAGAGGGCAGAAGTACATACATCACATATGTAGTCAGTTTAACTTATTTTAATTTTGACTATGCATGCAACTCTAATAAACCAAAAAAAATAATACTAATTTTGCAATAAACTACTGGCTTTTGGTGATTTTATAATTTAAGTATCTACTTATTATAGTTTTCTTTGTCTTTTAAAAATGGTTACGAATTGGAAACATGTACGTACACACACGGTCTGAATTCAATAAAACGTTAAACTTAGATAGTTCGATGTCCAAAGTCTATGTCACAGTGATCCCAATGTAAAAACATTCGCTCATGTCCGAATTCTAGATGTTTCTTTTAATTTTTGGCCATTACTGGTACCGTGGCCACGACTGGTACACTTACGATACCGCCCCCATACATGTAGGTACAACGGGAACAAAAAATTTTTTTCTCCATTTCTATAGTGTGGCATATTATAGAAATGGAGGCTGTAATTTTAGTTAGAGTCATGTATCTTTTTAAAAGTTTGATTATGTTTAAATTGTATAACACTTCCTTGTACCTTTTATGGCAATTTTATATCATTGTTCATTGAAGCTAAGGAATTTATTTGATAAATTTACCGCTTGCGATTTCGGCTGTTTCGGTTTGTTGGGGTCAAATCTTGCAACTGAAGTTAAAATTTATTATCTTAATTTATTGCATTTACTCGAATTTGTAGTTTTGATAAGCTTTTAAGCGAGATCTATGCGAGGGAATATGTCGTGAGTAAATATTGGACAGGCACTTGGACCACACTTCAAAACCTAACGCTAATTTTTTTAGTAACACAACACACATTGACAATTTACAAGCAATGAGATATATTCTGGCCTGGGATATTATTTACACACGGCAGATCTGATTTTTATTTTTACTACGGTAACAATATAGCTACTTAATTGAAAAAAAATTAGAAGACGCCTAACCCACGTCTAGTATAAGTCTATAATCGTTAACTTACTAATTAAGAACCTAGTTAGTATAAACCGAACACCAACGTGTTGTTTGCTACGCACGATCTACAACTCAGTACAACACTCTACGGACTCGACGATAAATTGGACGTATCCACAACCGTAATACGAGAATAAATTTTCGTCATTTATTTATTAAAATTTTGTTGCAAATAGGTAAGCGTTTTAAAAGCACGGCGTAGCGCAACATAGTTTCCCACCCAGCTTAGCCGCTGCGCTCCTTTGTACGTGCATAGGTATCAATAGCATAGACGTGGGCGGCGAGCGCAGGCGGCGGCGCTGCAGGGGAAGCGAACGTTAACCCTTTCTGCAGTTCATTCGCCGTCTGGCCTCACCCCTAAAGTCCCCGTCCACCCTTGCCACCGCCCCGACTGCACGTTGCCATACTGCAAGCCAACACGTTTTACCCACTCTACAAAGCTGAAGTTACAATCTGTGACTGCAACATTAGTTTCGCCTTTGAACCAAAACGCGTGGTTCTTAGGGCCACGTTGACGTCGCTGATTTAATTGATCACTATCTCATCAACATGTCTGTTAGTTATGTGTATAAAAACTTCAGTTATTCACATAAGTACCTACTTATACCGGTCATAGACAGTTCAGTCGTTAGGTACGAATTGGTGAGATTTTGGTCTAATACTATTTCCATAAAACATCAACCGTGGTGGCTCAGCGACGAACGCACCGTCTCCTGATGAGAGGATGCGGATCTGAGTTAACTTACGTACAGATTCGCTTCTACGCCATTCACTTTCGATGAAGGAAACATTTTGATTAAACTTGCTCCCCTATGCCATACAAGCCACGATCATGTTAAGTTTGCCAAACCGCCCTAGGCCCGCATGGTGGTCTATGGCCTAAACTCCCTAAAGTCTTAAAGCCTAAGTCCTTAGGGAAGTTTTGTGCTCCTGTGGAGAAGACATATGCTAATGATAATGATGACATAAAATATACATATATAATCATTATTTATTAAAATTAAAAATCTAATAACATTTGTGCATTGCCTAATATTCCGAAGAACAAGCAAATATTCCTAGTCATCCATATTTTTTTTGTAGAAAATGGACTTTAAAAGTTTTTCATATGATCAAAACACATAACCTGTAGGTACTTATACTTACAATAATAGATATGAATAAGGAAAAAAAATATTTTTGTTTGCGTTTTTGAATTAAATAGACTGCAAAACTACTGGACCTATCTTAATAATTCTTTTATCAATGGAGACCTACATAATCAGGAAGTAACATTAGTAACTGGATCAAAAATATTTAGTTTTTTTTTTAGTAACTTTTTGAACTCAATGCAGTCGAAGCTGCGGGCAGACTGCCGAAATGCTGCGTTATGAGTATAGAAAGTCGATTCAAATTTTACATACGATGGTAACAGGAAAACATCGTTTATACTCAGATTATTCATTGTAGGCAGAGAAATGACATTTCCAGTGCTGCAGTTTTTTAGTCCCAAATAAATAGTGTTGTGGTAGATTCGAATTTTTACAACTAAAAGTCGGCTAAGGACAAAGGAAACTCGACTAGAGTTTCCTTTTTTTTATTTAATGTCAAATTGCCTTTATATAAATAAAAATATGTAATTTATGGTAATAAAACAGAAGACATACACGGTAGGTAATTAAATATTACATAAAATACTCTTATGTATATTATTTGTTTTGGGCTATTGGAAGAACTATAGTTATCACTTGTCACGCTATGGACCCCATTTTGTTTTGGAAGTGACTATTTGTACGGGTACTGGACAAATAAATTATATTTATTCGTACATTTATTAAATTTTTTTTAATTAAGCATGAATTGGATGATTAGCCTATGTTAGGTTAATTAAATTAATAACTTTTATTCGATTTTATTTATTTAATTTTGGTTTCAATTAAATTCAAATTTAGTTTAAAAAAAATGAAATTTTGGCATTTTCGACTAGATTTATGTATCGGATACTGAAAGAACAAAACTGCCAAACATCACTATTGTAGCGGGTCACCCTTTTTTGTATCAGTGACAGTTGCACTTGTCATTTTTCTGACTCGAATTATTAATCCGACTATAGTATAATACTAATATATTTGCGTTGTGTGTGTTTTCCATAAGTTCTATATAAATAGTAATGATTTTTATATTATTTTAATAATTGACCGGGTCAATGTCCGATGACAGACGTAGTATAGATACACTGTATAGGTAGGTATATAACAAAAATCCGTATATAATAAAAAACAAAAATAGCGTCCTAGGATAATTATTATTATATAAAAATCATTATTACATATTTCTATAGAACTTAAATTGACCCTTTATTATTTTTGGGAATGTCCAAAAATCAATCAATCAAAAACTTCTACGCAGTGCTGCCAACTCTTTTAAGGTAAAGTCGCCAAACTCAATATAAAAGTCTCTGAAACTGATTTGTATCAGGAGAAGGCTTTTTTTTCTTAACCGTAAGAACACTGAGGCATAAGAGCCAGTGGCGGACATTTAATTATAATTGTTTACCTACTAATACTTCACTTAAATTACTAAAATCACAAAATAAATATTATGTTTCGATTTATACTGCAAAAGTCGTCAGATAAGTCGCAAAAACATGAGTGATTAACATTGAATTACATGTAATGGGATAGAATAGATAATTAAACCAAGTATTTGTCTTTAGTTTTCCAGATGATCCAGATCTACGACAAAAATGCTTAGATTATAAATTCTACAAAAATGGATCGAAGCAACTGGTAGAAAATATTGGATTCCCACAAAATATTGCAAAATATGTAGCAATCATTTTCAGTAAATCAGTAAATCAGTAATAAGTTTGGTTTAGTTGTGGGAAACTGGAAGGAGCAGCATGTTTTTTATTTATTATATTTATTGTATTAATATAAGATAAAAATTAAATTAATTAATTGATTCTTAATTTACCCTTTCCATCTGACAAACTAAAAACTTGAGAGGTGTCAAGCAAAGAGTATAGTAACTATCCATAAAGGAAAAGAGAGCCATCTCGCGTGATAAAATCGGTCGTATAGAGCTCAGTGACGCCTCCAAGCGTATGATGGGCCAAGCTGCATGCGCTCTGTATATATACACATACATATGCATAGTTATATGTAGGTAATTCATAGATTTGATTATTGGATATGGGTAAGGAAATAATGGAGCGTACCACCATGCCTATTAAGCAAATAATATTTCTATTTTTAGGTTATCATTATTTATGAATTTCACAGGTTCGACATAACAATAAAACAATTATTACATAGAAGCATTTAAAAAACCACAAAGGTTTGTGTCAACACTACACATACTGAGTCTACATTGACAAAAACACACAACACACTGTTAACAAAACATTACATGTAGATCTAAAAATTGAGCTTTAAAAAGTAATAGATAAACTATAAAGAACAATTCTGATTACAATAATAAAATGTATATATACTATTTACAATATCAACAATCTGTCATATTTAAATATTATTTACTTGCTAACCGAATTGGTACCTCGAAAAAAAGATTTTTTTTAGGTTCCCATTTATAATTCACTGCATCCAAATACGCAATACACTTTTCTCTTTGAGAACATTATAACAAACAATAACGGTTTATCAACAAAAACGGAATAATAACAACAGTGAAAAACAACAAAAGTATCAACAAATAAGTGAGATATACTAGAATTTGCCTTGCATGAAAACATTCCAAACAAAGTTCGTGTTCATTTAAAGTTTTTGCTTGCAGACATGTCAGTTGAACAACGTTTCATTCCACGAAGTTTTATTAATTTATCTGTAACTCTTTTTATTTAAAATCAGCCAGATTTTTTTAAAATATGTGCAACTTTTTAAATAAATTGATAGGGAAAACGTATAAAAGTATTTTTTTATAAATAATAAAATTATTAAATGGGATAATTTTTTGGATATTTTTATCCACTTAAATGTAATTATGCGTAGAACAAAACGCTTGTACCACTAAAGCAGGGGTTACTACTGCCATCTAGTTGTTTCTTTACGAACTTTTATGTCACAACAAAGTTTAAGCCAAACAGCCACCAGAGGAGCTACCTTACATGCAAAATTAAGTCGAATGGAGGTTAAGTACTAACTTTCCATCCCCTGGTGTCAAGGGACATCCGGATGGAACGAAGTTCCTTTCGATTAATTAGTGAAGGAATTGTAATAAAAAATATTATTTCTAAATTATAATAATATTTTTTTTATTATTAACAAATATAATGTAATATTAACTTAATCAGTAGGCTTAATATTAGCAATAATTAGCTTGTGGTAACTGAAGTAGGAAACATATGTTTGGGATTATATTTTATTTTAACGTTTCCCTTTCGCAACGCGCGATAAGGAACTCCGTTCCAAAATGGGAAAATCGAGCACTGTGGCAACATTAAATGCACACGCTGACACTATCGCTGTTTCAGTCATGGTTACAGGTACATACAGGCGTAGACAGAGAAACTAATAGACTAAGTGACGATTCTTTCTCACTTACACAAGAAAAAGAGCGAACATTTTAATACGAATGCGTAAGACAAAGATGCAACTAGTACATTTTCTGTCTCATCATGTGAAGCCAGTTTTTTCAAGGTCAGCAACTTTAATTGCTAAACAAACTCTGACAGTTCGTGTTTACTTTGTGTTTGATCTGCGAATTTTATATGTTTTAGTGTGTTAAAACGATTCTTATACAGTGAAAAGAGTGAGAAATTGATTCTATTATACCACCAAAAGTTATACAATGGTGCGTTGTCGTATTATTTCATGTAGAAGCGATAGTGAGCAGAAAATTGCCGGTGTCTCTTTTCACGCGTAAGTACGACAGTTTTTGTAGTTTATTGTCCACAAATATGGGTTTTCAGGGTTGATAACTTATTTCATAGTATAAATTAGCAAAATATTGCGTTAAATTATGAAAATAAAAGCGTAATATCGAGTTTCAATCTAAATAACCTATAAAAACATTATTGTGGAAGTGTTGCCAGCGTCCGTTCAAAAATCCCCCATTTTTATTGTAAAATATTCTCTTGAGAATGTGTATTTAATTAAAGCAAATTAACATGGAATCCAATTATCACAGTGTTTTCTAGCAATAGTTAATTAGTGATGGAATTGTAATAAAAAAAAAACTTGAGAGGTGTCAAGGGACACCCGGATGGAACGAAGTTCCTTTCGATTAATAAGTGAAGGAAATGTTAATATATTCTTTTTTAGTTGTAATAATATTTTTTGTACACACATCAAGTAGTAGGTACTATAGTGCACCCGGAACTAGTAGGCCGCGCCTTGGCAACGCGCCGCTCGGCAAAGCTCGGCCACGCTCGGCCCCACTCGGAATGGTGTCGTGACAACTTTTCTTAAGAATTTTTTCCGTCTAGCCCCCTTTCACAACGCGCGATAAGGAACTAGGTACGTTCCAAAAATATTATTCTTAAGTTATAATAATATTTTTTTTATTATTAACAACTATAATGTAATATTAACTTAATCAGTAGGCTTAATTTAAGTAATAATTAGCTTGTGGTAACTGAAGTAGGAAACATATGTTTGGGATTTTATTTTATTTAATGTTTCCCTTTCGCAACGCGCGATAAGGAACTCCGTTCCAAAATGGGAAAGTCGGGCACTGTGGCAACACACGCTGACACTATCTCTGTTTCAGTCGTGGTTACAGGGTACCTTAATCTATTAAAATAGGGACAAGATAATAAGTCACTTTTGACAGATGTCAGTTTTATATTCATAGTGAGGTGACCTGCTTAAAAACATCGATTAAATGAATGAATCGAATGAATCGATACAGACTTGAAACATATGTGAATTTTAAAAATGATCATGCGAATCCCTGTCCCATTATTATTTTTTCTTTCATAAATTAAAGGAGCAAAATAAGACAAGTACCTACGTAATTTAACAAAAAAATTGCTTTTATTCACTTGAACTATCGGAACTGCTATCTTCATCACTGCTGTCAGCACTCAGAGATATTATTAATTCATTTTCAATAATATATGGTTATAAATTTATGGTGATTTTTCTTCACAAGTAATCATTGCATTCGATTCAACTTACAATCCTATCAGCTTTCGATTTTTAGAGTAACATCCCTAGTGTTTAAAAAGAAAAAGGGTTGACTGACGCAACATTGTAACGACGTTCAGATCTTTAGATCAGAAATTGTTTATTATGTTTAGAATGGTTTATTAGTGAAAGCAAATCGTAAAATTACTCGTATCGGTCATTATTACAATAAATATGTAAACGTAATTGAAAAAAGTTAAGCAATTGTGCAGTTCTTATTTTATGCCCGCCGTTACAAGGTTACGTTGTTGAATTTTGATGAAATGTCAAAAGTGACCTATTATCTTGTCCCTATATTAGTTTCTCTGTCTTGGAGACTTGGAGACACGATGTCAAGATCATAGTTGTCTTTGAAACAACAGATGTAGCGTAATGTGAGTAATTTTTCTCCTTTAGATATCATCAAATTGATAGTAGAATATCAGTACTACACTTCACTATACTATACCATATCACATAAAATCTTAGTACGTTCGACTTCAAGGCAATATTATTATTCCAAGCACATGTTTTTACGGACGAACGGTGAATTTGACATGGCAAACCTGTGATAATGTCAAAACAATCAATTTTTTTAGTGACATCTCTTCCTCGTCTTAAAAACTTGACATTGGCAAATACACAAGCCGTGTAGTGCTACGAAAAAAAAAAAAAAAAAAAAGTGACAACTCTTACTCTACTCTTGTCTTGTTTTTTTCTATATTTTTTTTATTGTATGAGCTTACGTATCGGTAGACACATATAATTTACTATTTTACATACTCTATGTCATTTAAGCTAACAATTTGGTTATATACTGTTAGCCCTCATTCGCACGAGAGGTTTTTTAACGGACGTTAAAAAAGCGCTCAAATACGACGATTAAAAAACTCTCGTGCGAATGATGTCTTAACTGACAGTAGTCCAATGTTAGTTCTTGAGTTGTCGTATTTAATTGATAGCAAAGACAAAGATTTACCTATTTTAGCATATTTACTTTGGTTAGAAGTTGGAAGAGGTTGAGGCCACAGCAATTGACGCATTCGCACGAGAGTTTTTTTACCGGACGATAAAATAGCGTTCACACACAACAAATGCATTCCTAAGTACCATAATATGCTCTATTTTAAACGCCCAAAGTTGAAAATGCAACACCACTCGATAAAAAAGCGTCGCGTTTTAAAAACGCTGTCGTGTGAACATATACATGGGAATGCATTTGGTGTATTTGAACGTTTTTTTACCGTCCGGTAAAAAAAACTCTCGTGTGAATGAGGGCTATGCCCCTCAAGTACCCCTACAAATGACAAGTAAAAAGTAGTACTGTTAAGTACAATGTTTACTAATTATTATTTAATTTACCTTTCCATGAAATCTTACAAACCGTGTAGTATTGTCATAATCTTTCAAACCGTGTAGTATTTTTTCAACTTTGGACGTTGGAAATAGCGCATATTATGGTACTTAGGAATGCATTTGTTGTGTATGAACGCTTTTTTTCCGTCCGTTAAAAAAACTCTCGTGTGAATGAGGGCTTAAACCCATTGGAGTTGGCCTCCATCCATATATGGAATTAGGAACTGACAATTAAATATTTGACTAGGTGCATAATCATCGTTAAGATCTTCACAAGTCATGCTGATCTATTATGGGTTTTTAATGTTTAATATCCGGCCAGTACCAATAATTTAGCCTACACTAATATTATGATTTATTCTGTGTTTAATAAATACACTCCAAAACTATTGGAATTTCTGAATTAATAACTATTTCAATAATAGACAGCTACATTATCAGGGAGTACCGTAGGCTATTTTTGATCCCCATATTCCTACGGGAGCGAGAACTACAGGGGTGAAACCGCACAGCAGTTTAAAAACCAGTCCATGTCAGACCTCCGTCTGCACCATGTGATCTGCTGCATTTTCCCTGGTTTTTTGGTTGTACTATGATATTACTATAGGCCTCCTTTATAAATTGAATTTACCTACAAATCAAGAAGTATTAAATAGCCCATAAGAAATAAGATTTGTAAGTAAATTCAATACAAACTCTAATTATTTACTCTAATTGTAATGTGTTCATTTTTTTCATAGTTACAAATCTCCTACAAATCATAAATATGGGAAATGTTATTACTTTTTAAACAACTTCAAAAAGGAGGTTTTTTTTTTTTTTATTTAAATAACTAAAATGATAAATACTTCTAAACATCTTAAGTCTATACCCCCTTCAAAGTTTTGAGCAATGGAATGAAAAATTCTGAAACAAAAATAGTACAAAGTTACCTAGTTGACGATATAAAAAATTATGGTTTATTATCCATTTGTACATTACAAATTTATAGCACAATATATGATCAACTACAGGCACACATGGACCTTAATGCAATATTTTCATTATTTTGTCATTGAGAAGCAACAAACACATGTTGAAATCAAAACTAAAACTTTCATATCACCTGTTAATATGTACTTATTTTTTAAATATTGAAGCTAATGCTTGCTTTTAAAGCTTTGTTTAAGGATTAGGACAGAAAGAAACACAAAAGTTGATATAATTATTTTATGTACCTATATACATTCCTAAAACATTAAGAAATTTAATCAACTGCTAAAAGGTAAGACAATTCAAGGAATGTTGGAACAATAATTTCAGTTTGGTACCTATTGAATTTTCTATGGTTACCTTTGTAACATCAATATGAAGTATGTAAGTATGTGTATTATAAATATAAATAAATAATGGAAGTATAACACACAATTGTGTTACAAACACATACATACTATAACTATAGAGGAATAATATTAAGAATTTTTATTATAATTTTGTTCAGGTATGAAATAATGCTGATAACTAAAGAAAAAATTACAAGTCATGTTTATTCATAACAGGGAAATAAATTTACATAGACTTACTGAAAGTAAATTTAAATAGTGCTAAAGGTTTTATTAAATAGCATCTACTGCATCAGCTTCATCTTCTGAACTGACTTCGTCTCCAAATTCAATATCCTCATCCAAGCCATCAACAGCATAGACAACAGTTTCATTGATTCGTACTGTTTCTGGGAACTCTCCGTAAGTCTTCAGATTCCTTGCCTCGTCAGGTGTGTATTTCAAGATGACATCAGCTTTGGCATCTTGGTAATCTCGCAAGCCTATGAGTATAATGTCACCTTGATTTATCCAAACTTTTTTTCGTAGCTTTCCTCGGATATGACAGAGACGTTTAATGCCATCAAAGCACATGGCCTCCAAGCGGCCATTACCGAGCATCTTTGTGACTTGGGCGTACTCTTGACCGTCCTCCTTGAAAACCAACTCACGTTTCTCAGTTTCGTTTTCATTCTTCCCCCTCCTCCTGTTTTTACCACCTTTTCCTTTATTCTTCGGCATAATTTATATAATATTGAGAACAAACATATACAACTAAACTACGAAAATCAAATAATTTGCTTGCTTGACTGACATGAATGGCTCGTTTGGTTTGGTTGACAACAGACAATTTTCATTGACTGACTGAGCTGACAGAATTGACATGACTACGTAGCCGTGCCGCCATTGCCATATTTGCCATGCCAGATATGTAGCCGACCAGAGTATATATTACAGAAAATTGTGCCTATTACCCTTTTAATAGTTTTAATTCAAGCTCTTTTAATAGTTTTAATTTAAGTATGACGACGTTGCTATGGATTGCGCGACATATTCTTGTAACTTTATGAAAATACTATTATTATCGACTCAACCAATTTTATTAGAACTCAAAAACCGAACAATCATGAAAATCATCGAAGGGGTCATTTTATTTTATGTTTACATGACTATCAGAAAAAAGATAGAAAATCAAAAATAAATAATTGAAAATATCAAATACTGTACAAAAAAGACAATTTAAATGCATTAAACTATCTTGCATATTAACAATATTATTTCTATTTTCAACTGGAAATCTCATTGTAAACTTTATTAGGATGATGTTGCATTTGCCATTATAATGGATAATCATTTACCGATGGAAGGGTGAATAAATGAATCTTTTCACGTTCGAGACAACTAAAGACCAAAGTAAGAAAAACAAGTGGACGCAGAAAGTCTAGTCCATCGCGTCGAGTGAAAACAGTGAAATCTATGGCCAATACTCAGGTAACCATAAACAAATTCTTTTTCATTCCTCCAATTCTATAGGAAATCAAAATATGCTTTATTTATATACCGTTTTGGCTTAAATTTATGTGAAGAAAAAAATCGACTCCGATAGCATACTAGAGCACTCTCTCTCTCTCTAACATTTGATGAATGTTCCATAACCGCCATATTGAATTTTGTTGTGCCTCGAAAACATTGTGAGCACGTGGATTGTTGGAAAAAAAATAGTGAAATTCAGTAGTAATAACAGATAACTCATATGTTAAAGTTGTTTATAACTTATTTGATACAAAGCGTGGATATCTTTTCTTGGATATTTTAAGTAAGTAACCATCTTTTCTTGTTTAACTCGCCGGCGACAGGATTCCACATTTTTTGATAATTTTAATCTTAAGTCACACACAATGGTAACCTAATTTATTAAACATACAAATAAATCTAAATGTATGCACTTGTATGTGTTATTCTTTTTGTCAAGATATTGACATGTGTTTAATTGCGTAATCTTTCTTAAAATCCACATTTTGCTTACGTGTTGACTGTGAAGGTTTCTACATAACGCTCGTGACCCTCACCGGGGAACGTACTATTTGCTTACGTGCTACAAAATCAAAAGCACATGGTTGCGTACGAATTTGTTAGTATTAATCGGATATAGTGGTGCCGGGTGTGTTGTAAATGCAGTTGCAGTAAATTTAATTCAGTAATGAACATTTAGTTGACGCGCAAACAGATAATTGTTCCGGGCCCATGCTTGTCTTAAACGCCTATGGCTTTTTAACATTTGACTAATGTGTACAATGTGTTGAGTTTATGAATATGTGTTGTTTCGATTTGAGTTCAAACAAAAGTGCCTACTAATTAAACTCACATGTTATTTATTGGTAAATAAACACGCGGGATAATAACCTACATAGGTCCTATTGTAAATATACTGGCCTATTTTCATAATTTATGAAAAAATATTAGGCATTATAATAAGACTAGGATATAAGAATAATAATTCAATCTGCTAGATAAAATGGAGTTCCTGCAAGTAAGTGTGTCAACAATTTTTTTTTTAAAGTGTGATGTTATCATGATAGATATGAATGTCTGTTAGGCAGGTATATTATCAAAATACCAAGTACTATTTCATCTATGGCCAGTGAAATAATGTTATAAAATTTAATCAAGGCTGGAATAAAAACCTACTGGAAATGAATGTGTGAATGAACCTCTCCTTTGTTGCGATGCTCTGTTATTAAAATCTACATTGACCCTGGTCGTATTCCCTATTCATTGAAATATTTATTCATTTAAAACATGTTTTCCTTAAATTTAAATTATCATTCTTTTCATTTAATTTAAGGCAAACATGTTAGTGGAAGGAAATTTTTCGGACTTACTCAGGGGTTCATTTAACATTTCATTAGCTTTTATTCATAATATTATGATCTTTTTCTTATTAAAAAGCAATGTTGTGTCTTTGAGTTTGTGTTAAACTACTAGAAACAACAAAATTCTTCATACACACTAATTATTGTCCTGTGAGGGAATTGAAACCCACAATCAGCAGCATGAAAGTTAGATTGCTAATCAGTCTCTTTTTCATGTGCTCAAATTCAGATTTTTTGTTTTAGATTTTCAATAAAAGTGGCTTTTTACAATGGCACCGTGTCGGCAGTTGCTTTTGTGGTCAGTGCCATCAATAGCAGTTTTGTTGAGTATTTTTTGGTTCAGGAAAAAGAGGGAATATGCAAAGTCTGACCCAGGTGAAAGAGAGAGAATAAAAACTCTAAAAGAGGAACTTGCAGAAGCACTGAAAGCTCAAGCTGAAGCTAAGAAAAAATCTCCGTTGGGTAAAGCTAACCAGTCTATTGTAAAGTCTGCACCCATTGACATAATCCCTAACGGAATCAGCTCCCAGCGTTCTTCTCCATTGGAATTGACAGATGAAGAAGTTGATTTAGAGATAGAAAAGATTATTAAAAATAAATCTGTTGGAAAAGAAAAGAAAATGTCAGCTAGTTTGGACAAACAACACTTTGTGGTGAGCTCATGCACAAAAGAGGCTTCGTTTATTATTAAAGAATCATCATCCACATTGGGATCCCCCATTGAGACAAACATGGCTTGTACTCTAACAAATGAGTCCTTGTTGACAAATAATGATGAGAATGTAAACATAGCAAACATTGTACAAGAAGAATCAGAACCTCAACAAAGTAGTACAAATTTGGAAGCTATAGAATCAGAACCCAGCACTAATGATGGGTGTGCTGTAGTTGATGATGCAGCTATCAATGTTAACAACAATGCTGTTGATGCACCTAGTGATAGCAATGAGAGTGATAGTAACAGATTTCCTGGAGCACAACCTAGGTGTTTATCAGAGAGGGATTCTGCAAACCATAGTCCAGTTGATCCTATGCTGGCTAGTCCATCAATGTGCCACTTTTCTGACAACCATAGTGAAGTATGTTGAACTATTGCCTTATTTAAAATATGACAAGCGATTTTAAACGATTAAGTTAACAATTAACAACTGTATTTCAGGGTTCCAGTGACAGTGGAAAAGGATGTTCCGAGGCTGCTAGTCCTCCTCCAGCAAATATGAATATGGTTCCATCTGATACAGGGCTTAGAATACACCAATTTGTAATACCGCAAACACTAGTGGGTCTTTTAATAGGAAAACATGGGTCATTTGTTACCCAAATTAAGGCTAAAACTGGAGCAAGCGTATATGTCAGAAGACACCCTGACTCAGTTAAACAAAAAATTTGTGCAGTTGAAGGTAAATCCAAATAATATTATTATTGCAAAAGCTATTTTCTTAATAGGTAATTCTTTATTTTGAAAACGAAAGTAATATTATTCTATTCACTAGAGGTTTAATATATTAATGTATCTTGCTTGCTTAATTAAAACTCTCTACTTACAAAATATATTGACAAGCCAGTATATTAATACAGTCATATTAATTAACAGGTACTCAATGTGAAATTGAAGCAGCATTAGACATGATTAAAGAAAAATTCCCTGAGAAGAAGTTTCCCAATTTTTCTTTACAAGAAATAAGCGCTGAATTGTATCAAAGATTAGCTCCATTAGTTCCAGAGTTCTTGCAGGTATGATTGTATATAATAAAACTTGAGTTATTTTGGTAAAATTATTCACTATCCGCTTATCTCTACTCGTCTAGTTTATCTCTTTTATTTATTCTTCTATATTTAATTTGGCACAAACACAAAAGTAGGACAGAGCACTTGATAATCGTTTGACTGCTTAAGCTGTTTTTTTTTTGTTGAATTCACATAATTGTCACGACATATTTGTATGAAGTTTTTTTGTTTAATCACCTGGAAGAGATGGAAATTCGGATATTTCTGTTAAGCTGTATCGGTATTTTTGTAAATCTGCATGAAATTCTTCTAGGCGACGCCGAGCACGAGCAGCTAATAGTATATAAAGAATGGCCTTGGATGCGGGACTAGTATTAGCGATAATGGCGACCCTATATTCCACACTGTCGTGTCGTAGTAATTTCTAATATTACGACATTGCTTTCAGAGACCATGCGTTAAGTGGTCGAAAATGTTTCATAACTGCCATACATGCTGTTTTTTTTACTATTTGCATAAAAAAAACTGTTTTTGATAGTCATTGATCAAATTTTATTACATGTCTGAAAAGTTGTGTCATCAATCTAAGCAGGCCACGTGATTATCTCGCGCATGAGAGACAAAATGCGTTCATATAATTTTGTTAATCATTGAACTAGCTGCCTCCGCGGTTTCAACCGGGTAGTTCCCGTTCCCGTGGGAATACAGAGATAAAATGTAGCCTATTTTACTCCCTGATAATAATAATAATAATAAATAAATTTATTGCCACTTTCACACAAAATTACAAAACAAAGAAAAATACGTGATAATATGAAAAAAGAAAATATATGAAAGTTGACAAATGGCATCTAACTCAGCATAATGCAAGTTTGTGTTTTGGCACATTCTTGCGCTGATTTTCAGCTAGACCCATTCAATTGTTATTACATACTCATTTGCTCCATGCCCATTCCAAAGCCATCTAAGTGCGAATTAAAGTTATAAATTTTAAACTATGAACTAAACTATTCTACTTCGACTTATGGTTCGGTATATGTTTTCCGCCGCTTCTAATTGCCTCAACATAAGTATTTTTTTGACTTTAGATTTTAGTGTAATAACTGACATGACATAACTGACATACATAATGTAGCTTTCCAATGGTGAATAATTTTTTTAAATTGGCACAGTTGTTTTTGAGTTTACTTAACATACACACACACAAAAATACAAAACGATATATTTTTATTTGTGGAAAAGTAAATATATTCTGATTGAGAAAAATCCGTGTTGACTGTCTGTCAGGATTCTTTATAATTTTTTTAAATATAAATCAGTCCTTAAACATAGGCTACCTAAAATAAGTACTCCACTGAAACGACGCTTCTTAACACTATAATAGCATGCTTGTTATTTAGCGAACATTGTATGCTGAATATGACAGTTACAGCTCGTGGAATCGGTGAATAATGACACGATAATGACGTGCCTGGTGAGCGCCGGGCACTTCTTCCTGCAGCAGCCGCTGCACCCCACGTTCCCGTCGCTGCACGCGCTGCACCGCCTGATGGCCTCCACGTACCAAAACCCTGACGTGCCGTCGTTGCCACGCCCCGTGAAAGGTACCCGTCACTTTTTCAAAACCTGTTCTTAATTAATAAAATATCACATCGAGTTACCTTGAACTGTATTTAATGTGAAGTTAATGACAAATTTTCCGTAAAACGTTGTACCAATTATACGTATGTGAGATTATATCATGTTTTGTATTTAACTGATATAAGTTAGAAAGGACGAAGTTCTTACGAGCCTATGTTTGTTATTTATGTATGCACTGTTGACATTATCTTCAAACTTTTTATTTGAAAGGTCCCTATTTGGGTTGGCTTTTTTTAATGTTTTATTCAGGTTTAAAATCTTATAAGAAAATTGTATATTGTTAACAGAGGGTTCAATATGTGCGGCACCAACTGAAAATAATTGGTATCGCGCTCAAGTGATATCAACTTCGGAAGAGAATGATACATCTGTTGTTAAGCTTGTAGACTTCGGGGGATACCTTACCGTCGATAACGATCAGCTTAAACAGATCCGTTCAGATTTCATGACACTGCCTTTCCAGGCGACAGAAGCCCTTTTAGCCTTCGTAAAACCAGCGAATAATGGTAAGTATCTTTCCTAAATATAGTTCTTGTTGTAATTAAAATAATAGCAGAATAAAATATCTATATATATATAAAAGAAAGTTGTGTTTGTTACACTATTTATAACTCAAGAACGACTGAACCGATTTGGCTTAAAACCAGGAGCCGGAGATACTTTTTATCCCGGGAAAATTTCAGATCTCCGGGAACGCGGGTGAAACCGCGGGGAGCCACTAGTGCAATATAAAAAACATCAACAAACTATATTATACAACACCAACGTTATCCATTCTCCATCTAAGTAAAACGGATTTTTATACATATTAACATCGTTCAAGGTTGATGGTTTTTTGGCAATATATTTAAATTTATTTACATGAGAGGAGATTTCGAACAAAGACAAGAAGGCAAAATGTCGAATGTCAAATAGACAACGGTAATTTTCCTTTTACTTTGGTTTTCAAACTCGTATGGTTTATTATTTATCTTGTGTAATGAATGTACATAACATTCCGATCATTTTTTATCGATTAAAAGACAAAATGCTCTATTAGCGAGATTTTTACGAACTTTTTTTACTAAGATTCGTATAGACTAGATCAGCTAGTAACTGGTATGAGGTATGACAAAACTACCCCCCAGCAACGCCCTGAGCCAGGCACGGTCCCGCAGGGAACACCCTCAGCGCTGTTGTATAATCTACTACGGTTGAGAGCCCTCAGCGCTCACCATTTCTCCGCGTGAGGGTGTAACAGCCGTCAGAGGCAGACGAGTACAATGTAGGAGTATGTAACGCGACAGAGTCGGAGTGGAGCGGCGAGGCGCTGCGCATCATGGCGGGGCTGACGGCGGGCCAGCTGCTGCACGCGCAGGTCGCCGGCTACGACGAGGCGGGCCTGCCGCTCGTGCACCTCTACCTCACGCTGCATCCGCAGGTAAACCACTACGGGATCCTTATCTATACTAATATTATAAAGAGGAAAGATTTGTTTGTTTGTTTGTTTGTAATGAATAGGCTCCGAAACTACTGGACTGATTTCAAAAATTCTTTCACCTTTGGAAAGCTACATTATCCCCGAGTAACATAGGCTATATTTTATCCCTGTATTCCCACGGGAACGGGAATTACGCGGGTAAAACCGCAGGGAGACAGCTAGTATGTATATAAGTTTCGAGCCTCGATCCGATTCGTTAAATTATGACGAGTACGTTCAGTACCTTTACTTTATATGAAATTATTTGTGACGTTTCAGCAAGTAATATTCCTGAATAGAGAACTAGTGGACCGCGGGCTGGCGGAATGGGATATCCCGCTGGAGTCGTGAGCGCGCTGGACCTGCCTCACGCCACCCGCGCCCGTTACTTACTACGTTAAATACTTATAATGTCGCTGATTAGTTGTATGGGATTGCATTTCATTTGACACTGTATATAAATAATTCATCCGAGTATCGCTGTTAGCCTTGCAGGCTACCGCTGGCGACCGAGGCTCGCTTTCGTATCACGAGTTGTATTCTTTAGTCTCCCTTGCGATAAGTTAATACGAGTTGTGACACGTAGTTGATAAATTTTTAAATATTTCAGTTCAGTCTATATTTTAGATGTGTGAGTTACACATTTTTTTACTAATTAACTTAATTGATATAATTAGTTCTCGTGAAACTGGTGAATAACGATTAAGAAATTATAAAGGGAAGGATAAATTCTGATTGATGTTCGAAGAGTTGTGTATGTAAATTGAGTATTTTTGGGATTCCATTAATATTGGTAACATGCCTCGACAGGTACACGGTCTGTCTTAGAAAGTAGCGCGTATGTGGTTGTTTCTTTTTGAACACTAATTGAAACATCGAGCCCTGCATGCTTTGTAACATTATTTCGTGTCACGGCAGACGGACGCTCGTGTTGTTTCAAATTACGTGAATCAGGAGATCTTTGATGTTGTGTTGATTTTCGACACTTTCTCATTACTTGTACCTAATAGTTTGCATACGCGTTCGGTCTAAGCTTTCCCACATTAGAATCACTCAAATTATCATGCATTGTATACTCTTCGTATATGTACTGAAAAATATGTTAAATAGTTTAATATTAAGATTTCATTTTGGTGCCCCTTGAAGAAAGTCTATTATTGTAATAAAAATCGGTATAGCCAAAAATGCCGTTTAAAACACTTTAGACGTTTACCCCTTGATAACTTTATTGCAATAATATCCTAGAAAGATTTGAATAAAAAATTCAGGATGCTCATTATAATAATATATGTATTGCACTGCCCTATGCATTTTAATTAAAATAGAGCTACCACTTATTTTTATCAGCAGTCAGTTATGTATGATTCTTGACTATGGGTGCGAACAGTGCCAAAACAGTCACTTTCATCTGTTTTTATACTTGTCCACTTACTATTTCATTTACTTGTCTGCCGCTATGCAATTTTTATTTTCCTTTCAATATAAATTCATAATGCAAAATATTGTCTGGGAAATGAGTTTAAACTACACACTCTCAACATTAAATTATTTGGTTGTACTGCCTTATAAATGTGCCTTTGCTATGGTATTGTTTAAATTGTCATGTGCTTTGAATATTATTTGGTACTTATGTTGATACAATAATGTAACCAACCATTACAACTATGTAAAAGTCTACCTTAAAATGCTATATAGTTAAACGTTTATATTATTTCTGTTTGTCAGATCAATAAGGAATAACATCACATTTAACTCAAACACACAAAAATGCTCAAGATTTAATTTATTGTGACAAAAAATATTTTATTTATGATAAGTATCTCACGAGACCGAATAATATCTACACTTAAACTTAGTTTTAAACCAACGTAAATTATGTGCAAAGACTGAAAATGTATAGTAAATATAACAGTGATTACAAAATGTTATATGTGTAAAAAAGAAGTACAATTCTTTAAATGTGCGCGGTACAAGGCGAAAATATTGGTGTGATCGAATTTGTGCTGTTTGTTTATTGTTTTTATTACATACTTCAATGAGCTGTCTAGATTTTTTTCCAGAAAAAAGTGATATGACGTCGTTTAGAGATTTATCTCAAATACCATTATATTATTTTAAACTCACAATTGAATGAAAGTTTTATTTTGTAAAGTATGTTTAGGAAATCCCTATCCTGTAAAATTTCTAGACATCTCATTAAATTAATGACTATATTGTCAGTACTTCCATTTATTTTCTTTCAGATGGCACTCGAAATTATGCAAAAGAATGCATTTTACTTAGAAGAATTCAGCCATTCAAACTTTGTGGTAAACATTTTTTTAATGATAAAGTTATAATGAGCACGTTAATAATCCTGACTTATTTTAGCATAGTTTAGTGTACATACTAGAAAAAGTAGTATATTGAAGCAATTTGATATTTCAATATCCTAGAAGTAAATTCAGTATTTTAATTATGTTGAAATTTGTGTTTGATTTAGTTAATTTCTTGTATGCGTATTGTGTAGTGAACTTTGGCAAGCTTATGTGGGATGTTTAGAATGTGAATATTCGGTGACCATGGCTACACAACATATCGATGACTTATTTGGGATATGTGACGATCACCGATATTTTTACATGAAATGTATAAATTGACGATTAGTAGGTATGGGTAATATTTCAATTACTAATCAAGTTTTCTTTATGAAAGTACTCTTAAATACTTGATGTGTGGTAGCGAGTTGTAAATAAGGATTCCCTAAAGAATGGTGTCCAAAAACGCACACTTTAACATTTGCCGAATCATTTGAAATTTCATCGAAATGCTAAGATCAAGCGTACATGCAGTAAAAAAATTATTAAACGGTTTTATTATACCAACTCTGTCATTGTATTAACACTAATTGTTTTCAATTTTATATTTGGTGTACCTATGCACACACATGAAGTCATTAAAATGAGTTGTGTATGGAGTGGAGTACTTTCAGTTTTGAGAATAAGACGTGATTGAAATAACCTTATATTACTGATAAACAGCTGGCTCTCCGTTTGCATTTTGTTGACGTCCCTATTGTGTACATAAACTAATATATTTACGGTTAAATCAATAAATTATCGTTTTAAAAACTATTGTAATTTGATTGTCGTTTATCTGTCTCCTTATCTATCTCTCGACTGTCGAACATTATTTTTTTCAATTCTGTTCTAATCAGCCCCGGATCTTCAATTTTTATACGCGGGGCAAAAACTTAATAATGCCGCCCCCTCGTGCCCGCTTATACTTCAGCTTTATCATCTTTATAATTTCAGATGTCCACTGATGTTACAGATATATAGGCATGATCGTGTGGATATCTATTTATCTATTATGTATGCTAAAAATACTAATATATAAAGCTGAAGAGGTTTGTTTGCTTGAACAAGTTAATCTCAGGAACTACTGGTTCGATTTGAAAAAATATCGCAGTGCCTATTTATCAAGAAATCCTATAGATATGTTATCACGCTACGACGAATAGGAGCGGAGGATCAATCAAAAATTTTGCAAAAACGGGCAAAAGACTCTAACGAAGTTGCCCGGGTCAACTATGTTTATTTTATACACAGGATAGGATTTCAAATATGTATATTACCTAGCATTTGTGTATTGAAATTACTATTTCACTCTCTCTGTGCCTTTTTTAGACTTTCGGGTTTATTTCTATTCTCCATTTGCACATTGGATATTTCTTATGATATTTGGGATAGAGGGCTAAATGAGTGGGTCCTCCCACTATGGGTATGTCGCTGATGAACATCGGAATAGCAGAGGGAGAGTAGCCCAACTGTTCGTTTCATTTCATAGCTTCCTTCCTTTCCCTTCATAGTGGCGTAGCGTGCCACGACGAGGCCCCGTATAAATAATTAGTTGAGGGCGCTTATGAAGAGTAAAGATTTCTCACACGGGGCCCCAGTGGTCCGGGGGCCCCGTATAATTGATACGGCGGTAGCTACGCCCCTGTTCCTTCCACTGTTGTGGAAAAGATTACAAGAGGCGGCTATAAAAATAGACTTAAAACGAACTATAAGAGTGGCTGAGAATAAGTTGATCACCTTATTGGTGATTTTATCGGAACCCAGGTCTTTTCTCGGTTGCAATTTCCTGACGATAGATTCGACCTCCCCAGGGGTCATGGGGAGAAGAGCGACCGTTTCCTCGCTGTCGTCGACCACTACTACGGAAGGCTAGGTAGACGGGAGCGAAGCTCTCCGGTCTTCAGGTGACACGGGTCGACCGGGAGAGAACTGGGAGTAGGTATATTGAAGCGCCAGGCTTTCGGACTTTTCGTCACTCTCAAATGCGGGTGGTTGGTTTATTTATATATCCTGGGACATTTTTCACACACGGCCAATCTGATTCCAAAGTAAGCTTCTAATGAAGCTTGTGTTATGGTAACCAGATAGCTGATATACTACAAAAAACTTTTAAATACATACATATTAAAGATACCCAGACACAGAACAAACAGACATATTCATGCATACAAATGTTTGTCCTGGGTGGGATTCGAACCCGCGGCTTGAAAGTCAGGGTCACTAACCACAAAGCCAACCGGGCTGTCAAACCGGGTTAAGCTATCTGCGATTCCTGTGGGCGCGGTTTAGACTATGCCGACGAGCCTCGCTAACATCGAGCATGTAACCGCTCGATGCTCGCTAATAATAAAATGTTCGTATAGCAAGTCTCATTTTAACGCTCTTGCCGCCCCGGTCTCGTGGTCTGTGTGCTTGGGTATCGGTCGAGTTGATATGGCCACAGCAAAATGAGAGCGAAATTTCTGTACTTTTACTATTATTTATTCTATGGTTAAAGTTGTCCATTCGTCTGTAAAGTGTGAATATCTTTTCTTTTGTGAGCTTTCGCTGCGTACGCTGCGTAAACGGTTAGTTACGCTAAAATGCTGTATGACAGAATTGGTCCCCTTCAAAAGTTCAAAAAAAAAGTCCGCGATAGCATATATCTATCTGTTGAGGTTGGCTCACTATAACCATTTTTATACTAATCAAATTTGCTCGAAAATGAAGCATTATTTATGAAGGTGTTTTTATAAAGATGATATTAATCCTTATCCAAATAAATACGTTATTCATCACAAGTATTTAATTTAAAACAAAATTGCCATTTACAGCATTCGATTTCAATGAATATCTTAGGAGATAACGCAAATTTAAAATAACATCGCAGCTTTTTTTTTTTTTGAAGGGACTAGAAGGTGTTAGCCTCTGATGGCTGTTACACCTTTACGCGGGCAATCGGTGACCGCTGAGGGTTCTCAACCGTAATATATTTAAGCAACTGCGCTGAGGGTGTCCCCTGCGGGACCGTGTCTCGGCTCAGGGTGTTGCTGGAGGTGAGGGACTCACTGGTTTGATTATTTGGGGAATTTTATGTTGGACATTTGGGGCGGCTCGGGCCACATGCTACTGGGGACGAGACTGGGTGGGACGTCGCGACGGTTCTCGCCGGCGAGGACGATATATAGGATAACGGTTTTGTGTAGTGTTCGGTGTGCCGCGAGCGGTGTCGACTGCAACCTGCGCGAGCGTGGTTTCGTCGTCGGGGATGTCGAGTACTAATCTAGGCGACATCGCAGCAAAATAATGATCAAGTACTGCGTGCACCTTATGTGCCGGGCCGGCGCGGCGTGCAGTCATCAGTTAGCTCTGCGAAACCCTCCTACGTAAACGAAGTTGCGGGTTGAAAGTCAGCGTTTGCCCAAAGTAACTATTCCACGCGGACGAAGTCGCGGGCAAAAGCTAGTCTATCATAATTTACATATTTAATAGCGTATAAAAAGAGGACGGGAAATAAAAAAGTTACATTATTTTTAAAATATATTAATAATATATAAACATTTCAATTTTATTTACTTAAAATCTAGTGCCCAGTCCACATAAAACATTTGTAAAAAACATTATATTACCTAATATTTATATTCAACAAAACAATTGCAAAGTTACACAAAAATTATTCGACAAAAACAGTAAGAGGTGCCTATTCTATCCATTAAAATTTGGAAACATATGTATCTATGGATGAAACCATAACAAAAATGTAATTTAGCCTTATCCCGTAAGAACTTATTCAGTTAAAGTTACACCTCTTATTTAACATTAGTATGAGAGATGTGTACAGCACAGAAATAAAGCGTACATCAGTATCGAGGTATTTATCAGATTTACAAAAACTATCTCAATATACCCTAGTAAGTATAATGTATTTGTAACTGGTTGCGATTCCAATTTCCTACTAAATATTTACTTAAATCAACAGAATCGGGATGTCAAGTAATGCACAAAAAAAATTAAGTCATTAATCTAAGAACAAATCCTTATCCATGCTTTATAAAAGAGATTTACGTTTATATTTAGGATGTACAAAATTAACCAGCAAAAAGAATATTATATCTTAATTTACACTTTCCGGGTTAGTGGTACGGGTTTAAAATTATAATAATTCTTATTTAGTAACCCAAATCCTTAAATAAATAAGGTTTTTATAGAGGAACCAAAGGCAATTGCAATGTTATAGAAATGTCGATAATTCATAGTTCGATAATGTGAAATCACACACCTGTTCAATCGTGATGTTTAGGATAATAAATTACCAACAGATAACTATGGCGTTTTGAGATAACGCAAAGCTCGATTGTCTGTTTATTTATATTATAAATCTGGTATAGACAAAGACACCCTTAACCTGCTACTCAAACGCCTGCCACAGGGACAATTTAGGGTAAGAGTAAATAAATGCCCACAGATAAATCAAAGTAAGTGATAATCTCTTGATGGTAGCGGAATCAAAGATTTGTCCACATAACATCGTGGGAAATTTAAAAGTAACACGCCCACTAGTTGCTAAACGTAGGCATTCATCCCTGTCGAAATAAACGTTCACGCGGCCATTTAGTACTTTAGCCTTTGTCAGCTATATGCATAGCATAATAATTCATGCAGTAAGTGTTAATGCGTACCTACTATATAATTTACTCATTCACGTTTCACATGCAAGTACCTAATGTCAGATAAAATCGTCATTCAGCCCCTGGTTGATCCTGCAGCAAACGTGGGATTAGTCGGCCATCATATCTACTTTCATAATTTACAACATCATCATCATTGTTAATTATAACATTATTTTTATTGTAACATTGCTCAAAAACAAAATAGATATTTTACAGTCGCATTGTTTGAAAGTCATATTTTACTACACAATTGTCTTGGTGGCGTAATTTTCACACAATTAAGGTTGTCTTTAGTCTTTGAAACTAAACATAAAAATAAGCATTGAGCTCCAAACAAATATACTGAAAATATTGTCAATTATGCACTAGCTACAAATTGCATAATTATTCATACATATTATATTGCTGACAGTTGGGTAATGCAGGTGAATTATGTTAAAATCTTAATTATAGACAGTGCATACTGTTTTTGTTCTCATAATGAAACTGAAGCCCGTCATGTTCGTAACGTAGCTGTAATACTGTAATATGTATTTATGTATAAAGGCACCGGTCATTTGGCAGCCCCACAGCCTTTCGATATTTTTTACGGACCAGAATTCCCAATAAGTAAATAACAAAACTATCATATTTTCTCTTATACTGACCATTTGTATAAATATATCGTTAAATGCTTTACTATAATATATATTACAGCTACACGTATGACGGGCGACTTGTAGTTCCCATACAATTTATTTATTTACCTTAACTATCGTTATCACAAACCTATAATAACGTCACATATCACTTCTCATGATTAATTGAACATTGCGTATAGTTGCAAAATTTTTACTAAGTATCCTTTTTATAGATGATACCTTAACTCCAAACATCGGCTGAATATTTCTTCATAGACTCAAGTTTCTTAAGGTATTGCACAGCTTCTGCTTCGGTGCGACCACCCTTCTCTTGAATAGCTTTCAGAACAATATTCCTCACATCCACAGCCATGTTCTTGGCGTCACTAAAATATAAATAATAGCAAATGTTAATATGTATATGAAAATTCATTTGAACTGTTGTGAACAAGGAACAGCGTCATCTACAAGGCCTACTGGTTTTATTCTACATACTAACTCTTTTATTTCGTTTTATACAGGCAGCAAAAAGTTGATCCATACGTCAGTAAACTTACCCGCAAATATAGAAATGTCCATTCTTATTTCCAATGATATCCCATAGTTGATCAATATTCTTTTCCAATAAATGTGTCACATAAACCTTGTGTCCTTGATCGCGCGAGAAAGCTAAGTTCAATTTAACATCACCATTCTTCTCGTACTCCTCAAGTTCCTGAAAATAATATGAGAAAGCACATAATATAATAATTTGTTAGTTGATAGGTTTTAAACTAGAGACCAAAAACATTCTGATTTTTATAGCCACATTTGGTAATATTTTCTTCATGCGTCTTTAAATCTGTGGTCACACAGATAAGTTGTACGGGAATCTTAAACATGGCACTGTATGATACAATTTTCATTTCAAAATCATGAGCCTTACTTACTATGTATGTATATTACTAATTATTTTAAATATGCAAAACATACAAATGTCTTTTGCTGCCATTATCATTAAACTGTATTGAGAGATAAACAAGTAGGTAGTAAGAATAAAGTAATGAGCGAGAATAAAAATACTTTGTAATATAAAACATGCTTCTGAAGATACCGAGATAATATGTCAATTTGATGTTTATGCTTCAGTAAAAAAATAAAATGTATTATATTCTTGTTTTAAGTATTTCTTAGGAAATAAATAGATCATCGGGTACGCCGGTAAAGACACTGGACGTATGTTAGTGGTTTATCTATAGGAACTATGTACTACCTCCTTGTAAATATAGTCTTGATCACGGTGTCTGCATCCAAAGAACAAGATATTCTCGCCGACCTCTTTCCCGCTGGCCCGGGAGAATGCTCGCTCTTGCAAGAAACCTCGGAACGGCGCGAGACCTGTTCCTGGTCCAACCATTATTATTGGTGTCTGTGTCTGCATGGGTAACCTAAAAGTAATAAAATCTAATAAAGTCTATTGATTAAGGAAATAGGCATTCTTGCGATAACGCCTATTTACTATCAAGTTGTGATAAGATGTCATAATTAAATATTATCTACACTAATATTACAATGAGGAAAAAAAATTTTTTTGTGCGTGTGTATGTTTGTAATGAATGAACTCAAACACCAATCTGAATAATTATTTTACCAATGGAAAGCTAGATTATCAAGGAGCAACATAGGCTATATTTATTCCCGTATTCCTACGGGAACCGGAACAACGCGGGTGAAACCGCGCGGAGGTAGCAAGTTATTAAAAATATATTTTTGCATATAAAAATATAAGGTACAACTTGCAGGTAGCAACTGAGACCATTGTTTTCATTGTATTGTGTTCGTATAGTTTTCGTGTATTTGATTGGTATTTATTTGACATTGTAAGTTCTCTATATGCTTCTGTACGTATACATACCTAAACTGTGATTTTCTGATATAAACAGGCACACGTGGCAGCGGCTTGCCGTCCTCGGGCTTGTGCGCCGCGAGCCACGTCGTAGCCACCCCCTTGTTGAGGCGCCCCGTCGGCGTCTTGTACTCCACTACCACGGCCGTTATGTGAACTGTTTCAGGGTGTAGCTGTCACAATCACAGATATTATTAATACAGGTGTACATATATTATTACGCACAAAGTTTACAATTGTTTAAATAACTTATGAAATGTCTATAATATTAAAATTACAGCTTTTAACTATTAAGATACTAAGATATTTTATACAGGTACTGAAATGAAAACAGTTGTTACAAAAATTTTAGCATGTTGGTTTTGTTTGGTGGGATTATCACAGGCAGATAACTAATGATATCATTTCTTTTTATTTCATCCTGCAAATCTATCACCCCAGCTCCAAGGACAACCGAAAACTGTACCAAAGACAGAATATTCCGCCAATTAATTAGGACTAAGGAATGTGGTTTATAACTATGTTTCTAGCACTAAAACCGCCATAATAGACAGATTAAAAAAAAGAATCAGTTCTTCTCAGCCCATTCCAATTACCATGATACGTGTTTTTAGACCTAAATGGCTTTGGATGATTATGTTAGTAACCTTTTAATACCTTAGGACTTGAAGAAATAGAATAATATCTTGGCTGTAGACGAGGTAGAAGTTCACAAACATGATCCAGTGGAGGTTTACATGAAGGAATGTCTTCTAAAATATGTACAACATTTCTGCAAGCTTCTACTACAAATGATTGGTACATGGCTTTTCCTTCTGGTGAGTTGGTTGCCATGAGCATCAATTTTTTCTTGTCCTGAAATATCATAACAAATGAGATAAAAGGCACAAACATGAATTATATTTCTCAATATGAAATTTAGACAACTTTTATTCATTATTTACTAAGCTGTTGTTTGGATTTGTGAATAACTGACAATATAACACATTATTATAATTTTTTATGTAATGCAGCCATCTGACATTGTATTACATATTGACACATGGCATGGTATCAAGCCAAGTCAATATACATAACAGATAGACAGACATAAATTATGTCCATCAAACCTTATTAGGTGCTAATTGACAGGCATACTTTATGAAAGGAACCTTTAAACCAGTAATACTTACTTCCTCATCCGAGCAGTATTCAACAAATTCCCTAAGAATGTGTGTCCTTGGCAGTGCTGTTATTTCAACATAGTGCGAAAGAGCCGTACGGTATGATGTTGGGCACGGGAATGGATTCTTTTTACTACTCTCTTGATCCGTATTTATAAGTGAAAATATTTCATCAAGGTTTGTTCCAGTTAATTCACCAAGTCTTTCTACAAGGCTTGTATCATTTATAGGGTATACAGCCACATGGTCACCTAAAAATTTTCATATAAATATATTGTATTTACAGCTCAATTCTAATATAAATGAGGGAGCAAAAGAGATACATACCAGCTTCATATCGCATTTTTGAATCAGAAATATCTAACTCAACATGAAGGCATGATCTACCACCTCCTTTGTGTAACTCCTTGTTTACACAAATTTGAGCTAAGAATGGATTTTTGGCATCATATGGTCTGAAATAAATAGTTGAATAATTTCATTATTTAAAATTAATATGAACAACAGTGCATTAAACATTATACATAAACAAAATATCTACTAGACCTTGTTCTGTCTAACAAAATAATATGTGATGCAAAATTTAAGCTAATTGTGTTAAAAATGTGCAAAAAATGCATATAAAAGCACTGTATGCTTCCTATTCCCGCTATATGTTATGATAATATTTAAATCTACCATATGTAAATATACTGGTTGATAATAAGGTAAATAAAAATGTTAATACTCACGGTCGCTGTACCTGCAGAGAGTGTAATCTGGCGATTTCACCAGTAAATACACTGTTAGGTGTAATTTCATCTGGCGGATGGGACACCAGACGGAATTGACGTGTCAGCTCTTCTTCACCGGTGCTTTCAATATTGAACTTGTCACAGACTGCTGGCCAAAACTTGTCTTTCCAGGTAATGAAATCATCTTCAATACTAGAAAAAATGAAAGTTTAGTTAACATTTTCTGGTAAATTCTGAATTCAAACATGAAAGGAGAGAAACAAACATAAAACAAGTAGCAGCAATATCAGAGTTGCAACAAAAACACAAAATGTGGTACTTAAAATAAAGTTAATAACAGTTATGTGCATTCCCAGGGAGTTGCTTTTTTGTGAGAGTAATAATGTGTCACAAAGAAATAGTGGAACTCTATATTATTGGTTGTTTACCAATTAAATAAATTTACTTATGAAAATATAATTCTTACTTGGCATCGTCATCTCCAAGACCAAGTTCAAACACTCTGCTAGCTCCAAGATCCTCAAGACGCTTGTCAAGGTAAATTGCCACAGCATTATAGTGTTCATATGTTTTGTTACCCAATCCAAAAACCTAGAATTAAATGAAATTGTAGGAATGGACCATAGTTATGCATACATTTTTTTGGATTTATAACATATTATCAGCATAAAAATATTTTCAAACAGGAGTATTCAACACAACCACAGAATAGTCAAAAACAAGTCCTACAACTTATATTTACATTATTCTGGGGCTTTTGCTCAACTCAATAATAACACAAAATCTTATAATGCGAAATTTCGTACCGTAAAGCGTAACTTTAGCATTTGGGATAGAATTATTCTTCCAATAGTGACCTCAGTAACTCGCGGTATGTATCGAAACAAAAAACTCATAGCTGAAAAAGCTTTACAAGGAACTAAGTCAATATAATTGGTTGTATACCTTTATACAATGGTTTATCAATATTGCACAACTCACTGTTTGATGTTTAAAACTATTTACATAGAATTTTGTATTACATACAACCATCGATATATATGTACTACGTACTAGATAGGGCGTTCCGAACACTCGCTTTTATCAACTCAACTGAACTGCAGTCCCCACACCCGACTTTAGTGTGGCTTCGACATTCATTCAGTGCGGGTGCGCACGGAGCAGCGTTAATAACAACGATAATCCGAATCAAAGTAGACCCTGGACGAAAATAACTAGTCAGTAGTCAACTAAGTAAAATTACTACCTGTTTAAGTGAATTAATAGGTGATAATTCCGTAATTCCAGAGTAGAAAAACAATTTATCTATTTAAATACCACGCCATTCTACAATCATATACTAAAACGTGCAGATGTTCCCTTAAAACTGGTTGTAGGTAAAAATATGTAACTGAACACAGACTTGATATGTTTTTTTAGAAAGGTTTTAATTTGATTAATTGTTAATGAGTTTTTAATTAGTAGTGATAGTTTGATATTTTGAATAATTGTTTTATGTTAATTCAAGCCCTGGCCCGTACCTCTGAGTACTCATTTAAGCCATGTGAAGTCCGCCAATCCGCACTAGGCCCCCCTAATATTAATATAATACATTTTGAAATCGAGTTTTATTCTAATGAAGTTTAGAAGGTAAAAAAGATGTGTCACATCTGCGGTGTGAACTCTATAGGGACGACATCTTAATGTAGTTAACTGAACGAAACGCGTAAGCGCCATGAAATTTGCGGCGCTTACGACGTTTTGGTCGCGAGAAAACTATACTCTAAGCAATCTAGCGCTGTATCTTTTAAAATAGTTTGGTTAGTTGACACAGCTTTATACAGCGCTGCAGCGAACTTTAGTTCTAACTCTTACCAGTTTTTAAACAAATGTTTTACATGAACGTTCTTGTCTATCGCTATACGTCGATGCATACAACAGATAATAACAAAGCAATATTATAGTACTTAAAGATGTCAAACTTTTTGCTATGAAATCAGAATTCAGCTCGTCGCTTCATATTCTATGAAGCCTAAAAACACTAGGATTCCATAGCACACTGTGCAAAAAAGCCCAATCACTGAAATAAAACCACTTTTAGCCTTCTAACCTAAAAATAGTCACGAACTTACGAAGTTACGACACGATTCACGAACGACGACGAACGAACTCGACGAAGGGAAGGTCCAAAGAGTAATATAATCAGTGTTGCCAGCGAGGTATTTCAAAAGTGACCTGAACTGTCTAAAAAAGAAACCTTTAGTAACCTTTTATATACGAAAAATATTGACGTCGTTTTTTTTTTTTTTTTTAGGCGCGTCTCTCCATTTGGTCTCTTGTAGTACGCGTCTCCAAAGTATTGACGTCGTTTTTTTTTTTTTTTTTAGCCGCGTCTCTCAATTGGTGCCATTGTAGACGTCAAACATTGAATCACCTAAAAGTAACCTTTTGTAACCTTTTCTGTGGTGTAACCTCCAAGTAACCTAACGAAGTCAAAAATCACCTGTGAGGTTACTAAAGTAACCTTCTGGCAACGCTGAATATAATAGACCTATACAGGAGAAGAGTGCCCTCTTGTGTCATTTTTGTGTTAACCGTATGACGCCATCTTGCGACTATAGCGCCCTCTGCAGAATATGTCTTGTCGTTTGTATATATACACATACCTACTCAGACGTATGTAGTATTAAAGTGTGTACTAGGTATACATATTCAAAAGAAACGCTCATGTTAATGTTCAATCATTTTATTCCGATCAACATAATTATAACAGCATTAGCATAAGAAATATATAAATCATTTTAGTAATAGCAACCAAAAAAACACAAAACGGAACAAAAACAACACATGCGCATACACATGACAATTTGTGAAGTGTGATAACGTCAAAATTTTCATTCGGTGAAAAAGATGATTGCCAGCATAAAAAATAAGTTCTTTTAATAAAAGGCTAAAATTTTCAGTTTGAGCGTCATCTATTGACATGCATTGACATGTTAAGCATAAGTTTTCAGACATGAATACAAGGCTGCGCCACTTTCTTTGAAATGGAGTATTTTAAGGGGGGCTTGTATGGGACTGTCCACCGCCTGGGAAGGTCACTCAATCAAGTGTCAAGTCACACCATGGACCTAAAGCGTAGACAGAGAAACTAATAGACTAAGGTACCCTGTAACCACGACTGAAACAGAGATAGTGTAAGCGTGTGTTGCCACAGTGCCCGACTTTCCCATTTTGGAAGGGAGTTCCTTATCACGCGTTGCGAAAGGGAAACATTAAATTAAAATTTAATCTCAAACATGTGTCCTACTTCAGTTAAATAAATAAAAAAAAATAAAAAAAAATAAAAAGCCTTTTATTTCTTGCTTACAATAGTGGATCGAAAACAATATTTAAAATTTAATTTATAAAATATAATACTACTTTAAATAATATTTCATCTTAATATCTTAATTTCATAAATAACTTAATTCTAATTATGTAATTCTAACATAAAAAAAAAAAAATAATAATAATAATAAAATAAATCGAATTCATAACATAACACAATCATAATTTTTTTGTTTAATTCAGTTATTAATTTGGATAATTGATTTTAAATATTTAGATAATAGATCTATTCAAAGGTTTTTACTAGCAAGAACCCTCTCCATGAACTACTTCAGTTACCACAAGCTAATTATTACTAAAATTAAGCCTACTGATTAAGTTAATAGTACATTATATTTGTTAATAATAAAAAAATATTTTAAATTTAAATTTAAAATATAAATTTAAAATTTAAATTACAATTCTTGCTAATTATCTTCAGTTGTAACTATCACTTTATTAAATACGATTTATTTAATGTTACATTAACTATTAATAAATGTACAACATTCCAAAATAAATATAAATTGAATGTAAAAAAAAAATATTTATAATACCTAGTTGTCTTCAAAGAAATTAAAATATCCATCAGTGTATTGGTAAAAAACAGTGATTTAATATATGTATGATAAAATATGTATCTATTTTCAAAATATCTGTATTTTTTAATTTTTATTGAACTAAATAATATTTAATTATTTTTATTATAACTGATCGGTTGATCGTTGATCGGTTATCGACCGGTGAAGGCGGAAGATAAAATAAAAATCGCGATGGTAAAATAGGGGTTGATTGTAAAGGGTTGAAAATTCAGGGTTATATGTATTTACTGTTGCTGTATCATAAAAAAATTAATTTTTTTTCTAAAATTGATGTTGTCCGATTCTCAGACCTACCCAATAACACAACATTTCATGAGAATCGGTCAAGCCGTTTCGGAGGAGTTTAACCACAAACACCGCGACGCAAGAATTTTATATATTAGATAAAAATACCGGGGCTATTGCTAGAAAACACTGTGATAATTGGATTCCATGTTAATTTGCTTTCTTTTAATACACATTCTCAAGAGAATATTTTACAATAAAAATGGGAGATTTTTTACCGGACGCTGGCAACACTTCCACAATAATGTTTTTATAGGTTATTTTGATTGAAACTCGATATTACGCTTTAATTTTCATAATTTAACGCAATATTTTGCTAATTTATACTATCAAATAAGTTATCAACCCTGAAAACACATATTTGTGGTCAATAAACCACAAAAACTGTCGTACTTACGCGTGAAAAGAGACACCGGCAATTTCCTGCTCACTATCGCTTCCACATGAAATTACACGACAACGAACCATTGTATAACCTTTGGCGTTATAATAGTATAAATTTCTCAGTCTTTTCACTATATTAGAATCGTTTTAACACACTAAAACATAAAAAATTCGCAGATCCAACACAATGTATACACGAACTGTCAGGTTTGTTTCGCAATTAAAGTTGCGAAACACTTGAAAAACTGGCTTCCCACGATGAGACAGAAAATGTACTAGTTGCATCTTTGTCTTACGCATTCGTATTAAAATGTTCGCTCCCTTTCTTGTGTGAGTGAGAAAGAATCGTCACTTAGTCTATTAGTTTCTCTGTCTACGACCTAAAGTCACACACAATCAATACCTAACCTACTCACTCACATAGATAAAGTGGAAAACAAATAATTGCTCACTCACTGGGACTTGGTTAGTTACTCACGCACAGAATAAAAAAGATATATTTTATCTGTAGATAGATGTGTTGCCAAGTGTATAAAGGCTGAAGTCGCCGAAAATAAACGTCTATTAGCATAAGGCGTAGGATTGTATAAATATATAGTAGTGTCCGACCGAAACTGGTTTTCCGGCCGAAACCGAAACCGAAACCGAATGTTCGGCCGTGGCTTCAGTTTCGGCCGAAACCGAAACCGAAACTCACATGGTCAAGTATAAAATTTCTTAAAATACTGAAATTTGGTGTTTTTTACCATTATTTTGCATTAATTAGGGCATGAAGTGGAAACACAGTATATTAATTCAGTTTGTTGTATTGTAATCATTTATTTTATACAATATTAAAAAATCTTAATAACATTTTTAATACTTTTTCAAAGTAAGTTCTCATAGCAAAGCTTTTGATTTATCACTGATACTTTTATCAAAGTACTGCCAAATCGGATTTTTTCTCGTTGTGACATTTTACTCTGAAACAATTAAAAATAAAATCGTAACAATAACAATCGGACAATAGGTCATCGGAATGAAAAACAAATCTCGAATAAGATTACCTATAAAACGTAATTTATGAAATTAAACACTTCACATTTTTTATTTACTTACAATTTCTTTTTTACATGTGACTTCATTTGTTCATAACAACAAAACAGTTATTGACTCAATATTTAATTAACTATATAAATCATTCAAGTACAGAAACAAAACAAAAACTTACATGTTATCAGTTCACATAACCTCCAAATAATGTTTCCGTCGGACGCACACGCACTGACTAAGTTTTATTGCATTACTACGGAGCTATCCGAACGGCACACGATGATTCCCGAACAGAGCCGACGGCTTACGACACAGCTTTGCCGCGGAAAACGAAGTTAGGCGAACGTGCGTGACCTTGCGAGATAAGTTTCGGTTTCGGCAAAAGTTTCGGCCGATTTTGGCCGAAAACGAAACTGCAGCCGAAACTTGATTTTTGGCCGAAACTCGGCCGAAACCGAAACCGAAAGTTCGGTCGGACATTAATATATAGCCTATATGACTTAAGAGTCATTTTTGTAATGTAGTTCAAGGGAGTTAACACTGAAGTAAAACTGTTATAATCAAAATAAAACTACCCGCACTACATCTGTTGTGTTAGGTATATAAAAAAAAAAATTACGTGAGGCACTCGGGGACTGCCGCGGTAAAGCTATTGCATTGCATAGCATTTTGTATCAACTTATGCAATTATAATTTTATTTATTTATTTTAATAATAAATGCACTTTGTTCATTCATATTCAAAACACTTCATACACAAATTTTACAAGTACAGCTATTCACTGTTGTACATAAATACATATACACCTATATACTTTCTCATAAGCAGCTTATGTATTCGTTCGATTTCGGAGCAGCTCGTCTCGAGTCGTGCGAGTTTCGTAGAGTCGTACAATACGTCTAATCGCACACAACGCCGTGTCGAGTCGAAGACTGCCGAACTGAAACGACGTTAGACGATGCACGGCCTTCAAGCCACACCTCCTTGCCCGTCGGAGTGGGGGGTGTTAGGTTTTTTTCGTTACGGAATTTCTTGATTCGGTCGCCGCGCTCAGAGCCCGCGATAAAAGCTATGCAATAGCTTAAAAAGAAAATTGACTTGTAATGTGTTCTAAACAAAATAAAAGTAAATGGCCACAACTGCAACTGTTTGTTAAATACATTGACACTAGGTAGGTATAATTTATCTATAATCAGATTATTCATTGTGGGCAGAGAAATGAAGTTTCCAGTGTTGCAGTTTTTTAGTCCCAAATAAATAGTGTTGTGGTAGATTCAAATTTTTACAACTAAAAGGCGGCTAAGGACAAAGGAAACTCGACTAGAGTTTCCTTTTCTTTTATTCAATGTCAAATTGCCTTTATATAAATAAAAATATGTATTTTATGGTAATAAAACAGAAGACATATACGGTAGGTAATTAAATATTACATAAAATACTCTTATGTATATTATTTGTTTTGGGCTCTTGGAAGAACTATAGTCATCACTTGTCACGCTATGGACCTCATTTTGTTTTGGAAGTGACTATTTGTACGGGTACTGGACAAATAAATTATATTTATTCGTACATTTATTAATTTTTTTTTAATTAGGCATGAATTGGATGATTAGCCTATGTTAGGTTAGTTAAATTAATAACATTTATTCGATTTTATTTATTTAATTTTGGTTTCAATTAAATTCAAATTTAGTTTAAAAAAAATGAAATTTTGGGATTTTCGACTAGATTTATGTATCGGATACTGAAAGAACAAAACTGCCGAACATCACTATTGTAGCGGGTCACCCTTTTTTGTATCAGTGACAGTTGCACTTGTCACTTCTCTGACTCGAATTATTAATCCGACTATAATAGAACCTTAAAACACGATCTGATAGTTTAATCGTGATCTTGTAGATTTAAATAATGACGTTTAGGATCAGCCAGGTTGGACAGGGTATTAAGGCATGATTGACTGAAAGGGTGTAATTGTTCTGATTAGTTACATATCACTACATAGTATAAAACAAAGTCGCTATCCGCCGTCTGTCTCTCCCTATGTATGCTTAGATCTTTAAAACTACGCGATGCGGTTTTTTTAAATAGATAGAGTGATTCTTAAGGAAGGTTTTTATGTATAAATCAGCGTGAATAAGAGCGTAGCCTCAATCAAAACTGTTGCAAAAACGGGCAAGTGACGCTAACGAAGTTGCGCGGGTCAACTAATAAATTATAGCCGCTGCAGTTTTTTAAACTCGACCGTAATTTATTTATTTTCTAATTTAAGTAGCCCAACTGTGATTATTCACCGATACGTTTTGTTATTATCTATTGTATATTAATTCAAAAATATGTTTCTAGTTACAGTAAGTAGCTTTATTTAATGCATTATAATATAGTATAATAATAGTATACTGCGTTAGATAGTTTCCTTTTTACAAGATCTTCAACATCATCGGTTTATAAAAATAATAAAATATCTACGGACTAATTAATCAAGACCTTATCCCAATAAAATTTTATTTGCTGTATGTAGTTTGGAATCTGCAATGGTTTTTAAATTCTGAACTTCGGAAAAAAGTGCTATGATGTTGCAAAGTTCGAAAATGAACAGAAAAAAAAGATTTTTCCAGGATTTATGGATCAGTATGGATGGTCGCAAATGTCGCAATGTAAGTTTAAGTCCAGTATGCAAATTGCATCCCCTGCGTATTTTACCATCAAAACACATATCTTCCTAGTAAAAGTGGAATGTGTATGTGAATGACTAATTTATTCCAAGAACAAGTTAATGGGTCTCTACTTGTAATTAGTAAATAGAGATTCACTTATTACAATAATTTGCATGATTAAATATATGAATAATGTAGGTTCATATATATTTAGATTGACTATTAAATATAGGTACCTATTTAAAATTCTTGCTAATATAATTATTATCTTAGATATTTTCTTAATCTAATGTTTAATAATGTATTTGGGTTTTGGACATTTAAAGATACTCACATAAATTACTTAATTTCAATCTACATACGAGCAGTGACGGATTAAGACTTCTTGATACCCCTTAAAAATTCACGCCCATGGGGCCCAGGGGGCCCCCCCTATCCTTATGTCAACTAGAATCGTTCTTTAAACCATTTTTGGTCCGGTTTTTGGTGTCGTGAGAGTGAGACGTTCTCTTACTATCTTTTGACTGTGTAAAAAAAAATATGAATACACTTACAGCATAATTTAATCCGGTTAGATCTGGATCTCCGTTTTTCAACCATTCGTAAAATTCCATAGCGTTGTCAGTCGGATCACCTTCACCATAGGTTGCCATGCAGAAAACAGCTAAGGAGTTCGGTATTTCTTGTAGTTTCTGAAGTTCTTCCTATAAATATAACATCATTTCATTGTTTAACTAGTAGTTTCTATAAACTGAATATCTATGTAGGTAGGTAAGTATAAACTACAGTGACGTGCCTTATTTACTAGCAGATAATATAGTTTATAGATAATGAACCTGTCTGAGGTACAATTTTATAGAAGAAGAACGCAGATGTCGTATGAATAAATTTAGTCTAGGATCTACTTAAGCAGTTGACAGTATGTGACATAATAATGATGCATTAATTATTTTGCAATCCTTCAGGCAACCTTTGGGTGTAAGTAACGTACGAGTCCATACCATATCGCATTCTTCCGGATCCGCGACCATACCCTTCAACTTGTATCGTATGCCTTCCTTAGCTAGACGACCGGCGAACTCCTCGCCCGTGCCCGTTTGAGAGCCATAGAACACTACTAAGCTCCTACCAGAGGCTTTCAATTTATTGATAAAAGAATTCTCTGTTACTTGAATCGATCCTGCTGCTCTGAAACAATAAAAAATAGCTATTATTATCACACATAGAAAAATGGTAAAATGCTTTGACCTGAATATAAGTCACATTTAAATGGATTCTATAGAATATATTAATATATAATATATATTAAAGGGCCTGTATAAAAATCCACCAAGACCTAGACCTATGTATGATTTACTATGATTAAAATAATAAATGTCAATAAAATTCTATATACGTATTTATCTAGGTTCCCAACTAACGATAAAATTTCCGTTTACACAATATTGTTTGGACTTTGGACAAGTAGTTTTAACAGTGTACGAACGTGGTCCTACAAACGCATCTACCTATAGACGATGAGTAGGTGAGTAGATATTAGCAGGATAATTAGGTACCTCCAAAACTATTCATTTGTGACACGAATATATTGATAGATAGATATTATAGATAGAAATTAATATAAATCCGGAGTAAAACTCTGATACCGTCCCACACTTTACCGGCATTCCCGGGTAGGTACCCATAAAACGAGCAAGTACCAACACACACAGACAGAAACAATAGGTAATAACATTAATAACTGACCAAGTGACATAAAGCACGGATCTTAGATTCTGTTATGTATAAATAATCAGAAGGTATATAACATGACGATTTTGGAAGGAATAATCATTTATGCTAATATGTTGACCGTGGTAGTCAGATGAGATGCATCGACGCTCACTTTTTATGCTTAAACTTATTATTATTGTACATACAGATATAGAAATAGCTTGGTAATATATCTCAACAGAGCAACATACATATTAATAGCCTGTACGTGGATTTCGATCAGCGTTGCCAGACGTCCCGATTTTGGCGGGACGTCCCGATTTTTAAATCAAATTTTAATGTCCTGCGCGGGACAGGCTCAGTCCCGCTTTTCGGGAATAACTCGACCGTGCGTCCAAAAAAATCATATTTTTATTAAAATACAATTTCTATGGATATTTTTACTATCTATTGTCACATAAACGTAATTTGAATTCAAATAAAAAGATAAATATTCAAAGACTTTTGATTATATACGTTTATTCTACTATGTCCCGCTTTCGACGAAAGAGTCCCGCTTTTTTCACTCAAAAAGTTCCAAAATCCCGATATGGCAAAAAATATACCTGGCAACGCCCACACCCGCCATCCCAAAAGATTTCAATAGGAAGGCCTATTGGAATCCAATAGGAAACATTAATACTAATAAGCTTCTATGAAAAGCTTAAGGAAATCATCCAACCAACCCTAACATTAGTGTGCGACTTGTGCGAGAGACATTTGTGGTAGCCACTGTTTTATAAGAATCTTATAGGCCTGAATGAAGTTGCATAAAATTTGAAATAGTGGTGTTACTTAAAGGATAGCAATATATATAACTAGTGGCTTCCCGCGGCTTCGCCCGCGTTCCCGGGGGATCTTCAATTTTCCCGGGATTAAAAGTAGCCTATGTCCTTTCTCAGGCTCTGGATAATCTGTGTACTAAATTTCATTTAAATCGGTTCAGTAGTTTGTGAAAGCGTCTAGCGTGAAAGCGTAGCAGACAGTCAGACAGACAAAGTTACTTTCGCATTTATAATATTAGTATGGATTAAAATAATGTACTATAGCTTACGTAGACAATAGTTATTGAACATTTTGACATTGGTGAATGATACGTATCATTTGTAATTTATTAATGAATTTACTCGGGACCTTCATAAATTACTACACGTACCTACGATTCTGAAAAAAACCTTCCAATATATTTGATGTTACTTTTTAGAATTAAAATATTACGAGGGACTAAATACAATATTATCTACTCATGTTAGCTTTCGTTCCCCAGCCCCACTTATATAGGTTCACAGTATATTCCCGTGACAGTAACAAAAAAATATGTTACTCGCAATAATATTAATGAAAGCCTAAAATTTATTTAATTAATGCGTTAAAAAAACATTATTAAATCGAATATAGGAAAAAAGAATGTAATAAACAATGACGAAATATAAAAATGATTGTCATAAATGCAAAAAAATATATAAACAAATTGTATTTATAGTCTAAGTAAACAAATTATAAATTTGACACTACATGCATATTTAAAATAAAAAATGGGAACCTAAGTACAATAAAAAAAAACTAAAGGACGTATATTATTTTTAGTTAGTACTTAGCAATTTGTAAACTCATCATTTATGTAGTAAGTAGATACCTACTTATTACATAAATGAATATCTAATTTAAATGAAATACGTGTAACGAAATGTAATTTAAAATGACCGCTGAATTAACCGGTGGCGTCATTTGACCTACGGACATAATAGGCCTGTTCGGTTGAACAAAGTTGTTGCGTCTTTAGAAGCAGTCTGCTACTAGCAGAGTAGCTTAGTAGATGTCGATCGGACTTTTTGTTAAAAAATAATAGGATAATCGAGTTTGTGCAGTCTTGCCGGGGGCCTATGAGGCCGGGATCCCTGAACATGTCCCTACCTATGGTAAGACGGAATTGCCAGGACGGTTCAAAATTACGGGTAGATACTAGATACCGTACCTAAAATAACAAATAGGTACGAAGGTGTTTTCGCTGAATATTAACTAATCATCATGACATTCAGTATTTTTTATTATATCTCTATATAATCACAAAACATGCTTATCATGCCGCATTTGTGAAATAAATTATAGATACATAGCTATGTCTATTACTGTTCTGTTGTTATGCATTAGATTTTAGCTTTATAAAAAAGTAAGCAAGCAAGAATTTGCTGACCAGTGGAATTATTAACTCATCCAAGCCTAAACTTGGGATTCGATATTTATTATATTATATATATATTATATAATAAAGAATATATAACCATCGATACCCTTAATGCTGAAGAATACAATACTTACTTAAATTAAATCTGTTTATTCCGTTCGAGGCTGGGGTGCTACAAACAATACCAAAACGTTAAAATTAAAACACCCCTTTGGTGATTGAGGTGATTTTAGCTACGTGTACTGGCCCTACTTATAGCGCAATTAGAGTATGATACTGCCTACGTCTATGAGACGAGGGAACATCCCACCATTTTTTTATTGAACAAGTCATCAGAGTTGTTGCGGAAAATCAGCCCAAGATAATGTTCCAACAGCAACCTTTCCACACAAGGAACTGCATACCTAATTATTTGGTCAAGCTGCTCAATAATGTTTTAGACTAAAAAGGAAGTGAGGGAAGGTTGAATATTGTCACCAGTAATTCTTCAGCCGTTATTGCATGATTGAGTAATAAACATCCATACGCACAAGTTATCCCATTTATAATATTACACAGGATTAATACGATAGGATATATTATATAACTAAGTTAGTGTATAGTTTCAACCCTTAAGCTTTTGTTTTTTGTTTCTAGCCGGAAACCTAGGTACTTGCCGCAATTGATAATTTTACTCTAAGTTTTCGTTCATATAGGTAAGGTCCGTATTCACTAATATAATGACGAGTGATGTCATAAATATAACACAAATACTTAAAATTTATTTCCAGCGATATAAGTCTAGTTGTGTATACAGACCAACATTGGTCAACATTTTTGTCCATAAACCTGTTTGATCTATGTTTGAGAGTTCTATTTTTTACCCCAAGCCTGAAAATCAAGTACCACTTATGACAACATCTAATAATATAAGTAATCATAAAGCTAGCATAGGCGTACTAAAAAAGGTCTCACACCTATGGTTGAAGATACCCAATTCTTAGTTTTGTCGCAACATGGCCATTTTACATAACAATTTTAGAAGTATGTATAATATAATGTATATGACATAAAAAGACAACAAGGAAAATACATGCTACCTACTTTAAAGTGGAACTATTAGTTTTATTTATTGCCTTTGTCTTTTCCTACACGTCAACACTGGTAAATTTTATTTACACCTATAAATATATACCACCTATGAAATATATTTCAGCGATTTTAAATGTTTTCAAGGATTTCCAAAAAGATTTTTAATATTAGAGGAAATATTTATAATTACTTAATATGTATTATATTACGTGTCTTAACATTACGTGCGCAATCCGATAAATACCCAAGGTTAATACCAGTTGTCGAAGGTTTATCTAATCATTCAGATTGTATTTTTATCACCAGTTTTGTGTTAATTAGTAATTATAAATATCCAGCAGTGATAGATTTTCAAATTTGTAACCGTGAATAAACAATAGAGAATAATTTAGGAACAAGTCGGTAGGTAGACGTTCAATTGATGCAGGCGAGGCGGGAGCGCGTGTCACTAATGAATGGACTTGCGCTTAATTATGTTATGAGTTCTTTAAGTTTGCAATCTACGACATTCCTTTTAATTTATAAAATATTTGTTAGTGTCAAAATGAAAAAAAAAATTGAAATGTAATAATATTAATAGAATGGAGGTTTTCCGTATGTACCATCGGCATAGGTAGGTTCCTAACATGCTATTGCACGTTCTATATACTTACTTCTGTAGCAGTAGATAATAGTTATTTGTTATACAAGAGTGCAAAGTTGCTTTTTAACCGCGTGTTCAATTTTGATGACCGAGCAAGCGAAGGATTCTAAAATTGACATCCGTTTAACAAATTAAAAAAAAGTTGTATGATATATTCGGCACCATAGAGGTAGCAGTAAATAGGTTTAATGTTTTTTTTTAATTCACAACCTTAGTGCACACGATGTTCCAAATTCAATTTACTTTATCCTCTAGAGAATAAAAACGGCTTTTCCACTCAGATATTGAAGATTAAAAATACTCTTTCCGAGATGGTGGGATGAAAAGGTAATTAGTGTTGGCTTTTTGGCGACACTAGGCCTCTTGGGTCATACAGACGTACATAATGCCACTTGTAGCTTATTCCTTCCCTTAAGTATTTTTAATGTACAAATCAAATAGCCTATAACTTGTAAGGAAGTAGAAATACGTTAAAACAGTTTTCTTCCTCGTCGTTACGGTCACATAAAGATCGTGCAGAGAACGATCTTTATGTGGAGTTGTCAAGAATACTTAGATGTTATTCGCCTCACGATATCTCTATAATATTTATCTGTTGGTGCATTCTGGTGCAAGAAAGTCCAAATACTTTTTCAAGTTTTAATGTTTAGGCATGGTAACTACTTTATTTATAGAGAAGTAAATACAAATGTCGACACCTAGGTATGTACGGCAGCACTATTATTAAGTACTTAGGTACTTATAGTAAATGTTAAGTAACTTTACTAAGTAGGTACCTACTTAAATTATTATCATCGGTCGCGTAACTTAACGACGCAATTAATCACGACCAAATAATATTTTTGCACAAGTTTTATTTAATTGGGTAGATTACCCAATCAAATATTATATAGGTAGGTACTTACTGTATTGAGTATTTACTCAAGAGTATTTCATCCTTCTTATTTTCTTTCTTTGAATTGTATAGCCACCAAAGAGTTCCTCCTAACAAGATGACGAGCACGATTATATCGAATGTACTGAATAGCGATCCAGCAGCGGCCGCAGCATCAGTTGCTGCATCTTTCAGAACATCTTGTGTATTATCAGACATTTTGTAGGTTAGGTATGTCTTTAGGCCGTGAGTATTGTTACGTAGTACACACTCCAATTACTGAGATGCAGGCCCGGGTCACTTGTCAATAGTTAACAGAGGTACTTAATTACACAAGCACGAGCACATCCGGCGACTATGCGAGTCGCACTTACGACACTATCTACCTATTAGAATACATACAACGTCAATTACTAAATAAAATCACTTCACTCCGCTAAATGACACTGACGTGATATGACGGATCATAGAAATTCATTCTTTGGTTGGAAGTTTGTTAGAAGGTAGGTACTTAGTTAAGTACTTCAGGTTGGTGATAGCCTTGCCTGAATGAACGAGAAAGATAGGCGAACACGGTCTGTCGCCGCGAGAAGTTAACGAATTTAACCGAGTGTTGCCGATCAAAGTAAACTCACTGCCGACCGTGAAGTTGCGTACGTGAGTGGGCTTTGCACAATCGCGAATGAAATTGCCTCCTCGCTCTACTCCACCGCTAGGCCGCGCGCCGTCGTCGCCGCGCCGCCGCCCCACCGCTCGTCCCGCTACCCGCTACATGTGCCTACACGTACCTACTTAATTTTCGTTGCGTTATCACAAACGAACAAAATACATTACGAAGTCACGAGCACCGCTTGGAATGAACTGTGAGCACAGAACAGATGCATATGCAAATGGGAAGAAAGTACTTGCGTCAGCTGTTGAAATGCCGCATTACCGACCATAAACAAAACTAGGGTGACGTGGTCTGTATCTACCAGCGGGCAGGGCACTACCGGCTGAACGGCTCTGCGTCAGCTCGACCCCGATAGCTGCTATTGCGCCATTCGCTTAGCAATTCAAATTACACTGGTCATTCTTTAAATTCATTCCAGGGTTTGTAACTGATTATTTCTTTTTAATTTAATAGACCAACTTATTCTTATAAATGTTGGACGTTGGATTTTGAATACGTTATATCTTTTAACTTTTTCCACGAATAACTTACCTATATTAGGTACTTAAAAGATATATGTACCTAACATACATTAAATAACAACACACGGCGTAAATACTTAATGCAAAAAAGCAACATGTGTTTAAGTTGGGGTCTAAACCGGAATTAAGTTTTATTTAACCTTCGAAATATACCCAATTTACCTACTTGAGTACTATATTAAAGTGTCGAATACCTACTAGGTTAAATAAAATAGGTCCTAAGTCTGACTGAAAACTTTCGACATAGTCTGGGATACTGGATGGACGAGGTTTGGTTTGATTTAATTACTTATATCATTCATGACATGAACAGCAACGTCGCGCTCCTCGGTGGGCCGCGGCGAGCGCGCACGCCGCGGTGGCCTGACTGGCCGTCACCTTGAGTGGCTGACCCGGAATTGCGTCACATTCACATCATCATACATATTTAAATGGAACTCTATGTGTTTCTTCCGCAATATTGTAACCATTTTAAAAATCTTATCAGTATGGAATGAAATTATTCAATTTTAAAAATATCCTCTTCAATAAGTACAATAGGAATCTCGTTATGTCATTAGATATCTAGATTATTTTAAGCGACGTAACCGTCATCTTCTTGATATTTTGTGGTACCACTTCTTGTGTACCTACTTGTCTTACTAGTTTTAGCTTCCTTACTTTTCCATTAAGGCATCGGCCATCGTGTTTACCATAAAAGCCTAGTAGCAAAGACTATCTATAGTCTTTTCCCCAATCAACTTTTAGAAGGTCAAAAAACAAATTCTAGGGATGTAATTTGTGATGATACAATAATTTCATGATTTTTGCTATTTCGCATGATCCCCTATAAAATATAGCAGTAACGCGGATAGCTATCAGTGGTCAGTAGACCACATAGGATATAACACTAACTGAGAAACAAGCGGAGGAGCTATGTGCGCGTGAACATTCACTGACGGGTTCACGTGCGGGAGTCGAGCGGCTGAGAGTGGAGGGCAACTCGCGCACGCCATTTTAAATAGGTAGGTAGGAAGTAATATTACTTTCGATGCTTCACTTCACTTGCGCACTGTTGCCCCGTGCGAGTTAAAGAGCCCTGAGTTTTTCGTAGATTTTTGCTCCTTAATCGCCGTTTCACTTGAACTATAATATGCAATTCATATACAACATATAAATAAATACGAAAACTACCGTAACAAGAACTTACAACTATAGCTAGTAGTTAGAGCCCCGTCTTATATAGGTAATTAAATAACGTCTGACCTTTGATACTGCCTTAACACCACGGACCGGGGCAACAGATCGGGTAAGCTATGCCGCCTACGCCTATAATAGTTAGGTATTATTCTTTGCCTATACAGTCGCATGCTGGAACGAGAAGGACCCAGGGCGGGGGTTATCTATTGAAAGCCCTGCTCCCGCAGATAAGGGCATGGCCTTATTATAGGGTTGAGCTATGCCGGCAGGGCATACCGTAGGCAGGCTAACACACGTCCCGCAGCCCGCTAAATGACGCAAGAGAAGGAAATCCTCAGAAAAGAAAGGGTAAACGAAAGTAGTTAACTATGTCGGTCTGTTTCGCTTTCACGCCAGAACCACGAAACGGATTTTGATGCAATTTGGTACAGAGATAGGCTAGTAGTACATAGACTAACATTTATCGCGAGAAAGTTTAAGATTCTTGGGAACGCTGGTGACACTGCGAGACGGTAGGTAGTTATTAATAATTCATCAAATATTGTATTGGGTAATAATTACTATTACAGAAACGTTAACTAAAATTAACGTTTTTTATGTAAATAATAAGAAAGATTAATAGTTTAATGATCAAAGGGAATTTTTTTTTTTCTTTAAACAGAAATTGTTTAAAAAATTCATTAACTTTCGCACATGATTTTAAGATATTATATAAAGCGTAGATAAATCATTTTTAAAGAATATAGGACTCATTTATTCATCCATATCAAAATGAATTGGTGTTCGTAGTCCACTTTCTGGCACAATATGGCAATTGGGAAATGAGGTGGGTAGTCGAAAAATCTGTAGTATCTGTTAAACCTACACCAAAGGGTCTGTTTGACGCATGCGCGGTAAAATGTAATTGACAGGATCATTAATTAAATAGGTAGGTACTACTAAAATACGGGTATTTTTATTGAGGATCAAAAGAATAAACATGTTATAAAGGACAATAAACAGTTGTGTATCGACAGTACCTTCTACGTTTTATCTATATTAGGTAGGTTCTACTTAATAGTATTATCTTTTTAAATTAATAATATTAATAGGTATATCGTTTTTAATAGATACATTTCATATACCTATGCATACGTACCTCATAGTTGTTTAATTAGAAGTTACGGGCAATTTAGTAATATTTTGGTTTAGATGCGTTCTACTACTATTACAATATTCTTGCTTTAACTATTACTTTAGTTAGTTCGATACCACTCACATAGATGTCGCTGTATGAGATTTGATATTCTGAATCGCGCTATGGGGAGGTAAGCATAAAGTTTCTTTAGCAGTTGTAGTAAATAATTGTTTACTTTACTTGTCTTTGTCTACTTTGGAAGACACTTCTCGGATCCGATAGGATGCAGTGTGTGAAAACGCTCTTAGAGTTTGACTATTCATGAGTGCTTGTGATTTCAGAGCAAAAGGAAATTTACTTATGAGGAGAGAGGTAAAATAAAAAACAGTTTTCTTTTAGTGGTGTTATACTTAGAAGATACATTAGGTAAGCACTTGTTTATATAATGCCGATTTTGTTGGCAACATCTAATGCATCGTAATCACGGGCAAGTCTTACATATGCCTTCTTCTTGCCGTCGGGTCTGAAATAATAAAAAAAAATGTATTAATCTGGAGATAGCAACAGAACTATCTGAATTTTATTATTTTCATAAATCAGAGGTGTGTATTTTTATATCATTATCTATCAATGAGATTCCCACAACGTTATCATCATAAAATTTTTCTACAAGCAATTTTTCAGCAACAATTTACTAAAATATTTAACAGTAAAATGCCAGACAAGAAGGTCCTGTTTACTTGTACCGAATTTAAACGACAAAGATATTAACAATGCATCCAGGCTCAACTTAATTGAATCCTGGAGATTATAATAAAAATAAAACAGACCTGATGAGTGTGTTCACTTTAGCAACATTGATGTCATAAAGCTTCTTCACTGCAGCTTTGATGTGGTGCTTGTTAGAGCTTGTGTGGACAATAAATACTAAAGTATTGTTGTCCTCAATCTTTTTCATCGCAGCTTCAGATGTTAAAGGGTATTTTATGATATTGTAAGCATCCATACTGAAAGAGATGAACATAATATGTATTAAATTCTAGATTGTTTAAAAATTCAAGAAAATGTATCATTGAAACAAGTACAAAATATGTACATAAAAATGATATGATACAATTCAATGCCTTTTATGTATCACTACATAGTATAAAACAAAGTCGCTATGCGCCGTCTGTCTGTCCCTATGTATGCTTAGATCTTTAAAACTACGCAACGGATTTTGATGCGGTTTTTTTTAATAGATAGAGTGATTCTTAAGGAAGGTTTTTATGTATAAATCATTGCGCTATGACGAATAGGAGCGGAGCGTCAATCAAAACTGTTGCAAAAACGGGCAAGTGACACTAACGAAGTTGCGCGGGTCAACTAGTTGATTAATAAATTGACCTATCTGTAGAACAAAGTTCTATGTGACTTTGAACCCAAACCACTTTTATTGTTTGTTTATGTCTATCTATATTTAATAAACGCATAGTAATGTTTTAATATGTTGGTAAAAGTATCAATTCTCTAAACCGATTAAGAAAAAGTTAGGGTAAAAATGGTAAAATATGTGCAAATCAAACTTCTAATCACTTTTCTCTAAAGTAGGGATTTGGCAGATAGAACTTTGTTCTACAGATAGGTTGAAATATAATTTAACTACATATTTTATTACTTGAATTCAGTGTTTATTATTTTCGTTAACAACTTACCGATTCCTTTTTGGTAAAGATTTTCTGGGATATTTAGGATGTCTTGGGGGCTCAAAAGTTTTGGGCCTGCGGAAGTGCACAGACGTGCGGATTTTGCGCACACGTGTGCCATGTTCACCCTTTACAACCTGAAAATAAAATAAAAATTGTAATTACATGGACTTTTCCTTAGTTGTAAAAGTAAATTGAAATAGATAGATTGGTGAATATTGATTAGTGTGCTTTAAAGTATAAAATGGTTGTGATAGTTAATACTCAAAAATATAGCCAATGGTGGGGTTTGCAAGTATTGAGTATAAACAACAAGTTACAAGGAAAGCAAATTAATGTAACATATGTATTTAAATGCTTGGAGGACCAGAAGAGGTAACAGGTAACAAGACAGATGATAGCATCATCCAAGCTATATAAATTCCGACTACAGATAAATGAGTCTCCACAAACATCAACACGGTTTAGGGCATTGTTCATCAAAACAGGTCTAGTGAAGACTTCATGGGACATTGATTGTGACATCTTGGGCCATTCAGGTAAAATGTTTATTTTCGCCAAAAGCCAGCGATGTTAATCCATATGTGAGTTTTGTTAAACATTAAGGCTATAAAATGCAGATGATAATGATGAGATAAAGATGAAAATATTTCAGTTTTTTTCCTGCTGAGCATGGCTACCACTCACCATATGATCAAATACTTTTAAATACATGGGTACCTATACAGTTACTCTCAGCACAGAATAACCACACATTCGTCATGCAATTAAATGTTTGTCCTAGTCTTGAAGACTCCTAGAGTAGGACCCACAACCAAGAGCTAGAAAGACAGGGTTCTAATACATATTGCCAGTCAGTACTTCTCAAGTAATAATAGTGGCAGATTTAAATATAATTTACATTTACCACCAGTTATTCTGGCCCATTATGGACCTACCTACATTAAATAAAATACACTGTATCTTTGGTATAATAACTGACCTTTTTTTGAGCTTTGAGAGCTTTGGTCACGGGCTTGGCAGCCTGTTTCTTTTGTCCTTTGATACCAGTTTTTTTGGGCTTGGGTGCAATTTTCAACTTAGCCGCTGCAGGTTTAGGTTTTGATGGCTTGGATGCAGCTGCAGTTTTCTTCACAGATGGCTTGGCACTAGACTTAGTCTTGAGGGCAGCAGCTTTAGCCGAACCAGGCTTGGCAGTAGGTGCAGATGCTGGTTTCTTCTCAGCAGGCTTAGCAGCAGGAGTTGCCGCAGCCTTAGGCGCTGGAGCCGATTTAGGCGCCGCTGGCTTAGGAGCAGGTGCTGGTGTCTTAGCAGTGGCTGGTTTCGGTGCACTGCTCGTTGATGCAGCTTTAGGTGCTGCCGCAGGTGTTTTCGCAGTAGCGGGTTTCTTCTCCGCGGGTTTGGACCCGGAAGACCCTGATAGAAGTAAATAAAATTAAAGCATTTTAACCTCTAAACACTATATGCACTGAACGGTTTTCGTAAAACCAAAAACAAAATATACGATTAACGTATGGGTAAACGATGGTTGATCATAAAATAATACAATAATACAGCTTCTTGTACAAGAAGTAAAATTCAAGCGATGAAAATAAGGGTGAATTATAAACACGTTCAGGACTTACACACTAAATGCCCACGTACCGCGTGGCCGATGTAAATTCGATGTTATAGGTTACAAATAAAAAGTAGATCCCTACCTATACCACAAATGATGTTCCTTAAACATATTTTTAAATATAAAAACAATTACTAGCACGAAATAACGCGTTATTTAAGAATATAAAGCAATTACCAGATTTCTCAGGCTGCTTCTTGGGAGGCATCGTTACAGGAAAGATGGAGTCAGTGTTGCCAGATGGTAATTCCAATTTCCCCCTACAACTAAAAACATCCCACCCTAAAAATATATACTTCGAGTAACTTTAAAGTACAGTTACTCCTCTGCGTTATGTTGTCACGTACTAATTAAAATCTTTACCAGATCTTATTCCATGAGAATTTATTGATTTCTGAAGCCCATGTAGATAAAGTTACATAATAAAATTTATATATTTTTCAAATTCTAATTATAGTCTATCAAATTGCAATGTAAAAATAAATGTTTTTAAACGACTTCTTGCAATAAATTGTAGTCATACTAATGTTTGTTTTCAAAAGGCTAGGCTAAATATGGTACGTTATAATTATCCTATAACTTTCTTTGTTTATCTTTTAACGAAATATGCAAATTCCAATTGCGCGGAATAAAATACAACGATAAGAATAACATTCGTATTATTAAAAAGATAATTCATATGTTTTAAATAATAATATAGCTTCTCACCAATGATTCACCCATGTTCTAAGAAGAAATCTTACGGGACTTTCATTTAAACTATTTAATTTTTGTCTATAAAAACCTTATTTTGACAATAAAGAACATTTTAAAACCAGAAGTAGCCAATCAGTTCCAGCCGTTTTTGGTTTTGAACTTATCAACAATTTGCCCTTAATTTTTAAACGACTTCAAAAAGAAGGAGGTTCTCAATTCGACTGGTATGTTTTTTTTTTTTTTTATTTACAGATGGCAGGGATATGGAAAATAGTACGATATTGCTATTTGGCAACACTGTTAATTAGTGCTGCGTAAGGCCTCATTCTCAACAACTACATGTTCACACGACAGCATTTTTAAAATGCGACGCTTTTTATCTAGGATTGTAGAATTTTTAATTTTGGGCGTTGGAAATAGAGTATATTATGGTATTGTTGAATCCATTTGTTGTATATGAACGCTTTTTAACGTCTGTTAAAAACTCTCGTGCGAATGAGGCCTTAGCGATCTCAAACCTCAATTGGTAGGTAGTGGTACTTGGGGTCTGAATTAATGATCGTTAAGTAGGTAATTATTTATTTATTGCGAATATATTTAATGCCTTCCTATGTTTATAATTTTAATTATGGTTTGGGTTCACGGCGAAAACCTGAAAGCATATTAATATCAACTATACAGAAATATGTAATACCAAAACATTGATGGACCGTCCATGGACAATCATTGGGTATATTATAATTTTTTTTTTTTTGAAGGTTCTTGAAGGTTGCTACACCTTTACGCGGGCAATCGGTGAGCGCTGAGGGCTCTCAACCGTAGGTAGTAGATTTAAGCAACTGCGCTGAGGGTGTCCCCTGCGGGACCGTGCCTCGGCTCAGGGCGTTGCTGGGGGTGAGGGACTCACTGGTTTGATTATTTGGGGAATTTTATATCGGACATTTGGGGCGGCTCGGGCCACATGCTACTGGCGACGAGACTGGGTGGGACGTCGCGACGGTCCTCGCCGGCGAGGACGATATATGGGATAACGGTTTTGTGTAGTGTTCGGTGTGCCGCGAGCAGTGTCGACTGAAACCTGCGCGAGCGTGGTTTCGTCGTCGGGGATGTCGAGTACTCGTCGGGGATGTCGAGTACTACCTATATTATAACTGCCAATGTTAATATGAATGTCTGTGTGAGTGATAGAGGCAAAGAGTGAAACTTGAGACACCGATAGATTAAATTCAGGATTTACAGTACACACAGGATATTTTTTTAACCCGACAACGCGAGTGAAACCGCGCGCCTGAAGCTAGTATGTACCTATGTATACTAGCTTCAGGCGCAGTAGTAAATGCATAAACATATTGTAATTTAAGCATTTACTACTAAGATAAATAGAGTTAGTCTAGACTAGACAAATATTATAAAGATTTGATGTTTTGTTTGTAACGAATAGACTCCAAAACTACTGGACCGGTATAAATAATTTATTCACCAAATAGAAAGCTACATTATCAGGGAGGAGGATAGCCGCCATAGAATATATTTTTTCCCTACACCAACGGGAACTACCCGAGTGAAACCGCGCGGCGGGCGGCTCGTAAATAATAAAAAACCCTTTTTATTTGCAATTCAAGCAATACAGGTATCTACATATTTCTACTATGTTTTTTCATTGTAAATGGTGTATTTTGTAAACTTGTATAATTAATCAATTTTGAAAGTATTTTTGGCACTTGTTTTCATAAACAAAGACAATCTTAAAGGTAGATTTCAAAATAAAACCACAATTTGAATATCTATTTATAACGTCTAATATATTTATTTACATATTCCTTGGACTTATCTCTGCACCAATGTGGCACATCAAAGCCAGTTTTTATTTCATCTGCCTTGGTACCTATACCTATCATATTTTAAGGTTTTATTTCTAGAAAGGGAGGAATAGAATAACTGGTAGTCACCATTATCATGCTATTGCACACAGCAAGATAGTGATATAATGTTCACAAATTTTAAAATAAATTTCATATTGAAGTAAAAAAGAAACGTGTTAATAATTGCCTCGTGAACTATAGATTTTGCAATCTAAATTAACAATAAATCTTTCATGATATACCTACCGGGACCCCGCTGCTTGTACATGATTATACATACAACTGCAACTTTCTACATTAAGCCTCGAATCGTCAATATTACAGACTGAACACAACGAAATGGGAAACGATGCCAATTGTGTTTTTCGTGTAATGCGTGTTGGTCTTTAACCGGAAAAATACAGGTATGTGTATGTACTATACCTATTATTTTGAAGCAAATAAATTAAGTACCTAATAAATAAAAAAGCCTTACTGCGTAAGAGATGGGATAAATAACTATTCTAACTGGATGTACCTTATGAATTTCCGTTATTTGTTATGGCGTGACTAGACATACTTAACATGTGTTCAGTGTTGTACCACAATACAAATATAATACAGTTGTGTGACAACATTTAAACATTATTCCAGTTCGGATAATTTATACAAATGGTCCATACCCAGACCCATAGCTCATATAGCATGGGTCATATATTATTACTCTTATACTCTTTGGCTTGGGTCTTATGCGCCTTGAGTTTGGTAGGTATACCTACCTATACGCGGTACACAACAACCGCGAATGCGCCGCAGCGACTGTCGATCGGTGGGATGGTTTTGTAAGCAATATCTAGCTAAGCATTGATAAGCACAATATGGTAAAAAGTAAATATAGATTATATTATTCCGAGCGGTTGTAGGTGTATTATTGTTACAATACTGTGTTATATTTATATTGTCATGTACTTATAGAGATTTGGGTTTTATTTGAGGGTAAAAAAAATATCCAAAAGTTAATCTCCATTTATCGTATTATCCTAGTATTACACGGAGTTAGAAGATTAGGCCTAGTAACTATGCGTAAGTTGATGTGTATTCTCGAATCTAGTAAGTATGGTAATTAAACTGACATTGTTCAAGCTTTTCAGTTTGTACATTTGATCTGTATGTTTCTTCAGTTCGGTTGACCTTCTATACCAATCAGTAATTTATTGTGTGAAATTGATGTCCCATTGCCGTACCTATTATTCAAATTGGGACGGTTATATTTTAATGTCTAAGAATGGTGTTGGAATATTAATAATTAAATTAATTGGTCAAACCGCAATATTATTCTCTGATACTTAATTATGTAAGACGTAAGTACCTACATACGCAGTTACTATGTATTTGATTAAATAACGCATAGGTACATTAACTTACGTTATGATTGCTATTTATTCGACTAGAACTACTTTCTGTTCTATGAAATGAACCTATATTTAAAACAGGTGTTTTATAATTAGCTGTTACTGAGCCTTGAGGAGATGTCATATTGTTTGCTACTTGGACTGGCCTTTTACCGATGATCAATGGAAAACATTCATCAGGAATACAAGACAGTGCTGATAGAATACGTTTCATCCGATTTGAGCACTCTTCAAAGTGATCATTTATATATTTTAGTTCGGGATCCATCGAAATATCGTAATGTACTTTAAAATGTTTGTCAATAACTTTCAATCCTTCAGTAGAATTGAAAGTAGCCTTTTCTCCACTGTAGAAGAATAAGTCAATGTCAGTGCCGTTTTCCATAAGTTGACATTTTGCCAATGAGGAATACAGTGTTATTTTTGGTGTTTTAGCTTTAACAAGTTCAACAAAGCGTGACGCATACAAATATTTTTTCCAGTGTTTTTGTGGCAAATTATGATATGTAAATACTTCATCAGGATTTGGATCATATTCAATTCTACTAGTACGTTCTCTCTCCTTATTGTTATCGACAACAATATAAATTACTATCTTCATACCATCTTTAGAAATCCTGCAAATTTCAACAACTTTTTCTTCTCTATCCTTCCCCTTCTTTTTTAAAAATTCAACAATAACACCGGCAGGTTCTATTTTTAAAATAGCATTTCGAGTTCTATGAGAAATAGGAGGCAATCTTTCAGCACAAAGTGGTGGCACATTAAGTGTATTGGATGTGACACTACATGTTCTTGGAACGGCTCCTACACCGTTCTCATGGGTTTTGTGAGAGTTTTCAGGTTTTGTACTAAGAATGTTAAGTTTTTTCATGTCTTCTGATAATACTGTGCTATTATTACAAGCACTACCATAGGTTTGTAAAATAGCATTTTGGTTGACCATATCAACCAAATCATGGGATTGCTTCCCATTACTACAACTAATTTTATGATAAGCATTACTATGGTTTGAAATGGAACAATTTTCTTGTATACCAGTTAAAACATTAAATGACGTTCGAATATCTTTACATAAGTAATTCCCATTATTGCATGCACCAGGACAATCAGGTGTTTTTCTATCTTCACTTTTTACTTTTCCACTATGTTGGGTACTGTGTAATGTTGTGAGGAAACCCGAGTCTCGAGAGATATCAAGCCTTGTATTAAAAGAATTGTTATTCACAAAGGGATGTTCCATTATCCCCTTTAGTGTAATTCTCTTATTGGGATCTTTACACAAAAGTTTTTGTAGCAAGTCTTGTGCTTGAATAGAGAGTTCTATGGGTATCTTATAATCAGCATTTATGACTTTATTTAAAGTTGTTTTAACATGTTGTGTGTGAAAAGGCGGACTTCCTACCAATAAGGTGTATAACATACACCCAAGACCCCAAACATCTGCTGGCAAACCATGCACTTCTCTTGATGCAACTTCTGGAGATATGTAATTAGGTGTTCCACACATAGTGACATGTTTTTCATCAGGTCCATTTAGTTGTGTTGCTAATCCAAAATCGGCTATTTTGACAGTCAAATCTTTTGTCAACAATAAGTTATTTAATGATAAATCTCTATGTATGATATTGTGCGTGTGAAGGTACAGGACTCCACTTACTACTTGTCTAAATATATCAGCAGCAGCCTTTTCGGAAAGGCCACAGGTTCCCAACTTAAAGTGCTTAGCTAATTCACCATTATGTGCAAGTTCTAATACTAAATAAACATAGTGTGCATCTTCAAAAAAAGAGTGCAGTTCCAAAATAGAAGGATGCTTTAAACAAGAATGTATTGTGACTTCTTGCCGGACTCTACCTATCATTCCTGCACTCGCCATTAGGGCTTTGTCTATCATTTTGACAGCAACAAAAAGGCCGGTTCTCCGACATCTTGCTCTATATACATGGGCAAATCCTCCTTTACCAAGCTGTTCTAGAATTTCATAGTCTTCAATTCTTTCACCAAACATATTGCAAATTAAATTATACGTTTATCAAGCAATAAACTATACTTCCTTATTTGTGTCAGTAAATATGGTTTGGTTGTATTATCCATTATTTCTTGATGTACTGAAAAATAAACATAATTGCTTTATTGATATATCCATTTATTAATAGGTGTTGTATTAGTGGTGTAAACCAGTAGTGTTTGAGGTAAGCACATTCAAAGAAATTCTTCTGAATCTTTTGCACCCTATTTATTCAATAGTGTTCAATTATTGGTTTCATATGTATGTATAAACTGCAATCACATCTTATAATAAAATTACTTTGGAAGTGTAGCTCAGCAGCCAGTTGCTTTTTCAGGCCTGACCTTTCAGTGACCTAATAAACAATAAATCACTTACCTTATTTACAATCCATTGAGCATCTTTAATACTTTTTTCAATTATTTCTTGTACTCGTTGTGGATCAGGTTCACATTTGTGCTGCTTGTAACTCTGAAAAGTATTTCCATATTGCAGTTAAAATATTCAGGTAGATCCATCATCCATATGAGAACACAACAATATAAATTAAAAAATGTTTTTATAAATTGCACGACTTTTTGAAATGATTTTATTTATTGTTATATGATTTATTTTGATTTTGTTTGTTATGGTATTTAATAATTTATTTGATTTGCAATTTATAGATATTTAAATGACATTGTTAGGTTATTAATTGATTTTTATTTCTATTATTATTGTTCTATTAGTATTAGCTTAAGAAATAGTATGCACATCCTGGGAACTAGTCCAACTGTCATGTATGGATAGTCAATGCCGTTAGAATTCCTTCATTATTAGTGGGGTTTTTTTATTTTACCTACACTTTATTGCATGTAGAGGTATGTAATTTATCTAGATATTGACAAAAATGCAATAAGTTTAAAGAGTGCATTGAGAGTATTGACAGATTATTTGATTTCACTCATGTATGTTCTTTGACATAACATGATGTTCAACTAAACATTTATAGAATATAATAATAATAATAAATTAAATAGTAAGTAGGTATGTGGACGTATACTCAATGTACAAAATGTCATATCTCGAATTAGGTAGTTAGTTACATAAGCCTTGCATCAAAATTAATTAGGTATTTAGGTACAGCTTTTGTTTAGTATATTTAAAACGTTTTGATATAATATACTGGATACTTAGTACATACTTGCTTGATGGCAAACTTGTAATGTTTACAAGCGTCAGGGGGTAGCCGCTCACACTGACGTAACAAGAATTTGAAGAGCTGCAAAGCTGTCATGTCAATTTTCGAAACATTTGTTGAAAATTTTCTTATATTATGAAACATTAAGTACTTAGTACACTTTAACCCCTTTCCAAATATTTACTTGTTCTATTATACTCTGATAGGTAAACTTGTCAAATATAATAAAATAATTAAGTGCCTAGTGCTGCCAGTGCAGTCCTCTGTCAAATTTATTTATGTAAGTAGGTAATCATCACTAATTCAATAAATATGTAATCAACTACCACAGACCATATATAAATATGTACTACGTATGCAACAAACAACCCTAGTTACTGCTTTTGGGTATTGATTATTTTCCCAAGATGACATCAAATTCTGGAGAGTCTAGGCACAATATCTGGTTGAGGAGAAACGGGGCCAAGAAATTCTCGAGTCTTGAACTTGCATTTGAAACGTAACATTTTTAAATTAAATCACCGATATTCCGAATTCATTGAAATTTCTGCTTATGAAATGGACGTCGTAATTATTTTTTATTTTTTATTTTAATTATATCAGACATTTATGAAAATGATAATATTATGAATAGTTGACAATCGTATTTTCGAAATGATCGAAACAAGATCAAAAGAAAAAAATTGGTACTAATAGGTACATTGTTATGTTATTTATAAATTTTTACGTGAACCGCCAGTTGTTTTGTCATAATAATTACTGTTTTTGGGTTATTATGTGATATGACTGTCGTCTTTTCTTTTTAGCTTGCTGCTTGATCCATATTATGGTCATACTAGTTTGTTAATTAAGTAAAAGTATTTATTTTGAGGATACGCTTGTATAGTTTAAGCTTACCTTTAGATTACCAGACCTGGTAACACTGCCCTTCTTCCATCAATCATCCATCATCTATCTTTTCTTTGATTATAAATAGATTTTTAGAATTTTATAAGATGAGCAGTTGCGAAAAAATAAACTTGTTGCATTCTATCATGAGTATGTGAGTGATTATCTAGTGATAAACCAATTGTATTAAAATCTGCCTTGTTGTTACTTATGCCAAAGCTTACAAATACTCCTGAGTATACTGATTCGCTTAAAATGGCTAAACACTAATGTGTTGTTATGGCACTTGTTACAATTCGTCGCTCTACGAGTGTGCAGACACCTAGGAAAACGGTACGTACATATTGACTAAAGATTTTGAAAAAATTGTCTCAGTCGACGGCTAGACGAACTGAAGGACCTCGGTAAGATTCACTAGTAGAGCGTTTTGACTAAGGTCAGAGATTTCAGAAGCACGTACTAGGTAAACTTGTTATACTAAGCAAGGGTGGCTGAATGAGTATTTCTCCAATTTGTTTGTTGACTTAAATATCTAAGAAAACAAGCCACTACAAATCAATTTATGATTGGCAGAAACAGATTCTTCCTAGAGCCTTTTGTCATGGTAAGATTTAGCTCTTTGTGGAAATAAGATTGATAATATCATAATTAGAGCCCCAAAATTTAACAATTGTCTTGATCATTGTCAGTATATCTATGGGTTACTCAAGTGAAGTGTGATACATTCTTAGGGATACAAAATACACTTATGTTATTACTTTTAGATATCTTTGTTATGCAGTAATTATAACTTGCATTAATGTATTAATGAACTCTTGCAAAATTCTTTAGGTTAAGAATTAGTTGCTTAAATTTGCAAAATCACAATAGCATATAGATTAAGAACTATTTATGAACAAAATATATTGTTGAAATCTTACAAAACTACTTATCTATATTATCTACAATCAGGTTTTTTGACACAAACAGACAAGTTATAGTTTGATGGGATGAACATTGCATCTTCACCAGAATTTAAGCAGTGTCACTTGCTCTATTTACATGTGAACACTAATTCTGGCTTGACCTTCTATTTTGAGTGTGGAAGTAAACTTTTAGGGCACATCAGTGTTTTTTTCTAGATCATTAATATAAGCCAATCACAGTCTGTTGCTTTGGTACATTAAATAATATATCATATGAGTTATGATGCCGTCTAAGAGCTCTTTGGTGATGTTCTGTTTTATTAGAATGTGTCATTACATATAAGTACATTGACCTATTTTGACATAATATTTTGAATATGTGTTATACTGCTACTATGATATCTGCCATGATATCATCTCAAATCACTGATAGGCTGTGCATCTTTGTTCTTCACTATAATAAAAGAAAGAGAAGATCTAAAGGAGACTCAACAATATAAAATATACTCATCTCTTATAAGCACTTACCCAATTCCATGGAATTTTGTTAAATTAGACAATTCCAATAGTATTTTTGAACTATATTCCATAAAATCATCCATAAATAAATTCAACATGAATTAATAGAAAAACCTACACTATGGTACAATGGAATATTTGTTTTTATTACTCAAGTACTGAACTAAGTGTCAACATAAAAGTAAAAGTTAGGTCAAGGTGAGTCCATTCAATACTACCACCTTTAAAAATCAAAAGAATAACAGATTAAATGATATTTGAAGTGTTGACTCTATTTGATACTTTCATTCAAATTACGAGAATAATTTTAACAAACTACTTGTTATCAACTTAAATTTTACCTGTTTTCATTCAACCAACACAGTATCTAACTGTAGTTAAGAACACAAAATGACAACATTTTCTTATTGCGGACAACTATTGGATTGCTTCCTGACTTAGTCTCTTAACTAATCTTATATATGTGGGAAGAAAATTCCATCTCATTTACAAAGATCTATTTAACAAAACTACTCAGAGCTGGGGTCGGCTCTGGCTCGTGAGCTCGATGGAGAATGGGCAACGTCACATTGGTGCTTGACATTGCACTGCGCATTATTAGAAGCTGTTTCTCTGTACTGTGGGTTATTTAATTAGGGAGCTGTTTCTATGTTGGATTATTTTCTCTATGCAAATAGTATACGAGTATAATGGGATATAGACACACGGATAGAGACAGACGGGCGACAGTTGAAAGGAAAAGGACATAATTAAAAGTTTGAATAGAATTTGTACCTTAATATTTCTATTTATGTTTTCAGGAAGAAGCTGAACAATCTATTAATTGTAACGAGGATAATGTTGAGGACCGTATTAGCAAAAGGTATGTTGTTTTTTACCACTAGCAATACTACGAAATCTTAATTTAACAAATCTGTCAAAAGAAAAAAGCGCGGGAAACTTCGAACAACACGGGTGTCTTTTTTTCAAATTAATTTTTATTTAATGTTTTATAATTATAAGTGATCAGTGGAGGTGTTCATTGTATTTATTATTTGTATTTAGTTTATTTTCTGTAGTTTTCACATTAGTTTGCTGTATATAGGTGAGTTTTTACTTTATTTTGTATGATCGACGATAACGATCCCCCCGATCCCGGGGGTTCTAATACTTCTAATTTGAACAATAACGTAGCTCACTATGTAACAATATCAGAGCCTAATGATTCCGACTCATCAATATGCAAAAAGAAACCGCGAAAGCGGAATCATGACAAAAAAATATGCGGAAATTGCAACAGGAAAAAAAGAATGAACAAAATGGCAGGCGATAAAAATAAGGAATCTTGCAAATGCCCGGATAGCGATTGTATCGCAGACGACGTTCCACCTGTTTCTGGGTCTTTGGACGGAACTGACGGTACTTCATCCAAAGCCTCAGAACCTGTTTCCTCAGATACCCCATCCCCACATCCCATAAAAGTAGGACGTAGCTTATACTCCGCCATGGATTCTTCACCATATACCGTACATGTACAAAAAATTGAAACAACGGTCAATGATGGTACCTCTTTTCACCCAGTCGCATTCGGCAATTTTTTGAAAAAAAATAGTTTTAAAAGCATTATAAATGGAAGTATTAAAAAAATTGGTAGGAATAGAATTTCATTAGGCTTTTCCAACTATACTGATGCCAACAACTTCATTAGTCATGATTCGATATCAAATCATAATTTAAAAGCATTCATCCCATCTTTTAATATTACTCGCATTGGCCTGGTTCGTGGGGTTCCTGCAGACTGGTCTATTGAAGAAATTAAAAATAATATATCTGTACCGTTTGGATGTGGAGAAGTTATAAAAATTAGGAGAATTAATTTTAAGGTCATGATTGAAGGTAGTCCCACTTGGAAGCCTTCGCAATCAGTCGTAGTCACTTTTGATGGTCAGGTGTTACCTAAGCATATATTTATGTGTTACAATGCTTTACCAGTAGAAACATACATTTTTCCTACCATCCAATGCTTTAATTGCTGTAGATATGGACATACAAAAGTTCAATGTAGGTCCAAACCAAGATGTTACAAGTGTGGACAAGAGCATACTGGGGTGTCTTGTAAGGTTGAGGATGATGTGGCATCTTGCTGCATGTGCTCGGGTTTGCATTTTGCTACCAGTAGGGTTTGCCCAGAGTTTGGAAGACAAAAGGACATCAAATCATCCATGGCAAATAAATCTATTTCATATGCAGAAGCCATTAAACTTCACCCTCCAGTCAACAATAAACTATATTCCGAGGCATTAATTCAATCTTTTAATTTTAATTCTCATAATGATAGTAGTCCAATAAATTTTTCAAGTATTAACAATAGTCAAAATAATCCTAGTGGCACTACATCTTACAAAAAAACAATTTTTAAATATCCAAAAAAAGTTTCATCCCCAGTCAAAGGTTATGATAGAAAGTCACATGACCTCTTGACTAAAGATTATAGTTTCTCTCCTTCCATTAATGGCTGTGCATTGAAATCAACCGATGCCAAGGATGAATCTTCTCAATTAGCTCTTTCTGACATCATTGTTGCATTGATAAATGCACTTTCTCAGTGTAATCTTATTCCACCGTCCAACGTTGCTTCTCTTATTAATAGTATACTAAGTTCTTCTATAATCAATGGCCAAGCTAACAAACATAATTCAGTGGAATTGTCGTAGTATAATTAGTAAGAAATCTGATTTAATATACATTATTAATAAATATCATCCTTCAGTACTATGTCTCTCTGAGACATGGTTAAAGCCTGGTTCTCATTTTAGGGTGCCAGGTTTTGTTTGTGTCAGAGAAGACAGGTCTGATGGGTATGGCGGTGTTGCCATCCTCATCAAACACTCTCTTTCATACTCTCCTTTATCTCTTCCACCTCATAGTAATGATTTTTCTATAATTGCAGTGAACATATGTAATATATACTTTGTCTCTATATATATACCCCACCCATCACAACATATATTTAGAGAATTAAATAATATTTTGAAATTTATTCCAAGACCATTCTTGCTGTTAGGGGATTTCAATGCACACCACCAAATGTGGGGAAGCTCTATAACTAACTCATATGGTGAAGATTTACTTGATATAATAGACACATTTAACCTATGTCTACTTAATACAGGTGCTCCCACTAGGAGAACCGGACCAAATGGGAATATTAGTGTTATTGATTTAACTCTATGCACTCCTGATCTATCCTCCACCTTGTCATGGCAACCATTATGCTCTACCTATGGTAGTGATCATTTCCCATTATTAGTATCATTTCCAAACCCTACTCCTGACCATTTTGTTGCACCACCTCGTTTGAAATATAAATTAAAAGATGTTGATTGGGAAAGTTATAAAGTTAAAGTAGATGAAAAAGTTTTATATTTACCTTCCATTGAACATGGACAAGAACAGTTATGCTTAAATAAATTTTCTGACTCATTATTATCTGCCGCTGATGTAGTATTTCCAAAAAAAAAAAGAAATTCAGGTAATATACCATCACCACCATGGTGGGATGAAGAGTGTACTATTGCGGTAAAGAAGAGAAAGGAATCTGAATTAGTATATCGTGGTAATATGACATCTGAAAACTTTACTGTTCTTTCAGAGATAATGGAACAGACCAGAAAACTTCTAAAACAGAAGAAGTTTGACGGTTGGCGTAGATTTTGTTCTTCCATTTCCCCCGATACCCATTCATCAATAGTTTGGCAAAACATAAAGAGATTTAAATGTGGTTGGATTAACCCTCCTAAAACAACACTTCCATTATCTCTATCTGATTCATTCCTAGATCTTCTTGCTCCTCCCAGTGTAATGGAATGTAATGAATTGATATCACTCAATGTAGGTTCATCATATTTTGATGATCACCAAGATGAGATTAATGCATTTTTTACATTGCCAGAATTACAAGGTATTCTTTCTGAAATTAAAGACACTGCACCGGGTATTGATGGCATACCATATTCTTTCCTGGCTAACCTTAATGATCCATCACTTTTATATTATCTTAACCTAATAAACTCTATTATGATTTCTGGTAATATACCAGACGCTTGGCGTAAACAAATAGTCATTCCTATACTTAAGCCGGAGAAACCGCCTTCAATCGCGTCATCATACCGTCCTGTAGCTCTGTCTTCGGTATTATTAAAAGTAGCTGAACATTTAGTTAAAAATCGTTTGGAATGGTTTGTTGAAAACAATAACAAATTATCAAAAAGCCAATACGGCTTTAGGAAGGGGAAAGGTACCATAGACAACCTAGCAATTTTCACCACAGATTGCAGGTTGGCATTCTCAGATAATAAATCGGTGCTTGCAGCATTTCTCGATATTCAATCTGCATATGATAATGTTGTAATATCTATATTAAAAATCAAACTCATTAAATTAAAAATCCCAAATTTTATTGTAAATTTTATTACTAACATATTATCGAATCGTTCTATTATTTTAAATATAGATGGTTCTGTAAGGTCTAGAGAATTATACAGAGGGCTTCCTCAAGGATCGGTCCTTAGTCCATTGCTATATAATATTTATGTAAATGATTTAGAACCTATTTGCTGTAATTTTGTAAAAGTTCTTCAGTATGCTGACGATTTACTTTTTTATGTTATCGACAGCTCAGTTAGTGATGCTTGTTCTAAATTAAACCGATCCTTAGAAATATTAAAAATGTATTTAGATGTAAATGGCCTTGATATATCTCCTTCAAAAAGTGTAATAGTTTTGTTTTCCAGAATGCGCTTACCTCCTCCTGTTTCAATACATTTTAATAATTTTGTTATACCTGTTAAAAATCAAATAAAATTCTTAGGGTTATTATTGGACTCTAAGCTTTCTGGTTGTGCTCATTTTGATTATATTGTTGCAAAATGTGAAAAACTTATCAATATGTTACGTTGCCTTACTGGAGTTTGGTGGGGTGCACATCCATACTCTTTGAAATTAATTTATAATGCAATGATAAGAAGTATTATAGACTATGGTACTTTTCTCTTAGAGCCCGGTAATTTAGCTGGTTTTGTGAAATTAGATCGCGTACAGTCCAAGTGTCTTAGAATCATATCTGGAGCTATGAAATCCAGTCCAGTGAATGGTCTTCAAATAGAGTGTTGCGACCCCCCCTTTAAATTGCGCCGTCAGTATCTATCTGATCGGTTTTTATCTCGATGCTTACAATATTCAAATCATCCAATTATAACGAAATTAAAACAACTATCCGATCTCACTAGGTCTTCACCGTACTGGGTTCATAAGACCCCTCCATGTTTGGTGAATAGTTGGAATAAGTATTCCTTTTTATCTGCACCTATTAACAATCTACCATTATTTCCTTTGTTTAAATATAATTTCAATTGTCTGCTCCTTTCTCCTTCCATAGATCTCGATCTAGGTGAAAGGTTGAAATCTGATTCAGAACTTAGCATATCCGAGAATATTGAACTTTCAAGTTGGCATCATATATTTACCGATGCATCGAAACCTGCTAATGGTTGCGTAGGTGTAGGTGTGTATCATTCACAGTTTACCATTACACAAAAAATTAAAATGCCTCAGGAATCGTCAGTGTTTTCTGGGGAATGTTTTGCAATTTTCAAAGCCTTAGATTACATAAATAGCTTTAACCTTTCTAATACCTTAATTTTTACCGATTCAAAAAGTGCATTACAGGCTATTCAAAAATTTCCCTTCCGGAATAACACTCATCATTCTACGGTATATGATATAAGAAATTTGTTGTATAAATGCTATCAAAAACAGTTAACCGTGAAATTCGTATGGGTTCCTGGGCACTGCGGCGTTGTTGGTAACGATAAGGCTGACAGTCTGGCGAAAGATGCTTGTCTTTCTGGTGACATTCATCCGTTTAAAATTCAACCTAATGACCTTCTATTACTACCGAAAGATTTCCTCTATGAAAGCTGGAATATGCTTTGGCAAGATTCCTCAAAAATTAAAGCCAAACATTTATTTCAAATACAACCGGTTGTTCCAAAGAAACCGTGGTTTTTCTTTTTTACCCTCTCCAAAACTTTCACTAGTGTTTTAATACGCATGCGGCTGGGTCACACTTCTTGTCCGGTTCATCTGGCACGGTTGGGAATGATGAATAGTCCACTCTGTGCTTGTGGTGAGGATGTGGGTGACTTAAACCATATAATATTTTCTTGTCGCAATTTCTGCCGTTTATCATTTATCAATACGTTAATATCATTAAATGTTCCTTTGCCTACTTCTATAAACTGTCTACTTATATCCTTTAATATCGATATTTATCTTGCAATAGAATCGTATCTTTCATTTAATAATATAAAAGTATAATATTTTCATCCCTCTTTATGTAATTTTATGTAATCTATCATAATTCATTTCCGTATTATCCTACTCCCCTGATCCTTTTGCTTCCTTTTCCAAATTCCTCTCTATTTTTATGATTATTACATTAAAAGTTTCCTCGTTTTAAAAACTTGACATTGGCAAATACACAAGCCGTGTAATGCTACGCAAAAAAAAAAAAAAAAAAAAAAAAAAATCTGTCAAAAATCCTCAAAGCGAAATTTTTTATAACTGCTTCTAAAGGCCAATTTGAATGAATGTATTTCGTTGAATGATAATCTATTTTTATCTTGTATTCACTACCCCAGAATAATTAATAAATATCCAGGGACATTGAATGAATGAACTGTATCCCTTATGTTGCTCCAAAACATATTTTACTGATGTGCCAAATTTCTTTTAAATTACTTAAGCCGTTAATTATATCAGCTTAAGGTACTTAACGTAACTTATCACGTTTGTATAAAAGAGTAACGAAGTACATCCATCCACACAAACTTTCGCATTATTCTAAGACAAATATGAACCTGTTTACAAAAGTTAAAAGGACCGTTTTTACAAGATGGACCTTTTGCATTTACTACATTTTTAATAATTTAATTTGCTACAGTAGGTATCTAACAAGAGATATTTTGTAGAAATAATGGTTCTAAGTATTTATCAATCATATTTGTTTTAGTCTCAATGAGTGCTACTTCACAAATAAAGGCGCAGCGGTTGTTCTGGGCAGTGTGGCGGCGCGGCGTGGTTGCGAGCGTTGGCGGTCGCCGGCTCGGGTGGTCCTCCCTCAGCCTGACATACAGCATCATCTGCAATCAATGTTCTACTTGTTGCGCCCCGAAGAGACGCTCAAAATGGTAAATTATATGTCTATATCCCAACCTATTCTAAATATTGTGAATTGATATATAAACTACATGAGTGACCTGAAAACTGATACAATATACCTATTGTTTAATCTTTATGTGAGCCGTAAAAGACGCCAGCGTCTCCAGCCTTTAAAAAATATGTATAAGTAGTAGGAAGCCATAATACATTATTAACATTGTATAATAAATTTGGCTATTTATATGCTATTTTTTGCAAGTAGATCGATGACACAATTCATGTTTTACAATAGTAGAAGCGAGAATGATGAGGTCTGCGGGTGCATCAATGAGCAGAGAGTCTTTTACGACCCTTGGAACTGGCTATTCTCAGAATTTATTTATAGGACAGTGTTCGACATTAACACATTTTTCGTACATACATCCCTAGTTCAGAAAATTCTATAAGAAATTAAATACATTATTACCTTATTTGTTGCAAGGCGGTGAAATTGGAGAGCGCTCACGCCGGTCGCACCAGGTACCTGGTGGTCGTGTGCCGCAGCGAGGAGGCCGCGCTGCTGGGCATCGACTGCAACGAGCGCACCACCGTGGGCCTCATGCTGCGCGTGCTCGCCGACACCTCCATCAAACTGGATGGTGATGGGTGAGTGACCACTGCACATTTCACTCCAATTTCAATATCTGCGACGGTAGTTTATTTATTTATTGAAGAAACAAACGGTTATACACATTAATTATACAAAAATATGAGTTACAAAAAAGCCCACAGTTTCCTTAATTTAATAGGTTACCATATCACAAGCTCTGCTTAGTTTGGAATCAGATTGGCCGTGTGTGAAAAATGTCCCAGGATATTTATAAATTTATTTATTTCAAATCGAAAAGAAAGTGGTATTATAAATCCACCAAAGTTGTATATTGGATTAGGTATCAACCAGATATTCTTGAATGTGACAAAAAATATTATTCAAGATCTAAAAGACTGCTAAGGGCTAACCTGCCTGCCAGTCAAATAATATTTTGCATTCTTAATTGCAATGAGCTCATCATGCTCACGGAAATAGTTTTCGCGGATAACTGTCGCATGTTTTTATACTCATGATCTTATAGAAATCATCTACATTACGGTATAAATGTGCATCCTACATAACTCATAAATCTTTCACATTTGTCCATCTTCCTTGAACTTTTATTCTTAAAACAATTAACATAATATATCATCTTTATTAAGGCTAGAACCATTGTTGATTACTCAATATCCATAACATAAATAGACAGGGAATATATATATGACTAAAGCTCATAGCGCAGCGTTAGTCCAACTATCATCGTATATTAGCCATTACAGGCTGTATAATTATATATTATATTTGTTTGATAATATATTTGTTGTCTTGTCAAGCCTTTTAACTAATGCTTATAGTAAATATATACCTACTTTACGTAAGCTTAAAATTAACTAATAAAGGATTCATTGTCCACAGAGGATTTAGTGTGTGTGTTTGCAATCAGCAACACATATTCAAGCCAGTGTCTGTACAGGCCATGTGGTGAGTGTGCTACTAATATTACACATATATACTAATTCACTGTTATATTGTTACAAGCAATACTTATTTGGTACTTGCAAATTTTGTTATTTAAAACGTATTGATTATATCCTGATCATCATATAAAATCTACACTAATATTTTTTTCTTTTTTAGTAAATCGAGAATTTTGTTATTTATTTATTATATACAAAAGATTTCACTTGTTCATTTATTTGTATTGAAAAGGCTTTGTAACTACTGGACCGATCTGAGTAATTCATTCAATAATGGAAAGCTATATACAGGGAGTAACAAAAGCTATTTTTTATCCCCATATTCCTTTGTATAATAAAATTATGTTATTCTAGTTTGGAATAAGCTTAGGTGTTATTAAAAAATGACTCTTCTATGAATTTTCATAGTTAAAATATAACCCCTTCCTTTTGAATCATAGAGTAAGACTAACAAAGCTTTCGCTATCATGCAATCATCATAAACAATAAACCCGGACTAAAATAGAATAATATTTCATTTGTGCGCACTATCCTACACTACACTTTATCCTAAATCATCATCATACCTTTGATATACAATACATTATAGTAAGTTAAAGTTCTGATGAAATATCCATTCACACATTCTTAATCCATAAAATCAACTCGATAAACAGTATTCTATAGATGAATTATAATTATCAACTTTCAGCCAGTATAAAATTCAGGGAGTGTCTGTGTTTTTATATTTGATTGTACTCATATATGCTTTAAAAATTTAAAACGCCTGAAAATGGGGTGTATAAAACGTCTGACCTGGAGTACTATAAATTACATCATTGTCGTATTTCAACAACAACTAACAAATGATTCAGGCATTAAATACTGCCAAATAAGATGTATCCATCAAACTTTTGTTCAGCAAGTACTTTTATCATTATCTATTAACGAAATATATGTTACAGAATAGATACCCTACGAGAGGCTTTTATTCTGTTAGAATAAAATACTATTCAAGATTCAATGCATATTGTATTGTGTATTTATATACTCCCAATTACGATTCTAATCCATGTCTACTGGCAACATGTGTTTGGAGATAATTTAAAAATGATGTTTTTCTATCATTTAAGGTCGGCATTGCAAACATTGCACCGAGCCAGCGGTCGGGCCCGCGAGCTGAACCACTTTGCGGGTGGCACGTCGCACGCCTGGTGCGGCTACTACGAGGAGCACGTGGACTCGGACCGCTCCTGCCTCAACGAGTGGCACGCCATGGACAGCATCGAGTCCCGCCGCCCTCCCTCGCCGGACTCGCTACGACATAAGTAACTATAAATATCCTGGAACATTTTTCACACACGGCCATTGGATTCTAAAGTAAGCTTCAAAGTGAACTTGTGTTATGGTAACCAGATAACTGATATACTACCTTTTAGATCACTTATTTTTACTAGACGTTTCAGAGATATTCATCCATACAAATGTTTGTCCTGGGTGGGATTCGAATCCGGTGGTGGCACCGGCGGCTTGGGAGCCAGGGTCACTAACCACAAAGCCAACCGGTCTGTAAAAAGACAAAGTATAATTTGACTCTCTTGACTTCTGACTATGCATGCTATTGTTGCTCACTTTTTTTTATACCACAAAGGTGGCAAACAGGCATATGGTCCCACCTGATGGGTAACGGTTACAGTAGCCTATGGACGCTTGCAACACCAGGGGCGTCACTCACGCGTTGCAGACCCTGTAAAAATTTACTGCTTATGTCATAAGAACCTTTAAGATGCCATTAGAGAGTTTTAGTAAAAAAAAATACCTCTCAATTTTTGCAGGCCACGGGAAAGGGATGAAACCGAGCGTGTTATTCGATGTACTTTGAAGGAGATCATGATGAGCGTTGATCTTGACGAGGTTACTAGTAAAGCCATTCGAGGACGGCTAGAGGATGATCTAGACATGGACCTCGCCGAGTATAAATCCTTTATCGACCAGGAGATGCTCACCATATTGGGACAAATGGATGCTCCGACAGAGATCTTTGAACATGTTTACCTCGGCTCTGAGTGGAACGCTAGTAATCTCGAAGAACTGCAGAGAAATGGGTGAGTTTATTTTTATGTACATGTGTAGGTATAAGCCTAATGTTACTAAAGTCAATATCCGTATAAGTCCCTTCTGGCGCAGTCGGGTAAAAAGTAACTGTTTTTGTTTCAGGGTCAGGCACATACTTAATGTAACAAGAGAGATCGACAATTTTTTTCCGGGTATGTTTGACTATCTGAATATAAGAGTATATGATGACGACAAGACTGACCTCCTCAAACATTGGGACAACACATTCAAGTATATAAATAAAGCCAGAAATGAAAAATCTAAAGTACTCGTTCATTGCAAAATGGGTATCAGTCGATCGGCATCGGTAGTGATCGCTTATGCTATGAAGGCTTTTAATTGGAATTTTGACAAAGCACTGAAACACGTGAAGGCTAAAAGAAATTGTATCAAACCCAATACGAATTTTTTGAGTCAACTCGAGACTTATCAAGGTATACTCGACGCCATGAAAAACAAGGAAAAGTTACAGAGATCTAAATCCGAGACCAATTTAAAATCACCTAAAATTGCTTCAAAAATAGAGAACAAAGTAGTGGAGCCCACCCCGCTCGTGTTGGCCCTGACCGGGTCGTACTCGGGCCGGCCGCGCTCGTGGTCGCCCGACACCAAGCTCGCGGCCGAGCTGCTGCCGCCGCCGCCGCCCACGTCCGTGTCGCTCGAGAACCTGGCCTCCGAGACCCGCCACATGCTGATGCCGTGCGCGAACGGCACCTACAGCGTGTCGCCAAATCAAATCATGAGGCTGAAGGAAGACGGCGCTCCCTCTGTTAAACACATAGTTAATGAAATAGAGAATGCTTCATCGGGCGACCGAAGAGATACCAGTAGAAGATATCAAAGGCTCAATTTTGGCAATCAAAACGATCCTCTCGGTGGTAGAGGCTCAGATCCGCCGATCGGTTCGATGAACCAGACTACGGACACTTCGGGCAAGCCTCCGCATGCTTCTCCATCTCGGAATTCAGGTCATAAATATCCCCACTCGAACTTAGAGGCTGACCAAATTCATACGTGGGACCCCGGGGAAGCGTCCTGGTTCAAAGTAGGAGATAATAGGAACAGTACCGATAGTGGTAATATAGTGAAAAGTGACAGTGGCATAGTCGACATTAAGACGAACAAAGTGACAGCGAGTAGTGATGCTTTTTGTAATACTGTAGAACGTAATTTAGAATGTGAAGAAAAAAAAGTAGCAGACGATGACGCACCGTCGCCGAGCAGGCAGAGCTCCTGGAGCTCGTTCGACAGCGCCGTCGTCCTCGACCTGTCGCGGCACTCCTCGTGGGGCTCCTACGACACGCGGGCCGCGCGGCCCCCGGGCCTGCCGCGGGACGAGCGCGCCGTCCTCGCCGTCGCCGACGTCGCCGCGCCGCCCAAGCAGCCCTCCGACCTCTGCATCATCACCGAGCACTCCGAGGCGCGGCTCGGGGCCCGCGCGCCGCCGCCGCCGCAGCCGTCGCCGCTCGAAGCCGAGCCGCCCCGAATATCGGATAACGAGCGTAAATTCAACGAAACGTGTGCCATACTGGAGGAGTTAGCTCGCGCGGCGACGCGCATAGAGTGTCGCGGCGCGTCGACGTGGAGCGGGCGGCTGTCGGCGTCGGCGCCCGAGGCCACCTGGCTGCGCGCGGGCGCCGCGGGCCTGCGCCGCCGCCGGCCCGCCTGCGCCTCGCACGGCGACCTGCGCCGCGCCGAGCCGCCCGCGCTGTGCGCCGCCGCCGCCGCCGCCGCAGCCGCCGCCGGCATCGTCAGCAACCTCAAGCGCGAGTTCGAAGCGCGCTCCGAGCTCGACTCGACGCGCCGCCCGAGGGGCCGCAGCCGGCCGGCCCCCGCGCCCGAGGACCTGTCGGTGAAGGTGCTGGTGGGCCGGTACGACCAGCCGGGCCGCGAGTCGGCGGGCGGCAAGGAGCCCGCGGCGGCCGAGTGGCGCGGCCGGGCTCGAGGCGGCGCGGTGGCGCTGCGCAACTCGTTCTGCGGCGGGGCCGGGGCCGGGGCCGGGTCCGGATCCGGAGGGGAGCGACCTCCGCCGGCCCCCACGGTCGTGTCGCTGGCGCCGATAGACTATAACGATGTGGTGGTTTCAACTGTGATGTCCAAAGCTCAAAATAAAAAACAATTGCAACACGGGAAAACCCATCCGTTGACGAGGCTCAACTTAAATCGTTCTAATAATAATAGATGTTCAAATCCTGTATATAATACGATGTAGAAGTATTTATGTTTTTTTTATTTATTATGAATTCTTGCCAAACTCTATATTTTACCTTTCTAGAGTTTTATATAACTATATTTACAAAATTAAATCACAATGTATTTGTCTCTCACAGGTAATGTAGGTAATAAGCGGCTGTTTGTGAGTAGAAAAATGTTAAAAGAGAGAATAAATTCAATACAACAGATGTACAACTTTTATCCCAGTCTTTCAATTCGATAACCACTGGTTATCCCCAAATGGGTCCAACTAAATATGATCCGAAAAGGTGTTAATGACTCATGGTCAAGGGGGTGGAGGTTCAAATCAGCGGTCCGGGACTCTTCTTAGTTTAATAAAATATGTACATATATAAATGCTCTAATGTATGTACGGATTTTCTACTGGCTTTCGATAGGTAAATGATAACATCGTAAGGAAATCCGGCTCGAAGGACCAATGTAACGGTGATATCCTAGATTTTGGAGGAAAGCAATTTTAATCGTGCAATTAATTTAGTGGCGGGAGAATAAGTGAAAAAAAAAAACAAAAGTTGATGCATAGTCTTTCCTGCCAGTGCGCTCGATCAATGTAGGTTTTAAAATACTAAACCTATATAGATCTCTTTTTGTAATTAGCGTATGTCGTAAATGTATAGGTGCAATATGCAATTAACAACATTGCCATGCAAAGAAAACTACCACAACATATTTGGGTTTAACCCAGTACCCATTCCTTTATTTTTCTATATTTAATATATCTAAATAGTATAAAACAAAGTAGCTGTTTATTTGTCAGTATTCTCCTGAGCCACGTATTTTAATCTGGGATTCACAAATAAGTAAATTTCATGAACGTTCCGCCGGGGGCATGTCAGAGTTTAATATATAGACAGTCCTAAGTACCTAAATATTGTACCGTAAACAATTTGTATTTATACCTAAGTATATAAAAAAAACATCACAACAAAATTAATATAAAAATAATATCTAGGGGTGACGATTAAATTTGTGATCTTACAAACTGTACCTAAGTAGGTAAGGTATCGCACTTGTACAATGACTTGGTCAACGAAACAATGATTTATAATTTATAGTAAAACTAAACAATTATTATAAACTATAAAATCGATTTTATGGCACCACAAAAATATTTAGTTTTTTTTATACCTACCTACGTTATAATTACTATGATCATCCAAAATCAACGGTTTGCAAACGCTTTCCTGTAACGAATGAAACACGAGGAGTGTTTTCTATTTCGCTAATTCTTTTGTATGTATCTGGCACCTTCCGGGGTTTTCTTCTTATTGTGCCGAAGTCAAATGCATATATTCCCCCAGGATTATTTCGTATACAGCACTCAGTCTACAAAATGGACAAAATATATAAATAAATATCCTGGGACATTTTTCACACGCAGCCAACGTTGTGCTATGGCAACTAGATAGCTTATACTACTACTAAATAGTTATATATTATATCTTTAATTTAGCTGTAATGTATTAATTTATTAATAAAATTAAAAAGGCTTTGTGGTGTAGGTATACCTTCGTTAACATGTATGATGTGGACATGCCAGAATAAAATAAGCATAAACATAACATTATATTAACTTATCACATCTTGTTATCGTTTACTAACGGTAAGGTTTAGGTTACTATCTCTTCTCTACTAGTGATGTTTCGATCTGTAGTCTGGACTGTATTTAAGCAATTCAATTTTACATAAACTAGCTGGGCAGGTACTCACGATTTTAAGATTGATGTCAACTACGCTCAATATATTGGAGTCTGATCCACCGCAAACAATTAAATTAGTCTGTGGAACCATCTTCCCACAGTAGAGTTTAGTCTGAAGGTTATCAGGCGCTATTGTCTCTATTAATTTGCACGAGCCGTAATCCCAAATTTGAATGCTGTCTTTTTCTTGCCAAGAGCACGTCAATATCTTATAAAATGATTAATAACTTAACTTTTATGAAACTTGGTACAATACCTAGGTAGATAGTTAAAGGTGAAAATTTAACCTGACTAGTTGATTCTATGTCGTTACCGACCTGCTTTCCAGGTTTATCAAAATCTAAACCGTCGCCGCACATATGCACACCGACGAAGTGGCGTGTAGCATATGGTTGCCGATCGTCCCAGCACATTACTGTATTGTCCCAGCCCCCAGATATCATTTCGTGGTGCGATTTAGGATTGAATGCGCACGCGAATATTCTTGACGTGTGGCCATCCAAGATATTTTTCCTTTGGCTTCAAGAAAATACATTAGTTAGGTACTTATAAGAAGATACGTACCTACTTATCAAGGATAAGCCTCCTTTTATTTCCTTATGGTAGTTTATCAAAAATTATTTTAGTCTCCTTTAAATTTATTTTATTTTTAAATTCGTCTAATATTAATTTTTTAGGTTACCGAATGTAGACATAAAACCAAGTACATAAAAGATACGGGAAAAAGATTAACCTTCCTTGGCAGTCGGGTAAAAATAATAAGCACCTAGTGCACATAGATCTCAAAGAATTGTATCATTTAGTAATTAAAATTAGATTCAAATAAACCACCCCAAGATATTTTATTTATGTTAAAATGTTTCCTGTCAGATGACGCTGTTCCTGTGGTAACTTATTCACACGTAACCCTAGAATTAATGATTGATTAGTAAGTTAGCATACAAATATAAACTTCAGGCATGTGAGGCTGCAGGCAAAAAAGTTAATTGAAAATATTATTTGAATATTTAGCAATACGCAAGGAATTAATAATAATTTTAATATAATTACCTACTATCAAAATATATACAAACCTAGAATAAAATGCTCTTTCTTGTGTCTGTGCCTCTTCATCATACATATTCAATTTAGAGTCGTCTCCATAAGTGATGAACTTGCTGTAACGCGGATGGTAATTTAGTCCCAATGTTTGCCTTTTTTCTCGTATCGTGTACAGACACTGATCATATTTGTACTTCCAGCATTTAATACACCCGTTTACATCTAAAAAATTAACATGTACGTAGGTAGTAGGTATCTAACATAGCGTAGCAAAATAAATAGATCATAATATAACGTGTTCTAATAATTTTCTCGCAAAGTATTTCAGAGTTTCGTTCAGAAAATATAAGCCCACTAGCTACCGCCTGGCGGTTTCACCCGCGTAACCGGAGACCTTCAACTTTCCTGCGATAAAAGGTAACCAATGTACCTACCTACTTTCGCAATCTCTAGTCTATCTCTGTACCAAATTTCATCAAATCCGGCTCAGTGGTTGAGGCGTGAAAACTTCACAGACAGTGGGTTACTTTCGTATTTATAGTTAGTATTAGGTACTACTTACCTAATAAGTAGGTACTAACGATTTCAGGGATTTTCGGAAGTGTAGAAATTATGAAATTGAAAGTCATATAATATATAGGTACCTACGTAATCAAATCCGATACATTTAGTTAGAAAATGCGTACCTATCTATATTCGTTTCCGGCATTTATATTTTTTTATTTATCTTTCAACTACCGCACTGGCAAGAAGTTACAAGCAAATAAGTACTTACAAGATGATAAAAGCATGTTGGTGATGGGATGTGCTTTGCTGACTGGACGATGCTTAATCGCTGTCACTGGGCCTGGATAAGCACGACATTCGTCATCGACCAAAGTATGCGTACAATTTCCAGTGTTACAGTTGAATAACCGTATAGTACCATCCGTAAAACCAGCAGCTATATCATTTTGGTCCTCCGTATATTTACAACACATTATTTCTTTGTTTGTTTCTCTAAAATATGTTACAAATAAAAGTTATATGGATAGCCTGGGAAAATTTACTACTTGCTAGAAGTTCTGTCAGTTAAAACAAGTTTTTTGCTGAAGTTCGACCGCATTGTTTACCTAGGTACTCGAGCGAGTGACTTCTATAAACTCTCCCTCCTATGTTTCAAAGTGAACCTATTTTAAATAAGAATGTCATAGGTAATCCTTTTAGGTAGGTACTATAAGCTTCTTTTTTTATAATATTTTGTGATGGAACCCTACCTAAGAGCCATAGATAACTAAATAGGTATATTTTTTACAAGTAGCCGTAGGTAGGTATGTACCTACTTACATAATTGAAAGCACGTTAACATGTCCCTGGTACTGTTGATTCTGTTCAACATGAAACGTCCGGCGCTCCACGTGAGGAGTGCTTGTATGAACAGTAATTATTTCTTTATCTGGGACGGTACTTTTGATAAAAGTATTTGTTACCGCGAAGCTTTTACGCGCTGTCTTTACGCTCGAGGGAGCCATAGGGCCGGCCGTGGTTTTTCTCTGAGGTTCCATTATTTTATCTTATTAAAATATTTATAAAATTACAACAACACATTTTTAGTAGACAGGTGGTTGAAGTTTGATGTATAATTTTTTATGTAACGTCGTTTTATTTTTTTAAAGCGTCATTTTTGACCTAATAGTCGTGACTGCTTGTATTATCATATTTTTGTACATAGACTAACATATGTCGTCCTGTTATATCCACGCAAAAATATTTGGTTGGAGTCAAACTGACAAGTCTAAAACTCTCCGTCACTCTTTCCCACAATATCTAAGCAAAACCGGCCAAGAGCAGTTACAACCGTCCAAGAGCAGTTACAATTACAACCGGCCACGCGCTGTGTAGGGACACTGCGCATGCTCTTGTCCGTAGTCAGATTGTCAAAATTAAATACGTTATGTACACATTATCGATTTACCTACCACTTGCATTGAACCGGGTAAAGCACTGTGATTTGATTTTACAAGTTGTTCCTTATTTCCCCCAGGGCTTGTCCTCTACTGACGCCAAACATCTGATTTACCAATCATATTTTTATTTAAATTACCAATTGGTGGCAACACATACCTCACCTTATCTTCGTGGCCAAATAGCGGGCACTGATTGGTCAACTGTCATATAGCAGGAGGGAAAAATGAGATAAAGGGAGTGAGAGCAGCGAGTCACGGCCGCTTCGTTCGAGAATAAGATTTACTTTGGAGCAAATTGTTGTGATATATCGTTACTAAGTTTAAGTTATAAATAAATTTGTAAGTACCATAGGTAATAGTTAAATTTATTTAGCTGCCTTAGTCGTTTACACAATAGTAAATAAAAGGTGGACGCACATTTTTCCTCGCCGCACGCAGTAGCCTTATGGTAGGTATTATAATCATCAGTCCTCTACTTTTACATTACTTTATGATAAACGGTGCATATAATAATAATAATATGTGCATTGCATGCACCCCGCACCAAGCAAGTCACGTATTACTTAGTTAACATAACCATCGATATAGTTTTTCTTAAACTTTATACACCCTGAGAAGGTACCTAATATATTATATATACCTAGACTTGTAATAAATATTTTGTTCGATTATATTGCATCCAAATGTGTACTTATATTTTGCTTTCTCTGATCCGTGAATGTGTTTTGGTTGGTACCCAATTGAAAAGCATAAAATATGCGAATGTGATACCTACCTACAAGAGATAGGATTTATTCTCTCAGGATGTAGGTATGTATCTAGTAGGTTATGGTACCTACTATTAATTACGTTCGTTGTTAGTCTCAAGTCACGATTATTACTATGAATTCTAACAATAATTTAATATAAGTAGTTGTGATGAAGACTTAAATATCCTAGCAGTACTAAATTGATCGATTTTTAGCGAGTCGGCAGTTTGGGTTTAATATGAATCATGGCTGATTTTGACTGAAAGCTGTCCCTATGTTAAATTATTGCGAAAAGCATTTGCGTTAATAAATAAGTAGGCACTCACTATTTTAATTCAGTTTATCGGACCAGTAGGACCGCCAACTCGATTCGAATAGTTTGCGGTTTTATCCTGCAATATGTAGTTTACACCAAAGGTCAATGTCTCTGCATAAGCGAGATTATCAGATTAGTTGGGCGTCCACCCTACGCTACACGAGTAGGTAGATTTATTACCTACAAGTCGTTATATTTTTCTATTCAGGTACTTAGTAATATAAAAAAAATCTTTTTAGTACCGTAACAATATTAGGTAAATAACTAAATCGGCCGTGTGGTAGGTATATACGAGACATTGGTAGGTATCACAAAAAAGTAGGAAATATTGTTACAACACTTATTTAGAATAATACCTAAATTACTAAGCTTCAATTTTAATTGACTTCTTTATTTAGGTGTGTAACTTGATATATTACTACATACATAAACTGTACTTATTCTATGTTCCGGTTATCGACAATTGTTAATTAGAATCAAATACCAAATATCATAAGCCGATTTAATAAGTACATAAATAAACTCAAGCAAACATACACAAAAAAAGCAAATAAAAGCATTCAACTATTTAAAAAAAAAACAATATTAAGTACCTACCTAAATGAATACAAAGAACACCACCATTTCTATACGTTATTGAAGTATATAATGTAATTAAATACAAAATGTAAAAAGGCGCGTAGTTTTCAAAAATTATACAGTAGACGTATCTAAACTCACCTAATTTATTAGAATACCTACAGTTCTTTCAAAATACAAACATAGACTTTTAAGGATTAGATTCATGTGAAATTATTCCTGCTCAAATAATATTCAAATAATTTATTATTATTATATTATTCAAAGAAGTGTTACCAGCACCACTCTTAAAATACAGGTTTATTTTCTATCACTAGCCTGGTACACAGATAGGTACCTAATATTATTCATCAAATAGGTACCAGAACATAATTTATGTGTGTGTATTTTTCTTAAAGATTTTTTTTATTACCTATCGGCTATGGACATCTTGGGTATCATAACTACTTATGATTAAGCCGAAGGAGGATGTTTCACAGTAGCACAGGTAAAGCTAGCACTTTAGACTTTTTTCCCCTAAGTAGGTATGGTCTCCAAGGGCGATTGTATCTCGTGGCTGTAGCCTGAGGATGGAAATGTAACTCTACAACGGAGCAGTCGGGACGGAGCATAACTTATGTCATCTCCCATACACGTACAACGGGAAAAAAATTTTTTTCCTCCATTCCTATAGTGTTAAAAATAGCAAAGGTTTGCTAAGAACGCTTTCCGATTCAGGGTTCCGTTTATGAAATATTAAGCTTTTAAGTTGTAATTTCAGTTAGTCATGTGGGGAACACATCAAAACTAAGCCATTGTTTGTAGATATGAAAAAAAAAACATGCTAGTAGTAAGTATATACGATGAATTTTAAAGGAAAACTATCACGGTTAAGTTGGCTTTACAGGTTAACGAGTTATAGTCGCCCAAGTAAAAAAGATCCTAAAATCAACCGAATACGACTTTTTACCGTTTCGTATTTTTAATATTGAGGTGGCAGCCTCAATATTAAAAATATGTTTTAGTAAATCGTATATGTATACGTAAAGTATTGAATTTTCTCAATCTAGCTACGGAACCCTATACAGCGCGTGTCCTAACACGCTTTTGGCCGGTTTTATGATCTATGTTTTATTAAATGTGTACATATTTCTATTTCCCGTTCCCGGATCTCCATACTTTTGCTTCTGATCGACCTAATAATTTTACATAAGTAGGTACCTAATGGATGGATTAGTGAATCTGGTACTGAAATACCTTATGATACGGAAACTTTCGTCCGTTTCGCACGAATTTTTAAACTTACACACATACACCTAATCAAAGTGAGTTCTATAAGTTCAACTGAGGCGCTTTAAAAAAAGGGTGCACTTATGAAATCTATCAATTTGACATTGGTTAGTTTAACGTCGGTTAGTAAAAGTGGTTATTTTCTTCTTGAATGTATCCAGCTGACGTACCGTTTCTCTCTATATCATAGTAAATGATTGAGTCTATGAATTCCCTTGCATAAACTGAATAGTACCTATGGCAAAATATAATAAGTAAAAATAAATAATGTCAAATCAATAGAATCACGATTGTTTATTTTTCCAAACTAGTAAAATTATCGAGACTTTTTTGTACTTTATTGTATGGGTAACGTTTGAATGATTTACTGAATGAAGCTATTGTTTGACTATGATTTATCGCGGGCAAGCAATAGCTATGCAATCAGTCAACCATTATACATATTTTCAATTACTTATTTAGTAAGGTACGTCACCATAATTAAATACGATATATAATTTTACAGGACTGATGCACAGATGCAGCGTGCTTAGTGCAAGATTAAATTTTATTTAAACTGTTGACCAAGTTAGAAAACAGGACATTACGAACCTGGGTAGTACAAATATAGTTATAATATTTTCGCTAGAATCCTTCCCCATCAAAATAAAAAAAAAGTTTTCAATAATGTCCGTTTTTGATTATAACAACAGAATTAGAGTTGTTTAGGCCATTACTCATTTTTTACTCGTTTGATATGCAAAGTGCCGCTAATAGCATAATCGCCAAACATCAGAATTCATTAGTTTGAGGTGTCAATTTATTTACATTGTATGTAACAAAACAAGTCATGTACAGTACAGTCACACGCGTAAATGTATTACCATAAATAATTTGGGTTATTCAGATCTATTCGTGTGCGCGCCCGCGTCGGTTGTTTAGCCGATTTAGTCATCTACAGAATAAAATACCCATGTAGGACACAAAAGTGGGTGAATTCTAGGAAGTCCAGTACAGTAAAAATCAGAAAAAATTCACAGCATAGTAGTAGAACAAAGTTGTTCCTACCGATCGGAACAGCAATCGAGTAAATCTGAACAGAGGAGAAATATCTGATACCCTTCAGGTACAGCAAGTTATAATAATACATAGTTACCTTCCACTAATAATCACACATTTGCACTCAACAAATATGTCATTATTAGTTTATTACATACATATAGGTATAATAAATTAGGTAAATATAAGGTCGAACAAGATTCTTATTTTTTAGTTGTATATTATTTTCTTGTAGTATCTTCATAAAGAGCTCATATATTTATATCTTCTTGGCCTTGGCCGTGCTAATTCTATAAATTGATAATTAATTCGCGTCATTTATTTATTTTATTAGAATTCAAGGCAATAAAGCCCGTGTAAAGGCAATGGTAGCGTTGTCAAGAAGTACCATACGTACATAACTATGTATATTGTATTGTATACAACCTACATACAATAAAGTGTTTAGATGTTTGACACAGATATTAGAGGGCGTTGTTGAATAAAATCAGAACTGATCCAAGTAGCAGTTTGTATACAGAACGTGATTTTCATAAGGTGACATATCGACTACACAAAGTTTTGATGAGTGTCTACTTGGATAAGTTCTGTTAATGCCGGAAGGATATGGTGCGCATGAGACATGGATTAGGTATTTTAAATTTATTACCAGTTAACGGGTTTTATGATCCAACTACATATTTCCACAACTAATAGCATTGGATTGCCAATCGAATCTTATGTCAATGAAAAAAGTACCTAAGTACCTACTCTCCATCATAATCAGGCTTTATAACCGTCTGCATATTATTTATTATGACTCGGTCATCCACAATATTTTAATCACCCATCCACACTATGAAGGGTTCAAAAATATTTTATTATTTAGAAGAAATACAAATAATCATGCACCTAAGAAATTATTATATACGATTACTATTTAATCCGATGAGCATACATATCTAATACCTAGTAGGTAAATAATAATTTGATTTCTATACCATTATTATAGGCGAATAAATTCTGGTACGTAGGTACCTACTTGTGGGAGTGCGGAACAAACATTACCTATTTATATATATATTAAGTAGCTTGGTACCACATGGATGGGCTGCAGCGAGAATATTTGGATATTGGTGTCTTCTTCCATTGACATACGATATTCAATTGGGACTTTGTGAGTACATAATATGCTCAAAAAGTCTATTGTTTTATGGAAATACCTACTATTAAAGTTGTCGAAATTTAAAAAATCTGTTTTTTGTGCAAATTTATGTGAAAAAAGAACGACTCGATCATAGATGCAACATGAAGACAACTTCTTGTCAAAACGGCCCTCTTAGATTTCGACAATTACGATACACATTGATTGAATATTTTTAACATTGGGGCCCTACTCATTTAATTTATTGTTTCACTTATTGCATTATAATGACTAATTAAAAATCAAGAAGCCTGAATACAATATTTTGGGAACATCGTTACAACTCATGAGAATATACATTTTATGACTTATTTCCAGTCTTGATATTTGTACGACCATACTTTCATTTTCCCTAAATGTATGCATATACTGTGGTTATATTAGATCCTACAGTACAGCTAAACTCTATCTACCCATTCAGTAAACAATCCCACATTTAGTAACAAAAATATTACCTATATAATTTGTTTCGTCAAAAATAGACATCTGTCAGCCATGTTCATTCTCACACCCACCAGAGGAAACATACACAATAAATTTGCAATAATCAATATTATCTGATAAACAATGATAACAATCAATAGATTTCTATTTTTTACTATACAATGCATGAATATTTAACAATCTGTTGCTAGGTATAAAACATATTTATCTATTATTCATTTAAAAGCATAGTTTAGCTAACTCTACATATTACAATCAAATTACAATTGTGGTATTGCATGGGCACACAAAACACTGGCTTTAGTATTTATTGTAATAATAAAATAAAACCAAAGCGTGACCAAAATGTTTCGATTAGACATATTGCGGCTACTTATTCCAGTACCTACCCAAATATTATTCCGTTTGGTTAATAAATAAGTGTGATAATAATAAATCGTGATAATATAACATGTGTAGTCTAAAATCTATGAATGGGACTATTTTAAACCTTTGGGCAACAGGCTATAGGTATCTAGCAACATCATAAAGAATAACACACACACTGCAGATAAACTACCTTTGACAACAGAACTTTTAGCTATAATGTTGTTGCCAGATACCAATAATAACGCAGGTTAATATTTAGAATAGGTATCGTGCGCGGCGGAAGGAAATATAATGTGATCAGGTGTGACCTGACAAAATTCCACATTGACTCTCATTACCTGAATCCGATGAGGATATATTAAATTTGTCATTTATGACATGTCTGTCTAGGTTTATGTACTGCATGGATCCTAAATATGACAGAATTCCAGAAAATAAGGGCAAGCTTCGAAATAATCATTATAATCTTCTTATGTAATATCCCCACCGGGAATGCCCTACTTGTTACTCCATCACGCCAGAACGTTGAAAGGGATGTGGATGAAATTTGTCACTTGGCGGGTTTTTTTCGATTTGAAAGCCCTGTCTTTCAGGCATTTTCTACGCCGTATGGGCTAGCTAGGTCATACAATTCCAAGTGTTCCATCACAGAACTTGCAGCACAATTGCGGGAGCAAACAACAGACAACCATGTTTGGGAGCACCCACAGAGCTGGTCGTCCTTGATGGTGGATTTCTCAGTGCACACCTATACCTACCTATAATAATAGGAACCCTATGGCTTGCACCGTTTTGAGTTACTTTCTTATGCCAGATAAGGCTCATAATGTAAAGTAAATGCAAATGAATTGGGTTATTTACGAATTTTATGAAACATTTAACAAGGGAGTTTATAGCGGAGTAAATGAAGCATTATGGGTCCGTTTTTTTTTACTGTGAACCGAATTGCATACAATTTTGGAATTAGGTTCATCTTACCCTTAACTTCAAAAGTGAAAATGATTTGAACTCCGCAACCACCCTGGGTGTGGTTGCCACCCCTTCTCGGGGGTGAATTTCTTTTTTTTCAAAATTGCCTCGGATATCAATAGAAGGCCTAATTTTAAGCAAAAATCATATATAAAGCTTTTCAAAAAATCCAATACTTTTCAAGTTATTGGCTATTGAAAATTTGCAATTTTTTCACGGTTTTCATCGGTTTTTTGCAAATATCTCCAAAAATATACGTTTATCGAAAATTTCATCAAGAACAAAGTTGTAGCAGGTAAAACAATGAACAATTTGGTATTTTATAAAGTATTCTACGTGCAATATTAAGCTAGATATTAAAGATCAAAGCCGTGTTTTATTTTATCTGAAATTTAATCGATGTGGTCAATGCCATCTAGTGGCGAGCAGATGCATTTTATGCATTACCATACATAAGGGTTTTGTAGCGCATAAAATAAGCTTTAAAATGAGCACTATTTAAAGTCTTTTGCACGTAAAATAAGTGAGCTGTATTGCAAATAAGGGGAGCATCTAATGTTTTTTCTTTTAAATCAATGGGTTTCATAAGTGCCATTTCCACCACAATTAAAATTAATCGTATTCCGCCTAGAATTAACTTTATTATGAAGAGTTTGATGGATAGTATCAGTTTGGCTGCTTCAGGACACATATTTTTCAAAAAATTCATGATTGTATAAAAAACAAACTTTCAAATATTTATAAAATTCCACCCTATTTTTCATAATATATCAAAAAGGACGACAGATACGTATAAAAGTGTGGAAATAAAAAAATTGATAATTTTCTGACAAACAATTTGGATGTTTTGGTTTTTCTGTGAAACAAAAATTGACGGAGTTATGATTGTTTAAAGAGCGCGTGGCAGCGGAATCACAGCCTCTCTTAAGCCCTTTAACCCTTCACCGTTTCAGAAAAAGGATTTTTAACTATATATTGCAATAAAGGATGTTGTAGCTCTTTTAATTACCTTTACAATGGTGTTTTATAACTTGTGATAGCATGAAAATTGAAGGAGTTATGGTCCAAAAACTTAACATATTTTTATCTACTTAGTAACTGAAAATTTCGGAGTGCGAATATTTGGAGCAATGTGAAAGTACGCAGTATACTAGAGACCCACAACTATTGTAATGTGTATATATGCTACTAGAAATGTATGAAATCAAGGAATTGAATACAAATCCTAGGAAATGTGTACAGTTCCGATACTATTTAGGAACTGTGTACAATATTGTTTGAAAAACTATTTAATGCATCGATATCCTAGGAAATGTATAAATTTCCTCGGAATTATATGGAATACCTGCTGGTCCACCGGCAATGTGTAAAATAACTATATTTGGGCGTAGTAATCAATGTTATGTTAGGACAGTAAGTCTTTGTCACTTTTTTTGTGTTCATTTCAGAACATTTAGACGTTCGAGGCTTAAGGGTGGCCCGAGGGCCACCCCCGCCGCACCCTAACCTATATTAATAATATATTATGGCGATAATACACAAATATTATCGCCATAATATATTTATATGGTATATATTTATACCATACTATGACACATTTGCAAGGGTTGTAAGATTTTCAAGGGGTTGAAAATGATTTTAATATGAGGTAATTATGTAAGAAAATACTTTACAATTTCACCATTTGCTATTAGACATGTTTTCTAGCGATAAAATGGCTCAATGTAATTTTTTCCATTAAGGGGTGGTTTACACCCCTTAAAAATAATAGGCGGAGTTCAGATCATTTTCACTTTTAAAGTTAAGGGTAAGATGAGCCTAATTCCAAAAATTTCATGCAAATCGGTTCACAGTAAAAAAATTCGGAGGTAAGACCGTATTTTTCGCTTCGTTTACTCCGCTATTATGTTTAATTAAAATAACATAAGTAAATTATACTGTAGCATTTTAGTACTGTCAGAACAGTAACGAAAATGGGAATAAAAGTGCAGACAACAAAACAAAGGTGTTTTAAAAAAAGCTGGTGCAAAAAGTCATTGGTTTTTTTTTTAAAATAAATTGAGCTTACGTTTGGCTTCAGACACGCTTTGGTTGGACCAATTTTTGCCTTATGTACCTGATTGAAAGAGTAGGTCACATTCCCATAGTTAGTAATTAAGCTAAATGTATAATTTTTTAGTGCCTTCTTCTTTAAAGGATTTTTGTCATTTCCAGTCACATTTGTGTACATTAAAAACCCTTGTCATAATATTGGCAATCTGGCAATCAACTAAGAACTCAACTCAGAACAAGATTCCTATTACTTAGATAAGAACTAAGAATGTAAAATAACATATGCATAAAACAAAAACAAAAAGAGCATTCTTTTTAATTTTCTCTGCAGATTTCATAAAAGTAAGTACCCATCATTCCATCTAACACTGTAAATATTTGCATAGCTTAAAATTTGAATAATTTTATATTGTCATTAATAATAATAATTAGTTGGTTAAAGGCCATTTTCAGTAAAAATATTTTACTTGACAAACAAAGAGCACAACAACAATAATTTCATATTATTAAATATATATTACCTATTATATAACATTTACCACTTTGCAATGTATGTTTTGATCCATGATACTGTGTATTCTACATTATATTATTATATATATACATAATAAATTTGAATAAAATCAACAAAACACAAGCAATTCCATAATAAATAAATAACATCAGTAGCAAACTATGTTTTTAAACCACTCTCTACCAACAAAACAACCCATATGTATGTATGTAGATAATAATAAGAATTATCTATCTAAGTGTTGCTACAATCACAGATATAATTGTGAGCTCGATGAATCAGACATAGGATCAAACAGAGTGGCCTTGGGATTGGTGTCGCTGTCCCCACTGACTAGAAGGTCCCTGTGCAGAGTTACCTTGTTGCATCCAAGAGAGGAAGTTGGGTGGAGCTGGCGGCGCTGATGATGCTGGCCCTGCAAAGGCACCTGGTTCGGAACCACCCGATGGTATGTTGTTGATGAGACCCCATCCCGCCTGATTTAATGCAGCCGCAACTAAAGCCTGATTGACAGGTAGTCCACCCATACCTAGTGGCATGCTGCCACCTTGTGCTTGTCCACCTCCACCAGCTACAGCTGTTTGGCCATGTTGACCAGAAATGCTCATAGCCTGCATGTTATTAACCATATCCATATTTCGGCTGCTCCATGAATTGTTATTAGATGCACTGTGATGATGTCCCTCTTCATAGTTTCTACTAGGTAAATTGCGTTGATTAGAGCCACTCTTATTTTGTTTAGGTGAAGCATTTGATACATTTACAGAGACACCTTTAATTATATGATCTTGCCCACACAGACTTTGTGCTACTTCTGGGTCCAAAAATGTTATGAAACTGAAAGCTCTAAATGGTTTAGGAATAAACACATCTGTAACTTCACCAAACTGAGTGAAGTATTCACGCAAGTCATTAGCTGTTAATTCTTCTGTGCAACGGCCAACAAACACTTTGCATGGCATAGATGCTACTGATCCCTCTTTAGAATTTGGTATTCGCACATCACACCATCTCCCATCAATCATGTGTCTCTGAGCAAGCACTCTCATCTGTGATGTATAAGAAGCAAAACGAATGAATGCAAATCCTTTCGACATTCCGGTTTTAGGATCTCTTTTTAATTGGGCCATCAAAACCTCTCCAAATTTCTCAAAATAATCTCGCACAGTTTGCTCTGTAGCTTTCCAAGGCAAACCCAGAACAATCAAATCTGAGCATAAATTATCGTTTTTCTTACTTTTGTTTGAAGATACTTCAGAATTCTCACCAAATTTATGTTTGTTTTCTTTAGGAAAACTGCATATGTACAAATGATTACCCCATCCTTCTGGGGGAGGGTACAATCTGCCATCTCTTAATCTGATACCCCTGATATTTTTCGTTTCAGGGTGTCGATATTTAAGCCCACAACAGCCAGGAAACTGAGCAGATGCTGTTGTTAACATCAAAGTTCCATCTTCTTCTATTGGTAGTTCTATGGGTTCTTCATTTTCGTCTTCAACCACGGTCAAGTACTCGAAGGACATTATTTCTTAGTCATGAACAATAATAATTAATTTTGTAAAAATAAACACGTTTATTATACTTAAGGCTACAAATGTACAAGTTTTATTTTAACTAAATAAATAAAATTTTATAAACGTCACCTATGGGTTAGGAACCCATTGCAATTTGCTACTTGCAAGTTAAAATTGAAAACATAACTCAACTAAGCAGTCTTGATCAATTTGACTACGTGAATTTCAAACGTTTCTATACAATTCGTGATGAAAAGTATCAAGAATATTCATACCATACTGTAGTAGGTAATAGACAACTTTCTAAAATGACATAAGTTGTAATAAAGTACTTTATTTTTTTATCATATTTTTAGGTGTGGCTACCCAACCCAGTACGATACCAAATAATTGCTTGTTGTACTAAATAATAATAAATAAGAGTGAGAGAATTACTGCTGGTAATATGCTTTTAAAAATTACCGAATGGAAATTACTGATTAGTGTATTAATAACGCCTTTACCGGCAAAATAGAGCCAAAGAGATACTTCGTATATAAAAATAAGCCATCCATGATTTTTAATCTTTATTAACCATATTTGTCAAGGCTCCGTAAGGAAATGGTTGAGATCGGGATTTATATTATGCTACCTTTTATAAAGAGATTATAAAAATACGTAGTACATAAAAAAAAATAGCATCCTATTATTTGTTCGTATCTGGCAGAAGGAAATTTATAAAAAAATAATTAAATTTCATATACTTTAATAGCCCCACAATTAAATTTCCTGGATTTATCAAGACTTTTATCAATCTACCATCTAATCTTGTGATCATCAAAATATGACATATAAGTTGAAAGTATTTACATCTTAACCCGTATCTTGAACCATAAATAATATCGTGGGACATTTTTCACACACGGCCAAACGGATTCCAAAGTAATCTTCAATCAAAATGAGCTTGTGTTATGGTAACGATAGCTGATATACTACTTATACTACTTTTAAATACATCCATATTATACATATTTACAACCAAAAGTTTGTCGTAGTATAGTATAAGTATTATTGAATACATAATAGAATAGAAGAATAGAATAGAATAGAATAGAATAGAATAGAATAGAATAGAATTTTAATCATAGTATTGCGACCATGAAAAACCAGGTTGTTGCTCAATAAAACTCTAAATTTAATATGTATAGTGAGCATAGGATTTTAAATATTATTAAATAAATGATTTATATTTTCACATAAGAACATAGTAAGTTACACTAAAACTGTAAGTTTGTAGTTTGGCAACATCGTTCTTGTTATTGTCACTCCATTAATATACTATTGAAAAAAAAGCGCGGGAAACTTCGAACAACACGGGTGTCTTTTTTTCAAATTAATTTTTATTTAATGTTTTATAATTATAAGTGATCAGTGGAGGTGTTCATTGTATTTATTATTTGTATTTAGTTTATTTTCTGTAGTTTTCACATTAGTTTGCTGTATATAGGTGAGTTTTTACTTTATTTTGTATGATCGACGATAACGATCCCCCCGATCCCGGGGGTTCTAATACTTCTAATTTGAACAATAATGTAGCTCACTATGTAACAATATCAGAGCCTAATGATTCCGACTCATCGATATGCAAGAAGAAACCGCGAAAGCGGAATCACGACAAAAAAATATGCGGAAATTGCAACAGAAAAAAAAGATTGAACAAAATGGCAGGCGATAAAAATAAGGAGTCTTGCAAATGCCCGGATAGCGATTGTATCGCAGACGACGTTCCACCTGTTTCTGGGTCTTTGGACGGAACTGACGGTACTTCATCCAAAGCCTCAGAACCTGTTTCCTCAGATACCCCATCCCCACATCCCATAAAAGTAGGACGTAGCTTATACTCCGCCATGGATTCTTCACCATATACCGTACATGTACAAAAAATTGAAACAACGGTCAATGATGGTACCTCTTTTCACCCAGTCGCATTCGGTAATTTTTTGAAAAAAAATAGTTTTAAAAGCATTATAAATGGAAGTATTAAAAAAATTGGTAGGAATAGAATTTCATTGGGCTTTTCCAACTATACTGATGCCAACAACTTCATTAGTCATGATTCGATATCAAAACATAATTTAAAAGCATTCATCCCATCTTTTAATATTACTCGCATTGGCCTGGTTCGTGGGGTTCCTGCAGACTGGTCTATTGAAGAAATTAAAAATAATATATCAGTACCTTTTGGATGTGGAGAAGTTATAAAAATTAGAAGAATTAATTTTAAGGTCATGATTGAAGGTAGTCCCTCTTGGAAGCCTTCGCAATCAGTTGTAGTCACTTTTGATGGGCAGGTATTACCTAAGCACATATTTATTTGTTACAATGCTTTACCAGTTGAAACATACATTTTTCCTACCATCCAATGTTTTAATTGCTGTAGATATGGACATACAAAAGTTCAATGTAGGTCTAAACCAAGGTGTTACAAGTGTGGACAAGATCATACTGGGGTGTCTTGTAAGGTTGAGGATGATGTGGCATCTTGCTGCATGTGCTCGGGTTTGCATTTTGCTACCAGTAGGGTTTGCCCAGAGTTTGGAAGACAAAAGGACATCAAATCATCCATGGCAAATAAATCTATTTCGTATGCAGAAGCCATTAAGCTTCACCCTCCAGTCAATAATAAACTATATTCCGAGGCATTAATTCAATCTTTTAATTTTAATTCTCATAATGATAGTAGTCCAATAAATTTTTCAAGTATTAACAATAGTCAAAATAATCCTAGTGGCACTACGTCTTACAAAAAAACAATTTTTAAATATCCAAAAAAAGTTTCATCCCCAGTCAAAGGTTATGATAGAAAGTCACATGACCTTTTGACTAAAGATTATAGTTTCTCTCCTTCCATTAATGGCTGTGCATTGAAATCAACTGATGCCAAGGATGAATCTTCTCAATTAGCTCTTTCTGACATCATTGTTGCATTGATAAATGCACTTTCTCAGTGTAATCTTATTCCACCGTCCAACGTTGCTTCTCTTATTAATAATATACTAAGTTCTTCTATAATCAATGGCCAAGCTAACAAACATAATTCAGTGGAATTGTCGTAGTATAATTAGTAAGAAATCTGATTTAATATACATTATTAATAAATATCATCCTTCAGTACTATGTCTCTCTGAGACATGGTTAAAGCCTGGGTCTCATTTTAGGGTGCCAGGTTTTGTTTGTGTCAGAGAAGACAGGTCTGATGGGTATGGGGGTGTTGCCATCCTCATCAAACACTCTCTTTCATACTCTCCTTTATCTCTTCCACCTCATAGTAATGATTTTTCTATAATTGCTGTGAACATATGTAATATATACTTTGTCTCTATATATATACCCCACCCATCACAACATATATTTAGAGAATTAAATAATATTTTGAAATTTATTCCAAGACCATTCTTGCTGTTAGGGGATTTCAATGCACACCACCAAATGTGGGGAAGCTCTATAACTAACTCATATGGTGAAGATTTACTTGATATATTAGACACATTTAACCTATGTCTACTTAATACAGGCGCTCCTACTAGGAGAACCGGACCAAATGGGAATATTAGTGTTATTGATTTAACTCTGTGCACTCCTGATCTATCCTCCACCTTGTCATGGCAACCATTATGCTCTACCTATGGTAGTGATCATTTCCCATTATTAGTATCATTTCCAAACCCTACTCCTGACCATTCTGTTGCACCACCTCGTCTGAAATATAAATTAAAAGATGTTGATTGGGAAAGTTATAAAGTTAAAGTAGATGAAAAAGTTTTATATTTGCCTTCCATTGAACATGGACAAGAACAGTTATGCTTAAATAAATTTTCTGACTCATTATTATCTGCCGCTGATGTAGTATTTCCAAAAAAAAAAAGAAATTCAGGTAATATACCATCACCACCATGGTGGGATGAAGAGTGTACTATTGCAGTAAAGAAGAGAAAGGAATCTGAATTAGTATATCGTGGTAATATGACATCTGAAAACTTTACTGTTCTTTCAGAGATAATGGAACAGACCAGAAAACTTCTAAAACAGAAGAAGTTTGACGGTTGGCGTAGATTTTGTTCTTCCATTTCCCCCGATACCCATTCATCAATAGTTTGGCAAAACATAAAGAGATTTAAATGTGGTTGGATTAACCCTCCTAAAACAACACTTCCATTATCTCTATCTGATTCATTCCTAGATCTTCTTGCTCCTCCCAGTGTAATGGAATGTAATGAATTGATATCACTCAATGTAGGTTCATCATATTTTGATGATCACCAAGATGAGATTAATGCATTTTTTACATTGCCAGAATTACAAGGTATTCTTTCTGAAATTAAAGACACTGCACCGGGTATTGATGGCATACCATATTCTTTCCTGGCTAACCTTAATGATACATCACTTTTATATTATCTTAACCTAATAAACTCTATTATGATTTCTGGTAATATACCAGACGCTTGGCGTAAACAAATAGTCATTCCTATACTTAAGCCGGAGAAACCGCCTTCAATCGCGTCATCATACCGTCCTGTAGCTCTGTCTTCGGTATTATTAAAAGTAGCTGAACATTTAGTTAAAAATCGTTTGGAATGGTTTGTTGAAAACAATAACAAATTATCAAAAAGCCAATACGGCTTTAGGAAGGGGAAAGGTACCATAGATAACCTAGCAATTTTCACCACAGATTGCAGGTTGGCATTCTCAGATAATAAATCGGTGCTTGCAGCATTTCTCGATATTCAATCTGCATATGATAATGTTGTAATATCTATATTAAAAATCAAACTCATTAAATTAAAAATCCCAAATTTTATTGTAAATTTTATTACTAACATATTATCGAATCGTTCTATTATTTTAAATATAGACGGTTCAGTAAGGTCTAGAGAATTATACAGAGGACTTCCTCAAGGATCGGTCCTTAGTCCATTGCTATATAATATTTATGTAAATGATTTAGAACCTATTTGCTGTAATTTTGTAAAAGTTCTTCAGTATGCTGACGATTTACTTTTTTATGTTATCGACAGCTCAGTTAGTGATGCTTGTTCTAAATTAAACCGTTCCTTAGAAATATTAAAAATGTATTTAGATGTAAATGGCCTTGATATATCTCCTTCAAAAAGTGTAATAGTTTTGTTTTCCAGAATGCGCTTACCTCCTCCTGTTTCAATACATTTTAATAATTTTGTTATACCTGTTAAAAATCAAATAAAATTCTTAGGGTTATTATTGGACTCTAAGCTTTCTGGTTGTGCTCATTTTGATTATATTGTTGCAAAATGTGAAAAACTTATCAATATGTTACGTTGCCTTACTGGAGTTTGGTGGGGTGCACATCCATACTCTTTGAAATTAATTTATAATGCAATGATAAGAAGTATTATAGACTATGGTACTTTTCTCTTAGAACCCGGTAATTTAGCTGGTTTTGTGAAATTAGATCGCGTACAGTCCAAGTGTCTTAGAATCATATCTGGAGCTATGAAATCCAGTCCAGTGAATGGTCTTCAAATAGAGTGTTGCGACCCCCCCTTTAAATTGCGCCGTCAGTATCTTTCTGATCGATTTTTATCTCGATGCTTACAATATTCAAATCATCCAATTATAACGAAATTAAAACAACTATCCGATCTCACTAGGTCTTCACCGTACTGGGTTCATAAGACCCCTCCATGTTTGGTGAATAGTTGGAATAAGTATTCCTTTTTATCTGCACCTATTAACAATTTACCATTATTTCCTTTGTTTAAATATAATTTCAATTGTCTGCTCCTTTCTCCTTCCATAGATCTCGATCTAGGTGAAAGGTTGAAATCTGATTCAGAACTTAGCATATCCGAGAATATTGAACTTTCAAGTTGGCATCATATATTTACCGATGCATCGAAACCTGCTAATGGTTGCGTAGGTGTAGGTGTGTATCATTCACAGTTTACCATTACACAAAAAATTAAAATGCCTCAGGAATCGTCAGTGTTTTCTGGGGAATGTTTTGCAATTTTCAAAGCCTTAGATTACATAAATAGCTTTAACCTTTCTAATACCTTAATTTTTACCGATTCAAAAAGTGCATTACAGGCTATTCAAAAATTTCCCTTCCGGAATAACACTCATCATTCTACGGTATATGATATAAGAAATTTGTTGTATAAATGCTATAAAAAACAGTTAACCGTGAAATTCGTATGGGTTCCTGGGCACTGCGGCGTTGTTGGTAACGATAAGGCTGACAGTCTGGCGAAAGATGCTTGTCTTTCTGGTGACATTCATCCGTTTAAAATTCAACCTAATGACCTTCTATTACTACCGAAAGATTTCCTGTATGAAAGCTGGAATATGCTTTGGCAAGATTCCTCAAAAATTAAAGCCAAACATTTATTTCAAATACAACCGGTTGTTCCAAAGAAACCGTGGTTTTTCTTTTTTACCCTCTCCAAAACTTTCACTAGTGTTTTAATACGCATGCGGCTGGGTCACACTTCTTGTCCGGTTCATCTGGCACGGTTGGGAATGATGAATAGTCCACTCTGTGCTTGTGGTGAGGATGTGGGTGACTTAAACCATATAATATTTTCTTGTCGCAATTTCTGCCGTTTATCATTTATCAATACGTTAATATCATTAAATGTTCCTTTGCCTACTTCTATAAACTGTCTCCTTATATCCTTTAATATCGATATTTATCTTGCAATAGAATCGTATCTTTCATTTAATAATATAAAAGTATAATATTTTCATCCCTCTTTATGTAATTTTATGTAATCTATCATAATTCATTTCCGTACTCCCCTGATCCTTTTGCTTCCTTTTCCAAATTCCTCTCTATTTTTATGATTATTACATTAAAAGTTTCCTCGTTTTAAAAACTTGACATTGGCAAATACACAAGCCGTGTAATGCTACGAACAAAAAAAAAAAAAAAAAAAAAAAAATATACTATTGAAAAAAAAGCGCGGGAAACTTCGAACAACACGGGTGTCTTTTTTTCAAATTAATTTTTATTTAATGTTTTATAATTATAAGTGATCAGTGGAGGTGTTCATTGTATTTATTATTTGTATTTAGTTTATTTTCTGTAGTTTTCACATTAGTTTGCTGTATATAGGTGAGTTTTTACTTTATTTTGTATGATCGACGATAACGATCCCCCCGATCCCGGGGGTTCTAATACTTCTAATTTGAACAATAACGTAGCTCACTATGTAACAATATCAGAGCCTAATGATTCCGACTCATCAATATGCAAAAAGAAACCGCGAAAGCGGAATCATGACAAAAAAATATGCGGAAATTGCAACAGGAAAAAAAGAATGAACAAAATGGCAGGCGATAAAAATAAGGAATCTTGCAAATGCCCGGATAGCGATTGTATCGCAGACGACGTTCCACCTGTTTCTGGGTCTTTGGACGGAACTGACGGTACTTCATCCAAAGCCTCAGAACCTGTTTCCTCAGATACCCCATCCCCACATCCCATAAAAGTAGGACGTAGCTTATACTCCGCCATGGATTCTTCACCATATACCGTACATGTACAAAAAATTGAAACAACGGTCAATGATGGTACCTCTTTTCACCCAGTCGCATTCGGCAATTTTTTGAAAAAAAATAGTTTTAAAAGCATTATAAATGGAAGTATTAAAAAAATTGGTAGGAATAGAATTTCATTAGGCTTTTCCAACTATACTGATGCCAACAACTTCATTAGTCATGATTCGATATCAAATCATAATTTAAAAGCATTCATCCCATCTTTTAATATTACTCGCATTGGCCTGGTTCGTGGGGTTCCTGCAGACTGGTCTATTGAAGAAATTAAAAATAATATATCTGTACCGTTTGGATGTGGAGAAGTTATAAAAATTAGGAGAATTAATTTTAAGGTCATGATTGAAGGTAGTCCCACTTGGAAGCCTTCGCAATCAGTCGTAGTCACTTTTGATGGTCAGGTGTTACCTAAGCATATATTTATGTGTTACAATGCTTTACCAGTAGAAACATACATTTTTCCTACCATCCAATGCTTTAATTGCTGTAGATATGGACATACAAAAGTTCAATGTAGGTCCAAACCAAGATGTTACAAGTGTGGACAAGAGCATACTGGGGTGTCTTGTAAGGTTGAGGATGATGTGGCATCTTGCTGCATGTGCTCGGGTTTGCATTTTGCTACCAGTAGGGTTTGCCCAGAGTTTGGAAGACAAAAGGACATCAAATCATCCATGGCAAATAAATCTATTTCATATGCAGAAGCCATTAAACTTCACCCTCCAGTCAACAATAAACTATATTCCGAGGCATTAATTCAATCTTTTAATTTTAATTCTCATAATGATAGTAGTCCAATAAATTTTTCAAGTATTAACAATAGTCAAAATAATCCTAGTGGCACTACATCTTACAAAAAAACAATTTTTAAATATCCAAAAAAAGTTTCATCCCCAGTCAAAGGTTATGATAGAAAGTCACATGACCTTTTGACTAAAGATTATAGTTTCTCTCCTTCCATTAATGGCTGTGCATTGAAATCAACCGATGCCAAGGATGAATCTTCTCAATTAGCTCTTTCTGACATCATTGTTGCATTGATAAATGCACTTTCTCAGTGTAATCTTATTCCACCGTCCAACGTTGCTTCTCTTATTAATAGTATACTAAGTTCTTCTATAATCAATGGCCAAGCTAACAAACATAATTCAGTGGAATTGTCGTAGTATAATTAGTAAGAAATCTGATTTAATATACATTATTAATAAATATCATCCTTCAGTACTATGTCTCTCTGAGACATGGTTAAAGCCTGGTTCTCATTTTAGGGTGCCAGGTTTTGTTTGTGTCAGAGAAGACAGGTCTGATGGGTATGGCGGTGTTGCCATCCTCATCAAACACTCTCTTTCATACTCTCCTTTATCTCTTCCACCTCATAGTAATGATTTTTCTATAATTGCAGTGAACATATGTAATATATACTTTGTCTCTATATATATACCCCACCCATCACAACATATATTTAGAGAATTAAATAATATTTTGAAATTTATTCCAAGACCATTCTTGCTGTTAGGGGATTTCAATGCACACCACCAAATGTGGGGAAGCTCTATAACTAACTCATATGGTGAAGATTTACTTGATATATTAGACACATTTAACCTATGTCTACTTAATACAGGCGCTCCCACTAGGAGAACCGGACCAAATGGGAATATTAGTGTTATTGATTTAACTCTGTGCACTCCTGATCTATCCTCCACCTTGTCATGGCAACCATTATGCTCTACCTATGGTAGTGATCATTTCCCATTATTAATATCATTTCCAAACCCTACTCCTGACCATTCTGTTGCACCACCTCGTCTGAAATATAAATTAAAAGATGTTGATTGGGAAAGTTATAAAGTTAAAGTAGATGAAAAAGTTTTATATTTGCCTTCCATTGAACATGGACAAGAACAGTTATGCTTAAATAAATTTTCTGACTCATTATTATCTGCCGCTGATGTAGTATTTCCAAAAAAAAAAAGAAATTCAGGTAATATACCATCACCACCATGGTGGGATGAAGAGTGTACTATTGCGGTAAAGAAGAGAAAGGAATCTGAATTAGTATATCGTGGTAATATGACATCTGAAAACTTTACTGTTCTTTCAGAGATAATGGAACAGACCAGAAAACTTCTAAAACAGAAGAAGTTTGACGGTTGGCGTAGATTTTGTTCTTCCATTTCCCCCGATACCCATTCATCAATAGTTTGGCAAAACATAAAGAGATTTAAATGTGGTTGGATTAACCCTCCTAAAACAACACTTCCATTATCTCTATCTGATTCATTCCTAGATCTTCTTGCTCCTCCCAGTGTAATGGAATGTAATGAATTGATATCACTCAATGTAGGTTCATCATATTTTGATGATCACCAAGATGAGATTAATGCATTTTTTACATTGCCAGAATTACAAGGTATTCTTTCTGAAATTAAAGACACTGCACCGGGTATTGATGGCATACCATATTCTTTCCTGGCTAACCTTAATGATCCATCACTTTTATATTATCTTAACCTAATAAACTCTATTATGATTTCTGGTAATATACCAGACGCTTGGCGTAAACAAATAGTCATTCCTATACTTAAGCCGGAGAAACCGCCTTCAATCGCGTCATCATACCGTCCTGTAGCTCTGTCTTCGGTATTATTAAAAGTAGCTGAACATTTAGTTAAAAATCGTTTGGAATGGTTTGTTGAAAACAATAACAAATTATCAAAAAGCCAATACGGCTTTAGGAAGGGGAAAGGTACCATAGACAACCTAGCAATTTTCACCACAGATTGCAGGTTGGCATTCTCAGATAATAAATCGGTGCTTGCAGCATTTCTCGATATTCAATCTGCATATGATAATGTTGTAATATCTATATTAAAAATCAAACTCATTAAATTAAAAATCCCAAATTTTATTCTAAATTTTATTACTAACATATTATCGAATCGTTCTATTATTTTAAATATAGATGGTTCTGTAAGGTCTAGAGAATTATACAGAGGGCTTCCTCAAGGATCGGTCCTTAGTCCATTGCTATATAATATTTATGTAAATGATTTAGAACCTATTTGCTGTAATTTTGTAAAAGTTCTTCAGTATGCTGACGATTTACTTTTTTATGTTATCGACAGCTCAGTTAGTGATGCTTGTTCTAAATTAAACCGATCCTTAGAAATATTAAAAATGTATTTAGATGTAAATGGCCTTGATATATCTCCTTCAAAAAGTGTAATAGTTTTGTTTTCCAGAATGCGCTTACCTCCTCCTGTTTCAATACATTTTAATAATTTTGTTATACCTGTTAAAAATCAAATAAAATTCTTAGGGTTATTATTGGACTCTAAGCTTTCTGGTTGTGCTCATTTTGATTATATTGTTGCAAAATGTGAAAAACTTATCAATATGTTACGTTGCCTTACTGGAGTTTGGTGGGGTGCACATCCATACTCTTTGAAATTAATTTATAATGCAATGATAAGAAGTATTATAGACTATGGTACTTTTCTCTTAGAGCCCGGTAATTTAGCTGGTTTTGTGAAATTAGATCGCGTACAGTCCAAGTGTCTTAGAATCATATCTGGAGCTATGAAATCCAGTCCAGTGAATGGTCTTCAAATAGAGTGTTGCGACCCCCCCTTTAAATTGCGCCGTCAGTATCTATCTGATCGGTTTTTATCTCGATGCTTACAATATTCAAATCATCCAATTATAACGAAATTAAAACAACTATCCGATCTCACTAGGTCTTCACCGTACTGGGTTCATAAGACCCCTCCATGTTTGGTGAATAGTTGGAATAAGTATTCCTTTTTATCTGCACCTATTAACAATCTACCATTATTTCCTTTGTTTAAATATAATTTCAATTGTCTGCTCCTTTCTCCTTCCATAGATCTCGATCTAGGTGAAAGGTTGAAATCTGATTCAGAACTTAGCATATCCGAGAATATTGAACTTTCAAGTTGGCATCATATATTTACCGATGCATCGAAACCTGCTAATGGTTGCGTAGGTGTAGGTGTGTATCATTCACAGTTTACCATTACACAAAAAATTAAAATGCCTCAGGAATCGTCAGTGTTTTCTGGGGAATGTTTTGCAATTTTCAAAGCCTTAGATTACATAAATAGCTTTAACCTTTCTAATACCTTAATTTTTACCGATTCAAAAAGTGCATTACAGGCTATTCAAAAATTTCCCTTCCGGAATAACACTCATCATTCTACGGTATATGATATAAGAAATTTGTTGTATAAATGCTATCAAAAACAGTTAACCGTGAAATTCGTATGGGTTCCTGGGCACTGCGGCGTTGTTGGTAACGATAAGGCTGACAGTCTGGCGAAAGATGCTTGTCTTTCTGGTGACATTCATCCGTTTAAAATTCAACCTAATGACCTTCTATTACTACCGAAAGATTTCCTCTATGAAAGCTGGAATATGCTTTGGCAAGATTCCTCAAAAATTAAAGCCAAACATTTATTTCAAATACAACCGGTTGTTCCAAAGAAACCGTGGTTTTTCTTTTTTACCCTCTCCAAAACTTTCACTAGTGTTTTAATACGCATGCGGCTGGGTCACACTTCTTGTCCGGTTCATCTGGCACGGTTGGGAATGATGAATAGTCCACTCTGTGCTTGTGGTGAGGATGTGGGTGACTTAAACCATATAATATTTTCTTGTCGCAATTTCTGCCGTTTATCATTTATCAATACGTTAATATCATTAAATGTTCCTTTGCCTACTTCTATAAACTGTCTACTTATATCCTTTAATATCGATATTTATCTTGCAATAGAATCGTATCTTTCATTTAATAATATAAAAGTATAATATTTTCATCCCTCTTTATGTAATTTTATGTAATCTATCATAATTCATTTCCGTATTATCCTACTCCCCTGATCCTTTTGCTTCCTTTTCCAAATTCCTCTCTATTTTTATGATTATTACATTAAAAGTTTCCTCGTTTTAAAAACTTGACATTGGCAAATACACAAGCCGTGTAATGCTACGCAAAAAAAAAAAAAAAAAAAAAAAAAATATACTATTGAAAAAAAAGCGCGGGAAACTTCGAACAACACGGGTGTCTTTTTTTCAAATTAATTTTTATTTAATGTTTTATAATTATAAGTGATCAGTGGAGGTGTTCATTGTATTTATTATTTGTATTTAGTTTATTTTCTGTAGTTTTCACATTAGTTTGCTGTATATAGGTGAGTTTTTACTTTATTTTGTATGATCGACGATAACGATCCCCCCGATCCCGGGGGTTCTAATACTTCTAATTTGAACAATAACGTAGCTCACTATGTAACAATATCAGAGCCTAATGATTCCGACTCATCAATATGCAAAAAGAAACCGCGAAAGCGGAATCATGACAAAAAAATATGCGGAAATTGCAACAGGAAAAAAAGAATGAACAAAATGGCAGGCGATAAAAATAAGGAATCTTGCAAATGCCCGGATAGCGATTGTATCGCAGACGACGTTCCACCTGTTTCTGGGTCTTTGGACGGAACTGACGGTACTTCATCCAAAGCCTCAGAACCTGTTTCCTCAGATACCCCATCCCCACATCCCATAAAAGTAGGACGTAGCTTATACTCCGCCATGGATTCTTCACCATATACCGTACATGTACAAAAAATTGAAACAACGGTCAATGATGGTACCTCTTTTCACCCAGTCGCATTCGGCAATTTTTTGAAAAAAAATAGTTTTAAAAGCATTATAAATGGAAGTATTAAAAAAATTGGTAGGAATAGAATTTCATTAGGCTTTTCCAACTATACTGATGCCAACAACTTCATTAGTCATGATTCGATATCAAATCATAATTTAAAAGCATTCATCCCATCTTTTAATATTACTCGCATTGGCCTGGTTCGTGGGGTTCCTGCAGACTGGTCTATTGAAGAAATTAAAAATAATATATCTGTACCGTTTGGATGTGGAGAAGTTATAAAAATTAGGAGAATTAATTTTAAGGTCATGATTGAAGGTAGTCCCACTTGGAAGCCTTCGCAATCAGTCGTAGTCACTTTTGATGGTCAGGTGTTACCTAAGCATATATTTATGTGTTACAATGCTTTACCAGTAGAAACATACATTTTTCCTACCATCCAATGCTTTAATTGCTGTAGATATGGACATACAAAAGTTCAATGTAGGTCCAAACCAAGATGTTACAAGTGTGGACAAGAGCATACTGGGGTGTCTTGTAAGGTTGAGGATGATGTGGCATCTTGCTGCATGTGCTCGGGTTTGCATTTTGCTACCAGTAGGGTTTGCCCAGAGTTTGGAAGACAAAAGGACATCAAATCATCCATGGCAAATAAATCTATTTCATATGCAGAAGCCATTAAACTTCACCCTCCAGTCAACAATAAACTATATTCCGAGGCATTAATTCAATCTTTTAATTTTAATTCTCATAATGATAGTAGTCCAATAAATTTTTCAAGTATTAACAATAGTCAAAATAATCCTAGTGGCACTACATCTTACAAAAAAACAATTTTTAAATATCCAAAAAAAGTTTCATCCCCAGTCAAAGGTTATGATAGAAAGTCACATGACCTTTTGACTAAAGATTATAGTTTCTCTCCTTCCATTAATGGCTGTGCATTGAAATCAACCGATGCCAAGGATGAATCTTCTCAATTAGCTCTTTCTGACATCATTGTTGCATTGATAAATGCACTTTCTCAGTGTAATCTTATTCCACCGTCCAACGTTGCTTCTCTTATTAATAGTATACTAAGTTCTTCTATAATCAATGGCCAAGCTAACAAACATAATTCAGTGGAATTGTCGTAGTATAATTAGTAAGAAATCTGATTTAATATACATTATTAATAAATATCATCCTTCAGTACTATGTCTCTCTGAGACATGGTTAAAGCCTGGTTCTCATTTTAGGGTGCCAGGTTTTGTTTGTGTCAGAGAAGACAGGTCTGATGGGTATGGCGGTGTTGCCATCCTCATCAAACACTCTCTTTCATACTCTCCTTTATCTCTTCCACCTCATAGTAATGATTTTTCTATAATTGCAGTGAACATATGTAATATATACTTTGTCTCTATATATATACCCCACCCATCACAACATATATTTAGAGAATTAAATAATATTTTGAAATTTATTCCAAGACCATTCTTGCTGTTAGGGGATTTCAATGCACACCACCAAATGTGGGGAAGCTCTATAACTAACTCATATGGTGAAGATTTACTTGATATATTAGACACATTTAACCTATGTCTACTTAATACAGGCGCTCCCACTAGGAGAACCGGACCAAATGGGAATATTAGTGTTATTGATTTAACTCTGTGCACTCCTGATCTATCCTCCACCTTGTCATGGCAACCATTATGCTCTACCTATGGTAGTGATCATTTCCCATTATTAATATCATTTCCAAACCCTACTCCTGACCATTCTGTTGCACCACCTCGTCTGAAATATAAATTAAAAGATGTTGATTGGGAAAGTTATAAAGTTAAAGTAGATGAAAAAGTTTTATATTTGCCTTCCATTGAACATGGACAAGAACAGTTATGCTTAAATAAATTTTCTGACTCATTATTATCTGCCGCTGATGTAGTATTTCCAAAAAAAAAAAGAAATTCAGGTAATATACCATCACCACCATGGTGGGATGAAGAGTGTACTATTGCGGTAAAGAAGAGAAAGGAATCTGAATTAGTATATCGTGGTAATATGACATCTGAAAACTTTACTGTTCTTTCAGAGATAATGGAACAGACCAGAAAACTTCTAAAACAGAAGAAGTTTGACGGTTGGCGTAGATTTTGTTCTTCCATTTCCCCCGATACCCATTCATCAATAGTTTGGCAAAACATAAAGAGATTTAAATGTGGTTGGATTAACCCTCCTAAAACAACACTTCCATTATCTCTATCTGATTCATTCCTAGATCTTCTTGCTCCTCCCAGTGTAATGGAATGTAATGAATTGATATCACTCAATGTAGGTTCATCATATTTTGATGATCACCAAGATGAGATTAATGCATTTTTTACATTGCCAGAATTACAAGGTATTCTTTCTGAAATTAAAGACACTGCACCGGGTATTGATGGCATACCATATTCTTTCCTGGCTAACCTTAATGATCCATCACTTTTATATTATCTTAACCTAATAAACTCTATTATGATTTCTGGTAATATACCAGACGCTTGGCGTAAACAAATAGTCATTCCTATACTTAAGCCGGAGAAACCGCCTTCAATCGCGTCATCATACCGTCCTGTAGCTCTGTCTTCGGTATTATTAAAAGTAGCTGAACATTTAGTTAAAAATCGTTTGGAATGGTTTGTTGAAAACAATAACAAATTATCAAAAAGCCAATACGGCTTTAGGAAGGGGAAAGGTACCATAGACAACCTAGCAATTTTCACCACAGATTGCAGGTTGGCATTCTCAGATAATAAATCGGTGCTTGCAGCATTTCTCGATATTCAATCTGCATATGATAATGTTGTAATATCTATATTAAAAATCAAACTCATTAAATTAAAAATCCCAAATTTTATTCTAAATTTTATTACTAACATATTATCGAATCGTTCTATTATTTTAAATATAGATGGTTCTGTAAGGTCTAGAGAATTATACAGAGGGCTTCCTCAAGGATCGGTCCTTAGTCCATTGCTATATAATATTTATGTAAATGATTTAGAACCTATTTGCTGTAATTTTGTAAAAGTTCTTCAGTATGCTGACGATTTACTTTTTTATGTTATCGACAGCTCAGTTAGTGATGCTTGTTCTAAATTAAACCGATCCTTAGAAATATTAAAAATGTATTTAGATGTAAATGGCCTTGATATATCTCCTTCAAAAAGTGTAATAGTTTTGTTTTCCAGAATGCGCTTACCTCCTCCTGTTTCAATACATTTTAATAATTTTGTTATACCTGTTAAAAATCAAATAAAATTCTTAGGGTTATTATTGGACTCTAAGCTTTCTGGTTGTGCTCATTTTGATTATATTGTTGCAAAATGTGAAAAACTTATCAATATGTTACGTTGCCTTACTGGAGTTTGGTGGGGTGCACATCCATACTCTTTGAAATTAATTTATAATGCAATGATAAGAAGTATTATAGACTATGGTACTTTTCTCTTAGAGCCCGGTAATTTAGCTGGTTTTGTGAAATTAGATCGCGTACAGTCCAAGTGTCTTAGAATCATATCTGGAGCTATGAAATCCAGTCCAGTGAATGGTCTTCAAATAGAGTGTTGCGACCCCCCCTTTAAATTGCGCCGTCAGTATCTATCTGATCGGTTTTTATCTCGATGCTTACAATATTCAAATCATCCAATTATAACGAAATTAAAACAACTATCCGATCTCACTAGGTCTTCACCGTACTGGGTTCATAAGACCCCTCCATGTTTGGTGAATAGTTGGAATAAGTATTCCTTTTTATCTGCACCTATTAACAATCTACCATTATTTCCTTTGTTTAAATATAATTTCAATTGTCTGCTCCTTTCTCCTTCCATAGATCTCGATCTAGGTGAAAGGTTGAAATCTGATTCAGAACTTAGCATATCCGAGAATATTGAACTTTCAAGTTGGCATCATATATTTACCGATGCATCGAAACCTGCTAATGGTTGCGTAGGTGTAGGTGTGTATCATTCACAGTTTACCATTACACAAAAAATTAAAATGCCTCAGGAATCGTCAGTGTTTTCTGGGGAATGTTTTGCAATTTTCAAAGCCTTAGATTACATAAATAGCTTTAACCTTTCTAATACCTTAATTTTTACCGATTCAAAAAGTGCATTACAGGCTATTCAAAAATTTCCCTTCCGGAATAACACTCATCATTCTACGGTATATGATATAAGAAATTTGTTGTATAAATGCTATCAAAAACAGTTAACCGTGAAATTCGTATGGGTTCCTGGGCACTGCGGCGTTGTTGGTAACGATAAGGCTGACAGTCTGGCGAAAGATGCTTGTCTTTCTGGTGACATTCATCCGTTTAAAATTCAACCTAATGACCTTCTATTACTACCGAAAGATTTCCTCTATGAAAGCTGGAATATGCTTTGGCAAGATTCCTCAAAAATTAAAGCCAAACATTTATTTCAAATACAACCGGTTGTTCCAAAGAAACCGTGGTTTTTCTTTTTTACCCTCTCCAAAACTTTCACTAGTGTTTTAATACGCATGCGGCTGGGTCACACTTCTTGTCCGGTTCATCTGGCACGGTTGGGAATGATGAATAGTCCACTCTGTGCTTGTGGTGAGGATGTGGGTGACTTAAACCATATAATATTTTCTTGTCGCAATTTCTGCCGTTTATCATTTATCAATACGTTAATATCATTAAATGTTCCTTTGCCTACTTCTATAAACTGTCTACTTATATCCTTTAATATCGATATTTATCTTGCAATAGAATCGTATCTTTCATTTAATAATATAAAAGTATAATATTTTCATCCCTCTTTATGTAATTTTATGTAATCTATCATAATTCATTTCCGTATTATCCTACTCCCCTGATCCTTTTGCTTCCTTTTCCAAATTCCTCTCTATTTTTATGATTATTACATTAAAAGTTTCCTCGTTTTAAAAACTTGACATTGGCAAATACACAAGCCGTGTAATGCTACGCAAAAAAAAAAAAAAAAAAAAATAATATACTATTGCTTAGTTTGTCTATGAATGAATCGAATAATAAATTTGCACAGGTACCTGCCTTTTGAAAAATATTTCATTTCCGTGTGTAAATGTGTTTACGTGCTGAATCTATTTATTTTAATTAACTACGTAACATTTTAAATTAAAAGCAAATATAAACAATCTTTGTTTTCATTGTTTTATAAATGTAATGTTCAATCGAGCAGTAATTCGAACCTAACCTTAATTATTGTGTTATGTGGTAAATTATAATATTTTTTGAAACATTTTAAATTTGTTTGAATATGCTCTTATCCTAAAATATTTTATGTATGATTGTTACATTGCTATGGATGATGATTCTAAAGAATTCCGAAGAAACAAACCACAACAGAAGTTGTACAAACCTGGTAGTGGTCCTTTGAGGCGGTCATATTATGGTTCAGACTCAAAAATGGATCCTCACAACTTAGATAATGGGCCGAGAGGTCGATACCAAAATCATTATGGATCTCAAACTTCAGTTAGTGATGATGTTAGTGATAGTTACAGAGAGCCGTCAGTGAGTAACATGCGTCATAAAAAACCAGAACAACAGCTTTATGTGCCTAGATCTGGAGAATCCAATTCAGAGTCTGATAGGCAGGGTAAGACGTCTACAAAAGGGGAAATTTTTTCACATAACACAAATAAAAGAATATCAAATAATCCTGATAAACATGGTCTAAATAATGGCCCTAGAGGCACATCTAAAAGAGATAGATCCAATGCAGAAAACCATTATAAAGATGGTGCTCAAAGTGACATTAGGAACTATAGACATACATCTGAAACAAGGTCCATATCACCTTCACATTGTGCAAAGGTACAAAACTCAGGAATTGAAAGAAATCGGGATAGTAGAAGTATGGAAACTTCAGGAAGGCATAATGCATCATCTGCTGGAGGGAAACCACCATCTGGTCGTAGAAATTCCTCAGGCTATACATCTGACTCATCAAGAACAAAGTATATGATAAATTTAGAAAATTTGCCACCACGATTCAGAAAGAAATTTCTAGAAAAATCTGGACATCATAGTTATGATAGTGTAGACCAAATACACAGTGGTAATAATTATACAAAAAATTCAGGTCATTCAAGTTTAAATCAAGATTCTTTGTACTATGCAGGATTGAGTTGGTCTCAAACATTGCCATCTCGAGGACGGGGGAGGCTTCGAGATAATGAGGGCTTTGATAGGGAGAAATTTATTAATACATATTTAAAAAATTATGATGTACAAAACTCAAGAATGTCTTCTCCAAGTGGTTCATGTGTGGATATTTATGATAAAGGTGCTACTATAAACAGGTACACAACTGTGAGAGATGATAAATCTAGGAACAGTATTAAGAGTTATTATAATGATGGTAAGTGAAATTAAATGTTAAAAGTTTATCTACTTCCAGTTCTATGTCAAAAGGTTGATCAGAAATGGAATTGATTATAAAGATGCCACCTCTTGTGGAATAGGGAGTCCTACCCACAACAAACATTTGTGTGGATAGTACATGTAATTATGAACTGTACCTGGATGTAATATAACTATATAAGACTAGCTTCTGCCATGCGGTTTCACTCGCCTTAACGGGCCCCTTAATTTTACCGGGATAAAATTTAGCCTATGTATTAATCTAGAGTCTCGGCTAACTCTATACCAAATTTTACTAGAATTGTTCCACCAATTTAGACGTGAAGAAGTAACAAACATACACACTGACAAACTTTTGCCTTCATATGATAAGTAGGGTATTTAAAAGTAGTACATATGATACATATACCAGCTAGTTTGTTAGGAATTACATTACCCATGATGTATAATTTATTTATTAATAGAAATAAGTATCTTTATTTCTTACCATTAGTATTTTATTTCAGTAGCCCACAATGGAACTAACAATGACTCATTATCAAATGACTCAGAAAATAAAAATAAAGAAACTGATAATGAACAAGATGTTGAGACAGTTTCCCAGGCTTCCGGCACACTTTTAGGCATGAGCAATTTGGTAAGTTCAGTATTGGAGTATGAACTTGGTGAATTGATTTTGCTAGGACAAATATTTGTTAAGGGTGTGGATGTAAATCTCAATACATCCATTGGCGTGCATTTCTCAGGTATTCCAACTTTCCTGTGTTAAAGAGTGTCCTAATTGATAATCTAGAACACATTCTATCCGAGATTTCTACCCAATTACAAATTGCAAACAAACAATCTCAGATTAAAATGAAATGAATTTTATTTATTCATCCAATCTAATTTCACATTTAAGGATTGGACTGAGGAAGTTGAGAAGCATATAAAGCTTGAAGATACATTTGATTCATCATCAAGTTTTGCCCAAAACTCAAAAATATTAGTCAATGAAGAAATCAAACCTGTAGATCACACAGAGTCTAAGAGAAGCGGGAGATCGAAACGCAAAGACAGACGAAGGTATGTTTTATGATAAATTTTCTATTGATAGAAATAACTGAGTGACAATATGCTGATACTAGACTTCCAGTATGATATAGCTATTGTGTGTTGTATCGGTAGTGACTGACTAAACCTACTCCAGTAAGCATTACACTTCTAGTGGCACCAGATTGCAATGCATGTGTATGCTTCATAAGTTTCAAGTAATTTAATTGATTTAATAATAGAGTTCTTGATACACAGTAGCTGAATAAACTTATAAATGATTTTAATATTACACAGATCATCCACAACTACTTGGGTCTATTAGCCTATTATAATATTTTTATATGAATTCCTTGTAACATAAAAAAAAAATTGAAATGGCGGTTTACAAGTGCTTGTCATTGTTTAAATTAATTTGGTTTCAGTGTCATGAAATAAAAAAAAATATGTTACAGGAGTTCCAGTAGAGGCCTCAAACATTCAGAAAAGAAACCCGAAAGGAACAGAAAGGACAGTACTACTAGTATGCATCATGAACCTGAAGTGAGTCAAAGAAAGGATAGCAATGCCAGCATTCAATATGAAAGAACATCTGCAAGCTTAACACGGAGGGAGAGAGAAAGACGTGACAGCCACAAAAGCAATCGTTCCTCGACTATAGGAAACAGTAGGGATGACTTAGATCGTTGGAGATCATTACGATCATACAGTAGAGAACAAAGTACTGAGGGGTAAGTAATGGTAACTATGTAGTCATTTAAAATTTGAAACAGTGAAGGTATACTTTATTGCATACAAAATAAAATTCAGGTATCTATACTAACATACACAATAAGTATATAACATAAGTTGCATATTCCAAATTGTCATGACCCACTTTTTGCAAAAATATAGACTATCCTAATAACAAAAATAATTTTTTTTTTTAATATAAACTGCCAAACCATGTCTGACAACTGGGTACTACAGTAGGGGAAAACTTTGCTGCTGAGAACTCCTGGGCTTTCTAGGTCAGTGCCTCAGCAGTTTCTCGAATATGCTGTGATAGTCAGTTCCAAGTTATGGCTTCATACAGGCTACTTAAGTTATAACATTCACTGTCCCACTCGAATATCAACGACGACGGTATACGTACCCGTAAGTCACTATTAAAGACAGGCAGGGATACACAGTAGTTGTGGTAAATAAAGCTACAGAGGATGACGTCTAAATTACGGCTTTGTAATATTTTTTTACTAATAAAGAGTAAAGATCATGATGACTTTGTTAATTTGAGACGGTTTATATAATTCCAGAAGAATAGTCTCTCAGTGTAATAGTAGAGATACATCTACTAATCGTGCTACAAGCCCCAGAGACAACGATGGTTTCCGTGTACCGTCGGCCATCAATAAATCTTCTACATGGGTTTCAACAAATCAGGTAAATCTCAATGATCAATATATTTCTTAAGAAATGTTTATAATATGTATAGTGACTGAATGTAGTGATTATCTATATAATTATGTATTTAAAAGTAGTATATTATGTAGTATATCATCTATCTGGTTACCATATCACAAGCTCATTTGGAATCAGTTAGACCGTGTGAAAAAAAAATTGTCCCAGGATATTTATTTATTTAATGAATTTTTTTGAAAAATATTATAATATTTAATTTGATTGCAGAAAAAGGTTGACACCTCGTGGGCCAACGGTCGTACCGCGAGCATAGATCGCGGCGATCGTCGGCAATCTCCCACTCCGAGCGTGGCGAGTGTGGCGAGCGTGACGTGCGAGGCGGGGGCCGGGGCCGGGGCGGGGGCCGGGGGCGGGGGCGGGGCGGGGGCCGGGGCGGGGGCCGAGGGCGGGGGAGGGGGCCGCCGCTCGCGGAAACGCGCGGGTCGGAAACGCAGCCGGCACGCCGACGTGCACCACCCGCCCTCCGCCGCACCCCCGCCCGCCCCTGCCTCTGCAGGACCCACCAACTGGCGCGAGGAGATTATAGAGTCCAAAAAAATCAACTCGCACGATAAGTAAGCATACATTACCTAATTTTATTTTATTTAAAGTGTTCAACGAGGAGCAATTCTGAGTAATTCAGTGTGATAAAAAAATATATATAAGGCAAATGTAAGATTAAAATAATATTGCTTGCTATAGCTAGGCTATCGCTTGGAATCATAGTAGTTTCTTTTAACTGCTTTTCTTTTTGCAAGCCTACTCGGCATATTACTGCTGACACGGGCATTACAACCTTATAATAATGAATGCGATAAATATCTTTGACTTTTGAGTGTGTCCAGTTGGACGCATTTTCATATTGGCAATTAATAGCCAATAAAGACTTTTTCTTGTCAAAATCCCTTAAAAAGTAACTGTCTCAAACGCACAGTTTTTTTTACTTAACAATGAATTTGATTATTATACCACAGATTTATTGTTTTCCATAGACAATCAGATGCCACCCATCATCGCAACAGACTTAACAGTGCTCTATCAGAAAAATCCGCTTGTGAGTCCTCGACGCCACATCCTGGTTTGATAATGCTCCCGCAAAGTTCTATACCGCATTTCCAAAAAGATTTAGGGTATGTATTTATTTGAATAAGTTTTATTCTAGATTGTGCATGCCGTTGTATGTTGGCAGTATTAATTAATACTATAATCATATTTTTACAGGCGAGGAGGCAATGTGGAAACTCAGAAATCACTATATGACCCTCAAAATCCAACAAAACCAATAATAGTGCAGACAAGTCCTACTAAAGTTGACATGAGAATGGAACGAGGTATGTATTTCAATGCTATCATAACAATTTTCTGACCATATTACTTGCCATGTTTGATTGGTGTCAAGAAGTGTATCTATATTTAAAGTGAGAAAGAAAAGAAAGTACATTTAATAAAGTATTATCTTCAGAAAGGCAGGCAGAAGAATTGCGTATGCGTGTGTGTGGCCACAATTCAAGTTATAGTTATAAATAAATCAAATATCAAATATGTTTGTAAACCTTCTTGTTGAATTTTTATCTTCAATATATTGTAATAATAAGTAATATTTTTTTATTCTAATTTGTTCTTTGGGATGAAAAACAGGAGGAATGGAAACTTTGCGTGGTGGGTCTCATTATGAAGCGAATGATGTGGCTAGGGCGGCGCGGCACAGAGCATTATTGCAGGAAGTCGACCGCGCTGACGCCATCCTACAGACTCATATTATGCGAGGGCCACTCATACTTGCAGACCGCTGGTCAGACGTCACTGAAACGAGGTAATGTATAGTATATAGGCTTACTAAATAATTATGTAAACTCACCTAATATAACCATAATATTAAATGAGTTAATCCTGGGACATTTATATTTGGACGATCTGTTTCCAAATTAAAATTTTACTGTGGTAACCAGATGTACCTATTACATACTTACATTACTAATACATTTAAAAACATACATACCTACGTATGTAAAGGTAAAATGAAGTTATGGTATGGTAACCAGATATGTGATTTTATTTTCACATAGCCTACATAAAAAAATAAATGGATGGCCACTCAGGTTTACTATGGGTGGGACTGATATATGTATGATTATTTGTACTGTAATGTTCTTTCCAGATATTTTTTACAAAATGCACTGCACAAGCTACTGATGTCCGATCTCAAGTATTGCCAGGCTGATAATATAGAACATCAGTTTTGGAAAATATTATATTACAACTTCATAGAGGTTCTAAGAAAAAATATTACACAAATCTCGTCAGAAGATAAACCTAAAATTGTGAAATTGATAAATGCTATTATTGATGAGGGAAATATATTTTTTGAGAATCTCGTACAGACGTTAGAGAAAGTATATAAATTTAATGTTGACGATTTTATAAATGATAACCACGTGCTCCCGCCCAAAGGGCTCGGGTACGTGGGATTAGCATTGATCTCAGTTCAGAAGTTGTACGTGTTTTTGGGGGACTTAGCCAGATATAAGGAGCAAGTGAACGAGACAAATAACTATGCTAAGAGTAAATTTTGGTACACGAAAGCTCAACAAATTAATCCTAAGAACGGACGACCCTATAATCAGTTAGCAATACTAGCGATATATGCCGTAAGTTTATATATTCTTACTTATTAGTAAATATGTTTACTTCAACAAACATTAATACCCTTTTTTATATCGATTATTTTTATTGCAGAGAAGAAAGTTAGATGCAGTTTACTATTATATGAGAAGTCTTATGTCATCGAATCCATTTCACTCGGCACGCGAGAGTCTCATATCTCTTTTTGATGAAAATAGGAAAAAGGTATATAAATATTTCTCTTCACTGGTTTACCGAGTACCGTACCAAATTGTCTAAATATATGGTCACGGTATATCATTTCGTAAAATTAGTTCAATATTGCGACCGCTTAGGTATTTTTAATTAACATTATGGACAGTATGAGGCCGCAGAGCGTAAACGTCGTGCGCTAAAGGGTGGGACTTCTAGTGCGGCCGGTGCGGGTAGTGCGGGTGGTGCGGCTGGTGCGGCTAGTGCGGGTAGTGCGGCTAGTGCGGGCAGTGCTGGCGCCCGCGAAGTGTGGGTGCGGCCCTCGCGCGGCCGAGAACCCGCACCAGCGCCCGCAACCGACTCGCCTTACCCAACTGACGCCCAACTAGCTAAAATGACGCCTGTTGAGGTACGTACACAGTCGTCGTCGTCGTCTTCAGCCTAATCAGTCCACTGCTGGGCTTAGGCCAGACGTACATAGTAATCGTACTAACGTAAAATCTTGTCTAGAGACACGTGGCAGCGTGTCAAGGAATGTTCAAGCAAAGGAACTGCCTACCCAGCGCCAAGTGGAATATTCGAACCACTTGGTGCCATTTTTGATATTATAAAGTGGAGAGATTATTTATATAATATTTAGTATTTTAACACCAGACTTTATAAAACACTCAAGAAACTAAAAACTATTTAACAACAACAAACTAGATACAGATAAAAAAATGTTTAAACTAACAAAAAAATTAGAATAGCTAATATGAAGATTAATATTTTTGTATGTAACGAATAAACTTAAAAACTACTGGACCGATGTGAATAATTAATTACATATTTAACCAATGGAAATCTAGATTATCAGGGAGTAATCTAGGCTTTATTTTGTCCCCGTTTTCCTACGGGAACAGGGTACTACGCGGGTGAAACCGCGCGGAGGTAGCTTTGTGGAAGGTAGTGATTTATCTCAATATTCAGGTTCTGCAGAAAATATGTATGAACGTGGCAATATTCTAATTATGTTTATTCATGAAATTGTTTGAAAACTAGTGATGACTTTCATTTCAGATTATCCCATAGTGAGCCAACAAAATTGCATAAAATATTAAATCACTTTTGTTTCAGTTGAACAAAAATTTCATAACAAGTTACTTACACGTACACGGAAAGTTAAATACTAAAATCGGGTAAGCATAATGCACGACTATCCTAAAACTTAGATTAAGTTTATCAATCAGTTATATTTATAAGACAATGTTCAAATTACGTAAAGAAGCTAGTAATATGAAGACGCTATTTTAATAAGATATTTTGACACCTTTGCCATACAATTGTCTGTCATTTTCTTTCGTGTTTCATGTTGATATCTTTTAACATACTTTGTGCATGAATTAATTGATTGACAACACAAAACCAAGGGTTATCAATCGAATAAGAGTAAAATAAAACATTTTTCCTTTCAAATTATGTATTACTAAAACTGGTTCTCTCCAAATTGTTCTGTCCCAAAATTTATTATTTAAAATAGAGTTGGAACGACATTGACTTATAGAGCAATATTGTGGTGGTTCATGTGTTTATTTTGTTCCTGTATAATGTTAGTATGGAGACCTTTCACGAGAGTGCATCTATCATGCTGCGGCTGTTCCGCGCGCTCTTACATCGGCAACCGCTGCCAACGCCGGCCGCTCGCCTTCTGCAACTAACTGCACTCAATATGTTCGCGGTCGAAACCACCTCATCATCTAAAGGTAATACATAAATGGTTGAGATAACAAATCTATGTATTAGGTATGTTTTATTAGAGTTTTCCTTTGAAATTACGAACAAATTAATAATTTATTAATTATGGAACAATTATATTTTCAACTTTTATAACAAGAACTGAAAATTCGTTAAATTTTAAGATAATATTCAAAAGGATTAGTTATAGAAACATTAAAACGCAAGGATGCCGTAGTTATTTATAATTTTGTGTGTTATGTTTTATAAATGGTTTACATTCCACAGAAATTCAAATAACATTGGGTATACAATTATACACATTTATCATTGGTGGGCATTAAAAGGATTATATTCAATTAATATTTATGTTCAAAGTGGCCATTATCATAAAAGCATGAACTGCCCTTATTATTGTTCGCTATGCCAAACATAGGTAGGTACACATATTTTCAATATATAGAAATATTCTTATCTAGGTATATAGACTTTGGTATGATCTTATAAAAATACAATAACGATCTAGAAATGTACACATGAAATTGTTATCATACATTTAGAACCTTCCAAAATGCAACCACCCGATTTCCGTTTTTGTTTGTCGTCGTGTATAAGCAAATGCATGTCTTCGTGAAACCTTATCAGACTGCAAAAATAATATTGTTAAAAGGAATAGAGTAACGACACGTATTCGATTTACAAAATGAATATATGACGAAGACTAGTAAATGTAGCTATTTCCTGCGGCTCCGTGAGGGCGCTGTAAAGGTTTGTAATTACAAATTACAAGTTATCGGAGGTTGATGCACTGCACTCCCGCCACCGCCGGCCTGCGCCCGCGCGCCGCACAAATGCACACATTTGATGGCGACAGGTTCAACAAACTGACACGAGAGACGACCGCACGGTGTAGACTACTCTTTTACAGCATTACACGTAATGATATTTTAAATTATTGTGGAAATATTATGGCACGCCAAACCCTTAATTATATGACGTTCGGTAATATAATGCCCTTTGGCAACGCTTGTTATTAAGAAAGTTCCAGGAAAGATACGCAGATAACTGTACCTCATAAAGCTCAAATTGAAAATACCCCGACACCCCGGTATTTAAGGCTCAAACATATTTTTAAAAGATGTTTTATTTTCATTTCATGGAATCATTTATTTTTATATAATGAAATATATTTTTTTATGCAAGTAAAGGTTAATAGTTTTATACAAAAAAATCTATAATTTTTGCTACATGATTTTGATTAAACGAATATAACGATATTTTTTTTTTTCAAATATACTTTAAATTCTTTTTGGGTTCTATGAAAAGATAGACTGACTACCAAACAACACCCCTCGTTTTTCGTGGTAGGTTAGTTTTGATCAAGGGTGATCTTGGGGTAGCACGGATTCCAATATTACGATAATAGTTATAGATCATTGTCAAATACAAGCCCACACAAATAAAAGAAAGAAGTAGCTGCAAAATCAGTTAGCTTGGAATTGTGTTAAAATTATTATAAAACTTCAAATTATTTATTCCTCTAATATTATATCGTTTAAAATGCCATTATATTTTACATCATGGTTAAATATCACGTGCCTTCTGAAAGCACCTAAGCTAACATATTATTTCTTCGAGTCTAATGTCTGTTTTGTTTATCTAGCTGGGTATTTTCAAGGATAGTAGGCGTTTTGCGTTTGCAGGTGCAATCCGTGTTGTGTATTTTTAGATGTCCCTATTTATATCCGACCGGCTACGGCTCACAGCGACCGAATGAGCTGTCGGTGGATGCTCCGCGAAGGGCGGCCGACAAGTTTCGATTACTAGGTATTCGAGAAGTGTCTTCCAGACCTAATCGTATTTCAATAATAATTATATTTGGGGATATAAAACTAAGTTTGTGGCACGAAACTACAATGTATTAGACGTATTCTACTCATACATGTTACTTAGGTACTCATAGACATTTGCGATGATTCAACGGTAGCCCGGTCCGCTCGGTCCCGATCGTTTACTGATTAATACAAACAACTTCGTGAGAAGCGGATGAGACTCACGATTTCGTGCACATACATTTTTCCTTATAAATGTGGACAAGGGTATTAATTACTATTTATTTATACCAAATGATACTTTCTATACTAATATTCTAGTAAATTTTTTTGCTTTCGTAAATTTGGATGTAATGGGTATATATATATACACGCTGCGAAAATTACTTATCTGATAGAAAAAATTATTCCGTGTTCTAGTCTTCTATTTAATTATTATGATAATGTGACTAACGACTTACAGTCTCGTATTTTACTGCGGATATGAGTCACTCGATGATCTTGACTTTTCTTTGAAATAAATATATTATTATAATATCTACATAAATAAAAAAACATTCCAATGTTAACAACTGTGTTTGGCGTTAAGAGCGAAACTTATGTTATTGGACATTATGGTACCTACTATACTAAACCAGATAGATGCCACATATAGGTCTGTCACTAAAGTTAGGGTCCCTGACTACCTAGCAAATTCTATATATTAATTGTTACTTATGCAACACATTCACAATTATTTTTGTCATTAGATGGGAATAATAGCGGTGAACGATCGGCGTGGTTGGAGTGTGCATTGGGCATATCTTTCCTAATGTTTGGTGCGCTGCTCGAGCGGTGTTGTGCCCTGCTGCCGGAGCCGCCGCACTCTCAGCAGCATGCGGATGCGTTGCTCTTACTGCCTGCTATCAAGGTGCGACTGGGTCTTTTATCATATCATGCGCCCAGTGTTGGTTTATTTAGGTACCCCAATTGCGATTACGATTTTTTTAAACAAAATGCACTACCAGGCTTTCTCGAGTTTTGCGTTTCTCGACATACATATTTAGCCATAGGTATATATTTTTTTTATATATAGATACACTACCATATTTGTCATTTTTTATTTCATTTACCTACTTGTCTATACTAATATTATAAAGAGGAAAGATTTGTTTGTTTGTAATGAATAGGCTCCGAAACTACTGGACCTATTTCAAAAATTCTTTCACCTTTGGAAAGCTACATTATCCCCGAGTAACATAGGCTATATTTTATCCCTGTATTCCCAAGGGAACGGGAACTACGCGGGTAAAACCGCGCGGAGGCAGCTAGTATATGATATTTAAAAATATTGGGCATCTTAATATCTTTATGATAATAAATGTGCCTTTCTTTGTTGCATTATTAAACTTTTTTAATTACTTGTTCACTAGGTGTGGTCCGACTGGATGCTATGTCATAGTAGTGTATGGAATCCACCTCCAACATTTGCGAACTTCGAAATAAAGTGAGTACAATTGTCTCCTTTGTCTATTACTTTGTACAATATGATAAGATAAATAATAATAATGAATAATCTTTTGATTGACTTTATTTGTTTAGTTGTGAAAACGATCCATGGAGCTGTCTCGCGAAGCTTATGAATATACTTGAAGATCTCGATGATAAATCAATTCAGTTCGAAAATGAATCCAAAGAAGGTAATATATCTGTCAATATTTCGCCAATTGATTACAGGTTATAAAAGTTGTATGTTTATAATATAAATTCTTATTTATAAATATAGAGTAGATTTACGATTTTTTTTATTTAGGATCAGTGTGCGTGCGACTGCCGGAAGACGCGTCCCTGGCTGGATTTACGCCACTCATGTATATGGAGCCAGCTGTAGCGTGGCTCCCCGCGCCCGGCCCCCCGCCGGCCCCCGCCCCGGCCCCCGCCCCGGCCCCCGCCCCGGCCCCCGCCCCGGCCCCCGCCCCGGCCCCGGCCCCCGCGACCACTCCCGTACCGCACCACGCTGCAGAACATGCACTGCGTACACTCAAGCTTCTATTCTTTGGCACCGAGTGAGTATCTTCTTTTCTTTATCTATATTTGAAACAATCAATACAATAAAATCTTGACAGACTTAAAAATAGTAGGTAAATGTTATATTATTGTGTTACCAACACCACTATCCACGATATACCATCTATAGTTTCTATCATCATCATCATATCAGCCGTAGGACATCCACTGCTGAACAAAGGCCTGCATTTTTCTATACTTTCTATTATTTTTGATATGTATACATATACAAAAAGAAATATGCTAGCATTGCATCAACCAATTATTCCAGAATGGTCAGTCGCCTACCTAACATGGTTCATAAGACAGTTTATAGCAAGCTGTCTGAATTTAGTCTTAGAGTCAAACAAGTCAAAATCACCAAAGTATTAGTAACTGTATATTTGAAGTATACGTCTTCCTATTCATACTTTTTAATGTTCCAGAAATTTTTGACCGATTGAATTAATGAATTAATTTATTATAAAGTGTAAATAACCCTTTCTAATATTTGTGTAGATACCTCGTTGGAGTGGAGCCTCCTGTGTTGCGACTAGAGTATCCGACGGGCGCTGCGCCGCGGTATGTCAGCGCCGTACAGCGCGTGGCACCGACCACACCAGTGCAGCACTTGGTACTTAAATTGTTTAAATTCTTTGTCCTTATGTGTCTTTGTATCATTTGTGACATGATTTTAACAAAATAACAGCACTCATAGTAAACAATCTAATTTACACCGCCCTAGTGCAGCGAATCACGTCCCAAAACGTCGTCACACTTACCTATGTACGTAATTAAAATCATAAATTTGACTTTCTTTCATTCATATAGACTGAAGATTCTGATGATGAGGAAAACGTAAGTGGTACGACCAGTGGCCCCACCAGCTTGAGCGAAGGAGGGGAAGGGTCTAGGGGCGCGGAGGGGGCGGACAAAACTACACGCAAGCTGCTCCGCCGTAAGGAACAACTAGAGACAAAGAAAGCGACGCTAGAACGACATAGACAACGCATGCAGGTAATATTATCAAATGCAATAGACAACCTCCATCAATTATGAAATCTATTAAATAAATTGAATTTTGCGTTGTACTCTTGTTGTTGTATTAAGAGATAAAAACTTTTTTGTGGGAGTTTATTTTCTGACGGTGTTGAACATTATTTCATAGGAGATACTACACAGTGGAGCAACTGTCGAGGTTGAGGTTAGGCCGAAATGGTTAGTTCCTGACACGAACTGCTTCATCGATCATCTGCCGCTTCTTCAAGCTGTGGTGGCGGCTCCTCTTCAACCGTACACCCTTGCCGTGCCTCTAGTTGGTAAGTTTTTGTAAAAATAATCGTTGTTCAAAATCCAGTCGTTATATTTGTGGGCTTAGTCGGCAGGCTTACCATCCTCATGTTGCCAAAAAAGCCAATGAAGCACTTCGTTCTTTTGAAAATTTATGTATACACCCGATATATATTTTCGTACAACGTGAACTGAACACGCATCTTCACCGGTAGATATAAAAATGTCACAGGATATTTATTTATTATTTATTTATTTAGATATGACCTAATAAAAGAAACGCCTGTCTCAAAATTAGCCATTTCGAAATTATATTCCATTATATAACCTTTTGGTATTCGTGGGTTCACACCCAAGATGTACACCATCGCTCTTATTGCAATCACATGTATGTCGTGCAAAGATGATGTTCGATTGTGTGGTAGTTATTGACGGTGTACTCCTCAGTGATGACGGAGCTGGAGGGTCTGCGGCGGTGCTCGCGGGTGGGCGGCGCGGCGGTCGCGGCGCTGGCGTGGGTGGGCGCGGGGGCGGGGGCGGGCGCGGTGCGGCTGGCCACGTCGCGCGGCTCGCTGCTCGCGGCCCGGGCGCGCGCCTTCACCGCCGAGACCGACCAGATACGCGCAACTAACGACGACCGGGTCCTCGCCACCGCTCTCAACCTGCACGCCAACCTTGCTGCCGACAACGGTCAATATTGTATACACTCTTTTTTTTTTGACGTGACAACGTCTTATAAATTGGTTTGCCGGGTGACACTTCAAGAAACTGCGTTACGCTCCGCTCACGTTATGCGCTCACAATGAGAGCGAGTGAGAGGCACGCGTCCCTTCCACTCGGGCATGGTTAGCCCGCCTAAGAGCGAGAGAGACAGACATAAAAAGTGAAAGGCACGCGTCCCTTGCGTCGTTGTCACGTAAAACTTTCGCCCGTATACCGACTTTACAGGCAACCAATTTTTTTTTTTTTTTTTTTAATTGGACTAGCAGGTGACAGCCTCAGATGGCTTTTACACCGTTACGCGGACTTTTTCGGTGAGCGCAGAGGGCTCTCAACCGAAGGAAAAATTAAGCGACAGCGCCGAGGGTGTCAACTGCGGGACCGTGCCTCGGCTCAGGGCGTCACTGGGGGAAGTGGGGACTCACTTGACATGATTAGTCTTGTATACACTCGCTATGTGCCTTATAAAATACTAGCGGACCCGGCAGACTTCGTTCTGCCCGCCAGCGCCACCTACCGGGTCCAAATTGATGTATTATACATAAAAACCTTCCCCATGAAATACTCCGTAATTTGATGAAATCCCCATGGCAATCTGTTCAGTAGTTTTTGTGTTCATCGTGTTCAGACAGACAGAGGCGGCGGAGACTTTGTTTTATATATAGATATAGTAGGTAGTGGCTCCCAGCCGTTTCACCCTCGTACCCGGGAGATCTTCCATTTTCCCGGGATAAAAAGTAACCTATGTCCTCTCTCAATTTCTAGTCTATATGAATACTAAGTTTCATTTAAATCGGTTCAGTAGTTTTCGAGTCAAAGCGAGACAGACAGACAGAGTTACTTTCCCATTTATAATATTACAATAATAACTACAATCCGTATCCATATTGTAATCCGTGATTATAATCGATGTAGACCCATATTAAACTAGTTTTTCCCATCTACCATAGAATAACGGTTTGTAATACATTTTTCATAAAAATAAAAATTTGGATTTAAAACGAATTATTATTCATGATTCTCTAAATTATTATATTTTAGTAGTAAATAAATGTGTAATGTATAGATGGGCGCGGGGTAGACGGCAGCGAGGCGAAGTGCGTCCGGCGCGTGCGTGAGGTGGTGCTGCTCACCGACGACCGCAACCTGCGCGTTAAGGCGCTGGCGGCCGAGCTGCCCGTGCGAGACCTGCCCTCCTTCATTCACTGGGCTGGACTATCCGACGATGCTACGGTAATTATGATTACTCTCAGTGCCTTAACCTAACACGTTACTTCAGGTTTTAAATTATCGGTAAACGTTTTAAAACCATAGCTAATGTGGCATTGGGGCGGTTCAGGGGGAGTGTTATGTCATGTAACAAAACTGTTTTTTATGGTTATGCGTTCTGTATCGCTCTACTACCCTAAAAACCTATCAATTGGGTAGGTTTGCGACAATTAAAATTAGACCTGCAGAAAAATTCTGTATGGTGTAAAACAGACTGACAGATGGAAGATGAATTGCTTTTCAAACCGTTGTATCAATGCTTCTATACTGCAGTTAGAGTTTTAAGTTTATCGAAAACAAGAGCGATTTAATTTAACCCAAGAAACATTAATTCCCAGGAGAAGCGGTGAACTGACGTTTACTATAATTAGTTGAACGCTACTTGACGTTTGTAAGTGGGGATGTTTATCATTATTTCTTTTGCAGAGCACGCAGCCGCCAACAATGGATGCAACAACAGCGGGTCGAAAGTAACAACTTAAGGTGCAACCATATATCTCATACACTGATTTTGTATAATGGTTGTCGTGAATGCGATGTGACTTAACATTATGACAGATTACAGATGACAGTGCTTAAAAATTTAAGTGGCATTCTACACGCGATCAATCGACGTTAGATTGCTTTAAATTTATAGAATAGGAATTGAATAGATTAAGATATAATTAATACACCAATAGATGGTTAAATATTAATAAATTGTGTTAAGGGCTGAAATGGATTCCACCTCTGTGTTCCTGGGCTACACTATACTTGTTATTTTTAACTTTTTTCAGTTTTATCTTATGATATTAGGTAAATAAAAAATTCCGTGTTTCATATCTTTATTTACTATTTTGTAATCATATACCTATGTACATCAATTATATTTTTTATTATTTTGCACTTAGGTAAAGAAGTTGTAGTTTACATACCAGTCTAATCAATCAATGATATCAAGTACATCCATAGTTTTATTTTCTTTTTATTATTATTGTCAGTGTTGGTACTAGATTATGACGATTGACGTTGAATAACACGTTTGACGTATTGCACGTATCTTAATTTAAATGAAATTATAAACATGACTTTTTTTGTTTGATTAGGTCTCTATTCATCTTTTATTATGTGTTCATAATTGCATCGGAACGTTTTGTGCCATTCGTCACTTTTGTTGTATGGCTTATTGCGATATGCCTCTGTTTGTATTTGTTTTTTTTTTAACTATAAGAATGGATTCCACTCAATAAATAAAAAATCTATTTTATACATTATACATTTTAAGCAACCACATCTAGTTCATTTTATTTTGTCATGACGTGTATAGTACAAAATATATTCTACGCTTACAAGACTCGTGTTTTGATTAATGTTTAGGTAAACAGACCTAATTGACCGGTAAAAACTCAGACGTTTCCATAATATTTTTCTAAATCAGAAAATAATGATAAAGATTTATATGATTTAAGTACGTAGTACGCTTTTATAACAAATAGTGTGATGTTTTGTATTCCTTCGATATTCCACTGGAGTTTTATCATTACCTATATAATGTTCCTTGTGGAAATAGTTAAATCAATAAATGTATGCGTATTTAATTAATTAAAATATTCAAAACGATTCGTATACATGTTGTTAAGTAGTTTATTTATGATTCATATTGAGAACAGTGATATATATCTAAAACAAATGAAATATTATATTTAAAAGAACACATAACCTACACATAGTTATACAGTGATGACTAAGATATCGTTAACGATAGCTAATTGTATCGAATAACTTTAATGTTTTTAAATAAAGATGCTTTTAATATTTGTAAGTTAACTCCACAATATATTATTTTTACTTAAATGAAGTCAAGATTTATTTTAATTGTTTATCATCCAACTTAGTTAGCTTAATTAATTCGATTATCAAAACCCTGCTGCCCCGGTTGGCATCCAGCGCCAATTGAATGAATTTATGACTATTATAAGGGATAGGTACTCTCGGTAAATTCTGCAAAAAAACTTGAATTGTAGATTCCAAGAACTAGGGCCGTGCGTTTGGAATGAATGGTCATTTTTCTGATTAAAAAAGTTATACTGTAAGGGTAGAAATACCGTTCTTATCATATTTTTATACACACAGCAAATCCGATTCCAACAAACTAAAACTTGCACATGGCTGATATATAAATTGTTTTACGACAACAAAATTAAGGAATATATTAATATTAGATTTAGAAATAGAATAATAAATTTAGAAAATATAGCTTTCTTTAACAAGAAAATACAACACAAAAGCCTTTTTTTTGTATGAAATTGTTTAGAGATATAGTAAAAAAGTACAAAATTACTATTCGTCCAGTGTCGTACCCGTCAAACGAATCAATTATCATCCATGACACTTCACAACTTCATGTCAATGCCTTGGCCAAGCACCTGGCATTGCATATGTCCATAGGCGGCGGTGACCACTTACCTACAAGTGGTAACTGCCGTGTTTGTCGGCATACGAGATACGCGACAAAAAACCCATACGTCGCTACTATAGGTCTTAGAGAATTATATTAATTCGGTCTAATATCAAGCAGAACATTTGCTGTTGCCAAAAATAACTTCGAAGGGATGTGTATCTCTCAGCAACAGGTGTGATAAAGTGGAAACATTTTTAGAATGTAAAAGAATAGAATAAAAATATGCAGATCTGATACTTTGCCTGCTTTCTTGGTTTTCTGCTCACCAACATTTCGGCTCGGGCTCAGTAATCAATATTGGTAGATCTACCTACCTACCTACCCTATGAAGTTTCTCTTATGTGAGTCCCCAAACCGGGTACGGTTTCTTTAGCTGCTCATGTTAAAATTACGCATTATTAATTATATGCATCAAAATACCATAGACAGTATTTTATATAATAGATACTGGGGAGGTATATTTTAGGGCCTGCCCATAAAATTTTTATTAGTGTCCATTTTTGATACTGTACCTACCTAATATAAAATCGATTAAGAAGTTTTAGGTAGGTAGGTAGGTAGGTAGGTACTTCCATATCAAATTTGCCCTATGTTGCCAATAACATGAAGTGCTTTGTGCACATACCTGAAGGTCAGATTGCCGCCGTATTTTTATAAATAATGGATATAATACGCGCGATCGATGTATACAAAATATTGAATAACAATTTTGAAAAGAATAATCACCAAACATGCGTGGATAATCCACCTATGGCAATGAAGTAAAGGTTAAACATCGGCTATCAAAAGAATTTCAAAGGATTTAAAATGCACATTATTTCTATTAATATAAAGATGTGCCAACCTAAATCTATTCAAGTTGTTGTATGTGAGAAATTCCAATGTAAAACTTGAGCTATGGGAATTGGCGATGTTCCGAGGCGAGGCAGGGCGCGCGCCGGCCCCGGTGCGGAGGTTGTAAAAGCACCGTTATACTTATTTACTGTGCACATCTCGCTTCACGTGGCTGACTTAGCTTATTGAATATATATGTACCTGTGCAATGATAGATACCTATCTAACTTAAAAGAAAAAATACCTAATCACTTCAGCATTGTTGACAACACGAATAGTTCGGTAGCTTCTTTCAATTCCTTGCAGATGAACCTTGCATAGTGATGCTAGGGAGCTCTTATTTGTATACCTATTATCTAATGTCACTACATTCATCTCAATAAATGTTGTAATATTTTATGAAAGACTACCATGCATGCTTTGTCAAATGGGTATCTACTAAATAATTTTAAATTACTTACTTAAAATGGGCTACATAATATATTACGAAATTATTAACGCAGTGTCAGCAGCAATGAAAAACGTAGGTAAACAACTCTATACTTTACGTTTTTGTTATACATATTACCTAAAGGAACTTAGTTACCGGTCTTAACTAAAATTGTAAAGACAACAAACCAAAACAGGGATGTAGTTACAACAAAAAATACATACAGTGGAGTGCTCTGGGTGAAGAAATACATAGATACTTTCACATCATGAGAATGCGTAAAAGGCTGGCGCGAAGTAAGTATGATATAAGTCGGTTGTAAAGTAATCAATAAACATTTTCCTCATATTTCCCACAGCCATAACAGACTTTACTCATTAGCATAATATTGAAATGCGCCGTTAAGCGATTAGGCCCAAGAGCTGATGGACGTATGTAAATGTTAATTAATTATATCATATTGTAACGTTTACAGTTAATAATTACCAAACAACGTTTAAGATATGGTTGGTACCTACATAGGTTTCATTAAATCTAAAGATCCATTATGGCGAGATACCTACTAACCCAATCAATATGAGTAAACCAAGGCTAATTTTGCAGTAGCATGGTACTATTAGGTAGTGATAAATTATTCCTGCTTTAAAATACTTGTAGACTATATTTTTAAATGAGTGGAAAGTATTAACAAAACAATATACTTAATTAGGCAAAAATTATTTTGTATTTTATCAGCTTCACTAGCGTCAAAATTGTGATGCTTTTTAACTTTATGGTGTAATTTACGTTCGAAGTGACTTTATAGGGTGGCGAGCTGACGGTAACTGTACACTTTGCATATCCACTGCAATTGCAATCGTGAAATAAGATTAACAAGAGCAACACCGAGGATTTCCCGGCATATCAAAACAATTGCTATAAAAGGTTATTGCTTTTATCACAATTCTTGATTAAGTACCTACATAATTGTATCTGTAATATCTACGTAATATAAGCCTACCTTCATTATTGTGAATGCGTAAGCTTCAATAAAACTGAATAAATGATGCTTCCGGTTGATCCTGGAGTTGGACATCACAATATAAATCCTATTCCTAATGTGAGAGTTGCAAAAGTTGAACGAGCATATAGCTGATATAATTTTCATATAGAATCGCAAAAAACTGAGTGGTAGGTAACGTTCTTTTTTAATATGTCCTATACATATCATGGTATCATCATTGTAGTTACTTTTTGTTCGTCGATATAATCTTACAACAAAATGGAGACGTCATCGTGTTGACATCAGCTTAGGCGTATTATTACTATCTGAATAGTATCCGGATGTGTCTACCACAAAACGAACGCTTTGTGAATCATCTGTTCATATTTAGGGTTCCCATCGTAAAGCGATAATCACGCTGCTATATTTCTTGCTAGTTATTCTACAAAGAATATCTATGCCGAATAAATATAAATCATTATAGAGAGTTCTGTATGAATCGTAGATACCTATATCGTATGAAAAAAAAATTACAATGTATTTTGACTTTTGACAGGCACCTATGCTAGGGCAGATATTTTCTCTTAACTATTTTGGTATGCCTAATAACGCATCAAATTAAGTATTTACAAGCTTATAGACAACAAGGAAATATTGTTCAACAGATTTATGTTATTTTTTACATAATACATGAACTGCAATATATTATTAGAAAAACGGGCAATTTAGCCCATGACTTTGATTTCCTTAGAATAAAATATTGCGCGCTCGGTGGATAGGTATGTTAAATTCTGATAATTCCGTTAAAAATATTAATTTTAGTCGATGATTGAGTTTTTTACAAGGTAATCAATGAGTCGTGCTTTGGGACGGGGCGGGTTAGCTCATCCGGCAAGCATTTTGGTGGTTTTTGTGATGAGAGCCGCGCGAGGAAGGCCTCGGCGAACACGACTTTAAAAAACAAATGACGGCATGAGCTAAGTTTGATTTGAGGATTGCTTTTCCTTTGAAGTGCGTGTTGTGGTATTGAAATAAATAATTACGTACCCAACCTGGGACATTATTTATAACCTGTTTAGGCTCATAAACATTATTACGGAGGGAGCTTTAGTTCCTTAAAAGTTACACTTGACATTTTGGTTACTAACTTCAACTGTGATCGATGATATTTTTAATGTTGAAAGTACGTAAATTGTAGATAAATAATAATAATCATTTATTACTATTCATCTACAATTTGCGTACTTATCGAGATACAAATTAGCAATTGAAATGGTAGAAAAAAAAATATAATAGAAATACGGAAACGATAGGTTTCCGTAGCTATATTGTTTCCTTCCTACATTATTTCGTGCATGTTGGATGTATCATATCCAATGGTCCATTTATTGTGCTCAGTTTATAATCATGATACAAATAAATACAATCATATTAAAGTAATTATTAATTAGGTACTAAAATACGAAAATCATTTAAGTGTCAGTGTATAGTTTCTTATATTAGACATCAACGCTTTCGTAGCAATCATTGTTTTTAGTTTTAATTACTTTGTACGGATTTATAATTAGAAATAATGTTTAAATACAATAAATATGTACTTTAAATATATATGATATTAGAAATATTGTAATTTAAGGCGTAATCCAAAGATCCTACGAGACCTACGATATGTCTGCTTATGAGAACTTACTTTAAGACAAGCGATTATACAATTAAGTAATAATTATACAATGTTGTCAAGCCAACAGCGCATGCACGCGGCAGCTGAAAGAAGACTCTACTGTGCGAGAGCGTCGATGCATTTTGCTGGTGTCCTGGGCGAACGTCTCATTAATGAGCTTTGTTATAAAATAAGCTGAGTGCTCTTAACTGCCATCCTGCGGATTGCTTTTCGTGGTCGGCATCTATTAATAGTTATTTATAGGCAAAACTGTAGGAATTACAAAGCACGAGTGTAGTTCGTGATGGACGTCCGCAGACAATGCGTCATAGTCGTGCTGCAGTCGTACAAATATTACCTTCGTTACGTTCTGATAAACAAGTACCCCCTTATTTCAAAAGATGGTTAAAAGTAAGTCTTGTAAAAGCCTCTTTTGAGATATATTCGTAATTTTCTAATGCCACATAACAAAAATAGACTGACGGGTATATCGTAAACCCTGAGTTTTAAAATACATGCCACTTTTGAGTAAAGAAAAGGGTTTTACGTTCGTAGTACTAGTAGGTAGTTGACTGAGCTATGAGGTTTAAATGCTTTTATATTATTAACTGTTTCACAAAACATTAAAAAAATTACTAACCGAGCATACAAAAATAATTAATTAGTCGATACCTATACTTAAATAATAAAATTGCTAATTCTTGGCATTTCAAGTTGCAGATCTAATTGTCTAGATAAAAGTTAACGAATACGACAGATCGACACATCAGTATGATTTAGATTTCTTATTTTATGGCATAGGTATGGAGGAGTTTTGGTATCCAGATATATGAATTAATGAAAATTGTTTAAATTTGCATAATATTACCGTTTATGTAATTTCGAATTTTACGGACAATCAAAAAAGAGTGAGCTGAGCTATTTGAAAATAAATTAGTAAATAATTGTTTGTAAAACCTCGAATAACAGGATAGAAAATATTAGAATATCAACCATATCTTTTAATTAAATTCATAACCTTAATCCCGTTTCAAAATTTAAGTATTTTCACACATGTCACATTTTTGAGAGAGTGAGAAAAAAATATAATATTTAAATTTGAAATTTATGCATGATATAAGGAAATAAAACAATAGAGATACATTAACATGAGATCGATTTGCGAGACGCACCTAGTGATGGATGACAAATTAGCTAATGCACTAGACGTGAGAGCACGCTAATGACAAAGAACAGCGATGCTGCGCTCGGCTTACATGCCACCAATGACGTTGGTATTTAGTGTGTAGTTTTTCTACTTTAATTTAAGCAGTTTCTTATCGAATCTTCTCAGTTCAATTAAAGACGACTTACCTAACCTAAAGGTTTGTAACCTAAAGGTTATAAAGCTTTAGACTCCTTTAATTTGGAAAAATACCTAATTGAAACCCCAAACTATGTTGCATTTTGCTGAAGTCCATTGAAAATGTGTTCAAGTAGTTTTAATGGAATTTTAAGGTAGGTATATATTTAATTAATATAAAACTAGATTTCTTCTTTCCTCAGCATTCTATTTGTAGGTATACTAACTACTTTAACATAATAATACTGGAAAAGAAGTCGCGGGGCACAGCAGCGAACACACCGACTCACGATAAGATATAAAATATTCTATTTAAATCGTCTATCTATTTTTAAAAGAGAGTAGTTATGATTTTTGTTTACCAACTCGTATTGTGTGTTCTTATTCTTTTTATATTTACTTGATAGATTTAACTTTGATCCAGGAGGTAGGCGGTAGGTACCTACGTTATTTATAATACAATACAAAAAAATCGTAAAGACAAATATACCGATGTAGGAAGGTATGTAAGATGACTAGGAATGTTTGCTTTTGATAGGTGTACCTGAACCACCACTACCGTTAGAATGATTCATATAGTAAAATATCAAGTTAAATGTAAAAATAGACATCAAATACTTTTCTTATTGGCCTAATTCGTAATTTTTTTCGGTAATCGTGTTTGAATGAATGTGAAGGCATGTAGGCCGGGCCTAGATACCCTTGAACCTAAAGTGGCAGCTCTCGGCCGCGTTGCCAATGACCCCGCACGCAGGCGCCCGCGCCGCGCCGCGCTACAGACCAGCTCGCTCGCTAATTGTTATGTAACAGAGAAAAGTTACGTGCATCGCCTGACACGCACCAAAATATTCGATATATGCCAATTTTACGTCGTTGTATCCGCAAGTACACTTAATTGGCCACCAAATTCCCCACAACGGCGGTATTGGGATGCGCAAACAGGTTCGGAGAACGCGAATGCAGCTTCTTGCCAACTCCTAAGGGAAGGTGAAGTCACTGAACTTGCACGTCGCATGCTACATCTTGTTCCTTACTTCATAGTTCTTGTGATTGTAAAATAATTCTTGTTGAGGTGCAGTTATTATTAAATATATAGTATAGATACGACGCCTACAAGATGCACGGACATCGTGTGGGCCGCTTGATATAACAACTTGATATATTGCATTTATTATTTTATTTCAAACGATTATTTTTTTACTTTTATTGAGTTAAAGTCATTCATTTAATTGTATAACGGTATCGTTGTACAATTTTATTATAATACCTAATATAGCGAAACATATCTAGCCGTCTCAAATTACTTTCGAAGAAGCTGTTATTTGGTCCTGTAAAATTAATTAAGTTGTGAATACCAGACCTTTATGCGATCTGGATTATTCCGATATTTTATCGTTGATCATGCATCAGAACAAAGGTTTTGACAAAATATTTGGACGATACTTCTTAGGGACATTTTATAATTCTTTTATACCGTTGATCATCTTAGTAAGTACATAGGTATCTTATAACTTGTAGATTTTTTTTTGTTAATTTATTGTCATAAAGCAACATCATGTGTAATGCAAGCATTTAAAGAAACCTGAAACGGAAATATAACCGAGATCCAAATAAAGCAATTAGAGAACCAAAGCAACGTTGTTAAAATATTTTCCTTCACGTTGATCTGTTGAGCAAGAGACAGCGCGAGTGCCGCGGGCTTTTGTGCTAGAATTTTGATTGATATTTTTTGTCAGTTAACTCGGCCACAATAAGATGACAGCGGTAACAAGAGGAGTGCGAAATAGACAGACGTCGTAACTGAAAGTATCAAGGTTAGCCGATGGCGGGGCGGGCGAAACTCGGCTAACAGTAACAGTACACCCACAAGTGAGGCAAAAAGTGAGCACCCACAGCTACTTCCACCGCCGATATCACCTTTGTGCTCCACTAGATAGTTTTAATGACATCAAACTGGTGAATGGCGAGCGAGCCGACGACATGTTCCATATACCCTGAGTCAATGATAAGGATTTAATTAGCACCGTTCACTTGTACATGATGAGTGCACTTGTACTTTTTAATTTATTTTTATAAATAATAGCAGAGAGAGCTCGCCTAAATTGAGGATGAATACGGCTTTCTGTCAATCGGCTCACATTTCGGTCACAACTTGAAGCAAAGGCCAATTATGAGATGGGTATGTTTGGACATATGAAGTGAACCATTATGAGCACTTTCATTTCAACCACTGGCGCACCGGGAGCGGCGGAGGCGGCGACGGTGGCGGCGATTGCTTCGTCCGGCGAGTGCTTGCGTCGAGACAGCTTTCTCGGCCTCATTCTTGACCATGAGTCGGAAGGCGCCGTGTTCTCTTAGTCGACAAACCGATGTATCTATGTCGATTGCTAGTAGGCGGCCTTGAGCGGCAACCATTAATTTGTGTGCAGAGCCGCCAGCGGTATCCCGTTATGGCGAGCGCCTGAATCTTGTGCCCACTTAACGATATCAGCAGAGAAGTGGTCTAATTAACTTATACAAGATATTTATTAATAATGTCCTGTTAAGCCATCTCTTGTACGACGGATAAATAAAAGAAAACAAACTGTGTTCCAGCTATTTTTATTTCATGATACTTTTTATCATGATATTGAGAAGTATTTTTTAGACGAGATTATGTTGGGTTATAAAATATCGGATAGTAAGCCTTATGGAATGGGCTGTCTGTACAGTGTTCACTCATGATCATTTTAGTACTCATTTATTCATATTTTTTGTGATCACCAGTCGATGGTGCGCGAAAAGTTTGCCTCACTCATTTGTGATAATCGACTTTTTATGATGCCTGACTGACATGCGTCGCATTCTGTCGCACTGTTTACTATGCGAATACAAATAATAATGTACGATTCGATACCCGAGCTTATTTGATTTTCACACGTTATTGACGTTCCGCTATGCAAAGAATAAATGTTAAAATAATTGCTGTTTCATGAATATATGCAGAAAATGGTTTTATTTTTCAATAATAGAGGAGGTTTAAACCTTCGTAGTGGTCAAGACCTTTACGTGTACGTATTGCGATGCCTCGCCCGCCACCAGCCGTGGCGCGCCGCGGAGCCGCGCGGTGTGATCAGAATTTGTTTATGTAGCCTGGGAATAGCTCAGGTAGATAGTGCTCTCATTTGGCGAGGGAAAATCCTTAGCAATTTTTTAATGCGGACGCTTTGCAACTACGAATGAAGCTGTACATTAAAAAAACTACAAGTAGACATTCATTTGCATAAGAATAATATTATACCATTGTACGGTTTCAATTTGGTAAGAAACAGGGTTTCATACGGGCCATACGGCACTTTTGTATTAGAGAAATGTAACAATACCTACAAGTTTATTGTATTTATGTGTAAGTTATTTTACTTTTTGTAATTAATATAGAGACAAGTTATATGGCACATACACCATAGGTAGGCCATACACCTACCTAGGTCATACATATGTATACTTATCAGTAACGTTGTGTCGCTAGGGGTCACTGAGCCTAAAGGAGTTTAAGTTTGTATCGTAGAAGATTGTGGACATAGGTAACAACTCTTGGCACTATTTGGTTTTCCTGTTTAATTTCGAACAAGTTTCTTAAAATTTTAGTGTACTTAATCATCCCAACGGTATTATTTACATACATAAACGTAAAACTTATATACAATTTATTATCGAGTGTGCACCTATATATGTTATGATAATATTAAAATAGGCCTTTACAGGATTGAAAGAAATCAAGCACGAAGACAGACCATAATAAAGCTCATGCTGGGAAGAGATCAGCAATTACGGGTGAGGTGAGGCTTTACATAAATCGATTACAGAAAAGGAATGTGACATCGGCTTCAGCATCGGCATCGGCATCGGCATTGGTAACAGCACCCGATCGGCGCAGATCGGTGCGTGCGACACGACCGACGTGACGGAGCGCCCGCCAGCCACCGACGACGTGAGACCATTGTTGCCTCTAATAGATAATTAGCTATGTGCCGTTACTTAATACGATCTGATCGCCAACATCACCAGATTGCCACTAGCTGCAATATTAGGTACACTACTTCATTCCTGCTACTATTAGCAGGAATGAAGTAGTGTCTCCATGAAGCTCCATGAAGAATATTCAGGTGTAACTCTGAAATGTTGGATGCTTTAGCTTTTCGGTCTGGCTGAGCGAGGTTGGTAAGACAGGAAAAGTACTTGTACAGTCAGCAGCATTAGTCTCTACACAATAACCTTAGAATCACGACAATACATAAATGGAAAAGATAATGTAAACTGGTGTTTTGTCATGTGCGTTTGTAAAAACTTCACTGATGTATTGGGAGGATACAGAATCTCATTCACCTGATGTTCTCCGCTAGTGTATGTTATATGTGTGTTACCGACTGTGAAATATCAAGTTGTACGGGGGAACCTATCTGATGCCTTACAGCGGAAAGAATAACTATGGAGGTAATTTCCCGAAATAACTAGGTATGCAGTGCTGTTTTGGCAATTATTTGATACATTGCCTATCTTTCTACCCATGTTGTTTATGAGTTATGAGTCTATATAAAAGTAAAGGTTATGATTTTATATAAAATAATAATCATTAAGAAGGAAAAATTATGTCAAAGCGACATAATTTGGCTCGTCAAACGTCAAAGGTATGCATCTTAACCTTCTAGTAAATAAGGCAATCATTAAACTATTTTTAAAGTGCCTACTTGTTGTTAATGTCTCACAGAGAACCTTAAATAGAACCCTATTTCTGCGTGTACCTGAAGAGTCTGAAGACGGTAATGTAATGGTTATGTGTATTTATTGATTCCTTTTGTAATTACGTGGTATGAGCTCAACGAGCGAGGTGAGTGCTCTAGATGGCTTTTACTAACCAAACTTACAAGTTAAACGAGTGCGGAATCCTCGGCGTGCGAGTACAACTTTCTGTAAGTATACTGGTTTTATTTCGAATTGATGTCGTAGATACACAGTTATTTTCTTATTTAAAATAGATCCACTATTAAAATAGTTCTAGACGCTGCATGACATTAACTTCTTTTATAATATGGGATTATTTATATTTAGTACACGAACTACTTAAATCAAATATTTCCACAATCCGGCTTTTTGGACGTTACACAGATGATGAACAGAATAAGTGATAGGTATCAAAATAAGTTACCTTTGCTGTATAGTATTTCTGGTCATACAATATAATGAGAAGGAGGAAGTGCTTACGTGCTTTAGAAAATACGTCTATAAATAGAGATGACCATCCACTTATGAAGTAACTACAACATAATGGAGCTAGTATACTATATGATATTGTATCCTGTACATATCTTATTATGCCGCGGCGAGCCTGCCAAACGTGGCTTTAATCACTGTTTTTTCTCACTTATTTTCCATAAACAGTTAAACTGAACACGTTCTATATAGAGTGATGATTCTACTCTTAAACGATTTCTTGATTAAGATATTTTACTATTATTTATTCAATTATTTTATTTTTATTCTATTGATTAAATCATCAATAACAAGCGCTGTTGATTGAGTCTTAATTAAAAGATTTTTTTAAGTAAATACCATTTCATAACTGTTTTAAGCCGTTGATTCCTAATATCAACGTTAATTAAATACATGTTTTGAAAAATCGTGTTTTTCCTGAGCAGTGAACTCAAGCCTGCCAAATAACAAAAGCTTTTTCTTCTAAAGCTAACAAATATTTGTCTACAGTTACTTACTAGTCAATGTAACTGATAAATAAACAACATTGGAAGGTACTATTAGAAACTCGTTTCTTCATCTATTTCATCATACAGCAACTATGCGCACATCTTGTCTCCTAAAAAAGGAAATAATGATAGGGTAGATGAAAATGTCATCGCAGCAAAAGGCACTCAGTAGTGTAAAGTTGTATCATGCAGGTAATAACTTGAATAAAGATTAAATAACATTATAAGACGCTCTCAGCCGGATGTGGCTTACACTATTTTCGTTTTACAGCCAGGCATAACGACGAGACTCGCAACGACTTGGATTCTTTATATACCTCGCAATTGCTTTAGTATCTACTTATAGCCTATGCCACACAAATATGTTTAGGTAAATTGCCAACTATTGCATTTTAACTCCATGAGAGACTGATTCTAGCATTCAATAATCATTTTCTTATACTTAGTAAGAACATTGGTTCCAAAGTGAAATGTTTCGTAACCAATCTTGGCATTTTGAAATAATTAAATCTTTCAGATATATGTGGGCAAGACATGACAGTACCTACGCAGCAACTATGATCTCTGCATAGGTATTTCATTGGGGTCAAATTTCAATATTCAGAATATTCATTAATGCACATGTCATAATTTCATATAATGTTGCGGACTTAATTGTTTTTACCTATATAAATGGGATCTTGAAATATCCGGTACCTACTCCTATTACAAAAAACACAAGAAAGATTCTTAGTAAAATTCATTAGATGGGTAAGTATATACCTACTAATAAGTTAATTTAGGTTGAAATACAAAACCCGCTGTCCGGGTCATGAACACATCGGTGATGAGTCACATTACAAGGAAGATCTGGAGGCAATGGCGTCACCCCGAGGCCTCGCAGCCGCAGCGGCCGACCCGTGCTCACGCTCTATCGTTTACCACAACAACAAAATAGATAAACAATTAAATGCTTCATTTATATCAAGCTCTTAACATCTACCTAATTACACACTATTTAACTATCAATACAAAATTGTATTTTGTTTTTATATATCGTATAGGTACCCTTATTATAGTTTTATTTTTATTTCTAGACTTCTACGGCGCATAAATAAATACATAGAGTGGATGACGATGATTTAGTAAATGCTATCCTACTAATATTATAAATGCGAAAGTTTGTATGGATGTTTGTTACTCTTTCACGCTCCAACGGCTGAAGGGATCTGCTTGAAATTTGGCACAGAGCTAGAATATGTTCTGGAATAACACATAGGCTACTTTTTATCCCGGGAACGCGGGTGAAACCGCGGGGAGCCACTAGTTATTATATATTAATCTAAGAACCTACGTAAAATTAAAATATCACATTGGCGTGATGACCCAGGTATTTGTTATATATTTGAGACCTAGACGTGGCTGAGCCAACTTCTTGCGGCTACAGTTGCGTGACACAGATTTCCAACAACAACTCCAAGAAACCTTTTAATTTAAACATTTTAGTTTAGCCGCGCAGTAGGTATACATTTATTTTTGTGCATATAATTTTAGTTTAAACCTACAAAGTATTTCCTGTAACCAAAGTGCGCAATTAGTGATTTTTTGTGACTTAGATCAAGTTTTCTCACTAGTGCTAGCACATCACGCATAGGTAAATAGGCAGATTTATACCTGCTGGTTTGTTCTGTGAAAGATGGTAATGAAGATGTTTGAACTTCTTCATCATAGTAAGCCCAATTTGAATATTTAAGCAGTTTCAATTATACATTTTGGTACATACGATAGTTCAATTTCATCTATCTTACACATATTGATTAATTAGAAGTGTAACGCTTCAACGACTTCTAAGTCCACTCAACTTCATACACACTATTTTTAATATTTCGGCAATCAAAATATACTTATTTTGAGATTGACAGTTTTCTCACAAATATAGACAATATTATCTAGTACCTACTAAATCTCTTTGCTTGTCTTTTGTATTTTCGGTTAGTGTACTTTTATTTATTAAAATAAAAGGTACATAATATTACGTTTTTATGTGGGAATAATAGGTAAAACTTATTATATTTATGTACCTATCTACTGAATCTGTTATTGATATAGGTTCTAAATCTAGAAATAAGTCTGTCTCATCGGTGTAGGTCTTCGTGTAGGCAAAGCAATTTGACTATTCTTAATATTTTAAATTTGATTTAAATGAGAAATAACAGCCGTCACATTTTAAATGCTGTGCGTTTTGTATTGCCTACAATACAAAACGCACAGCATTTAAAATTTACGGTTCAGTGAAATGAAACTATCACAAAGAAAAACTTTTCATATCATGGTTGCATACAATGTATAAACATAACTTGTACGAAAAATAAACTAATAAAATAGGTATTTACTAAAAGTATATATTCGACCTAGACATTGATTCTGAAAATATATTATCATCCCATATTATTGTGTCCATTATAAACTCATTAGTGTAGCGGGCAACGGCACTCGGGCCGGGCGCCAAATTACCAACATTATCAATTTATACTCGCCCGTGCACAAACAAAAAAGTCGAATGTAGATGGCCAGTTCCCGTTAACAAATTCGTATTGTGCAATGTAGGAGAAAAATTGTAACGCGTGTTTTGGATACGCTCTTTTTGTGGTAGGGTTTGATACCGCTACAGTTCAAAATGTGTGTGCCCACTTAAATGCTTTCACTGCGCCCAACATCAATCATTGGTTAGGCTCGCTCGGCCCATGCCATGAAGCTCGTAGGCGCTACTATACAGCGCTAATGTATGACCGTACTTGTGTTTAACTATTCTGTGAAATGAGAACTGATTTGTGAAATGAGATCTACTTATTTTTAATTCTAACGTTTGTTATTATAATGAATTTTATCATAAAGCATAAGATTTATATGCTTATTATTCTACTTCGATACACAGCTGGCATAATGTATTTCAAGCCAAAAACAAGACAAACCTTTTTTTGGTCATTTATTCATAAATAGATATGAAGTAATTGGTTATGCAATATATTGCTAACATGCTTTTATAAATTGTTTCTTTAATTGACTAGATATTAATTAAAGAAAATCGTGCATGCCTAAAAGGTATTATAATAATACTAATGTTTGTTTGTAAAATTTCATATGGTAAAGGTTACTTCCTCTTCGTGCTTAAAGTTTGCGCAAGAAAGATACTCGTCACGTAGGGTACATACGGTTTGGTATACTACCTACATCGCTCGTAGATGATCGGCCTTCACAAGGACGCCACATAAAGGTCGTTTAAATATTTCCAACTCAATTATAAACTGGAATGTATGATCACAGTATTACGTCGATACTACTTATTATAATTGTGATAACTTATATAAAGAATTTAAAAAAGCAATTTGTGTTGTAGTTATCTTTGTAAAATTATGACACGTGGAATTTCCTTTGGCTTCTCATTGTATTTTTTTCAGTTGTATCTAGGGAGGCTCGATTTATTTTTCGTGATTGAAACTTTGAACAACTCATAGTATTCATTATGTAGGTAAGTACCTATACTTTGAATTTGTTCTAGAGATATTATGCCAATCTTAATAAAACATGGCGTAGCCCAGAAAGATAAAAGATAATACGAATACCTACTCAAAGGTTCTCACTATTTATTGATATCTGCTACGAGGAATAATACAATTTGATTGAATATTGGATCTCGAAGCTTCCTTTGTTCCTTGTTCGGGTACAAACATAATATTATAAGGCTTTATTATTGCTCTTGAAATATATTTACCTAATATTAACTTATTGATGGCAAAGGTTAACTTCCGAGATTTCTAACATTATTTTCCCGTCGATATAGGTAATAATATATTAATCTCAAAAACGATTTTACTTGATTCATGTTTAATAGTGAAGTCATGTTGTTCGAAGACGTATCTACCCGTAACGTAAGTGCCTGTTTCACTTCCTATTAGTTAGATCCGACAAGCAAGGATCTTTCATTACGAACGTAATTTACCAATGAATCTCTGCTTGCTTTATTTTGTTCCCCAGTTGAAGTTCGATCTTCAAATTTAGGTTACTTTTAGATACGACCAGACCGTAGAGCTGCAAGAAAAATATTTATCCTTTATGCATAACATTATAATAATAATTTATTTGCTAGAAACATAGTTATTAGTACAAAGATGTTCAAAAGAAAAGAGAAGTTCTACATGCTTTACCATAATGGCGTGCAAATATACAATATTATCTACGAACATAATTGTCAATCTATATCTATACTTATAATAAATCTGTAGAGAGGTCAATTCTGTACATTAAATATATTTTCAAAATAACTATCAGGGGGTGATTAGTGATCGATACTGATGCCAAAAATGCAATCAGTAAAATTTTTGTCTGTCTGTCTGTCTGTCTGTATGTTCCTTATAGAAACAAAAACTACTGGACGGATTTTAACGAAACTTGGTACAATTATTCTTCATACTCCTGGGCAGGTTATAGGATACTTTTCATCACGCTACAATCAATAGGAGCAGAGTAGTGAAGGGAAATTTTGGGAAATTTTGGAACGGGAGAAGTTACTCCATTTTTTAAGCTTCCGTCGCGTGTGCAGCCATAATGGTTAAAGTTACATAGAAATTATGTATGACAGAAATATTCTACATAAAATTTTCTAAAAAATATCCCGCAACAGCATATGTCTATCTTTTATAGTTGACTCAGAATAACACGTGTAACTCCTGATAGCTTAGCAGTTCGGAGCATTCTGATTATATTTGTTTACTCTTACGTTTATAAATTATAATACTCTCACTCATCCCTAATTTAAAAAAGTTAACATTATTACCTATTTAATAAAAAAGGAACCATAGAAATCGGTATAGAAACACCAAAATTATAGATGAAATAAGCCATCGCGTCGTCACACGTCAATACTAAATCATGCTATAAGGATTATTTTTAAACGACTTAAAAAAAAAGGAGGAGGTTCGAGGAACGAAGTCGCGGGTTAAAGTTAGAGTTAGCCCAAAGAAACTATTCCACGCGAACGAAGTCGCTGGCAGAAGCTAGTTTAAATTAAAATAAGTAAAAAATGTCATCATCTAAATTAAATCAATGTTATTTATGTTTTACAAGTAAAAAGTCATTAATAGAATAAAAATTATTTTCATGCAACAATGTCTTGAGTCTAGCTTTAAAACACTTAATAGGTAAACATATCATGTGAGCAGGCAACGCATTGAACACTTTTATAGCCATAGCGTAACAATTTTTAGTAAACATATATGTGCTTCCATATATATAGCAATAAAAAAAATATTTATTCGATAAAATACATATTATATGGGTATTCCGGTTGGCTTGTTGGTCCCCCGGTGGGCTCCATCCCCATCCAAAAGAGACATATTATTTATGATGGGCATGAATATATCTGTTTGTTCTGCGTTTGGGTATAAATATCAATACTAGTATGTATTTAAGAGTAGTGTACCTATGAAGTGCCAATATTAGCTGTTTGATTACCATATTATGCTCGGTTAAATTGAAAATGACTGTATAAATTAAGCGCAGAAGCTCTCCACCCGCTTGTGTATCAAACAGATTAATCAGCATAGGCACAAACAAATATAAAGTTGATAAATGACCTCGTTATATGGTATAACGGTCAGCACTGCATGATTTTTATTTCGGGGTCACTATATCTCTCTGTGGAGCATGCCACATGCTTTTTAGGCACATCATGATTTGAATATTTTTTTGCAAGATATTCAGGTTATTTATATGTAACGAATACGAGTATGAATATGAAATAATGAGTTTTTGAATAATAATAAATCAACAGAATACTATCAATGTTACTTATCAACACTTTTGAAAGTATTTCGTAGGTTTTTCGAATTTGAGTAATCTTTTTTTAAGGTCAAAGATGGAGACAAATGGGCTCGGTTCAAGTTTAAAACGACCTCATGGTTCGAGTATGTACATACCTATAAATTTTTTGCTACAATTATATCAATGGATCTTCTAATGAACGTACTATTCACATACCTAAGTATGTTTGTGTGTAAACGTTTCGTTCAACATAAAGGGCTAGCAAATTATACGTGTGACTGAGTCACGGCGCAATCCTTGGTACCTGACGTTCTCACAAAGGTATTCGCAGGAAAGAATTAAAGATACCTAAGTAAATGTCGCTATAAACTGAGTTTGTGAGATCAAAAATACCTAAACAAGCTGCGATTTGATTAATACTTAACTATTGAAATTCGTCACGGCATCATTTCTGCAATTGAAAATGTTCTCAGTGATGATTGTAAATTCGATTAGTCGTTTCATTAGTTTATAAACGAGAATTTTCAAGTCGACACAGAAACATAACCCACATATACACATGCGAGAGCACGTATAACTGTCAGCGTATCGAAATAAATACAGGGTGTACGTCGCAGGTAGGTCCATTAGTCGACGATGGTTCGGCGAAAGAAGGCCGCTCGGCGACCTTCCAAATGTTAGGCGCCGATCATTGACCGGAGCTTTGGGCTGCGCTTGCGGTTCGTCACACTCAACTGCGCAAATTATGCCTGCTTTGTATCTACTAATTAAATATGCTCGAGCCGCGAATCTACATCCGCATCACAATCTTGTCACAAAAAAATCTCATTATACGTATTCCTTCCTTTGATAAATAAAAGGATTCGTATACAACTTCAATACTATATCCGTTTATCATTGCCCTTCACTCTAGCTTTCGTTGTTCTGGCATAGTGGTACCTAACATTTTATAATAATATGGTACCTATTCATAGTATGTTTAAGTATTATAAATAATTGGTACATAGGTACGTACGCGTAACTAATGATAAGAACGGATTAGGATAAGGAGATTACGAAATGAAACAAAGAAGACGAATTTATTGAGAGTGTTTGTTTCCATTTAACCGGAAAATAATAGGTAAGTCTGAATAATTTTAATGAATAAATATTGCTTGAAATAATCGTATTGTCAACAGGCACATCCTACTAATATTATAAATGCGAAAGTTTGTAAGTATGGATGTATGTAAGTATGGATGTTTGTTACTCTTTCACGCTCCAACGGCTGAAGGGATCTGCTTGAAATTTGGCACAGAGCTAGAATATGTTCTGGAATAACACATAGGCTACTTTTTATCCCGGGAACGCGGGTGAAACCGCGGGGAGCCACTAGTATAATATAAGACATATAGATATAACTTAGTACCTACTTAGATGGCGTTAACAAGATTTAAAAAATGTTCCAGGATATTTATTATTTATTTATTAATGCGGGAGTGACTTATTTTGACCACCAGAATAGGAATACCAGAAGGGTTTAAACCGGGAAAGAGCGACTAAATCTCTTGTGTATACGACTAGACAGCTAGCTTTACTAACATTTAGTCAAATAGCTGCTATATTATGTATCAGATACGTACGTTTACTTAACTGTTCCATGAATAAAGCAACTTATGCTAATTCTATACAAATTAAAATGCATACAGGTAAGTACCTACTATTTTAAGCTCAAGAACATTAAGGTAACATCAACGTGCAAGGTACCTAGAACCTACCTAAATTATATAAAACATATATTCGGAGATGATTTGGAGATATCGGAGATTCCATATTATTGACCAAAACCCCATAAAATATTTAATCTGCAATTCAACAGCCACTTAGTATGGTTTCTTACCACTGCTGTATTACCTATTTCCAATTTCAGAACAATATAATATCCATAAAATTACTTTTCCAGTGGAAAACAAATTTCTGACACTGAAGTTTCAATAAAAAATTTGAATGTTCAATAATAAAATTTCCGTGACCAATTTTGAAATCGTTTCGTCAATAGGGTTCACAATAAAATGAAAAATCATATTTGATCAAATAAGCCTTAACAGCCACTTATGATGCATTCTAATGGCTGTTCGAAAGTTCGCTTTGTTTACTTTTGCAATAAATCGAACCTCTATAAATAACAACAGATATATTATACATACATTACTTTTATATTATTATTTTTTGGCGAAATCACTGCACTAATTATTATATATATATCTTCCCAGAAAACTAATTACAAAGCTAGTTTTGATTACATCATATTCAGAAATAAATTATTTGTGCCAATAATAATCCCGATCAAACGCGTAAGGTTCGTACGCTCAACTCGGGGTTTATCGGTATGAATATGAATTATTTATGTAGGTACATTAGGTACGTATGTATATACTTTCATAACGCAAATAAACACAAATTAAATAATATATTAAAGAATAATCTTCATCAGTATTCTAAAGCTGACACATGCCCATTACCTTCGCCTTGAATATGTGCAGTTAGTTATAGGTAGGTATTAACATACCACACAACCGCAAACGAAAAATATTTTAATGTTAACGATCCCATATAATATTGTCGTATACCGTCATTTTATTTTAACGTAGTTAGTGGCGACAAATAAAAAAAAATCTTGTTTAATGTCTGTACTTTACAGAGCCAACTTGAAATTACAAAGGGCTAATCACGGCGTGCAATTTCCCTTCACATAAATTTGTTATTTTAATGAGTTCCTATAAAACACACTAGAAATGGAGTCCATTGCTGCAGTGGCTCGTAGGAAATGAATAATAATAATACTGGCTACCTGTCAATGGGTACTCGGCTCATTAAGTACGTGTGAAAATTTTAGTTCCTTACGCAGTCATTACCGTTAGGTGTGTAAGGGTTATACATACCGAAGTATCAGCATCTAGGTAGGTATAAAAGTATGGAAAGAAGACTAGAAGATTTTTATTTATGTCCTAAAGCGATGATACTTTAAATAGGTATGTATTTTTAACTTCAAGACTAACTTTGGTATATATCTGTTTATTAGCATCCGGGTGTAGGTCATAAGTTTTTGCAAGGTTCTTTATAAATTGCTTTAAATCGTGACATCATATGGCTCACCCCACAGGCTTAATCACTACCCGAGCCAAATCCCAAACAAGTATTTCTAAGTTAAAATAATTATTTTTGAGCTCTAGTCTTTAATGGTGCATAGAATAGTCTGATAAATTGTCAGTGTTTGTGTACCTATTCATTGTCAACATTAACACCTATTGCCCGTTCTTTTGTACGAGTGTATTGTGATAATTTGATGATAGCCAAGTCGGTGTGAAACACGTGTCTCTGTGGTCGCGCTTATTGGTCATCGTGTTTACATATGGAGTGTAACGCCCTTTGTGTTCCATGTTTTGTTACAAAATATTGAACACCGTTTTATTTAACACTAGCTTTCAAATTAGATATGTCGTGCGGTGTCAACCGTAGCAGTGTCAGAGCTTAAAATGGGTTACGAAATATTATAAAATTACTTGCTTACAAAATCTCTATTACTTAATGAACTTCATCAGGTAATTTTCCAATGGAGAGCAATGCAGTTATGGAATGACATGCAGTATCTATACTTAACTTACATATTATTTTTATTCGATATTATCACAGATTCGATCCATTTGAGTTTGCCAACTCGCTCATTTACCTAATAGCAATATCTAGATATGTTATGTTTTTATTGGTAACTGAATTGATATTGAGAATGGTAGAAGCAACGTTCAAGTTCAATTTAAACGTTTAACAAGCATAAACGTTGTTAAGCTCTTGTTAAGTAGAATTATTTAGTATTTAGTCTGTCAACAAGCTAATGGCATACCAAAGATCATGTTACGAGACGGGGTACCAGTTTGTTGGGTACCTGTTGAACAAATGGTGGTGCGCAAGCGTACTGCACAAATCTACACGATGGATGCGCCAAAGCGGGAGTGCCAATGAACTTAGGACGGCTATTGACAGGTATTGCGTTAAGACAAATAGACGTTCCGGCGGCTGAGACAGACCTCCGTTCACTTGACCATATTAAACACTCTTGTAGGTACCTATAAGACCACAAGCCTCCTGAGAACTTCTATGTAAATAATCACTGAGGGTAAATACGGAATTCTTGTAAGCAAGTATGAAGTAAGTACCTTAATTTTCTAACTGTATGAGTCGAGTGTTATTCTTATGTTGAAATTATTTTTAAACGAATAGTTATTTCAAACAGGAAATGGATTGGAGCGTTTTGCAGGGAGAACTACAGATATAAATTTATTTTTCACATTCAAATGTTATAATATCCAGCTTTCACAGAGTTCCTGTATTTTTAAAATATTATTAGGAAGTATTTATGTACTACCTACGTAAATATACATACGTGCATAGAGAGGTACCGTTGGTCAGTAGCGGGTGGCGGGCGGACAAGCTGCGTTGCGTCCAAGTTTGTTTACCCTACATGAGGAGATAACACAAGATCAAATCTATAATATTTATTTTTTGCATGACACTTATTACCATTTTTTACCATATACGATTTATCAGTGTGCGCACAAACATTTGAAAATGTATCTATCTTGAAATGATTGATCGATATCTGGCTGTATTGATTTAAATGTTGGTTGGTTTTTAAGAGTCGTCTTTTCGTTTAGCCATATTCAGATTTAGTGTAGAAGCTGTCCATTAATAGGAAAAAAATTTACAGATAATTTTAACGAATAACTATAATGATAGTTAATATTACTATTCCTACTATAATGGTAAATGGAAGGAGTTGCTCACTGTGGAAGAAATAAGCAGAATTCATCAGTCGCTGGTATGGTGGTTATTGATTGTGTTGTGACACGGTAATTGGCCGATCAGTGCACGGCGATAAATCACGTGTTTACGCAGCCTCTGTCGCGCCGCAGCGAGCAGGATCGCACAGGATCGATCGCATGGGATTGCACAGCATTGCTCGCATCGCACCTTAACACAGCACATAGAAGACCAAATGAATTACAAAGAACCTCGCTGTGCCTCCATGTGCGTATGTGTATGTCACGCCCTAATGCTTTTTATTCTGCACACGATACGTTCGCTCGAATTTAAAGTGTTGTAATTTATTTAAACAATGTAGACGATCCGTTTAACTGTTAGGTCGCAGTTGATCGGGGCTCGCAGATACAGAAAATGGCAATTGGCAACTAAGCAAATTTACCATTGAAATAAAAAAAAATGATGGCATGAGATTTAAAATTGTATTCGATAACATCTACCTAATTAATGGCATGATTAAGTACCTATCAGATTTCGTTAGTTTGATTTTAGAAGTTCGTAGATACGTTCCGTATCTAACAAATGAAGTCTTTAATTATGATTTATTAAAACGTCCAGTGTTTGGTATAATACCTATAGCATCATCCTCACAAACCATGGCCTGGAATAGTGAAGGCTTTAGGTAAGGAATCTTAAATAATACTGACACACTGGTGCGGTCAAGTCGTTTTGCGACGAATTACGGTGCTTACTTGTCCATTGTCAGTAACAAGTTGGCGACTCTTCGCAAACTCTTCGCTGAGTATGCGACGAGACTCGGCTCCGGCACACATCAAGCATATGGAATGTCAGACCAACACTGCGCTTAATCGTTATATTACTCGGACTATAATACTGTATTGTTAGTTTTAACGATGCTAGGGTGTTGATAATAAATTTATTGCTTCTCTGATATCTTCTTGAACCAATGACTCAGTCTCTTACGGTACACTCTAAGTAAATGGCAAATAAATTAGTATGTGTAGGATGGTAGATACTGTCTTTGTACGTACATAATTTTGTGTTAGAGGTATTTGCTAAAATTTGTATCAGACTTTTCACAGAAAATATTGTTCAGAATATTCAGATATTGTTTGTTTAAACTTTCGCAAACTATATTCATGATTAGATATTCATAATAAGACTTCAGGGAATACTTCTGGTGGCCATAATCAATGTTACTTGATCGAAACATAAAATTTTTATTTTTATAATAGGTACGTGCTAGTCTACGCGCGAATCGCCCCGTTATATATATAATTCAGATATTGGTTGTAATACTACGTTTACTTAACTAAATAAAGTTTGTGCGGGCTTTTGCTAAATTTATCTATTTCTATTGCGTCAATTAACATTGGTGAAAGAAAGGCTCCTCACACACCGAATGCAGTGTTTATTATAAAGAACGCAACAAATGAGTAAATCACATTCATGTTGGGATTTGAAGGTAATTTATTATTTATTGGTAGTACGTAGATAGGTACGTGACATTACTTTCAAATCATTTGTAGTCGTGTATCTGAAGGCTGAAAGTAAATAATTGTAAATTAATCACCTTTGATTGTTAGATATATACATGACATGACAACAAAAAGAATATCTGAGGTTATTTTAAGATCATTTTGAAATACAACAATCTTAACATCTACTACTGTCACTGTAATTAAATAGGTAACCATCCTAACATATTTCTTCACATCCGGCCACCTGATTCAAAACTAAGCAGAGCTTCTGTCTGCTATGATAGAATTATCTGAAAGAGCTACATAAACAACCTTTTTCGTTAACTGAGTAACGAATTTGTTCATGATTATGTGACCAGTTGTCCAGGTTGGGAATCCAAACTATGATGAGTAAGTGCGGCAGTCGGCTCACCTTACCTACAGCGCCATCCAGTCGGTTAATTCGACTACTCGTGCAACTAGATCCTTTACTATGTTTTCATTTACACTGAACCACGGCCAACACAGATTTTTCTTACAATACTTACTAGCATCTGCCTGCAGCTATGCATAGTTTGCGGAATAGAATACCTGAACAATTCATTTCCATTAGTAAACCTGTAAAATAACATTCCGATAGGATCATAAATCTATTATGCCATCAAATAAATAAATAAACACACTCACTTTCACATTTATATAAGATAGGTATTAGTTAGTAGCTATGAATAAATTAAAAAGGAATTAAAAATCCTAATCCCATTAAATAGCCCATATGAATGTGCATGTTTGAATATTGAACTAAGTGTGAATTTGTGATTCAACAAGCATTATAACCGTATGAACCTTTGTACAGGAAGGAGGTACAAATGTTTTTAGACAAAATAAAACCAATAATTATACAAATAAAATATTAAGGTATATATTTGGTATGAGGTTGGTTGATCAAAAACTAGCGCAGTCTGGTACCGTATCATCTAATTGACCGGCTACATACCTAGTTGGTACAGTTATTTTACTTTTGGTGACAACTTTAAAGTCAGCCAGCGTTATACCTAGACACTAAAAAATATAAATAAGAGTTCGGGTGCCAGCCTAATTTATATTCATCGGTTCAACGTATTCAGTAGATTTGAATCTTAAGTTAGCTATGTAAATCGATTTAGAATTCCTAAGGATAATGCGCTTCTCAAGTGCGAATCAGAGTTCTAAGAACAATAACAGTATAATAATATCTATATATACGTCTTGGGTTTGTTTTAGTTAAGTAATATCATTGCTCTAAAGATTCTAAGCTAACGATATAATCCGATATATCGGGAACACAAAACAAACATGGAAAATACCGCGTAACTTACAATAAGTATCATTATTTTACCTTCTTGTCAGTACTCACACTAGCTGTGGAACTATTAAGTAGTGGACATATAAATGTTTATTTTGGATGGAATCGAACTCAAGAGCAGCGGCTTGAAATTCAAGGTAAGTACCAAACTATCTACACCGTTGAGATAATTCGTTTTACGTGAGAGAAGTCGCGGGCAACAGCTGCAAAATAAATATGAAGTATCAAAATATAAGTGAATAATCACGTGGTAAGGTCGTCGTCCCTGATTGCGGTTGAATCCTTCCGACATAATAAGATACACTCGATGCAACTGTAAGAAACTGGTAGCGTTTTCATTTACTAAATTAATTCGTTGAACTCCATATCGAGCCGAGTAAAAAGTGTGTATGAACGACAACGGAAGTGCAAACCATTACCAAATGTGTGGCCAACACGGTTCTGAGAAAACAAAATGTATTTCGGTTGTAAGTATATCTACAGAATGTAAGCACTCATCTTTTGAGTTGGATATTGAATCTGTGGATCTTATTTAATTCAGGATAAATTGAGTGAACGATTCCGTGAAAACCTTGCAGTGACTATGAGCTTACGTTATAGGTTAAATGTAGGTACCTACTAGTGGTTCTGGCGCTGAAAGAGTAACAAACATACATACATTTATACAAACATTCGCATTTATAATATTAGTAGTTAGTTAGGATATTATATAAGTAATTGTTGTAGACCATTTCTTACCCCTTCGCTAAAAGTTTACCTACGTCCTACACAGCTAATGTAGGTATACGTATTAGTCACAACTCACACAAGACTTATAGCTCAGTCTCGTCAATACAAATAATTATCAATTCGTCCTCTGTCATTTGGTATCAATCTGATCATACAGTGTATGTTAAATAATATAAAATATAAAACAAATAATATTAATTCGCCTTAACTTACAATATTCTGAATATTCGTAAAGCAATTTCCAGTTAAATTATATAGAGCAAAAGCGTTAAACTATCAAGTTACAGAAATAAAAGTAAAGTATTTTACATGGCGCCAAAGAACCCGTAAGTTTATTTACAAATAAAATGTAAAGAGATACATTAAATGCGTACGAAACACTGGAATAGCAACACAGGGGTAAAAGAATGCTAAACGTTCGCTGCCTAGGTGACATTCTGATACTTTACTATATGTACAGTCAGCAACACAACAAACGTAGTACCTACCTAGTCAATAGAGTTTATAATCATATATAAAATAAATATAATATAAATATTCTGGGACATTTTTCACACACGGCCAATCAGATTCCAAAGTAAGCTTTAAAGCGAGCTTGTGTTATGGTTAGATACCAGATAGCTGATATACTACATATAGTTACTAGTAGTAAAACGTAGTAACTTATTAATTACTACGTTTTAAACACATATAGATATTTACATCCAGACACAGAACAAACAGACATATTGATGGATACAAATGATAGTCCTGGGTGGGATTCGACACGACCGGCGGTTTGAGAGTCAGGGTAACCACAAAGCCCACCGGTCTATTATGAGAATAATATATAATGTAAATGATAAAAAAGTGACTATAACATCACATAGGCATATTCCTACGTTAAGATTTAATTATTACCTATCACTTAGTATCCAGTAGTAAAAACATCTCCAACAACCACTTCGGGTTTTATGAGATGGTGGTCAAATATAAGCCGAAGAATATGCGTCTTGTTGTTTTTATTCCATAAAAGTTTGCAATGTTGAGCTATTTGGGGAAGGTTTACGAGGCTACGTTTCGTAAAGACTTGTTACCGTAAGTCATTTTTGTCGACTGTATTTGAGTCACAGTTATTTTTCTCGATGTGTATTGAGCCTATAAAATTTTAATTTGACACATTTGTAGATAACTGTAACTAACAACTAAAATTCTTAATTAATTAATTAATTCTCATTACTTTTTGGTGAATTTATTTGGCCCTCGACTACACCAAATCGGTCTTTAAAATCAATGAGGGGTTTCAACATTTAGTTGATATAATTACATATTTACGATGCAAAATGCCTGTTTTTTTATGAAGGTATCAACGATAATAAAGTTTGTACGAATAAATATACGTAGCTAACTAAAAATAACCTATAGTGTGTTGGATTTTGATTACAGCGATCGAATGGAGCTGAAATTATAACCGTTAAGGCAACTCTACGGTGATGGACCTACTTATAAGTATAAATATTAAATACCGATAGCTAAAAACAAAGCTATCGTTGTGCGAATGCTGTCCCGAAATTCAACGAGTTCAATGATCTCTAACGCATTTTATAGTAATTAAAATTAATGAGAGTTTGACAGAGATTCCGTTGGAGCAGTGAAACCAGATCCGCCGTCGCCGCTTCTGATGAACAGCTTTGTTGGTAAATACAAAATGAGTAAATACTCATAATAACAAAGTGCAAATGAAAGAAGTATCTAACTTTAATACGGCGAGATATTTGTGTGTCTCGACTTTCACAACAAGGGTCCCACTTGCAACTTTTACATAAAGGCCGGATTAAAAAACTCCGAGCGTCGAGATAACTTTATGGGCCCACCTGGATTTAAGTACTTATGAAGTTGCGAAAATCGCTCGTAATTCATTCGTGTAGTTCACAAACAAACGTGTAGGATGCAAATCCGGGGCTTGGGATGCTGGCTGCGAGTGTAGGTTCACACTTTACCTACTCAGTAAGAGAACTTCAACTGGCAGCGAGACCGGTCAGCTTCTGTCTAGACGGAGATTATGTAAAATTGAATATCGTTTTGCACGTCCTTTTATCGCTATGGCAAATTGGGATTGCGCGCTCTCTCATTACGTTTTGTTTTAATTTAGTGCTTTATGAAGTACAGGATTGAACAATTATAAACATACCATAATTGGCTTTGTTCGTTGGAGTAGGTACATTCCGAATTTACGATAAAAATCATTTAATGAACCTGTCAACAAGATTTAGTTATTACTAGAAAATCCCATTCGCACCCTATAGTACGAGATCCGACCGTAGGATCAAGGGTCTGATCTGTTTTTTGCTTCAAACCATTTTTTCATGAATATTTATAACTAGGAGAATAGATATATCCGAGGGTGCCTATCAAATTTTGGCCGGAAGTATTTTTAATAAAATTATAAAAAAATTTTTTTTGCTAAAGCGTCACGTTCACTTGTTTTTTTAATAAAATCTCGTCTACGTCACGGCAATTTATATAAAGATTCTAAAAAATCACGGGTGCCTTCGCCCATTTGCCCGCACCTCCTCGCAGCCAGTTGTAAACAGGTATGATATTGATACACTTTAGCGTTCATAACGTAGGTACATCTATGAATTATATATCAAATTAAAGCTAATTTTTTTCTATTAATTATCATATATGGGTGCCTAATTAAATTCGGCCGCAAATAAGGGTTGCCGGGAAAAGATGATAAATATTGTAGGTAGAGTGAAAGAGAGTTAGCGGCGCTAACTTGTCGTGAAACATTATAAAACATAAAAAACCAAACAAATTGTTGTTGTTTTATTTATATATCTAAAAATGATTTGATTAATGAACATAAATTAAAATTTATAAAGATGAAGTCGTGTTTTCTGTGTAACGAAAAAAGCAATGTACCTACTCAACTTTGATTGCATCATTCATAAAGTGCTCGCAAATGTTATTGTTTCATAAAAAAATATATATCAAAATCATGACATGAAAATAATGGCTGCCTGCTATTATTTATATTATATATCATCACGCTACGACCAATACGAGCGGAGCAGCAATGAAGAATGTTTCAAAATCGGTAGTTTTTTTTCCTTTTGAGAGCTTCCACTGCGTGCGCTGCGTTAACTAAACTGTTTCCCTTCAATAGTTCTAAAAAAAGTCCGCGACAGCATATATATATATTTATCTTTTAAGGTTGGCACTATAACTTTTTTTATGCTAACCAAATTTGTTCTAACCTCCTGAGACCCAAGGCTAAAGTACGTAACCCACAATTAGGATTGTTACTTTTTATAGCTAGGTACTATCCCAACAAACATTTTAGTGCTAGCGGCAGCCTTTTTTAGAGCTCTTACTGTTATTTAAGGTATATAAGAACTCCGATAGCAACCTTCGACTCTACAGTAGGGTTAGTTATGAATAATTAAACCTTCCAGAGGAATAAGAGTAATAAATAAAAAAAATATAAATCAAGGCGGTAGTATGGAGTTTATCGTAACCATTGTATAACTTATTCTTATAGCTTTTAGTTGCACAAACCTATAAAAGCAATTGTAAGGTGTCTACTAACACTTACTAACGGGTGATGTTCGACTACTGGGGTAGTGAAAGGTCTTGTAACACCTGAAGTCTTACTCTAATAGCTTCAAGAAGTATTAAACACTCTGAGTGATACTTAGGTGTCTACTAACACTTACTATCAACTGGTATTCTTAAAAAGAGTTAGACAAATACTTTATATCACCTAACGAGTTTTGTCGAGTCTTAAGAGTTACTAAGAAAGCTATAAGGATCTAAGAAGTGTTTATTATAAGTCCTATAGAGCTAGATTCTGCAATCCACCTTAGTATCAGTATTTAATCACTACGGGAGGAATAACAGAGATATCAGGATGCTTAAGTAATTAGAACTAAGACGCCATTTAATAAAGATATACCTACTATAAAATTGTGAAAGAAAAACCTTATTGCAATGTTCCTAGTCCAATTATTTACTTACATTGTTCATAATTTTCAATTAAAATATCTTAAGGAGGCTCCAGGAATTGATAAATAAGATAAATAAAGAAAAAAAAAATCTGGCAGTATTTTTTTACATCATTTAATCATCAAAAGTAGTTTATTTTTAGGGCGCTTCAAAAATTAGATGAGAACTAGTATATATTGTTACCGTAAACTTACAGCCGCATGTGATTAAATCCCTATAACACCCAGTAATCTTAAACACTTACCATAATTATTTTATTAAAACGCCATGACATGAATGCGTGCTATAAAATACTATCACTATTGACTCTAACAAGAACGTAAAACTCTGCGAAACAGTTTAAATATTTAGCGCTTTCGGTGAAATTTATTGCTACCAAAAAAGTCATTTAAGTGGTTTCCATAACTTGTTTACTACTTTAGCTTGCAGTTATACCCTGTGTATAGCTTATAAAACACTTGAAGTGGTAGTCACTGCTACTGTAGCACTGTTCTAACTCTTAATAAACACTTATTTATCACTCTCTATAACCATTAAATAGCCTCAAGCTCTCGTACGAACAGGCCCAAATCAGGGTTATAAGAGAGTTACAGAACGCTTTATCACCAAGTTGTTAGTGCCTTTACAGAACCTTGAGTTACAAAAATCCTCTTAAGCAGCTCATGTAGCCCTTATTCTTATTACCAAAATGTTAGTTGGGATGTATTATTAACAAAAAACAAGAGAAAAAAAATCCCCCCCTCCCCCTTTTGGTATAAGGGATGGTATCATAGTAGATACCTTGGGACTGCATCAGTTGCAACAATTTTATGATTTAAATTATTTTTATTTTCAATTTACATCTAAAAATAGCACATTATTCGGAATAAACAATAATAATGTTAAGAAAAGGTACTGAGAAGTGATATAATTAAATAAACAGTTCCTATCGACAAAAAAGCAAAGAAAATCGTAACATTCAGCAACAATTTCCCCGTCAAAAGCCACGCAATTATCCATTTTATTTTCATGACATCCTTTTTCTACCGCAGACATAATACACGTTTGACTAATTAGTTCATCATTTGTAACCTTTAAATTAGATATAAGTTAAATATATCGATTGCGAGGCGTTGTGTCTGCTATACAGAAAACTTTTGTTTCCAATGCCCAGTAAACTTTAATCCGTGGAAGACCAAGCACTCTCATCAGCATTGAACATCCAAAACCTGTCTAAGTTCATCAGGCGTCGTATTTAGATACTTTTCTATCCTTAATACTCTGCAAACATTAATAAATTCGGCCATTACTTCAAATAAACGGTCAACAATATCATGACCAAGGTATTCTGAAGAATTCTTAACAATTACGCTTGGATCGAAGAATACATCCAGATCGTCTTCATGTAGAGTAAAATGGAAGTTTTCGCTGTGTTTCTACCTTGAAAGTATGTTTCGGGATGATTGGAGCTGTATGTGAAAAGATGAAAGAGGTTCGTCGTCCGATTCCTTCCAATTTTCTTCATTAGCAAGATGAAGATTTGGAAATTCCTCACTAACTTCGCCTTCTTGGCATGCTAGGAGGTATCTTTCGCCATCGATGTCTTCTTCTTCCATGTCCGACACATCATAATTGATCTCTTCTATGATGTCTTTTCAGATAGACCTCTAAAAGATACAACCAAATATAAGGCCGAAATGCCCGACGTATCACGTATGATACTCGTAGAAAAATGCAAAATTTAGAAATAATTATCAATCTTTTCTACTAAATTTTTATATTAAAAGTAAAATTATTCTATGTTTTATAAAACAAAACAACAAAAACACTAAAAAAGGAACTAATAATAATATTTTCCTTTATGCGACTTTATCATTGCGGTTGACGCAATTTTTTCAAACTTGCACTGATCGGTAATATTTAAAATATTGACAAGTAACCATTAAACTAAAAATTATTAAACAAAAGAGTGTTTGAGCTAACAGGTGAACGACGAATAAAGTCAGGATTCCGATAGAAGACGCGGAAAAAAATTTCCAAATAAAGTTATCACTGGTGATACCGGGGGTCTCAAGAGGAATAAAGAATTATTTGTGAAGGTGTTTTGTACAAAGATGATATTTATCCTTATCCAAATAAATACGTTCTTCATCACAAATATTTATTTTTAATCGCTCATGAGAGATGTCGCAGTTTTTAAATAACATCGCAGCAAAATAATCATCAAGTACTCCATCACAACACAATATACACGTCGCCACCGTCCACCACCATCTACGTAAATGATATCACGGGTATAAAGTTTGCGATAGCCGAAAGTAACCATTCCACGCAGACGAAGTCCTGGGCAGAAACTACTTCTTAATAAAGTGTCATGATTTTGATATATATATATATTTTATGAAACAATAACATTTGCGAGCACTTTATGAATGATGCATTATCAAAGTTGAGTAGGTACATTGCTTTTTTCGTTACACAGAAAACACGACTTCATCTTTATAAATTTTAATTTATGTTCATTAATCAAATCATTTTTAGATATATAAATAAAACAACAACAATTTGTTTGGTTTTTTATGTTTTATAATGTTTCACGACAAGTTAGCGCCGCTAACTCTCTTTCACTCTACCTACAATATTTATCATCTTTTCCCGGCAACCCTTATTTGCGGCCGAATTTAATTAGGCACCCATATATGATAATTAATAGAAAAAAATTAGCTTTAATTTGATATATAATTCATAGATGTACCTACGTTATGAACGCTAAAGTGTATCAATATCATACCTGTTTACAACTGGCTGCGAGGAGGTGCGGGCAAATGGGCGAAGGCACCCGTGATTTTTTAGAATCTTTATATAAATTGCCGTGACGTAGACGAGATTTTATTAAAAAAACAAGTGAACGTGACGCTTTAGCAAAAAAAATTTTTTTATAATTTTATTAAAAATACTTCCGGCCAAAATTTGATAGGCACCCTCGGATATATCTATTCTCCTAGTTATAAATATTCATGAAAAAATGGTTTGAAGCAAAAAACAGATCAGACCCTTGATCCTACGGTCGGATCTTAGGCTACTAAAACAATGCGAATGTTATAAATAATTGTTGTAACATAAATAATTTAGGTATCGAATTCAATTGCAACGACAGATGGCACATGAATTGATTCAAAGGAGGAAGCATTGTCATTATTAATGACAGTCTCTCCGTGACATACCTACCCTTCGTAAATATTTACAAAAGAATGCCAAAATCCACAGTGCTAATGCTATCTAACGCTTTTTGATCTCCCTCTAAATGGAAATTGCGGAAACTTAATATAAATCGAATAATATAATCTTGTGAAGGGGATGTTTTGGGAGGATAAATCTCAATCGGGGGTGAGGAGAGATCGGCGCGGCGGCCGGCGGTGCAGCGCGCGGGAGGGTCTCAGACGGTGGATACAGGCTCCAGGCCAGGGGAGCTATTCTGTGACGTTAATATCACTAGCGCGACTATGTTTCAATGCGGCCCTATGTTCCGTCCCTTTCGTTAACTAAGCAAAACCTGAGACATCCGCTCCCCGCCGGCTCGTTACCCGACTCACCAAAAACGTTTGTATTAGAGAATTCAGGGGCTGGGCTCGGTCGGCCGGCCATCTGCCGCGCCATAAAATCGATATTATTTAGCAACAACTGATATTAGTCGCGTGTTTTTGTGTTGTTTTGTCCACTATACATCAGCCATGCCTTTCGGCCGTTAACTTAGTGGATATCCATGCATGAATATGTATACTCGCTATATATAGGTCACGAAGTAGGTGGGCAGGGCATATTACTACATCAGTAGGTATAAAACGCAACCTTAAAATAAAGAATCATTATATGATAATATAGGGAGTTAGGGAGGAGTAGCTACAATGTGAACTCATAAGTTTTATTTACTCTACAACCATAACCATGGGTACCTATATACCCCATTTATAATGAACATATCTTACGCATAAATTGATTAAGAATTATATTAAACTCCAAGAAATTTCCTGTCGAATTTTCTGTTCCTATGTTGGGTTCTTTACCAAATTGCTACAGAAACCAACCCTTATGAGAATTTTTAAAACCTTCATCATAAGGGCACCTACAAATGCTACTGACTTGACTAAATCTGATATCATTCGACTTCGAAAGATTAATATGTCGGAATACCTATATCATGCAGGTAAAATAAAATAGATAAATTTATAAGGGCAAAAAAATTCTTAGTTTCTTACAATGGTAATCCATTTTATTTTAAACTAGAAAAAACATATCTTACCACAAATCAATCGAGCCACCATTAGAATATGTACTTATTCCTTAATTTATACCCAAATAACCATTTAGTTACGTTCTCATAATATTACTGTACGGAACTCGGTGGGTAAAACCAACTCGCACTTAGCAGTCTTAATTGAGGGTGTGTTTTTTCCAAGGCCATTTTCATCAATCGAAGTTTCAAAACAATCTTGATCACTTACTTGATGGTACACCATCTCGTAAAGTTGTTTGATTAACTTTGGGAAAGTGAGTCGGATTCAGTCGTGATATGTTAGCGGAATGAGTACCTACCTAAACCCCTCTGCCACTTGAACATGTTGTACATGTGTAAGATAGGAATAAATTCACAAAAATGTACTGTTGTATGTGCAATGATTTGTATTTTTAGAAAGATTGCTTGCGAACTCTGAAATTTGAACAAGAGTTTGTTTAATTTTGTCACGCTTATAAAAACAAAACTTCCGAGAACGTTAAATTCCACTGCGGTGTTGTCGGTAGCCAAGTCAGTGCCCTCTAAGGTATCAATTATATATTATTTAGTCATTTTTTAAGATGGTGGATAAATTATGATTCATGAACGGAAAACAATCTGCATCAATCCCCTGATCTGCGTTTAACAGCGTGACGTCAATGGTCACTTGTAAGAAATAGTGGTATCTACAAATTAACCACGTCTTACGTATTTCCCCAAACTATGTGCGATGAGATGTCGAAGAGGTGAGTCACGAGCGGCGGCGGGAGCGTGCGAGCGCGGGCACCGGGCTACCGGCCGCGCCACCGCGCCACCGCCGCCACCGCCGCCACCGCCGCCGGCGCAGCCTCCAGCCGCGCGCCAACATTCCGCGCGATCGTTGCCTCCCCGCGATCGCAACCGTTCTGATGCAATATTCAACTTTACTGCGTCCTTGCAATGCCGTAATTCATTACAACAAGTTTAATCGCTGTGAAGTCATTTTTATCATTTTCTTCTATACAGGTTATACCGTGTCTTACAACCAAGGCCACTTCAGCGTCCTTAATTACGGCCAGACTGGAGCCTTTGTAGGATTACTATGGGATGTGGTTAAATAGGTTGAGGACGCGATTAGTAGACGAGACATGAAAAAGAAAATTGACTTTATATTCTCCGATGGGGTCTTGCCTTTAATGGCATTGGTTGGCAATTCCAACAAATAACTGGTACGAAAATAACTTCTAGCTAAAGTTTTGCGAGTAAAAAATATGTATCCACACCAATTTGTATGTTGCTTTTATATAACTAAAATATCCAGATCCAGCACACGGAGGGCTCTGTTACTGAGGGTTCTGTATACGATATCTCGGGGAGCGAACGTTCTCGGGGAACTGGCTTGTACCCAGGGAGTGAAGGAGAGTAGTAATTTGGTACTCACTTGAATCTGAGGAAAAGTGTCGTTAATGGTTGGTAGAGTATAGGACTCTACCAACCTATCTATAAGTACCAGAACCTACTAACGTATAATTTACAACGGAGAGTATCGTTGAGTTGACTTACTACTATTAAGTCAAATCTTAGAATTACCAGTGTACATATCCTATAAATTCACCATTTATATTATCATATGTACTTACCAATGTTAACATATACCTCGTTATGTATTGAGTTCAAAACAAATATAGATCTTCTAGAGCATGTTAACGTTATACAAATAAGGTGGCGAGAGTCTGTCATGTTGAGTGGCAAATTGGCGTCGTCTCCGCATTTGTTCCACGCCACCGACGCCGCGGCCGCTTGTCCTATCGTCGTCTGTCGCCAATAGGTGACCGTGCCACATTCAGTCCTCTAATAACATACCAATTCCTATGACATTGCATTGTTATTTTTTCTACATGGAATTTTTACTTTTTCAGGATAATTTACAATAATTTATAGTCGATGGTTTTTTTTTGAAGATTGGATAAAAATCCATGTCACTAATCGAACTAAGTTTTATTTTGACTACTTATGCAATATTCATAAGTTTAGTTTGAATGATCTCTTTCGTAAAATTTTATTATACAATTAACATTAGTCCAAAGGTACCTTTACATTACAGTGTAAATACAAAAATGTAAGTATTTAACTTACTCTGTGTACCTTAGGTATGGGATGGTACCTATTTCTGTTTAATGCTTGGTCTGAACTGCCGTTAGGTTATAAACTCACGCACCAGGGTCACATTCTACTGCAGCGCAGCGCAAGCCAACATCTTACTTTTGTCATTTTTGAGTTTTTAAATCGAAATAGAATATAGGTGTGCTTAATGATATTGGAAAAATTGTATCCACATTTTGCGTACAAAGATTCCTTTGTAGTTAATTCTGCAAAAAAAACGGCAGGATGCGAAGTCGAAGGCGTGTCGACTAGTGTGGCGTCAGCTTAGGGTTGCCGGCTGTGTTAAAAATAAAGATCTGGAATAACCTAAAAATCTTATGTTGTCTTAACTAAGTCCTGTTAATGTAATTAGGTATATATCTTTAAAGCTGCTAGGTATATATATTTCGGAAAGCTGTTGTTTCTATGGATTGTTTACATGCCTATATCAATCGTTAAAATGTATTTTGATTATTTTGTTGTTAAAACGATTATCTATAAGAATAGTTATTCCTGGCAACCCTGTGGCAATGGCGACGATGTTGGGGGCGGTGCGGTGGTGCGGAGCAGCGCAGCGCGGCGCGGGAGGCGAGGCGAGCGAGGCTGCTGCGAGTGTCCGCGGCTGTCAGGCCGGACTAACCCGTCGCTCCAGGTCAGCGCTCCAGCCGGCTATTTATAGAGGTGCCCCTTAAACAGAGTAATTATTCATTGATTAGTACTGCGAGGAATAGGGGATTGCGCTTCTGATAGCCATCGCGCAAACAAGAATCGTCGCTGGCGCCGCGCAACGTCCACTGTTTTCTAACGAGATAGATATATTATCTCCATGTCTTATGCAAATAGAGTGATCCAATAACTCAGTAATGTAATAAAGAATTACATTCTTCTGTTTACGATTCTATATTCATAATAGTAAAGTCGTATTGGAACTAGTATATTCACCGTCATTAATAAGCATTTTTTTCCAAATTGTAGGTTACGTGGGAAAAATAACGCAGAGGAAAAGCTTATGTCTGCAACCCTGTTATGAGAGTTATACCTACAATATGGAATGAAATGTAGGCCTAGTATTGATGATCGGAGCAGATATAGATATTTTAGTTAACATAAAGAACCTCGTAACTATAAATATATACATTTGCAGAGCTAACTGTAAGGTTTACTTAAGATTAAATCTCTACAGGATGTCTACAGCTAAGTTTATGCTATTTTCTTATCAATGCCTGTCAATTAAATATCACTAATGCGATTTCATTAATAACCTAGTTAAATACGTTAATTAAACTATCACAATTAGTGTAGGGTATGTGGCGACATCTATACCCTGAATCTAACAATTATGTCTTACTAATGTTTGTTGTAGTTATACTCTTTATCTATAACTCTTTCATACCTAATGTAAATAAAAACTAGACAGGTAAGGCCCCGGCATTTTGCTATATGTTGTTCATATCATTCTGAGCATTTTACATGCATGTTATTCTAATTAAAAAAGGTGTAAGGAGCTCGGACAATTTTCTGACTGGTTATTTTTCTCTTAGGTATTACAAATAAAGTTGTCCGTTGAATGTTTTTCTACCATTGTGGTTAAGTCGTGTGATATATATAATATAGTAAGTCCGGTGTATCATATGTAAGGTTATTTATTTAATAATATTATATCTATAGTCGGCAGGTTAAAAAAATATCTTTAGGTTGATAATATTTTAAGGAATATTACTGTATTTATACGATTAACTTATAACAAGAGACACAAGACAGGCCTTAACATCTTCTTACAAATGAGAGTATTACCTACAATATTGATGCGAACGTTATTATGTATTATCTAACACACTACAAATGCTGAATGTGTTTAAAAACGATTCAAATAAATTAAATATGCTTAGGTACCTACATTGATTATTATAAATAATTTAAAGCGACTTCCGAACCGGTAGTAGTTTCAGAAGTTTGACCTTCAGACCTTCCATGTTAGACTGATTGAATACTTTGAATCAAATAAAACGGGCCCAGTCTGCGGATTGCTGTGTTTTACTAAACTCACTGCTGTAAAATAAAACGTTTCAAAAACTCAGCCTGCACACAAATATTTCATAATACAACCGACATCCTTAACTCTTATTTGAGTAAATACGGAGTATTTCATGGGGAAGGTTTTAATGTATAATACATCAATTAGGATCCGGTAGGTGGCGCTGGTGGGCAGAACGAAGTCTGCCGGGTCCGCTAGTTAAATATTAAAAAATCATGGTGGCTGTGATTAGGTTTAACGGATATTAATATATTGATTGATAACTTTTCGAATACGTGAATTAATTTTAAACTGCACATAAAGTGCTCACTTGAATATTGTACAGAGTAGGTACTTCCGGTAAGTATATATTAAAACAAGTGTTTCCTTTTTCGTTAAGATAAAATTTATCCAACCTATGGATGAAGCAACATATCAATTTATTACGGTTCGGACACATTCAGGTGCTAAGTCTTTGTGAGTCATATAAAAAAAGAATCCAGTTCTACAACCTGGGCCATTTCGCAAATCGTGAGAATATACCTACCGCGTATTCAGACTATTTATTATGATAAAGAACGCTTCGGAAATAAGGAATCCCGTTACAATAAAGTAGATCACTCCTTTAAAATATTTGGTGGCCAATTAGCACTTAATTATCGAAATAGAAATGTTCTACAAGATTATAGCTACTTTACATAATTATATTAACATATTCGCATAACACGATATAAAACCCATAATAATTCCATTCAAGTAGTGACGCAGAATATTTATGATAAACCTACCTATATTATTATACCTAAATGTGTTTAAATTTAATATACAAACTTTGAAAGGAAGAAAAAATAATATAAAGAAACAGTAATAAGTATATGTACTAACTACCTGAAAGTCTTGACAAGGAAATGAAACTGAAAAATCTCTCGTAACCTACCAGGAAATCAAACCATGGTCTATACGACTGCTGCTACTTTATTAAGTTATCAAGATACTTTAGCATTTTGTTACCTACAATCAGTACGCTATTGTGGGTGAGTTTATATATATCCTAATGAAAGAAAGAAAAGTAAATTGTATATAACATTAAATTGCCAATAATAAATCATAATTATTTAGGAAAGAACACAATAAACAATACCTGTTAGGTATATTCATTGCTTGGAAATGTTTAATTCGCAAAAGTATATCCAATTACATCTCTATAGTCTATACGAAGATCCGTTATATCTACATAGTGTAACTGAATAATCTTTATGAATGATAAATGAGTAGGTATCTACCTCTATTTGCCTTATCATCATCACATGATATTTTTCCGAAAGGAATGATTCAAGCGATACACTGAACTCCTAGGATGTACGTCATTAGTCTTTGGGTAGGTATGTATTTACATTATAATAATCTGAGTTTTTTTAATATGTTGGTAGAGCGATGACTAATAAAGTGCATTATCGAATCAACACTTCCTAATAATTGTTTCAAGTAAAACCTTATGATTTTAACTTTATTTGATTATTATCTTTATAGTTACTTTAACTAAAACTGAAATAAATAATTAGCGTTAAAAACAAGTTAATAAATTTTATGTTTCTGTTCCGGTAATCATATTACTGACTGAGTCTTTAATAGCGCCAGATAAATTGTCCGCTGATTCGGTTGGCGGAGAGTAAATTTGACTTAATTTGGCATTAACGGAACACTCTGCGTATACGTCATTGCCCTCGTCGTTAGGTGGTTCACGGGTTTTTAATTCTACATTTGAAAGTAAACAATGATCGTTTCTCACGGTTATAAAGTGAAATATTTACAAATGAATTTAGACCGTAAAATTGAATTTAATATAGAGGTGGGTGACGTATTCTTGTGTGTGGTGAATTGAATAGAATTGCATAGATGACGAATACACGAATAGCTAGTGAGAAGCGGAGTTCGAACACCTATCACGTTTTATAAAGGCATCAGTGAACGATTCCCAAGCTTGACCGGTTTTATAATCGGGAAATTCGTGGAAGGTTTGCGCAAACGGCTCATTCTCGTGTGCTGACTCCTCCACCCTTGTAGGTACACGTTCCGAATATTATCTTTTTTCACACAATAAGGAAAAGTTATTAGTAAAATTATATGATTTTTTACTGTACTGAAATACACATAAGACAAAGAAAGAGATACGAAGAGATTGAAAGAAGGTAATTGTTACCTTTAGTTAAGGAATAACCTATGTTAGACTTTGAACAGTGATATGAGAGTATTTAAATAAACAAACTGGAAGAATCTACAGACGCCGAATATGTTTCCATACAAATTAGAACCTGTAACTATGTATAGACTCCAGATATATTAAACACGACACGATATTTTATCCACTTAACAAACTGACTGACATGTTAGACAGTCACCAAGGGAACAGTAAGAGTTCCTAAGTTCTTTGAATATTTTTTCTGATGCTACTAAATGGCACAATACCAATTTTAACGATGGCTGATAGTTATTGTATATGGTAACGTTATAGTGCAGTCTCGTGTATGTTGATTAAAATTAGTTCACGTCTAACTCAGCCAATATTTATATAGAAATCAATAAATTGCTAATAATAGACCGGTATTAAGTTTTAGGCAGCGGGATACGATGCAGTTCGGCGGGTGTGCGGTCTGGGGTGGACAAAATCAATAGTCCCTACCTACGAATAGCTACCACTACATCCGTGAAATCTGCACACATCGCGATTCTTTATTCGGCTTGTATCCGCCCCCGCGCTCGAATATTGTCTTTGGAGCAGGTGGCGCCTACGACGAACATCCCTCGGGTTATGTTATAAGCTCATAAAGAATGAACTATAATACGTAATATGAAGAAATGATTATAAGTAATAAGACCTAAAGTCGTTAGCGGAAATCAGCTGATTCGGCGATTGGTGAAGATTCTAGGCTATGTATCTATATGTCGTGTATGTTTATCTAATTGGATCATATTTTATGTCACAGGTCTTTTACGGACTTATGTCCTACCAACAAATCAGATGGAACGTAGACTTCTATGTTATAGAGACTGAAAAACAGGCAGATGGTCCGTGTGATATCAATTATTGGTAATTGGTATTTGGTCGCCTATAGACATTAAATGTCTGATGTATTGTAAGTTTTGCAATACAAACGTTATCACTAATGCGCGGTCAACTCAGTATGACATATGCAATTATTAAGTCCCAAAAATCGGTATTAACTGTCCACATCAGTGGTATTGTCTACTGATGTAGAAGTGTTAATAGGGGTGGTGGTTGTAAAAAATAAGGAAATAAATAAACAAAAAATAAACTCTTTTATTCAAGTAAAATCTGTGAATCATAAATGTCTTGGAAACTATATTCTTAATATGTTGGTTGGAATAGAATTTATGAAACAAATAGTTAAGATTCACGTTGATACAATCTTATAAATTAAACATATTTGTCTAGGTGTCCATTCGCTCTTGATTAAGCTCACAGATTAAGATATGCACACGATATAACCCTGCAAGAGATACGGACAACTAAAGCACACTTAAACGGTCAACTATCAATCATATTTCCGCTACAGTTAAGTCTTAAAAAAATGTATGTCACATTGCGGATGCCAAGAAAATACCCTAATAATAAATTAGCATAGTAATGTTTGCAGCCGTTATGTTAGGATTGAGTCCGCTTTAATTAATATAAAAAACCGGCGGCGCCTGCGAGTGTCACTGGCCTTAGTCGACGTAATAGGATTATAAACATTACATGCAGGCATACTGATTGTTTCAGGTAAACAAATTATAGTATAGTTTGTAGTATTTAGTTAACTATATGTTTTTAAGTATGTAGACCATTCATAGTTTTGTGGAGCTTAAATACAAACATTGTTTATCGTAAAACATTTAAAACACACATAACATAAAGTGCACAAATATGAGGCTCTATTAAAATTCATGAAGTAAAAGTGAAAGCTTTTGTATTACTATGAATGAATGAATGCTGACACTTAAAGCGTAAGTTAGTAAGCAAGTCCCATTTATTAGTACTGACGTGACGTTACAGAGTTTCAATGAGCATAATTTGCAAACTCTGTGTTCATAAAAGCATTGTAACGAACAAATCTTCATTATAAACGTTTGAAGTAAATATTGATTTGATACTGGAAACTAGTCCTATAATAATTGACCAACCAACAAAATAAAGTAGATAATGTATTAAAAACCTATTGGTTACCAATCGTGTGAGGTACCTATATGAGGTACCTAGAGCACGACCCGATACCTACGGTATGGTCGTTTTAGCGTGACGATTATATTTATGAGATCGACGTGATATAGGCTCAAAACATTAAAATATTCGAGGTCCTTAAGCAACACAAGAGTGCCTCCTCTGTACATTATTTTTCAAAAAGTTATGACTATGCACTTTATTCGGTATAGGCTTTAAAAATATCGAGTAGAGTGTATTGAGTTTTATATAAGTATCTAACTAGCTTTTGCCCGAAGCTTCACAAGCGTGAAGTTAATAGAATAAATGCATACCTACTTAGGTTAACCGGAGTGGTTAAGTCAGCAGTTGCACAGCGCCATCTAGCGGGTAATATATGTAAATGTAACCAATATCTAAAAAAATATCCCTCACCCATGCATGAACTCCGATATTAAATCTTAAGCCACTGTTAGTATTGTTGCTTTCACAGAACGTACTTTGTACAGTACATACAATACTGTACAAACCATAACTCTTATTGCGCTTGGGTATCTTAGTCGGTTAAGTACCAACTGAATTTTAAAGTTGACCATTTTAAAGACCAAAATTTATAGACATTTATTATACTCTCGATGTTATGAAGTATGTAACAGAACATTTTTTCGCTGTGAAAATAAATATGCTGAAACATTTTTTACACATAACCAATTAATATTACAAACTAAGCAGAGCTTATACTATGGTAACTGATATATTATTATTATTAATACTACTTTTAAATACTTATATAACTAGATATTTACATCCAGACACGTTCATGAATACAAATGTTTGTCCTGGGTTTGGGTGGGTTCAAACCTACGAAAAATACTAGTTCTCATAATCAAGATGTACCCACCCTTTGAGCAAATGTTTGGTAAACAACTGTTGACTTAAGTAGGTCTTGCGCATTCTATTCTCGGCCTTGATATGTAGGTATATTACAATTGTGACAAGAAAATCAGCAATTTTCCGATTCAATTCCGGTCGCCCACCTGCCCTATAAGTACGATGCCCAAAAGAATATGAATAGGTAAAAATATTGTCAAAATATAATAGGTAAGTACTTAATACTTATCTAGTTATATCATTTAGAATACAACAAACTGAATACATCTGCGAAAAGTCGGAACAGATAAACAAAACACTATTTTCTATAATTTTGCAGTTATAATTGCCCACCTTTTTTATGTTTAATTTAAAACTGCATAATACAAGACCAAGTTAAGAGTAATTGACGTGTTCATGCCGTGTCGAATCGTCAATGCATGTGGGATACGTGGAGTCTCCTTTCATTGCGGCGGATCAGGCAGGACTCATTATCGTTATTAGCCAATTCAGGGTTATCTTTTTGATTTACTCTTATTCGGACGTTTGAGTATTAAGATCTTTCCATGATAAAGTTATCGAACAACTTTTTTTTCTCGTAATTTTTCTTGTAGGACTTATTTGCTAAAAACCTATCTACTTAATCAATTCTACTTAAATTTATTCAACCAGTGATCCTATTATATTGTTGGTTCGTTTAATTAATTACACCCTAATCATTTAACATAATACAAACATTTAATCAGTGCTTTAAAAGCAATAGCATTCACTGTGACATAATGTGTGGTAGCTGTTTTCGTATTATTATTTATACGTAACATGCGCATCTATTACGGAAGGAGTCACGACAGTGCGGGTGAGAATTTTGCTAATTGGCTGTATCTCATAGATAAGCAATAAAATCAATGGGGAGGACACCGGCTGCATCTTCAATTTATGCCGATGTGGATTCGCAATGCGTCGGGGTCCGACGCCAGCCCCCGCCACCGGACCTCATATTTATACGCTAAAGCGGGCGCCGCAAAGAGTTCAAACGTGCGTCGGGCGCTCGGAACAGTAGACGATCGAGAGAATCGCAACGCGTGGGTAGAACCCAGAGACGAGGGCGAGTGCAGTGTGCAGTGCGTGCGGGTCGTGTCGTGTGTCGCTGAAAGCTCGCGCCGCGAAGCCTTCGAGAGCGTCGTTGAGCGGCGGCATCGCGCGAGCGCCCGCCTCGCCTCAGTGCCGGCCCGGCCGCGCCGTAAGCACCACGCTCCGGCAACGACACGATCTAACTGTTAACTACTGGACACTGATACACACACTGTATCAACATCTTTGCATATTACTCTACCGGCCGTCTAAGTGATCGCGAACATTGTCAACGCAAGACTGTGGTGAGTAAACATTTTCATGAAAAAATAACATTATTTATTAAAAGCTCTTAATTTTAATTAAACTTTAAGAATATTAAATGTTTAAATAAGTAAATAAGTAGACGATGTTTTTCGAAATATATAGGAACCAGACATAATGTAAGGAACTGAGAACGTATCTGTGGAGGCGCACTTTAGCGAAGCGTCTGAAAATGCCGGTCAGTGAGCTTTTCCGCTGTAGCTGATAATTGCGTTATTTATACTCTCCGCAATAATTCTGTTCGTAATATGAGATTTTATTTGACTTTTATTTTTATAATTAGATGGACCTGCGGTATTGTTTAAACAAATTTCATTTTGGGCGGTAAATATTTATTAATTATCTTATTGATGCGATTATTTTAATTGAAGGAGTCACCTATCTAAAACAAAAGAACTTTCTTTGCACAGCTTTGAGCCGTACCTATAGTTTTTAAGGCACTATTTTGATTTATTCATTCATCACGAGTTTTCATCTAAAGATTTATATCAGTAGATTACTTTAAAAAAAAAACATTTTATGTATCACAAAATTGATTAGATTTAATCAATTGATTTTTAATATTTCATTAATTGACAAATAATTAAATAGCCCATTTAAAGATTCAATAAAGTCTTAACATACATAACTACCTATAGAGTAGGTAAGCAAATTGCTTACCTACTCTACTCTGCTTAAAGCAATACAATGTGTTGCGCGAGGAAGCCGATCTAGCCGCGTGCCTCGCCAGCGAGTGTGGCGGATTCAATATTTCACACTCACCACCACTAATCATTCATGATTGTACTTACAAAGTAGATTGAAATCAAATCAACCAATCAATGTATTACCTACTCAAAATATTTCTCGCTAACACCACTTAATCTGCAAAATGTATTCAATGTCATTGAACGGAGGAAAATTACCAACTTCTTTATTACACGGTCCAAAAAATAAGGCTCTTTGTCTCATTTCGGCGACTCGATTTTTTTCCTGATTTAAGTCTCAGGTAGGTATCAAACATCGGAAGTATTCAAATACCTGGAAGCAACAGACAAAGAATGAATGTTAAAACAAATTTGTGTTGTAATATTTATAAATTATGATTTGCACTTAAATATATGTAAATTATTTTTGATGTTGGTAATTTACTTAGGTACTTACTGATAAAAAGGTTAAGTAATCCGAGTATTCACAATTATAAGAATCTTTTATAAGGTATAAATAACTCGATTTCTCAATAAAAATCAAGAATATAAACTTAAAAACAGAATATCATCATATTATTTTTGTAGAATCTCTTAATGCTCCTATAAAACATCATTTATTATGTTTTATTTTACAAACAATTATCTGATATTAAAAATTACAACTACATAAAAAATAGTATGTAATGCTTAGATGTAATAAAACATTTTTTGTTTAGAAAATATAAGTATTTTCTTATTAATGTCGATAATACGGTTAAAATATTGCCATATAATTTAAAATTTATTTCAAATTGAGGTATGCACTTGTCTATGTAAGAAGTATTTGTTTACAACAATTATGCCAACAGTTACTAGTGCCATATTTTGTCAAGTTGAATTTCACACTTAAATCGTAGTTAGATTGAAAAACGTCTCTTTTCAGTTACTTTGACACTCGTCAAATATTTTATGATTGAAATGTGGGTCTTCGATCTGTGACAATTCTCTCAACGATTAGTTTGACAAAAAAAAAATTTCTAAGCTAATAATATGAATACACCAAAAAAATATTACATTTATATTTAACAAATTGTACAAGTATCAAGTAAATCCTAGCAATTCGTACACTCTTTATACTGGTTTAAGAATTCGCTAAATCTGCGTAAATCAAGCATTTTATCTTAATCATAAATTCCCTGAACTTTATAAGTCGTTTCGTGCCTTTTATTTTACTTCTTTTATATGCATTGCGGGATCCGAAAAGTTTTATATTTCGTCGAGATTCCCGGGGGACAGAAAATGTATCGCTACAAAAGACGGTTTATATATTTAGTGGGCAGTTAAATATATTTTTTTCAGAAATAGTATAAGTAATAACAATGTAACATAAATATACCAAGTAAAAAAATATTATTACAGTTTTTATTTTGACTAAAATTTTAGTAAAAGACGCGTATCGCTGATTGGAAATAACTGATTTGCTTTTTGTGTTCTGTATGTAATCTGGTACATAATCACGGTTCGCATGTTATCGGTAAATATGTGGCTCCTGGCTTTCATACAATTAAAAGAGCTGTTCATGCTCTGATCATGCTTATTCACCTTAAGCTTTTTGGTGAAAGAGATTCGCAAGAAGCCAATGATTTAGTCAGTGGGATAAGGCTGACCTCATGCCATTCCTCAGGAATAAGTGAAGCCAGTAGGACATTCTCGACTTGTTAAAAGAGATGGATCTGGATTTTATTTTAATTATTTACTCATTGAAAATTTTGAGCTTCACTATCATGATATTTTCTATCATAAATCATGTTAAAAAAACAGTCGAAAGGTCAAGTTGTGATACAGTTACAATAATTATAGTGCAATTACCGCGTGCAGCTTTTCGTAATTGCTATTATTATATTTTTGGGAACCACTCTGTAAATGTAATGTTTACTGTGATCGAGAACCATTCAGGATTTCCGTGGTAATTTGCACGCAATTATTTCGGTACTACATATTTACAGGATAATTTTCTCATAATACGGCATCTTCGTTGCATCTTTTTAAAGTAACAATAACCCGGGTCTCGTATGTCCTTCTCCGCACTATCATTAGCATTATGGTGCAAAAATTGAGGCGTTCCGTTACGTCGTGTAGAAAAGGGAGAACAATTTTATAAACTCACATTTATAAAATTAGAAAGATAGGGTAAAAGAGGAGTGCGAATCGTGTCGGCTTCGGTTCAGTTGATTGCGCAGCCCAAGTGGAGGTCCGTACCGCGCCGCGCCGCGCCGCGCCTGCCGCACCCGTCGAGTTCAAGTGCAGGGTGAAGGTTCCGTGGACGCCTGCCCGCCGCTGCCGCCGCGCCGCCACCGCCGCCGCCGCCCGTCATTCCGTCCGCGGTACTAGTTACTACATGCGCCCTTACATTAAATTTAACCCTAACATCTGAGATTCAGTGTATACTCTTAATGTTGTCTATTTAAAGAAATATATAGTTTCGCTTAATATTATCAAACAAAATATGACATTCGGTGCGTCAATTTAACTAGGAAAGATAAGTCAATATTAATATTTAATTTCAACAATTTATGTCCTAGTTATTAGATTTCTATTGAATGTAATTCATAAAATATTTTTATATTTAAAGATTTCAAGTAGGATATTGGCGTCTTTTATTTACTAAATCTCTGAATTTTTTACTGACTTTTCAAAGAGTCCATCTCATTAATAAGCTATATATAAGTGTCCCCAGATCATGCCTAAAGGAGCTAGTTGTTAGTCGTTATCTACCTACAACAAATACATATATATGTTGAACATTTACTTATAAATGATATCATTATCTTTAAATAAATCAAGTAAACTTTATTCGTCTTCACATCAGTTAGCACAAAGTGACAGACACATTTTAAATAAAAAGTAAATGGTAGTAATCATTGATGATGGTCTAGCAAGGTCGGCGAGCTTCCGATTCTTTTGTTTTAAGTGTTTCGCACTTAGAGCCCGGAAATACGCTTAGTTGACGGGAGCTAAATGGCTGGATGACGCTCCACCTTCAAGTAAACCTAGTGGCCATGATGTTAACTTAGGTTTTTTGTCAAAAAAAAAGTAACAATGCAAATGCCAACATTTCTTGGACATGGGTTTTTAAGGAAGATACGTTACGCTATTCACAGCCGGTTTACCTTAAATTTTTAAGCACGCGATACCAGTCTAACCGAATCGCGTTACGGTTTTAAAGTGAGTCAGTGGAATAAATGACGTACGGTAATTTCTGTCATCCGTGCCGAGACATAGCCAACATATAAATGGCAGCTATAAAATTAAGCGTCCTTAAAGTTTAAGCGTCTCGAGTGACTCCAGTGACTCCGCATTAATGAAAGCGCGTCAATATGCGCGCGCGCAGTCCCGGCGTGACAGAATGCGCTCGCGTCGTTCACCGCGGCCGGCGCTGCGTGCCACGCGCCGCCCCGCGCCGCGCCGCGCCGCCGTCGCGCCGTTTCCTGAGAAAATGGCAACTTATGGGGAACTGAATCTGGGCCTCACAGGTGCCATTGACCCGCGTAACCTGCCGCACTAGACGCACATGTGTTGCCATTCACATTTAATATTTACCCACATACATACCACCACCTTATATGGGGTTATAGAATCGTATGAATCGAAAGCCACAATAGCCTAGTATGGTCATTGGATTTAATAGCAACTGTGGTGAATCAATCAAATAAAAGTCATCTGTTTTCTATATATAATAGAATAGGCTTTCATCTGACCTCAATTCCACCATGGTAAGTGATGATGTGACCAGAGGTGGCGAGCAAACAAATCTTCTCTCAAAGTCAGGCTCTCAAGTGCAGCTACCGGAATACACCGTTATGTTCTTGGCGACCGAAATTTGGGGCAGTAACTATGCGATTATACTATACCTTTCCAATGAGATATTGTTTCCTTTAATACTATTTGATATCCTTACGAAGTTACCCTTTAAGTTTAGTTCACTTGCAAGAAGAAGTTCATGTTCGATTCAGATGCAGTCATGGTAATTTGACGATATCACGTTGAAATATCTCGTTTTCGCTGTCAATATGAAATAGAATTTGATTTGTTACATTAATTAATTACCAGAAATATATTATAATTGTTATAGTATTCTCCCCTAAGCTGCCTATGTGTAAGATCCAAATTTTCATAAAATATCATACAATATTTTCATTTGACATCATATTTATTTTTAGGTTCAAAATATCCTAAATCAGTGAATACACTCAGTAGCAAATTCGCCAAACAACATTAAGTAGATATAAAGTAAGACGGGATCGTGCGCCAGTGCGGTAGTTTTGAAAATGATATCGAACGAATCGAGCTGTGAGTGCAGTGCGTCTGCGCAGCGTCCGTCGGTGTAGGAGCCGAAACCGTTACCGGACGACAAAATGTCGCAAAAAAGCTCGTAAACCGTTTCTGTTTCACTTGTTATATTGTAATTTCGTGACGTGACTTTGATTTCATGGTATATTTAATAAGGTAAAGGAGCAACAAAAGACATTTTCGCCTACAATTATGTAACAAAGCGTTCGATTCGCCGTAACTCAATAAAGAGGTAATGACCCTTCAATTTACAAATCCGAAAATAATCGTGAATAGTTTGTTCTAATTTAATAAGAAGTACCAAACATTTATAGTGTTACATTATGGTTTTTCTTTTATGAATACTTATACACTCCTATACATGTCTATGACCTATGGAACTAGGTACATACAGTCCCAAAGAGACAAGAATTCACGTGTTATGTTGGCGAACAATGAAAATGTATTGTTTTACGGCATGATGGTTATTGGTCCCCGATGTACAGAACAGTCGCAAGTGTAAGAAACCTCGCGACGGGTCGCCGCCTGAATATCAATATCAGAATATAGCCAAGTTGCGATGCCGGTCACAATGACCGATAAAAGAGAAACACACGAATATGGCCCTACGTGGAGTTCGTTTAAAATTCACATTCAATAGCAATAGGCCGCTAGGTGCTCGGTACCACCAAATGGAATGTAGGTTATGATGTTATTTAGCTCGAGTTTTTTGCCGATCTAAGTTTTTATTAAGCACAATAGGTAATAGTTATCTCCTTTCGTGTCAATCAGAATCGTATAAGGCGTGAAAGTACTGACGTCAATGTGCCAAATCTTCTTCTATTATATTACCATTGGCTATTTCACTGAGTTAATTATGTAGAGACCTCCGTGAGAATAACATTTTCTAACTATTTTACTTTTCGATTGATATTCTAAATTAAATTGTGGCAGGAAAATTCATTACTTCATTTGCTCGATGGAATAGAATTGCTACATTAGGCTCAGTAGATAATGTGGCCATAAACTTTATGGGATCATTTTAGGAGCACCGAGCAAATGCAATAACATTAAGGTGCGTCGAAATGATTGCGAAATTCTAACAATGAGTGTAATACGAATATATTAGCCTTTCCTTTATTTTCTCATCGATGGTTAGATAGGTACTTACGTATATTTCGCGTTTACGATCTTTTATGTTAGACTAGTTCAAAGTCTCAGATACAAGCACAAAATTTATGAGCAAGTCAACATTTATCGCTATGCCTCGAGTGCATGACGGCCGCGGCGGCGCGACGGCGGCGGTTGCTATTCATTCACCATCTATTCACCCCTAGTACCGTGGCTGTTCGGAACCCATTGCAGTGCCCACGCTCATGGCACCCACACTCTAAATAACAAGACAAATAGACATGTCCACTTTACCATTTACCGAGTAAAAATTCTCATGTTCTGTTTGAATAGGTCTTTTACCAATTAGTATTTGTACCGATATATAACGTTTACCTTAGTTAAGGTTTGTCTGTTGTACTCACTGCACACTTTGAGAAGTCCCCGACACCCCTGGCTTCGGGTCGAACGTGAAGTGTGAGAGAATAAGGACTCTACCAAGCTATTAACAATCCATTGTTTGTGTTCAAATACCAGCCGTTTTGAGCTTTTATGTGGGCAATTAAAGGTTTTGACGCGCGTAACGTAACGTAGAAACTCACTGGACATTATGACTTAGTAATTATTTTCTGATCCGACATCGACACATAGGTAATTAACGACTTATAGAAAAATGGTTGTCCATTGAAATCCTTATTGTCGATTCCCTCCAAACGAGTAAACAGTTTGCCCATTTCATGACAATAATAAGGTTATATTGTAGGTTTCATCAGTTTGTATTATTATTAACAGAATAACGGTGCTTATAACACAAAGTCACATCGTAAATCCTGTGTACATCGTGCTGAAGCTCTGACAGTTCACTCACTGTTCGCAAAACAAGTACGAATCTTAATGACGCAATTAAAAGTGTTGTCTACATTTTAAGTTAATAAAAAGGCTCGGGCAGCAGTTCATACTGTCCAGGTTGTTTTATCGTGCGGAACGTGCGATGTCATTGTCCTACGAGTTGGTAAGGCGCATGCACCTCCGAGCTCCGCGTTGTTCCGCACTGCGCCCGCGCCACCAACGTTGACTCGCGTTTTGGCTCGGCCAAGCCACACAAGGGCCCCGATACTTCTTCGACATTTATTGAAAAACATGACTAATAAAATGTTTTGTTTTTCGGTGAATGACAAATTTAACGTTTATGTCGAAGTCGCGAGAATTAGGCCCCAGGGTGGACTCGCCTCAGATCGCCCGCGCCGTCGCTGTCAGAATCTCTGCACGAATTCTATACTAAATATATAATAATAAAATACGAATAAAATATTTTTTGCACTAGCATTACTTTATAGAGTTAACGAATTAAATATCTTTCTTAAGTAATGCCAAATAGTGACTAGTACTTATTACTAGGTATAGTACCTACGTCTAAATCTCATCTTACACATTATGATTATTTCATAGGTTTCCTCTCACGCAATTACCTCAATAAACTATGGCAGATATGTCTTAATTTTTTTCGTTTTGCTGTTTTTATCAGGTCTCAAGAAAGAAAGGGATTCTCTAGGGAAATGATCACTATACAGCGTAGTATCCATTTTCTTACTCACAAATGTTTGTAATTTGTTTTGGAATAGCCATTATTGTCAGTGATAGTGTGTGATTTGTTGTATTAAGTATTTGTGTTGTTGAAACGATGTCGTGTATGAGTTAATAATCAAATGCAAAGGATATGAACGGTGTACAAATTGATGATCATTAAGCTATAAATATTAACTTATGATACTTCCTGATTCGTGGCGCTTCCCTGAATTGCTCTCAACCATTCGTGCGCCGACATCTTCACCTTGAAAGAGCATAGGCATTTTTTCTGGTCTGTTTTTTCCATACCAATAATGATAATTTTCAGAAGTATTCATTCAATATCTTGCTGCTAGAGCTAATCACGACCGTTGCTGTTCTTATAACGTTTAAAAAAAACTCGCCTGATGGCGGTTATGGAATTTTGATAACTATAGGACTGACGTAATCCTTTATCCGCTTCCTTACTTTGATCTTTACAAAACAAGAATTATATAAAATGCTTTAACGTGTTTAATTTTATTTTTAAGTCGAGAATTATATAGGTACAGTTTTTATTAATTCCCGGAATAGAAATCGAAATAGGTACTAACGTTTATGATTTCTTTAATTTATCTATCTTCTTTACATATAAATAACAATGAAAGCCGTGCGTTCCTAAACAATTGGTCGTGAGTAAACTTTGTCTTCTGAGGACGCACGCGAAGGTTTCTTTTCTAAATCTATAATAAATAAGAATGTAACATTAGACGTACATTGTATCGCATGCCGTGTACAGCTACTGCTTAATATATCTATGACGTCAACCGTGAAAACGTCAAAAGGTCAATTAGTTGCGAAATGAGATGGACAGCCGTAGCCGTAGCGATAAGAGAAATTGTGTAGTCAATCAATTTAAACGTAATGCATATCTCGCTTTGTCGTATTTAAGTATTTTTTTAAACACCTTAATAACGGAGGATATAAATCTCAAGTATATAGGAGGCGTTACATAAATTGATAGATGTACTATTAACATTATTATTAACATTATCCAAGTAGGTAGGTACATGAGCTCAAGTAAAATTACTTCTTTCTTTAAGTACACTTAAAATCAACATGCCGTAACGTGATTCGCATTCATATTATCACATTAACTAAGAAACGATAAATACGTAGGTATAGGTATATATAATATATAACGAATAATTGTTGATAGAAGCTTATTAATTAACTTTGAATTTTGTATTATTATTCCTAATAGATACCTACCAGTAACACAAATTGGACTTTTTCAGTGATTTATGTGAGTGTAATAAGCCATTACTCATATTTATTTAAGAGTCCGTTACGTAATAAAAGTACTAACATAAGCTTAGGTCCATCGTTTCAATAAGTGGATATTAAAAATATTACCTTAACGGCACAAAATCACCATCAATATGCGTTATATTGCATAAGTAAAACAAGTCAATTTCCTGCCTCAGACTCTCCTTTCATGATTATTGCACACTAAACTGTACATTCTGGTTTGAATCTTCGTTTATTTTATGTGAACTTTTATTTTATGGGTTTTCAGAATATGATTTCTTAAAGGGGCAATTGGATTTGAAGGGGCCACAACGTAGTATCGTGCATATAATTGGAAAGATTATTATTATTTTATATGAGAGAATTACTTTTTAACTATTACTTATTCATTTAGTACCTATACGTTATGAGTGATTTTGAATTAGCCTCGATAACCTTTCTGTATAACTCGAGTTCATGGTATACGATGCCTAGCGGCATGGCGGCATGGCGGCATGCGGCAGTGGAACGCCTGACAGTAATCGGCGAGTATGCACAATACTCGCCGGCCGGCGGTCTCGGGGCGCGGTCACTGTACCAATTTTATATATTCTCATTCTTTTGTTTCCATTCTTTTGTCAACCTGTCGTTCAAGGTGTAAACGTTCACAAAGCAACATACGAGTATACCTACATATTTTATAATATGATGATTGTCGCAGTCATTGATATTACAATCGAATTCTTCATATGATACTGCTGAGATCCAAAGTTACCTAAGTATATATTTTTTCTCTATAAGTAGACAAACATGTAGGTACATACCGGAGTGAACTCACTAACTGGCGTCAGCTGAAAAACAGTTCTGCTGACACAATGTATAGTTATTAAGCCGAGGTGTTTATAGACTACATGATTATGTCCGCAATGTACCTGCCTAATTTAGAATTTTCTATTCAAATAGCTAAACAGTTTATATAATGTACCTATCTAAAATTACACATTATTCGCATAGGTACCTACCGATTGAATAACTCTTATCCCACAAGACTCAAGTCGTGGGAACAATCCAGAGAATATTTACTCAATATCGATTATCTCGACAGTGAGTATGAAAAGAAAAGCGACGTTGACGTAGTGTTGGCGTCGCGGCCCTCGCGAGCGCAGCGCTGGGTGCGCGGGCGCGGCCGGTCGCCGCCATTGTGACTCCGACTTACTAAATCAATATTTGCGCAGATGTCGGCCCAAGAGCATGCTATGCTTGTAGCGACCTAAAATTCATACAGCTTATATGGCAATGTTAGCGGTAAATTTTCTCGGCAGCTACTTGTAATCCTTCAAATGTGGGTCGTCGTTGCACGCACAAGTTGACCCCGGCCGTGCTGTGCTGAAGGGTAATCCATTCAAATCGACGAGGGATCTCAACAGCTTTTATACTTGCGATAAACTTCATGAATAAGCTTGCATTGTAAATGTTGAAGATTTTGCAGTTATAGACGTAGGACTTTTTAGTTTAGGACTTACCTATTCACATGTAAGCATTAAATTTTCAAATAACTTAAACAGAAATAAAAATTTGCAAAAATGTTCACAAATTTGCTCCAGCTTAGCTTCAAGATAATGCACTGATAATAATAATCTTAAGCGTTATGAACTAAAAGCTAATTGATGTACGACCAAAGATCGCTATAATCATCCGTAGGAATATTTAAAGTTTTCAAACATGTACATTGCACAAGTTTTATAATGCACTAAATATTACGCCGTGGATTGAAAATAGAATTTATACCTTTCGCTATATAACTTTAAATTAGAATAAAGTTAGAGCTTATCTAGATAATGATGGTTACAAGGTGCATCGTTAAGTCATCACACTATACTATGATATAGGTAAACTCGTAATTGGTGCCTCGGTTACACACCACTCATCCACATGTATTGTATCCTACAATTATTACTCAAGAGCGCTCCGTCTGTAGTCCACATTGCTCAGGGGTGAGGAACTTCCCCTCGTGCTCAGCACTTCACTTGCACATTCTTTAAGTACAACTTTTTTGTTCCGCTATGGTTGGCTTGCAAGTGAAAACGAAGAGCATAATTTTCCAAACATTGACCACGATTCTCATGTAATATGATAATGTGGCATATAAATATTTCATGGTTAAGACTGTTATTGTTTTTGCGCCACTCTGACTACGGTCGATTCATTTATAAACATGTAAATAAATTGATGTACTCTCACTTTATTGTTACCTATTGAGCTTTTTAAAGCACTATTAGGGGGTAGCAAAGTTATTTCCTGTTGTATAAAATAATATCCAATATAACAAACGATGTATAGGACGAAGATGACGGGAGGGGGGGGAGCGTTCGCTTAATCACTTATACTCTCTGGAAGATACCCATAAATATATTCATTTCAATACTTCAAAGACAACCATATAAAATAAAAACTATTTGCAATAATTTCCTTGGAAGTAATGTTTCAAGCAGTAAAATAGTTAACGGAAACCGCCTGAAGAATTGACCCTACTACGTGCCTGCGCTCGAACGTTTAAAGGTAAACTCTGACGTTTGTTTGTAAGTAAGTACTTGCCATTCATTCCTTACATAGAGATATGGCCGGTAATGACTAGCCACTCGGTTAGCAATCGGCCAGACGCTCGTAAACAGTGTTCAACACGAAGCTTTCGAACATGGCTGCGAATGCAAGTCAATAGACATCACGCCGAGGGCGCTCACTTCCTGGTCACTTTAACTGTTACCATAACAAAATAGAACCCACACACGTCTCTACGACAATCACAAAAGATTCACTATCGGATTCAATTTAATTTTACACCGAAGGGGTCTCAAAAGTTACGGATTTAGTCTGCAATGAGATATTGATGGTTATGCTTCGTACTTACGTGTATTAGGGTGCAAAAGTAGCACGGGTCAGTGGTCGCCCTAATAGTTTCAGTCAAGTGCGACTGCGTTCAACAGGGTGGCCTGAGATGCAGGGGCGGCCCACACGCGACACTTCATATCTCACAATTCTCATCTAAGGGTTGTTTTAATTGCACAAACTCCATTTGATACATGAATAATGTCAATGTGAACTCCATCAATAAAGTCTAAGAATGCCAGTAATACAGAGCATTATTATAATAGCAATAATTACACAAGTAAATGTATATCCATAATAATACAGTTATTATAGGAACAATAGGGAACAATGTATCTCATATCGTGGGAGGTGTCTAACAAAAATCGAGTGCCACTGCCGCCCCGGTGCAGTGCAATGCAGCAGGTATAGGTACGAGAAGGCAGAAGCTAATAGACGAGGCAAGTGCTGACGCGTGGTTGCGCTGCGCGGTGGCGCGGCGGCGCGGCGGCGCGGTGGCGATGGCGCGGGGGCAACGCTCATCGTGTGAGCGACGCGGCCGCGGACCAACAATCGCGAATTCAACGTGTGCCTAGCAACAGCCACTCACACTAACGGTGGCTTTCTTCAAGCACACAGACATAGAATGCACTCGAGCTTAAAGCTTTGATGGGCTTTGTGACATTCAAACCGGCTTCCTATGAAGTAAAATTTCAAGAATGCACGCTTGCTAATTTTCAGAGACACGTTCTTATTTATGTCACGCATTTCAATAGGTAGACTGTTGGCGAAATGCGTACAAAATTCTAATGATTAAAAAAACGCCAAATATACGTGTCTACTTGTCGCATAGATCGAATCGAAATCACGAAATAGCATGGAAATAAGATAATTCGTAAGAATGCTCGAGTGGAATGCTAACATGGTGTAACGGTGATGAGGACGTCTAGAGCGGATTTACCTAAATTATTCGGTCTTCGTTGGCGAGGCGTGCGTGCTTCTGCGCACGATTTTAATTCGCAGCTTATCGTCTTGGCATACTTTACCACACATCCTCCAACCCTTTAATGCTAATAAAGAATTAATATACTTTTGTATCATTGCACAATAACATATGGTGTGGTTATTGTCCTTCATGTTTCCTGTTCAAAATATCTATCTTGCAGATATTACCGTAGACTCTCGATTAAAAATCCTATAATTCGTACAATTCACATTTCCTTTGTTATTCTAATGTTTAATAAACGGCTAGCCAATCTTTTAATATCATTAGAAATTGAGATTATCGATATTGTATTTTCTGAAGACATGATTATTTTTATAGATTCTTTATTTAAGTGGACATAATCTGCCTATACAGTGAAGTGACAACATTCGAATCAGACATTGAACTTATAACGTGTACAGAATGCTCGAAAGTGCGAGCACTGTTAGGTAGATAGGTACATATATGATAAAATTGTCTTAATTCTTTAGATAATTTATTCTGACTCGATTCTAGCACAAACTTTGCGCGGGTCAATGAACTCTGTACCTCGTGGGGGAAACAGAACTGATATTTGCTATCTTCCTACCCATTCTCCTGAGGGACACGAATCCTGCCACGTCGAACCACTTCCACATCGCCCTACCTCGCGGAGGTGAATGTCTTTGTTATACATATAACGTTCTCACACTTATGGAGACACGTTATTTTTCTGTTTCCTTATATTTATCATAAATGTATACCTAGGTAAAAGTATTAAGTAAGCACTTTATGAAGTATCTACTTTTAACTTACTTTTTGAGTCTTATAAATTTATTTAAATAATCTTTACCACTCTGTTTTTATTTCTACGTATGTTGAACAGTATTAAATTCGCTTACTTGAAGCTGAAATCAATTTAGTACCTATCTATTTAACAAAATATTATTTAACAAAATGGTGTTGCTTCGTATATTTCCCATTTCGATACCCTAATTCTGCCGGTGCACCTACCTACATAATATGTTATAACTTGTACCGTAAGTGTCCATTTATGAACTTTGATCTCATATTCTGCATAAGCTTATAATGATGGTGATATAAACGGGTTAAACCACATCAACATACTAAAATTTTACTGGTATGCGAGGTGTGCATGCAACAACTACTTAGTATGTACGTGTCTGCCCGCGTCTGCCGTTAATCGACCGCTACACTTCACAAACAATTATCGCCTAATAACGATGAAGTGTCCTCGTAGCCGAATCTAATAACGAACAACTTACCGTCGCGTCGCTGTCGCTGTCGCTGTCGCCATGTCCACGACTTCTATGCTAATCACTTGTAATTTACGACGGTCGATAATCGCGACACGCGTACGTGAGCGCATTGTGCGAACGACGTGCGCGCATCGTGAGACTGAGCGTGTCTTGCGAATATACACCCGGAGTTTAGAGAACATCCCGTGAGAACTCACCCATCGATATACATACTTCCAAACAATTCTACATGCGCTAGCCTTAGATCGCTATCTAAAACGAGAACATAAAAGTTGTATCCGTACGCGCGTAGTATTCGCAAAGCGGGCGCGAATGGCTTGCCTCGCTGCCCTCCTGCCGAGTGACCCGCCGCGGCGCCGCGGTCATCGCGCCTCAAATCACACGCTGCTTCACCTCAGCCAGCTGAATCCACTATTATGAGCTATTACGAGATATATATCACTAACATTGCTGTATGTGCTACGTGCCTCTTCTACCTACCACAGATACAAAAATACCTTTTATAAGCATAGATCGATAATTATACCCGATCATAAATATGAAAACACACTATAATTTGATCCAAGAAATGGAGATCGATCCCGGTAATGAAATAACAAAGTAATCATTATTATAAACTAAAGCATCAAAATATAATTTATTTTAAGACATCCCAATCTCCGAGCTGTTGTCCAATGTTCAAGAAATTGGTGTCATTGCTCGCTGCGGTTGCAATGTTCGAAATTATGTGTTGGGCAACAAAGCGGCGGACATGCCGCTACGTTAGTCAGGCGCAGGCGGCCGGCCACCGACCCACCGCGACCGATCACCAAATACTCTATACCTACGCCCTTCTGATCTCATAGCATCATTTTAACTAAGCGTACACGTAATCATAATAATAGTTAACAAACACTCTTATGCTTTAAATATTATTGTATAGTAATGCAATAACCCAATACGTTAGCACTGATAAGTATATATAGTTAATCAACTTAGAGACACCAACTACAATATTTTATTTAACTATAGTAATTAACTTAAATAAATTATGTACAACTATACAACTCACAACAAGAGCATATTTTTATACTGTCAATGTGTATGGTCACGGATGCGTTCGTAGCACTTCGTAGCACTTACGCCGGCACGGGCGTAGAATATGAGCCTACAGATATAAATAAGCTCATGAAGCAATTAAGACGGCACGCATATGTCTTCCATATACGTAGCTCTGTACAAATTTGGGCTTATTTTAAACAGATTAACTGTTACTTTTGACGCCACACCGCTGGAACAAACGGTATGCTAAATTATGCTTGGGAAGTAGGCTCCCATTGTGTGCATCAAAATTATTTAGATCCGTCTAACTGGAATCAGATTATTTATTGTTGTGTTATTAAAGTTTTTCTTACATTCCCGTATAACGTTATAAGATGTGACAATTATTTTCGCATGTTTCTTGCAATCTTTATGTTTTATGGATTTGTAATTTTTTTGTATATCAATGTAACATAGAATCTTACGTTTTTCAAGTAATTATGTGTGAATTTTAAGTCTAAATAGCCTAATATTGTACATATAAAATAACAGTGTCTTTAGGACATACAAAGGTAAGTTTTCACCAAATTTCGTGAAAAAGTAAAAATTTTTGGATAAGATAATAATAAAAAAAAAAAAAAAAAAAACATACCCGTCGAATTGAGAACCTCCTCCTTTTTGAAGTCGTTTAAAAATCAAAAACTTGATTAATTGAAGTTTTCACAAATTTTGAGGTAATGTGAAAAAGTGTAAATTTATACAAAAGTTGTAGATGCCTTTACCTACAACTTTGACATTAATTTTTTTTCTATAAGACTTGTACTTTTGCCAGAAATCGGGACTAACCGTTTTTTACCCTTCAAACTCACCCCCCCCCCCCTCTCACCCCTCTTCCCGAGCGCAGATCGCCCGTAATTTATTTTTCCTTTAATATTTGTTATATTCTCGTAATTTTAAGACGGGTTTCATCCTACTACTTTTTTTTTTGTTTCCAAAATTATCGTCTCTGGTCTAGTATGTACAGTGTGACGTATTTTTAAAGTAAATAGGCTCCTAGCGACATTTTACCACCATCTGTGTACAACTAAATATATTTAGAAATTATTTCTAAAGATCTCAAGTAGGTTTCAACGCGACATTGTTAAAAGCTCTCAACGTCAGGACCACGTGATATTTTATATAATAAAGCAAATAAATAGATAGTTGTGAATTCCCCACACCCTCACCCTCTCTGAGGAGGTGACTTGCAGAGAGCGTCTAGACGTAGGGACCCCCACCGATACCAACATTTCTATACCTATAGCTTTATATTTACACACCTTTTAAGTGTAAATTGAGATCTCAGAAGTCTATTTATCTGTGTGAAATGTTTAAATTCTGATAAATTTTCTATATTGAAATCAAATAAGGAAAGAAAACATGTTATCAATATCAGTCCCCGTGGTAGTGTTTATAGGTATTGTGCTTGATTTGTATTATATGTATATATATATATGATATGTTAGTCATATCATATACCTACGTTACAAGAACAATACAAAAAGAATTGGTGGGTCCTAATGCATAATGATCTGTTTCCACCCACTGACAAACATTTACTTCATATCTTGCCATTTTGGGGTAAGACTTAGGTACCTATAGGCGAATTTATCGTTGTAATGAACCATATTTATGTTATGCATTATGCTTTGAAAAGGTATATTAGCTTTTTCATTTTATCTTTGTAGGTAGGTACTATATATTTACAAATACACATAGTACCTACGTTTAGATACTGCCGAAGTCAATTTGACAGCCCGGTTGGCTTTGTGGTTAGTGACCCTGACTCTCAAGCCGCGGGTCGTGGGTTCGATTCCCACCCAGGACAAACATTTGTATACATGAATATGTCTGTTTGTTCTGTGTCTGGATGTAAATATCTATATAAGTATGTATTTAGAAGTAGCATATGTAGTTTATCAGCTATCTGGTTACCATATCACAAGCTCTGCTTAGTTTGGAATCAGATTGGCCTTGTGTGAAAAATGTCCCAGGATATAATTAGGTAATGATCATGACATTTTAGGTAGAAACTATATTTAAGTATAAATATAAAAAATATCTTGATATGTCAATAATTATATTTTCAATAATTATCAATAATTAAATATACATATTTTGATATGTTTAATCCGTAAAATCTAGGGGTTATTGATTTGTCAATAATTTGGCAACAATGAAACGTAGTAATAAGCTATACATTTATTTTACTTAGCGGTTTCTTGGTACATACAAATGGTATTTCATTGAAAATCCTTTAAAACTGCCTAGTACCAACATTGTTTTGAAAGGGCCGCGTGCCAGCCACTGAATGGACAGTTAAACTCCCTATTCACTCAAAGTTAAATGGGCACATTTTTGCGCGAACCTCACGTTTCCGCGTTCCTTCATCTAAAGTACCACCTTTACCAACTGTAAAGAGTTGCGAACTATGTCGCATCGATAACAACCTTACAACGCAACTTTCCTGCAACATATTATGCTAATAACATACATTTAAGTTAAAATATCACAATATCTCTACATTGAAATACATTATATAATCTTTATTAAATTTAGATAAAGTACAAAATAACCTTTGGGAATTACTAATATTAGTGGATTGCAATAGCTACAATATTAATTTGATGATTTTTATTTATTTATTTTGGTTTTTGTGGTGCTTAAGGTCATAACAAATAATTTGTGGTTTGATATGTAACCACGACTCCCCTTGGTTACCACTAGAGCACGTATCCTGGATAGATAGGTACCTACTTGTGTCGACGATACACATTCAAGAGCTGTCCTTTATAGCTACTCATTATTATTCCCTCAGAGATTATCGAATGGACATTAAAATTTTAAACTGACTTTACTCATCAAGCTTATTACTATTTATTGAGTTTAGCTGTAATTAAACACGATAAATTCAATTCAATTGTAATATCCTATAAAATTTTATCGATATATCAGACAGAATATTGGCATTGCTAAGTGAAATAGTTATGGATATCAAGAATGTTTGTTCCACTCTTTTTATAATGTAGTCTATGTTATGGATTATAAAATACATAATTGTTTTTTTCCGCATCATTAACTAATCTTACCTCGGCTGTTAGGCCACTGACTCTTAAATAAAATAAAACCAAATGTGCTATGAGAAGTTCGCGTTTTTATAAAACGATCAATTATACTAAGAATAATAGATTTTCATTTATTGCCATCAGACGGCTATTCAGGCGAATATAAGACAGGTTGCTTAAATTATAAATTGATGCATCTTGTGGCGTCGTGGCTGTAGCCAAATAAGATTGGCACATGGCGACATCGATCCCCATTGTCATTAGAAGCTCATTGAAAGAGAGTGGCAAAGCGGGGTTGTGAGATGAGTGAGGCGATGGGACGGCGTAATTGATTCGATTGTGTGATTGTTGCAGACGGACGTCAGATGGATCGGCGGCGCGCGGCGGGGGCGCTACTAGCGCTGGCCGCGTGCATCGCGTGCTCGGCAGCGGGTGAGTACCTACACCTACCTACAGCATTCCCCCTCATTCCTTTTTACTCTACTCAAGCTACATCTCTAATAAACTTTTGAGATGAAACTTATCGATAAAAAAATTATTAAAAACAATTCGAAAGCATCACAAGATCTTTTTGAAATTTCTTTAGAATGCATATTGAAATGGTGTTTTCCTGTCCTTGGTATACTTTATTTAATTCTAATAAATATGTAAATATAACTGTACGAAACAAGGTCAAGCAATTGGACCGTTTTATTCTCCGTTAACACATAATTCACGGTTATACTAATAAACTACATACATAATGTCGATATTCATAATATGAATTGCAAATGATTTAGGTAGATAGGTATAAAACTTGTGAAGCTTCGGGAGTAAGTATTATCACATTTAGTGTAACGACATGTGTAGTTAATACTTAATATTAATAGGTAAATGCTAATAGTAAGATATTATTTTGTATTTATTATTTTATGATGGGAGCTTGGGATGATAGTGAAGAACGAGTATCTACCGTTGTGTTGTCTCGTGACCCGGAATACATAGCGCTCGTGAGGAGATTTCCGCGCGAGATATACCGCGCTCTACCGCCATCTCTCCCACTCGCACCACAAGTTATTCGCTTACAAATAGGGCTATACAATTTACACCTTAAGCAAACCAGCTGTTATGAACCTCTCAGTATATATATGTATATAGTAAAATGTATATTTTCTCTATAGTCCTTTGGAAAGGTAGCCTAGACTATATGCCCCTCAGAGAACTAGAGAGTATTGAAAACTTGCCTATTACGTTACTAAACTTATAAATGTACCTAACGTTCAAAAATTTCGTTTGTAAAGAGCGTTAAAGCATTCAATACTAAAAAATTAATGTGCGCCAGATTGACGATGACAGCCCATCACTTGCTAATAACACCTTAATCATTATGTTCATCAATCATTATTTAAGAAACATAAATGCTTAGCCTAGGTCGTCACACGGCAAATAAATAAGCAATCTGAGATTTTAGCTCAATATCAAACTAGTTCTCGGAATTCATTATGAATGTAAATATTCACAAGGTACCGTTTTGTTAAATAATTTATTCTTTTTTTTATTAATGCTTGAGACAATTTTTCATCTGACTACCGATTCTATATTATTTAATACTTCTGTTTATTTAGCATAAGTCATAAAATATTGAAAAAATGTATAACTGTAACCTGTATGTAATAAGTAGGTTAATCCATGTTAAAAGGGAAAGCGTTTATAAACCAAGATTTATTTATCATATGTGATATTCGCGAAGTCTATACGAGCGGATATATATACTACGGAGTCTATATACGCCGGCGACGCCGGCGGTGGCCGGTAGATTTGGATATGGTGAGGCAGTGCAGTACCTACAGTGCACTCAGGACAAGAAGCTGCAGTAACCCTAGCTGTGAGCGGAGATACATTCCCTCGCTCCTCGCGAATAACTGTACACAGGTCTGTGCGTGTCTGTTTCTCGATGCATGTTATTAAACGATGCTATTTTGGTCGTAGCAGACTTGGTATCCGCAGCACGGTTACGTACTTCAAAGAATTCGTATTGAATTTATGTTATACATAGGAAGTGTATTTAAATGCGGCCTACAATGTTTAGGTCTACCCGTGTGAACTTCATCACGCATGGCGACCACGCCGACATTCATTCATTGAAACGACAATCCATATTAATGTAGTGCAAATTTTAAATTCATGTTGGCTCTTCGTTTCGATTGCCTCGACCCGTGTTCCTAAGCGCACGGTTTTGCAGCAAGTAGTTTTTTGTTCATGCAAAGCCATTTCTAACGTCACACTTACGCGTAGAAGCGATTCATTAGGCATCGCGGGAATTACAGATGCTACGTCACGTAGCCTAGACTGAGGTATGATCAGGTACTTATTATTCGGTGCGGTGTTTTGGAATTTGAGCATTTGGATGTTTACCTACACCTACACGACCAATCGTGGGAGTAACCTAGATTGCTAATTTTCAAGAAACGAGGTTCATTAAGTCTTTACGACTTGCAATTTATCCGAACAGAACGGCTCTTCCGTTATTTCACTTTAAATTTTGTTTTATGATGGATATCAATCGTGAGATAGAATTATATTATAATTGAAATCTTAGTTGGCAAAAACTGGATACTAACGACATTCCTGGCGACCGTTAGGTGGACGATCTGTCGCCGCCGCCGCCGTCGCCGCCATATAAAGCCGCACACAGTCCCGCGAGCGCGGCTGCGCCTTAACGGTGCCGGTGCGTCCACTCCGCTGATAAGCTAAAAACACACTGCTTTACTCGTTATACGTAATCCTTTTAAATCAAATATTTATTTCACACAACCTATATTTCATGATTGACATCGTTTTTTGATTACCATAATAGTTTATTTTTTAAATATTAATAAAAACTATTATAATTGTAATTTAACAGTCTAATAAAATTATATGACATGGCAGTTAAATTAATAGTCTGTAATTTAAAGCAAAATGTAGCCAGGAGCCACAGTTTAAAATGTTTTATAGTGATGCAAGTGATTAATGTTTTAATTACACAACCATTATAATTAAACGTAGCTAGAATACTTAAGAAGGCATTGCAATTAGTTGCCGTTCATAGATGCACGAGTATATGATCAACATTTTCCGCTAGTGTAGACAATAATCCAAGTCGTAGTACCCGGTGTGTAATTGCATAGCACCTAATTGTAACTGCAGAGGGAACGGTACCTTTATGCGCTTAGTGGCTTAATTTCCGTCAATCGATTACATACAAGGCGTTTCCTACGGCGTTATGACTTTTGCCCTAAGTATCACATCGACAGTAAAGCCGCGGTTTGGATGTTAACGACGCTCTCCGTTACTTTAATTACAGCTTTGTCGCCTCGCCGCCGCCGCCGCCGCCGCTCGGCTTTAGTAATTATACGCAGTAAAACGGATATGTAAAACGACTTTAAGACGATGACCGATCGCGAAGTCTCGAGCGATTTGCAGCTAATATCCTGTCCAGCTGTGACGTGCTTAATAAGTTAAACCATAAAAACAGCAGTAAAGCTTTCTCGGAACTCTCGCAGCTTTAATGTCTGCATCAATATTTTTCTTATGAAACACAGAACGATTTGTGAGAAAATATAAGATATGCAAGCAAAGTAGTTCAAGCATTTACTTGAACTTGAAGTATAATATTTTTTTGTGATTAATAAGATAAACCTACTTTATACAAAAGTTGAAAAGTAGATGGATTTCTAAAGGTGCTCCCATAGAATAAGAGTACATCATTGTAATTATTGCTACATCATAAGATACTAAGTTTGGAAAAAATTAAAATTCGCTAGAAGGGAAAACAGGTGTAATACCTGCCGCGGGGCTGTAGATAGAATACTTACCTAATACTTATACAGGTATTTTTTGGTACACTCGATATTTAATTACTGTATAATGTAACGAAGTAGACAATATTGCCTTTACCTAGCACCTAGCCTAGTAGTTTTTTCAGTACGAGTATATTAGTATTAGGTAGGTACTCGTTAGGTAAATAATTGAAGTTCGAATATTATCCGATATACACAAGCGGAACTCATTTGCCACGCGTCGCATTAGCGCATGTGTTGGTACCGATAAGAAAAATTATGCAAGCGTTCTCTTGACGAAATTAAAAATAATAACCACCACAACACAGAGTTATACTACAATTTGTAGGTAATTAGACAAATCTGAGCTTTTATCATCTCTTGTGAGAGGTAGTAGTACCCCCCTCTGTATGATTAGCTATTAATGTATAATATTTGTTCTGTTTCAGCTCCTACAGCGAACGACCATACAGCATTAGATTTATATGATGGTAAGTTGATTCATCAAAACATTCCATATATCATAACATATCGATCGCACATGAAACACAAATTTCCATATATTTGTTTTTTAAGACAACATCTGTGTAAATATATCGACAATCCGAATTTGATTGTATTTCATTATCATTAATTGTGCACCAAAAGAATTACAATGATCAAGTCATAGACTTACTATAGTCTACGCAATCGCCGTATCATCATACATGAATATAACAAATAAATAAAAATACCTACATACCTACTTTCATTCCAAGTAACAAATATTTACAGTATTTAATAACAATATCGTATTTAGTTTAATAAAATTGTTTATAAGTATAAATTCTGGCCTACATAATATAAGGTTATATATTTCATTTCAAAACAATAAATCATTCATTGCGAAGTTTTGGTTTTGAATTAAAAAAAACTTCTATATTTTAAACTATTACATTTCTCAAATATTTTGCAATTAGATATGCTTAAGATAACAATCACGACATTGTCTGTACTTTTGTTAAAGAGACGCACGTCTGCTTCGTTAACATAAACAGTCACTAGGTATCTACAAGTATACGGTACCCACAATTGCGACTAACTCTTCAAAATCATGTAATAGCCAAATAATGCAAATTGTAACAATCTATAGCATTTACAATACCAGAAAGTGATCAAAATTTTATTGTTAGAAAAGGAAAATGATAAAAATTTATGCTTTAATGACAACATAAATTGAAATAATCAATCTCTTTGCATTAAATAGCTTCTTCAAGTATCTCAAGTTATTTCATTTCAATCTATACACAATGACTTTAACAATATCTTTTGCCGGTTTCAGGAACTTCAGAGGGTTGTTACTACAACTTCCAACACTACGGTGAAGGCGACCGGATAATGACAAATGAACCATGTCTGAACTGTACTTGCCACAACAAGATGCTCATGTGTTACCTGAGGGTTTGCCCATTCACAAAGCCTATCGGACAAGACTGTACAGTAGAAAAACGGGCTGATCAATGCTGTCCCATAGTTACATGTCCAGATGGTAAGCTCATAGAATTTTAATTTTATATACCAGCTGTTTGTACCCGGCATCGCATGGGAGATATTAATGCACCTTTAACATTAAAACCCCAGAGCATTTCCATATTCAGCCGATGGAAAAAAACGTTCACGTTGATGTAACAAGAAGGTAAATCGAACTGTCAAACTGAACCACCCAAAATATAAATTTTTGGTGGTCCTGAAAGTTACGAACACAACAAATAAAACCCTAAAAAATAAGCACTTATGAATTGTTAGAATCTAATGTTTGTGTTTAAATTAATTACAAACTTGCTTTTAGGTATTGTGTGTGTATCGCGTTAACCATATTAAGCTACTGATGATCAAATTTGTAGCCGACTGAACTTTTGCCACGCTAGCAGACAAACCTATTGATGCTTTGCTAAGAAAACTAATTTTCGTCAAAGAGAGGGGTGAAAAGAAGCTAAGTAGTTAAATGAAATTTATATGACCTTCTTTCATTTTCAGTTCCAGTTGACCTGCTCACTTCAACGTCTACAACGTCTCCGGCTGAATATGGAGCAACTGGTATCGGAAAACTGGACAAATACGGTTGCAGCATCAATGGAAAATATTTCTCTGAGGGCTCTAAAGTACCACCGACTCCGAACAAACCCTGCGAACATTGCTACTGTATCCGAAACATGACGACTTGTGTTATGCAAGAATGTACTCTTCACGTAGACGGATGTACTCCCATCTATCACAAGGATGTCTGTTGTCCAGTTCGTTACTCTTGTGGTAAATATCTATTATTTAACTATAACACACGAATAAAATCTTATTTATTACAGTTTGTTATTTATGGCTCGTTTTACGGGAGTCTGCCAATGTTATACTCAGTAAACATTTTTTTATTCCTAATTTGAAAACAGAAGAATTCTTTGAAGAAGATTAATTGAGACTCATAAATCAATTTCTTATTTTAATTACTTGATTTAATAATTAGCTAGTATTTTGATAAAAGGTCCTCTAATTGAGTATAAAAATATTTTTACACACTAATTATAGAAACTTTCTAGCCGTTCATGAGTTATAAATGGTGTAATTAACACGATTTTGTAATCAATATATGAATTCATATTAGATACCAGTAGTGTCTTTGAAACACTGCACTTCCTTTACCAAAATTAACCGTATACCTAAAATTAGGTATTTTATTTTACTGTCAATTGAAATAAAAAATTAAACGCTGGTCAAAATTGCTTGCATCAGTTAATTATATCTTCTTTTACTTAATTACAGATCACCCTGAGGATGAAATACTTCTTTTGGATGACATGACGACTACCGTTCGACCTACTCCAGGTTTCTTATTGACTACTACAACTCTATCACCTGTAACGCAGATGACACAAGACTGCGTCCATGACGATCAAGTATTCCCCGACGGTGCGTTGATCAAAACTGAAAAAGCATGTGAACATTGTTACTGCATGAAGGGTGACATTGTTTGTGTTGTTCAAGAATGTGGAACACCAATGGAAAATGAAGGTAAAAACTGCACTTCGCTACCGCCACGAGAAGGTCAATGTTGCCCAGATACGTACATTTGTGAGGGTGATGAATTATCCACTGAATCGTCTTCAGATCTAAGTAATCAAGAAGAAATATCAACATTATCACCTCCAAGAAGAGTAGGCGTTGAAGGAAGTGGATATAGAAACGAACCTGGTGAAGCTCTTCAAACAGAATCATCGGCAATAGAAATTGAAGGAAGTGGTGAAGAACAATCAAATATGGTACAAGACGTTGATGTAAGCCATTCAATTAGCCCTGAAACTTCAACTCTGATGGCTGATGAGTATCTAGTTACTGCAGAAACAACAAAACAATATATCCCGATTACCACGAAATCTCCGAAGTTCGATGAAAGCGAAGTCGTTACGAAATCTCCCGAGTCTAGTCAGGATATTAATATAACACCGGAAGAAACCGGCACTGATCAGAATGATCCAAGTGTAACAGTTGTCCCTACCCTAGATATAGAACAGATCGTAAGTACACCAACTGCACTCGTACAAGATGTCGATATACCCGATGAAAAGCCAATTAATGGACAAACTTTAATGCCTGGTACTATTAGTGACAAAGAAAGCTCAGATCTCGATCAGTTTATACCTTTTACTACAAAAGCTCCATGGGAAGATATTGAAGCTTCAACAAAAGCTCAAGATATATTCCCTAATGAAGGTCCTGAACATGAAAAAAATATTCCAACAACAGAAAGTACATCAAATATCGAGGTAAGCAAAATTCCAAGTATCGAGCCATATGAAGGACAGGTTATAAATCCTGACGACACTGCAGAAGTGGAAACGATAGAACCAGAAGAATATAGCCCTACTACTACAAGTAAACCAAAACTAGAAGACAATGAAAAACCTACGTTTGCATTGGATGTTTCAGAACCTGAAGTTGTAACAGAAAATAAATTTATAGAAATTGACCCGCATATTCCAATCACACAAAGTCCTGAACTAGAAGAAGGGGAAATGTACACAACAGAAACAAGTGAAGGCCATGAAGAAACTTCGAATATAATTACTGATACTGAAAATAGTGAACCAGAACTTAATTCAGTATCCACAACCAAACCGATATTGAATAAAATTGAAAAGGAAAGCTCTGAAACTAATATTGTTCCTGAAGCTATAACTGAAAGCTATGGATCTGACGTCGACCAATTAATTCCAATCACTACAAGCCTGCCAGCTTTAGAAGATCATGATCACCAGGCCACGAAGCTAAGCAGTGGAATGACCACTGGTTTTGTTCAAACCACTGATAGCTTTATACCCGAAACACCTTCTACTATAAGCAGCCTACAAGTTGAAGGAGATGAAAAACTATCTACTATTGTTTCTATTCAAGATAAAGATATTCCCGACAAAGAAAATGCAGAACCTGACCATTCTATTGAAGAAACCACAGGCACTCCCTCAAAAGTGGAAGACAATTTATCTACTATAACGCCAATAGTAGAACAATATTCGACCCATGGAGTTACGGAACAAGAAATTTCTAAATCACAATCAACGAGCACACCAGATTACAAAGATAGCGAGAAAACCACTTACGGGTTAGATATAAAACATGATTTCAGTTCCAGTATTACCACTCAGGAACCGACCTCAAAATCAGAAGAACTAGAAGCCATAGAGCAAACTACTGAATTAAAACAAATTACTGACGCTGAAACAACAACTGTTGAATCTGATGTATTTTCTGTATCTAAAGAAGAATCATACACTATTACAACTGAAGCTACATTAAGAAAAGAAGATACTAGCGCATCGACTGATTCTGATAAGCCAGTTAATAGTGAAAGTATAACTGAATCGGTAGATTCGGAATCAAACTTAATTATGTCATCCCCAGAAGAACAACAAACAACGAAGGAGGATAAAATTAACGAAACAATCGAATCTTCAACTTCTGCCATCAAAACGGAAGATAAAAAGGAAACGGATGCAGGAATAGCATTTACTTCTCCTGCTACTGACAAGTTACAGAGTTCTGAAACCACCACTATTAATATTGGTGATAATGAAATTGATGAAGATTCAATTATAACATCAGGAAGAATTCCAGGAGAAGGAGATTGTTTACTTAATGGAATAACGTATAGAAATGAAAGCGTTATACCAAGTTCAAACAATTGTCATATTGGTTGCAAATGTATCAGTAGTATTATTAAATGTGAACCCGTTATATGCAGTCCTCCACCAGAATATATGAATAATTGTCAGCCAACTTATGATTCCTCTGAATCGTGCTGTCCGACATATGTATGTGATCACTCTAAGGAAACAATTCCGCCCGAATCTCAAAGTCAGATGTCAGGTACAGAATCCCCAGTTCCGTTCTCAACTCCTTCTGAGTGCCGAGGTGATCAGTGTGAAATTCATGAAGAACAAGTACAAAGCTGCACGTCTGGTGACTGTTCTAAAGAACCAAACATAAAACCTGATTGTAGTTCAGGAGATTGTAGTCCTATACAAACACCAATTCATCCCCAATCTGTTGATTATCCTGAAAATTGTAAAAACGGTAAATGTGAGCCATCTAAAGAGACATGTCTGAATGGCGATTGTTCACTTACTCCTGTTGTAGAACAAGCGTTACCTGTTAAACCATGTGAAAGTGAAAATTGCGAGGAGAAAACTAACGAATCTGTTATTCCTCAAATTCCAGTAGTATCATGTGAAGGATCAGATGACTGCAGCTCTACTTCTCCGCATAATGTTGAGAAAGATGTGATTTGCACTAAGGAAAATGGTTGCCGTAAACCACAGGAGGAATCTGAATTAGAATGCTTAGGAGAATCTTGCAGAAGAAAAGGATCTTCAGATACTGATGGTACAATATGTACCGGATCTGATTGTACTCAACATACGCCAACAACTCGCCCATTAGATGCTGATACTGATATATTAAGCACTAAAGCACAGGATGAGGAAAAGTATACGACCCAAAAGCCTTTGGTAGCTGATGATCAAGAAGCACAAACAAAATTACCAATTTCTCATGTTACTGACACAGTAAAAACCCCTGAAGAAATTACAACTGAAATAAATGTCTCACATGATCAAACTCAGTCTGGTGCAGATGATTTGACACATGAAACTACAAAAGTTTCAAGTTTCAATGATATTACAACAAACTTACCTGACACTACATCAGAAAATATAGAAATTGGATCTCAAGGTGAACCACAAATAAAAGTTACTACTGAACTACCTCAAACCAATAGTATGCATATAATAACTACTGGAATACCGGAGCCAGTGTCAGACTCACTAGAAAACGATATCTCAACAATCTCTGATCTGAAAGAAACTGAACAAACAATGACGAGTATATATGCTGACACTGTTCATACAGAAAAACCACAGTCTCCTACTGAAATTTCATTCACTCCTACAGAATCAACACATGATGTAGAAACAGATGTAGTAGAGCCTGAAAAACATGAGATAGTGACTCAAATGCCTGAAGACTCAGAAGAAAGTAGCACAGTAAGTATCCATGAACAAGACATACCAACTAAACCACCTGGCTCAGATCAAGCAATTGAATATACAGAAAAACCTATTGCTGGACCAGAAACAAGTGATTGTAGTTCAGAAAATTGTAAGCCTGAATCTGTCGAACATTCACAGGAATGTAACGATGGTAAATGTGAGCCATCTAAAGAAAGTTGTGTTAATGGACAATGTCATCTTCCTATTGAAAATTCAGATTTACCGGAATTGCCAACATCGGAGAAAACTGAAAAAGAAGCAGAAAATGATAAAACAGAGTCACCTGAAGTAATGGAACTGGAAAATTATACAGATACTTCTTTAGTAAGTACAAATATAATAGATGACCATCATAAGACTCCGGAAACACAAACTACTCTAAATGTAGATGGTACTGAACCACAAGAACTTGTTACAAAGAAGCCTGAATCGACACACACATACGTAACAGAACCATTTAAAGACCCAATATCTGAATTTGATGAAGTCAGCACAAAATTACAAGGAGTAACAGAAACCCACACAGAAATTCTACCCACACAATCTAATGAATTAGTCACGCAATTATCAGATTTATCACATATGCCAGATGTTGAAACGGATACTGATGCTACATTAAAACTGGAACAAACTACTAAACCATCATCACACATCGTGACAACCAGTACTGATCATATTAACGCATCGGACATTATTTTGGAAGAACAATATACTGAAAGACCATCCGTAACTAAAGCTGAAGAATCATTCATAGATGAAAATCTGCTATCCGTCACTGAACAAACACATATCACTTCACACGTGACTGATAGTTCATTTGATTTTACTGCCGATTCTGAACAGCAAGAAAGCATAACTGACGAACCAGAAAATCCTATCACAGATGAAATTAAAACGCATCCTGAAATCCATGATGCTGAGCCAGAAAAACCTATTACGGATGAGATGAAAACACATCCCGAAAGCCATGACATTGAAAAAGAAAAACCTGTAACTGATACAATTGAAAAACATCCTGAAGGCCATGACAATGAACAAGAGAAACCTATTACCGATGAAGTTGAAACACATCCTGAGAGCCATGACACTGTACCAGAGAAACCGATCACCGATAAAACAGAACAAATTCCCGAAACCCATGAAACTGAAACAGAAAAGCCTACCACTGATAGTATTGAAACACACCCTCAAAGCGATGACACTGAACCAGAGAAACCTATTACGGATAAAACAGAAACACTTCCCGAAACCCATGAAACAGAATCAGAAAAACCTGGCATTAATGAAATTGAAACACATCCTGAAAGCCATGACATTGAAACAGAGACACCTATTACGGATAAAACAGAAACACTTCCCGAAAGCCATGAAACGGAACCAGAAAAACCTGGCATTAATGAAATTGAAACACATCCTGAAAGCCATGACACTGAACCAGAGACACCTATTACGGATAAAACAGAAACACTTCCCGAAAGCCATGAAACGGAACCAGAAAAACCTGGCATTAATGAAATTGAAACACATCCTGAAAGCCATGACACTGAACCAGAGAAACCGATCACCGAGAAAATAGAAAAACTTCCCGAAAGCCATGAAACTGAACCAGAGAAGCCTATCACTGGTGATATTGAAACACATCCTGAAAGCCATGACACAGAACCGGAGAAACCTACCACCGATGAATTTGAAACACATCCTGAAATCCATGACACTAAGACAGAGGAACCTTTCACCGATAAAATTGAAACACACCCTGTGAGCCATGAAACTGAATCAGAGACACCTACCACCGATGAATTTGTTACACATCCTGAAAGCCATGATACTAAGATAGAGGAACCTGTTACCGATAAAATTGAAAAGCACCCTGAAAGCCATGAAACTGAACCAGAGAAACCTTCCACCGATGAATTTGTTACACATCCTGAAAGCCATGAAACTGAACCAGAGAAACCTTCCACCGATGAATTTGTTACACATCCTGAAAGCCATGACACTAAGACAGAGCAGCATGTCACCGATAAAATTGAAATGCACCCTGAAAGCCATGAAAGTGAACCAGAGAAACCTACCACCGATGAATTTGTTACACCTCCTGAAACCCATGACACTAAGACAGAGGAACCTATCACCGATAAAATAGAAACACAGCCTGAAAGTCATGTGACTGAACCAGAAAAACCTATTACTAATGAAATTGAAACACAACCTGAAAGCCATGACAGACAACCAGAGAAACAAATCACTGATGTAATTAAATCACATCCCGAGGGTCATGAAACCAAACCAGAGGAACCGTTCATTGATGAAACCGAAACACATCCCGAAAGCCATGAAACCAAACCAGAAAAACCTACCACTGATGAAATTAAAGCACATCCCGAAGGACATGACATGGACACACCAGAAAAATTAAGCACGTTGGAAACATTTGATATTACAGAACAGAAAACAACTACGGAATCAATAATTTCTATAAGCGATGACCAGGAAATATCTGAACCACCAAAAGATACAGACACAAGTATATTAATCGATCACACTGGCTTACCGGATTCTGAATTACTAACCGAATCGCCAGAGGCAATGAGGACTGAGGAACCTAAGCAAACTTTAGACACGTCTGATACTGAAGTTTCAAATGATGATAACATTAAAACGGAATCGCCTAAACAACAAGATGATCAAGTAAAACTAACAACAGAAGCTTCGATTGGCCCACATATTGACAATAAAATTCCAGAAAGTCCAGTTGAATTTGAAAAAGAAGAACACACAACTGAAATACCTGTATATTCTGTAACTGAACCACAAGAAACATATACAAAAATTATGGAACCTATTATCACAGAAAAAGAACAACAGGAAATAGATACTGCTACATCCAAACCATTGATTTTAGATAACGCATCTCAAACAGAGCAGCATGAATCAATTCCAGAAATATCAACGATACCAGCTGTCAAAGTACCTGATGAAAGCACCAAAGTGCCAGTAATAAGCCCAGAACAACCAATTTCTTCACAAACTACAGAGTCTTATACTTCTGAACCACTAGAAAAGAGTACAGAAAAAGAATTTATTACACCTTCTGCAGAATTAACCTCTGTAAATTACCCACAGGAAGTCATTACAGAGAAAGCACCTGAGATTGCAACTGAGTCTTCAGAACCATACATTCCTGTTCACCAAGAACACTTAAGTACAGAAACACCAGCAATTCAAGAAAGTGGTACTGAACAATATGATATCACAAGAAATCCAGATGAGATCGTCAAAGAATCTTCCACTGACATATCTCATGTTGATTTCACAAAATCTCAAGATCCGGTCTCCGAAGAACTAATAACTGAAGTACCAAAACTAGTGACAGAAAGTGCAATAGCAACTGATGACAAGTTGGAGAAAACTACAGATACTACACAATCACCGATAACTGAATTCCAAATTACAGAAGTATCTCATGAAATCCGTACTGAAACACCGTTATCACTAGTAACGGTAGCTGAAGATACAACAAAGAAAACCGACAAGGCTACCGATTCAATTGACTTAAGTACCGAGGTTCCAGCAATAATTTCTCCGCAAGAACATATTACTGAGGATCAAGAAATAATAACAAAATCACCAGGAATCTTTGAAACTGAAGATAATGAAATTCAACCAGAAACTATACCACAAAAAGAAAAAGAAGAATCAAGTACAAAATCTGTAAAACTTCCTGACTCAGAACCAGAAATATTTACAACAGAATCATTTAGTCATGAAGTTGTAACTAAAGTACCTGAAATTATAGTTACTGAATCTCAAACCTTAGGGTCCACAGAAAAAGCTATAGAATCCACAACATTCAAGGAAGAACAACCTGTGACTCATCCTGCATTAACAAACACTGATTTATCATCAGTTGTAACAGAAGATGAATTACTCAAACTTAGTACAGACTCTTCTATACCTTTAGTAACAGAAGTAGCACAAATAACTACCAAGGTATCTGAAACACAAGTTCCCACAGAATTACAAGGAATCACTACAGAAGCCACTGAAAACGCAGAACCAGAGAACCAGGGATCAAATTCTGAATCCGCAATTACTGTTGCAACTGTAACAGATGGAAGTATTACCGAAAAGAATGACCTTATAACAGAGCAAGAAACAGTTACCGATCACTTAGATGCTACTGAAAAATCAGAAACTATGCAATCCAAACCACATGAAACACAAGAACTCGCGGAAACAAGCTCCAAGTCACCATTATCAGATGAAGGTTTAATAACAACATCTGACGAAGCCCAACTTACTACAGCCCCTAAATATGAAAGCTCAGATAGTACACCTTACTTGATAGAGCTCGAAGAGCATACACATAAGCTTGAGGAAGAACAGGCAACTACTAGTCGGACAGATGAAGAGTATACAACTGGAAAAGATATAGAGCAGAAACAAAAGGATTCTGAAATAACAACAAAAAAATCAACAGATGAAGACATATCATCTGAAACAGATGAAAAACTTGTCCAAAAGGATGAAACTATTTCTACAATATCTTCATTAAGACCAGCAGATGAACAAACCACTCAGTCAGTACCTATAGAAGAAATGGCATCTTCATCTGATTTGCCTGTTACGCAAGATAAGCAGTATGGAACACCTGTAATGACAGAGTCAACTTCTTCAGCTCCATCAATTATTGCAATGGATCTGACTACTCCAACAATGCAGGTTGATATAAGTGTCTCACCAATGCAGGAAATAAAACCTACAGAACAAACTGAAGAAGAAAAAGTAACAATTTCAGAAAAGCCAGATAAACCAGATATGCCACTTGTAACAAGTTCACTTGATGAGGTACCAAAAACAACCACCGCGAAAATAGAGGATGCCACAACTCAAACTCCTGCACCGATTGAGAAATATACAAAAACTGAGGAAAAACCTAGTGTGACCATACCATCGACTGCAGTTCCAGAATTGTCAAAACCTGAATCTAACGAAATACAACCTACGGATGAGGTACCGTCTCCAGAAGACGGAGGACATGTTGCACCAAGCGGTACTAGTGGATACGGACCGGAGCCCGACTACTTTGAAGAAGATCAGACATTTGGACCAGGAACTTGCCGATACGGGGGAAAAGTTTACGTGTCAGCGCAACAAATACCACGAGATGATCCATGTGATTTCTGTTTCTGCTTTAGGAGCGATATCATTTGTTTACAACAAAGTTGCCCACCACCAATACATGGATGTCATGAAGAACCAATTCAAGGCTTTTGCTGTCCACGTTATGAATGTCCAGTATCAATGGCAACAACACTTAACGTCACGACTACCACGACAACAACCACAACAACATTGCCACCTCATTTCCCAACTCACCCCTACAAGGGTGCAGCTCAGAGGAAAGGTTGTCAAATAAAGGGACACACTTACAAAGTCGGTGAGGTCGTACGCGCATCATCAGGGCCATGTTTACATTGCACGTAAGTAATAATGCTATTAAAATATTATAAATAGTTATACCTAATTACATTTTAATAATGACTATAATGTATTTCATACATAAGGACAAGCGGAAGCGTAACAAATATTAAATATTTCAGATGTGGAGGAGACGGTCAAATGAAATGCGATCCAAAAGCGTGTACCCCGGAACCGATGCTAAGACAAATGATAGCTGCTGCCGTGTCTGCTAAGCGACGAAGGTGAACCCTAGAGGGATTGTAAGTTGTTTCCAAAACGACATCACAAGGTTTCATCAAAAGCCTATGTGATAAATTATTTCCATCTACTCTTCCATGCACAAGAATAATGCTCAAATTATCCCGATGGAGTAGTTTAAGATTTCGTGTCATATGTTAGTGATCGATTTAACTATATTTTTTTTACCTTTCATAAAATGTCGTGGCACGTACAACTCAATCTAGGAATCAATTATGACTGTGATTAAAATATTAAATTTAAATGATAATTTTTTAATCTGAAATTTATTAACGAGTGTTATGAGTCTTCATTTAAGGCAAATTTATTTTATTATTTATCATTTTCACTAAAGTCAGTGCCAAAACGATAGTGCTAAGTTGTAAACGACTACTTATGCCCTTATGATTAAGAGGTTCAAAATTTTCCCAGTTCTCACTTTAAATTCAACTGACCAAAGCGAAGCTTCTTATTTTAAGGATATTCAAATCAGTACAAGCTTCGTTGGTCATACAGATCGCCGGAATCTTGACCATTTTTACACGTAAATTAATTGTTTTACCGATATAAGCTTAGTCAATTTCTTTACTTTTACACGATGTTACAGTAAGCTATCTAGTATCGTGTAAATATAAAGTAATTTTAAGGATCCCTGATGTTGTAAATGCCTTACTTAATTTGTAATAATTTATATATTTTAGGTGTATAGTACTTAAGCCATGTTTTAAGACCAGTGAATATTATAATTTTAGAAGTTAAACGAGGGCCCTTTGCGATAAAGTAGAAAAGCGTCGGTCGACGCATGTTGGTTATGTCGAACCGCTGCCTTGGCCGGAGCTTTTCCTTCTGACACGTCTTACAGAAAGTGACCTCACTTGTTTTCTTTAATTCGTGACAGACACAATTTTTACTAGCACTTATTCAGTGATAGTGGCCGATTTTTAAATCGTTTTGTAAAGAACTTTTACAATATGAAAATATATAAAACATATTGTAGGATTTTTTGTAACTTTTGATATTAAAGTGCTGGTAGATTTTTAAATATGTGAAATAAAGTAGATCGAGATGGGTACGAAAGTTAAACAGACTGTTGCGTTCGTTGTCTGTATTAGAGTAGATGTACGAAATGGACGATCGCATTAATTCGTACCGATCTTTGTCTGCACACGCAGGTTGTAGTTATATTTCTTCTTATTTATTTAAAGTCGTAGCAATACTAAGATGATTTGAATATAAATAGTAATTGAATTGTAAATGGAATACTTTACCGATTCAAAAGATGACACATTAAGTATATACAGTTTCAAAACAATCAAAACATTTTTTATCATATTTTATTTGTTTAATTATATTTTACCGAGTCGAGCTACGAACTAGCTATCTGTACAACTGTGGAAATGAGTTTTAAATAAAATATTTCAACTGAAGGCCTGTTAACTGATTTTATTTATTAATTAAGAACCCTCTAAAGAACCGAACTGCACTTGAAAAAAAGGCAACAAAGTATATGTTCATGGTACGAAGGTATTAGGCGCTGCTCAATGGTATAAATTTCTACACGCATCGGTGTCACATGCCACCGAACTATATTATTACTACTACTCGTATATATAGTATAGTAGGCAAACTGAGAGATTGAACCAGTCACTAAATCAGATTAGACTTCAGTTACAGAAGTTGGTGGAAAATAACAAAATGGACTCTATTCTCCACATCCTTACTAATATGTATTATAAATGGCGAAAGTAACTCTGTCTGTCTGTTTCGCTTTCGCGCCAAAACTACGATTTAAATGAAATTTGGCACACAGATAATCGAGATCCTGAGAAAGGACATAGGCTAGTTTTTATCCCGGGAAAATGGAAGTAAACTAGTGATATAATAAAAGTGACACTAAAAGTGCTCTTTTTTTTATACCACGACGGTGGCAAACAGGCCAGTTATTTATTATTATTATTATTAAGTTGGTAGTATTTTTTATTTTATCATATACACAAGCGATGAATGTATCGCGCGTGCAAAATATCGAATACCAGCTGCTTCCGCGCTAGCTGCTGCTCCAAAATAACGATGCTTTCTATTCGTGAAATAATTTTAAAAATCGATTCAGTAAATCCAAAGATTACCCCCTACAAGTCTTGCAACGTCACAAAAGTTACCTCTTTATAATATTAGTGTAGATAGAAACATTCCGGTAAATTCTACAAAAAATACTTCATACTTACTACCTGCTCGACAATGTCTAATTGTATGTCATCCAATTCTCAAAACTGTGTAACTGCAAATCAATTTGCTGCTTTACCCCTAAATAAATTACAAATAGGCTGGTAGGTACATACTTACTTATAGCCAAGTAACCTATGGTGCGTCTATTATATTCAAATGAAAAATATTAGGCGTTAAGTAGGCATAATATTTATACAATTCTGCATTTTCATTATTATAATTTTAAAAAATACTTTAACTCTAGTAGGTACTATACTACCTTTTTAACTCTGAAATAAAAACGCCTTCGAATAAGGAGAAACGCTTCTCCTGACAGTTATAAAAACAAAAAAACATCTAAATCGATATCAAATGATGCTCCAACGTGCATTTGAACAAAAATAGTTATTATGGTATTTTGTTTCATATAAACTTATATAAACAACCATAATTTATATGAGTAGGTACCCCAATAAGAATCAAGTAAGTTGTAAATAAAAACTTTATTCAACTTGATAAAACTGATATTAATATCTATAAGTAATTGTTTTTCAGGGGGAAAATATTTATATTTAAATTTATTAATTTGCATTCATTTGTACCTACATATATAAAGTCCCTCCTTCGGAGCGATGAAACTGGTGAATTTCCTGAAATTTTCTTTTAAACAGAAATGTATGGTGCAATCAAAATAATCAAATAAATCAGACATAAAAGTTTATAAAAGAGCCCTCGCATAGCTTCATTCCAAACTTACAAAGGTAAAAGCGTGCAACACACCCAAAGAACACACCATATAAGCTCTCTTCTGTCCCATAAAACTTCAAAGCTCAAACGGTAGATGTCGCTGTGGGTAACAGTATTTGCTAAATTAGTGTAGGTACATACATGGTATCTAACCCTAATATGAATATTTAATACAGAGGGCTTACTCCCGAAAACGATTCGAATTTGATTTTGTTTTGATTTCAATTTGAACTCCTATTGGTTAATCCCGAACCAAAAAATTTCAATTTGAACTCCTATTGGTTAGTCCCGAACCAGTACGAATAAAAAATTAAGATGGCCGCTAAGATTGACATGTATTCGATCGGTAACGGTGTTTGACGTTTCAGAATTATAAAAAAAGTTGTGTGTGTATGGTTAGTTTCTACAGAAATAAATAAATATTCAATTCTTTATTTTTTTCTAAAACGAAATCTCGTACATTAGATGTAATTTTTTAGATTAGATAAATTTATCCTAGATGAAATGACTCGATCCTGAAAAAGTACCTTTTTACTGATCGTGTATTTTGACGTTTAAAGTCGTTCCCGCCATTTTATTCACAAATGTCATATAGTGGCTGGAGTACGGACTTTTCGATTCGGTTTCGATTGTAACGAAATTCTTGATCGAAGTTAGTTCCAAAAAGTGTCACCGCACGATCGTGCGCTAGAATCGCTATCAAAAATGTATGAAATGACATTTATTCGATTAGAACTCGTTTCTCGAAAGCGTCGGGAGTAAGCCCTCAGGTATAGATATGAGAAAACCCGAAAAAAGTTGAAATATTTGACAGTCAACTAAATCAATTGTAATATAATCAATAAACTTATAATTTTTGATCTCATTACATTTATAATTGTAAGTACTGGGAATAATGCAAGGTAAGTTGTATATAAGTATGTATTACTTTTTAAGAATAATTTACATCCCACAATCAGTTTTTCCTGAAATACAACAAGTCATTAGAATAAAATTAATCCATTATGCATAAGTCAGACGTCACAGAAAATTATTTTAAACTACCTGCACAACCTACATATTCAAACAGTGTAAATACCTGTTCTTGAAGTTGCTCCTGCAACTCTCTTCAACTTTTCTACTTTTTGTTCAATAATCATAACATGGAAATTCCACTGCTCCGACAATAACAATAGTCGTTACAATAATTTGTACGCTCATCAATGATATAAAGAAGATAACTATGACTTCATAAAAGTTTGTTGATTCCCACTCGTAATATTTTCATACATATATATTTTTTTTGCTTTATTTATTGATGAATACATAAACATAGAATTATAAATCAAGCTTAATTTTGCTTTGATTTATTTTGCATTGCTCTACATAATCAATCTATGTCTCGTAGTTTGTTGACAGAATGAAGTATAATGATGCGGTCATCAATTTCGTGAAATATAATGATCATTCTATGATTTATTATTTATGAGGGGTTTTATTTTATGTTGAGGTGGGGTAATAATTCGTTAAATAATATTCAACCTGTGTGTGGATACAAACAAACCAACTAATTTTATTTAACTTCATAAGACACTGAAACATTAGCAACCTCGTAAAATTCTAGATACGCCAAGAGATTACCAAGTCTAAGTCGAAGAAAAATACTTTTTTTTTCTAATTCCAGAACCACTTTTAAATTAGCAATTAGCTTATTAAGGATGGAATTAAATAGTTTACTAATGAGTTAATATAATGAAAATGATCCTATAATGTCGGGAACGTCCATATTATTCTCAACATGCTATTTGTTACCTATGTAGAAATATGTACCCTCAATTTGAATAACTTCATCTCGCTTGCGCCAACGTACATCGTTTCTTCCTTTTCACTCTACCCCATTACTTTTATATTGTTCGCTAACTTTCTTGTTTGTATAAGCAAATACACGTATTTGAAAGTTTGTTTATTTCTAGGTTGTATTGTGTACTAATAAATAGGTGCTTGTACTATCTTTATGCAGTAATATTTGTTATATTGTAAAAATACAATACTTTTTGAGTTTGATTTGTACTCTTTGGTAGTAAGTCTAAGTACAATATGAATTTAGAATAAAACAAATCTACGCGTGCAATTCTTAGATCCGCAAAATGATAGAATTCAATTTATTTAATTTTTTTTTATTAACAGAACTGTACATCTAGAATGTATACATTAAGTAAACATTATGACTCCTTGTATTCATGAACGAAAAATAAAATACGCGATTATGAATTCAGTCTCCGCCCTCGCTTTGTATTCCACTCATTACGTATTAATAATATGGAACGGGGTTTTATCTACATAATATATACTTAGCTATGTATCTACCCTAAAACTTACCTTTAATATTAAATTACCACTCTATCAAAAGAGTGTACCTAATACTTTAACCACAAGAAATGAATCTGTATTTTTAGGTACTGTAAGTATCAAATCTTATCTAATATATAAAATTCTCGTGTCACAGTTTTCGTTGCCATACTCCTCCGAAACGGCTGTACCGATTTTTATGAAATTTTGTGTGCATATTCGGTAGGTCTGAGAATCGGGTACTATCTATTTTTGATACCCCTGTGATCACGGGAACGGGGACTACGCGGGTGAAACCGCGGGGCGGCAGCTAGTAAACTATAAATGTTCATTTTGATTATCAATTTACAGACTCCAGAAGAGGACGTTGACTAAATACCTGCACTTACCGGCCATAGTGTATTCAACGAGACCTAACTTTTCACTATAATTAATAAAAGTAGATACCTATCAGTAGGTAGGCACTTTGATTTGGTGGAAATGTTCTAGCCTCTCTAACGACAATAACATTACATCGTTGATAAGGACAATATGAGGTGATGCTTGTGGAAGGTGGAGAAATGACATGAAGAACTAGAGACAGTCCAGCTGTCTCGAGGATCAGTAGAGTCAAACAATAAACACCAGTTCGGTGGAAGCAAACCACGGAGATGCAAAAATTTGTATTTATTTCGAGAATCAACGGCTTGACCCCCAAGGTATTAAATCACCAAGCCAACCGACCAGACAGGATTGTGAGAGAACGGAGTAGTGAGGGGTGAATGATGCTGAGTATTGATATTTAAACATAGGTACATAAACTTGTACCTACTTTTTATTGATGATGGGATGTAGGTAAGATAAGAAAATTTAAAATATCATGGGGAAGGTTTTTATGTATACCTAATACATTAATTTGGACCCTGTAGGTGGCGCTGGTGGGCACTGTGGGCAGAACGAAGTCTGCCGGGTCCGCTAGTCATATATAAAATAATAAAAAGCGCTTATTTCTTTACAATGAAACCCATTCGCTATAATTATTACTTGTCTACTAAAGGTATTCAATCTGAAATGAGACTTGAACAACCAGGATTTTAAATAGCTTTTATTTTCGATTGAAGACTGTAACAACACATAAGTAATGCTGTACAGTACACACTATAATATTGTATTTCAGTCTTCTCAAGACAACGATTTATGCAACTTGATCGATACGTCGAGGTTAGTCAAAATCAGATAATTATTATATTTTGATAATAATCGCACGAATCGTCTCTTAAATATATCCCTTTGTAAAATATTTTTAGCAATTTTAATCTTTAAAATATTAATATACTCGTACTTTGGTTATTAAACAAAGCCAAAAATAAAAGGAATAAAAATCTGTGTCTACTTGCTAGGTAGTAAGAGACATACTCGTATTAACGCCTCAGAAGTAAAGTTCTAGTCGTGATGATGTAATTAGGTAACCTAAATAAAATGTTTGTCCTGGGTGGGATTCGAACCCACGACCCGCGGCTTGAAAGTCAGTGTCACTAACCATAAAGATGCGATAAAAGTACATTATTACGATTATCATCATCCTCTTTTAAATAACTCATTGAATACTCATAAACCTTCAGAAGAACGTTCCAATATGACTCCAAGGTATTCAAATCAAAATACAACCACGAATGGTAATGACAAATAACGTAAAAAAATATTTAAAAGAACTCATATAAATGGCGAGTTTTTATATAGGGATTTGTCCCAAATAAGGTTGTATCTATTTTTTCATTTGGCGAGGTTTGCGTCGCGGGCTCAGCGGAGTCCCGTGCACCCACCATCCCGAAGCCGCGGCGCCGCCCCGCTCCGTTCGCGGTCTCCATGGCGACCAGCTCAAATGACGTATCGATCCCGCGTGGGGGACGGGGGGCGGCCGCGGGGTGGCGCCGCTCCACCCGCCGCCGACCCCCTTGCACCCCTGCCACCACCACTCGACCGTTGGCCCATGCAAAATGACGGATGTAAAGTTTGGATATGCCTCCTTGGAAGAAAATGATATTTTCATTAAAATGAAAATGAGGTAATGTTTCATGATTTATTTCTTCTCCCAACATATTATTTTCTGAAAACTTGAGTTGGTTTTATAATGAGACTAAAGACTGCTGAATTCTGTAAAGTATGTATGTAGGTATTATGATGGTACCTACCTAAAATATAGGTACCTACCTCCGTATGTCGACATCTTAACATAAATTTAAGAATACGTGAACTCCTATGTCATGTTTATTGCTTTCATAAAATCTATACGAAAAGTAACCATATACTTACATTTACAATTTTGTGTGAACCGTCCGTCATAAAACTAGACTACGTACATTAGGACCTATAGTTTCAGGTACTTAGATACGTAGCGTTGTGTTTCGGAAACACCGACTGAACTTTGATTAGGTAGTTCAAGATATTAATTTTACAGCACTGCTAAATTGTAATTACTATTTTGAAACGCAATCAAACAGTACCTACTCGGATATTATACTTTAAAATTTTAGTATACTTTAATGAGGTATTTAATTTTACCAACATTTCCGATAGATTTTCCAAATAGTTTCGTGCAGTTTGTCACTAAGGTTGTTGCATTACTACCACTCTGTTAAGAAAATACATAGTACCTTGTCACTATTTACCCCATCGGCCATGCAATAAAACAGCAGAAGAAAGCTAGTTGGATGTAATATTAAATCCAATCCGTAAATGCTATTCGGATGTGTAATGTTTCCCGTAATGGATCGTGTAGAAACGGTATTTTGGTTTACTATTGCTTCAAGACTGTAAAAGAGTTTGGGAACGATTTTATTTAAAAAATGCATTATATCGTTTCACATTGCAATGAAAGGATAATAATACAAAACATTATACGACCTTTCCTAAAAACAACCTCGCGATATTACACAGCACCAGCAAACGCTAGTTATGTAGGTATATGTACAATTAGATACCATATATCATTATATTTTTGTTTCCAACCCAAAACAAACTTCGAGTATGTAGAAACTACTTATTAAAGCTATGTTACTATGTAATTATATGTGTACTCTGAACCACATAATTCATATCTTTATTTATAGTGTTTCCAAATTGAATCATTGCCATGTTTAAACGTCTCTTGTAAAATTTTGTTTCAAACATTAACATAATTAAGTGGTTCTCAAAGTTTTCCCATTATAAACTTAGCGAGAAATTTTATTTTTCCCTCAAGTCATGCGGCTATGTGTGCGCGCGTGTATACGACATAGCGAATTGGATTTTCTGTAGTGTGAGTAAACCTACTTTTACTGAGGGAACAGGGAAACCTTGGAGATTAATGAAATATTAATATAAAGTGACTGTGAAGTTATTCCTAAGGTAATTTAAACCTTATGTAGTTAGCATATATTTTTCTATTTATACTGAAAATACATACAAGCTAAGATCAGTAATTTAAATTACTGTAGGTAGTTATATTCTATTGATACTATTAACTCTATGAGTATGTTACACGCTCATCTCTGAAATTATAATCACGACAGGAAACTTAGTCGTTTTATAGTATTTTAGTAAGCGAATGAAATCTGCCTGTCAGCATTTTTGTTCACGATCTTGTTCTATTTTATTATAACAAAAGGTAATGAAATCTATAAGTAGGTACCTCATCATAGATACATGAAACATTTCCATGTTCATTAGTTTTGTTACATTATTAGGTAGGTACATAATTTCTTATTTAATTGGCCCAATTGCGCTATTTTTTTACAAAATGTATCGAACATGTATGGTATGGTATGTTGGAAATTCCATTTAATGTTGTCAGTTTCTGGCCTAACCACTCTTTTTGAGGTTCCACTTTGCCTAAATGGTTTTTTTTCCATACCTATCCTGTATCGAAACAAAAGCCTGAATCTGAAATTTAGATAGGATCTAAAGTTTCATTAATAACAAAATCATCAATAGGCTTGTTGAAGACATTCAAAACACAATCCACCGACTCGATATAATAAATTAAATATTATTTTCATCCCACCATCTCGGAAAGAGTATTTTTAATCTTCAATATCTGAGTGGAAAAGCCGTTTTTATTCTCTAGAGGATAAAGTAAATTGAATTTGGAACATCGTGTGCACTAAGTTTGTGAATTAAAAAAAAACATACACTCAATTTAAATAACTGTAGCAACGTTACTTTAAAATTTTCTTAATTATACCTTAGTATTATTTTGTTATAATTAAAGATTATTCTGTAATACTTACCTGTCATAATGTAGTAATTAATACCTAAACTGAAATAAAAGTGTACCTATCTTGTGATTGTAAACGTTTTTTTTTTTGCATTTAGTCATTTCCTCGCTGAGGTGGAATGAAAAGTTACGTGTTGCACTCGAGTGCAAAGATTTTTCACCTCGTGCTCTTTTGATTCCCTCGCTAACGCTCAGGATTCTAATTTTGAATCACTCGCTGCGCTCGTGATTCAATTTTAGAATCCTTCGCTTGCTCGGTCATCAAAATTGAACACGCGGTTAAAAAGCAACTTTGCACTCTTGTATAACAAATAACTATTTTCCAACATTTGATTAAAAAATTTCTACTACTAATACTATTCTAAAGATTTAAGTTTCAGTCATAACGTCTTCCCTCGATGTGAACTAAGAAATATAGATCCTCGCGAGCAAAACCTGTACTAAATCACTAGTCTATGTTATAACCTGAGATATAGGTATGTCTACCATCAGCAAAATATAAAACCACAAATATATAAATAGTTAAGTATGATTAATGTATATGATAACTTACAAAAATTGATACCTATAAGATTATGGCGTGTTAAGGATACCTTTATTAAATTATGTAATATAATATATAGCTTTTTTTTAGTTTGGCTGTACGTATTAGGTTTCGAAGCATTTTCTATATAAATAAAAATGAAGAAAAATAAATACTTAAAGTATCTTGGGCTAGAAATGTTCGTAATACTTTAAGTGAGGTATTTATAGAAAAAATAATATAGATAACTAGCAGATGCCCCGGGAATGCCGAGTGAAACCGCGGGACAAAAGATTTATAGCTTCTCTATTGATTTATACTTCGCTCATCATCCCGTAGTGAATTTTATGTGGGACCACATTAAGGTGACTAATTGTACTTTAAAAGTTATAGCCAGGTATTCAGTCTAGTTGGCATGGTTTTTAGAAAAAATACTTTTACTTCTTTTAGAAAATGTTATGAAATAATAACAAATATCTAAAGCTTTTGGGAATTACCTATGACTAGGGATATTTAGTTGTAAACGTGTAAATATTATGTATATATCCTTGAAAGTTCACGTTAAAGGCGTGGAAATTTCCTGCTATTCGCCCAGTTTCCTGGTTTTGGTTGATAAACTAATTAATCGGCGGTTCAATGAGCCATAAGAGTGGTGATTAGAGAATGTGCCTAACCTTTCTCTCTATTTTTATCTACTTATTTAATATACTTACATGACCTCATCCATGTTATAAATAACTCAGATGATTTGAATGCCTTTTAATTAAAATCATTTTATTCATAGTTTTCAATCCATTTTAGTACTTAAGTGTTATTTTAAAATGTATTTGATGATAAGATTCATATTTTAATAAAATTTTATAATACGTGTTTAGTTACGAAGTCATTAAGTACAGTTAACAAAATTTCTCTCACAGCGACCGGTTCTTATAAGTTTAAACAAACTTATGTACGCTTTATGACTCGGGACTGGTTATTTTAAGAAGGTAATAAAGGTATTATGATGTGCTATGACTTGATAATATTGAAGCCGTTCAAGTAATTGAATGATATTTTTTCAGATTATAATTCTATTGATTATATATTTGATAGAATGTTTTAACTGAGTGCCAAGTTTAATCTATTTATCGAAGATACCTAAGCGCTGTAACTAAAAATCTTGGCTTCAGCTTTCAATGAAGACAAAACATTATGAACAAACCGACCTCGGTAGGAAGCCACTTTACCTATCTACCAGCCTCTAGCATAAATATATTATCACAAAACATCTGACTGTTGCTCGGTTCGTTTACACGTGAGCTTTTACTCAGTACGTATCAATATATTAAGTAGTATGTACCTATGTGAAATAATATTTTTAGCTTAAATTATTATTTAGTACCTAGTCAGTCTTTCAATGTTAGTTATTATTTCTTTTTATTATTATTTACATCCTTTAAACACATAAAGTCATTTTGAGTATACGTACCCAGTAATTTGCACTGGGGAGAGATGTAAGTGCCTAAAGGCGACTGCGAAATTATAGATATTAATATGACAGATGTCCCGAAGTCAATACGTTTTAAAACTATAAGTTATATTAAATGTGATCAATGCAAAAACGGACTGTTTATTTATCACCTCTAGAAGAAACCGTCCAAGCATTTGAAACGAAAATTGCCACCCACGTGATATGGCATGAAAACAAAAACATCGGATACCTTTGCTAGCGGAAGAAAATTTTTGTAATAAGTATTCTTAGTATTAATATGATGGAGTCCGGGAACCATCGACTTGTACAATAGGATGGGATGGGACATGTCGATCGGCCGCACACCGCCGCCGCCGCCGCGCCGCCCGCTACACTGCCCTCCCTCCGCCCGACGGCTGTGGAATGCCCATTGTCCCGCCGATATCATGTTATGCCAAGTATCGCTAAGCCACATAAGTCAATAAAGTCTGCACCAATAAAAAAATACAATATTTTGTCGTAATTATAATATTTACATAAAGCATTAATTTATAGTTCATGTACTTTTATTACGAACCTATCCTATAGGTACGTTACTGTCAAAATCCCAAAGTAATAAACACTTTCAGATTGACTCAATGGTTGCATTTTTATTTCCAATTGTTTTTAAGTGTTTGTATTAACCTAAAGGTATGAAGGTACAAACATCTAAGTATCAGACTCATACAGTAATTCCAAAATAAACATAATGGAGTTCCCTATAGATACTTTACTAACTAATATTAGATCCGGCATAATATGCTCTATTCATTCATTCATCTCAAATTGTGACCTTAATATTAAATTTTCCCTAGATAGCTTTTGTATTTGATGATTTAAAAAGTATACCTGCTGCCCTGGTATCTAAGCATACATGAAACTTACAAATGCCAGCTAAGTGTTCTTACGATAAGAGGATTCCATAGGTATTAAAATAATGAAAAACACTTTATTTATTTAGTACAATTAGATTAGGCGGATGTTTTAATTCCGTAAAACTGGTTTATCTCTAAAACTTGTTTTTATTTATGTTATTTTATTCGGTTTCTAAAATTTATAATAATAACGGAATGTTAAAGAAAGTCAAAGTATTTTACGGCCACTTGACATACCTACCTCCCTATAGTAATCCAGCCAGAGTACTTACTATAAAGATCAAATATTTTTCCATAAATTTCATACTTTACCATTACCACCACTCATAACTAATAAATTAAATATTTTCATTATAACATAGTTGTAAGCTATATACATATTTAACTTAAGGTAGGTAACAGACATTTTAATAAGTTCACGCATCTTGAAAGAGTTATACGAAAACATAAAAGGTGTTTAATAAAGCTACAATAGCTGTCGTATAAAGATGTGTTACATTAAAGAAGACAAATTAACATCGACAAATCATGTTTTGACGGCATGACACCACACCGGGGCTAGCCGTAGCCGTAGCCGCTGGCCGTCAGGCAGGACCGCTCTTGGTCCGAAGCTCGGCTGTCGGTCGGCTCGGTGCGGTGCCGCGGTGCCACGGTGCCGCGGTGGCGTGAATGTAAGCGTATGCACGTAATATAATGTAACGCATAGTTGCATCGGGGCCATTATAATGTTGTAGTGAAGTTATTAGTGGTTGTATCAGCCGAGAGGCTCACGCTGGCCGGAGCGGAGCGAAGCGGAGTGAGCGCAGCTGTCAAGGCCAAGTGAGGTCACTCCTCCGACGCTCTCCGAGCCATGATGCCAGGGACCGGTTCTACAATTTTTAGTCTCTTTTTATTTTCATTTTTGTATACACGACGCTGAGACTAAACAATGTTTATACGAGTCAGCATGGAATTAACTTTTATCGCATAGTCAACTATAATAATTTCATATGAATAAAATATTTTATCGTTTTCAATTACTTATTGAGAGTTCAGATTGTTTACTATTTTAATATTTTTTGTGAGTTTAAATAGAAGGTAGTAATTTTACAATATTTTTTAATTAAATATACCTACGTATAACGAACTAGCTGCCTCCCCGCGGTTTTACCCGCGTAGTTCCCGTTCCCGTGGGAATACAGGGATAAAATATAGCCTATGTTACTCGGGGATAATGTAGCTTTCCAAAGGTGAAAGAATTTTTGAAATCGGTCCAGTAGTTTCGGAGCCTATTCATTACAAACAAACAAACAAACAAACAAACAAACAAACAAACAAACAAATCTTTCCTCTTTATAATATTAGTATAGAAGTATAGATAAGACTAGATGTTTAATTTAAACTAAGAAACAAATTAATACCTACTGTAAGAATAACAATGAGTAGTAGCTGTACATCAGACTTCTGTTATTTATACTATAGTTATTGTTTAATACAATATTAGTTTCAGTTGTAATAAACTTTCGTCTAAAATCAAACATAGTAGTTAAAATATCAGACATAGGTATTGTTTAAATTCAACAGAACTGCCTATTTATGACGCAGCGTTTGTTTATTTTCACAGAAAGTTTATTTTTTCTGGAATGGTTGATAGCCACCAGATGGCGTGACTATAGTCTTCACGCGGCGGTTACTGTATGGTTTCATTCCTTAACAGCTATAAACATAGCACCCTCGTCTCTCACTATGGAATTTTTACACACACTCCTACTGTAAATAGCTGCACAATTTACACAAATGTAGTCGTTAACATTGTTGTGGGGTTTTCCCAGTAAAACTATCGTAGGTAATCGTAGGAAAGATAATTACCATTTTTTTGCATTAGCAAAGAACATAACATATCTTCCCACTGTTAACAAAAAACAGTAAAGGTAACTTTTTTTTATTATAAGTACATACTAGCAATTCTTTTAATATTTACAGTAGATATCTCAGTAACGACCCTAGGACTTGGATTAGATGATATATATAAGATAAATCTTTTTATAGTTTATCTAAATAGGCTATAAGTTTTTTTTTGTGTTCCGTAAATATATTAGTTGAGTCGTCAATAATATCTATCACGCAAAGTCGTAAGTAAGTATTCTCCATTAAAACTAGGAATAATAAAGCGTTATAGTCTAACCATTCATGTATACTTGTGATGAAACCCTATTTGAATAAAAAAATATTCATTAAGTGAAAGCGTACCAGAATTTTACATACCTAGGTACTCATAAATATAAGTAATAGTACTTATCATAAATAAGACTTAGATGTTTTATAACTTATAATGATATTGGTAGATGGTTAAAGAATATCTTCGTGAAACAGAGGAACAGCTTTGCTAATCTAAATAATTTTATTGAGGTTACTCAACCGGCGTCAAAATACCTACCTACTCTTTTTGTTTGACATGATCAACTTCGATATTTTTCAAAATAACTAAAATGCTAATAATAATGCTTTTGCGTTTCATTCTCTAAAACTCTGTGGCTGTATTAAAAAAAAACAAGCTTTAAAAATATGAGTCAGACATTTAATTGCAAACTGTAACATTGTTTTATGGTATTCATGCTTCGCTAGGTATGTGTATCACTTAAATAGCGTTGGAAATGTTGGAGAAATATCAACGAACTAAAGAACAATAGAGTATTATGTGGTAATATTAGAAATATATTCGTTCGTTTGTTTATGCATTGAAAAAAGTATCTAAACAAATCGCAGCATTGTTATATTCCGATTCAGGTTTGAGGCAGACAAACCTACAAATATGTAAGTAAGTAAAAAGGTTGGAGATTTTCTACTAAAAATGTTGAATGTTTTTATTAAAATACATGAACATGACAAATATATCTATGTCTGTTGATCAAAAAGTTATAAAAGACGTGACAAATTATATTTAAAGATCTGAACAAAGACACGTGCGGCTAAAAGTCACACTTAACGTCAAGATATTTTTTATCTTATCCTGGTTTGGGACAGAAAGGACCGAGTCATTGGCTGTAGCCATTTTAAGATGGCCTTCTCTGTTTCCCCCTATATGTAGTACGGGTAAGTCAGAGGGAACGTTTATCAAAGTACGAGAGCTCTTGTGATGTGGTTACAATCGAGGCTTCGAACAAGTAACTCGTCGGGGTCATAACCTGTTTGCGACCCCTCCCTCGCAGAGCTCTCCGTGTACTCTAGTGACCCTCTCAGGAACAATCGAAATATTATTTATTCTTTTATAGAGCCTATCCTAAAGCCTCGGGCAGAATTAATTAGCTTCAATGTAATATTAAAATATTCTTGTTACTTGTCAGTACTTACTTACCTAGTATTATGTACCCACAATGTATCATATTTATTTATTTACTGTAAAATTTGGTATTCACAAAAGTTAACGCCAATTTCGAAACAACTTTATTATAAATTTCCAGACACCTTCAATACTATCCAAACGTTACGTTTACGATAACACAGCGAAGCTGTGGACAAATAGGTACAGGCAGAGATATGATATTCTCCCCGGGCTGGTTGCATGGGAGGGCACAACATTTAAATTGGCTGGAATTGTCGATTTGAGTTTGTTTGTGTAGGGTATTTGATTTGTTGAAATGACGTCGCAGACGTGTTGTATTTATTGTGTAGTGGTCTGTGGTGTGCTGTGAGCCCATGGATATTGTTAAGGCACACAATGCGAGTGCAGCGGGCCGTTGTGCCTTGTGAAATGTTGCACGACTACTTTTTTCGTCTGGAATCTATACTTACGATACTCGTTTTTTAAGCCGCGAGCTCGAGATGTACAGGTTTATCTGTTTAAAATTTATTAACATCGAGAAACAATTTAAAACCTTTTCTTTAGATGGTCCACGAGCGATTCATGATGAATGGATATGTACATATTCTATTAAAACTTATTGCTCGAACCCATAAAGAGATCTTTTGATGTTTCTAATTTAAGTTCGTATGTGATTAACATAATGCGATGGTAAGAAAGTTTTGTTTATATTTTGTGTTGATGCTTTATGTAGGTATCGACCGAACATGCTCGAACGCAATATCTTATAAATTTATGTAAAGTAACCATATGGTGTTTAGCAGTAAAGTATTTCTTATAGCAGGTTAATTTCTTGCACAAAAATAGGTACCTAACTCTAGATAATGTTTATTTATATTGCCTCAACTAATCACTATCGACACTTATAAGCCTATAATTATATATAGTACCTTTGATAAAACTGACGTTAAACTAACGATCTGATCAGAAAATTATGAGTTTAACGTTCGTTACGCTACAACCATATTGTTAGCTAGGTACCTACCTACTGTAGCCCTGACTTTTATAGGTTTACATTAAGCACCTTACAAGAAAAACGGTAATTGTATAAGACGATGTTTTCCAGAGGCTTATAATTTTATATGTAAAAAGCACTTGATAATAAGTTTATTCTGAAACCCTTTAATGAAATCATTAGTATTAAAATAGGTTTACAACGAAACGCGCCAATGTAAGTAATTTAATTAAATAAAACATAAAAAATTACATAAAAGTATTAAAATACTTATTTTTTTAAGTTCCAGCTGTACACAATACTCAACATACTTTACTACATACCTACCGAGCTCTAGATAGTGGTTCAAAGTTACATAAAAATGTGATGAACTACCTTTTTATCATATTTCAGCGATACAGAAATATTATGTTATACGAAAGTGATTATACTTATATCAATCTAATAAATTTAAAAGAGGCGAAAACAACTGTATTTCGTTATATTCCAATAAAACAGTGCTAAAATCACAACATTGTAAAATAATGTAAATAAAAAACATAATTAATTACAAAACAAAAAGCTCTTAAAAGCTTTCCTTTACAAACTCCGTAGGGTTGGGGTGGCGCCCCTCAATTTATTATACCTACCAAACTAGATCTCATTCTAAATATATTATTTTAGCTTACATCTACCTACTTTGTTGCAATTTATGATAATGTTGGTATAAAATTATAATCATTTGAAAGTAGGTAATGCCAAACCTCGGCATTTAAAATGAATATCATTTGAAATGTCATGATAACAATAATAAAACTCAGGTACTTACTAATTTAAGACATTCGAAGTACCAATATGTACATTTTGTGTTGTAATAAAGTTCAGTTGTCTGTTGGTTTTATCGATGTCATAGTAGTATATTGCCCATTAACAATTTGAGCGGACCTACTCCTGATAAAAGAGACTTTAAATTCAATTAGTGGACGTCCAGTAGGTATGTTGTAATGAAAAATAGTAACTTTATATACCTACCTACAGAGATTTATGTCAAATTGTAATACCTAGTAGGTATTTAATCGAACATTACAGGCCCTTAAATGCTGATAGCTAATAAAAGCTCATGGTGTTTACCTTTTCAAAGAAGGATTTGTCTGCGCTAATTCATGATCTTATTATAAGGATCGTAAGTAAATAGCTACGTAATAAAAATTAAAACTATACCAGAAACGAGGTCGATATAGGCAAGAAAAATTATAGGATAATAATGTAAAAATTTGTTTCTATGAAATTGATATATATTTTCCCATTTAATTTAGGAAATGTTTGTTTGAATTTTTTTGGTTGTAATTTGGAGTAAAATGAAGGAGCGTCCCGGCGCGGGACGGAGTGGAGAATAACACATGGGGTGCAGCGAAGGGTGCGGCGCGGAGCGCGCGGCGCGGCGCGGGGCGGCCCACTGAAAAGTGCGCGGGTGGGGCTGAACAAACTCGCGGGGACATACAACTGATACCATCTACTTTTCTTTTTATTTATTTTTCAGATTTGCAATATTGTCAGCCGTTTATAAATCATGTTCAGTTTACAAATATTCCTCTGTTTAAATATCCATTTTGTGCCATAAACGTATGAACGTATGTTATTGCAAAAAATAGACAAAAACTTAGACAAACTATTAAATAAATCTTGATAACCATTTAAGTACCTACCTATCTATAGTAATAAACAAATCAGACTTTATGAGATAACTATTAGGGAAGGTGCAAATTATGTAGGTACTACAAATTCATTACCTATTTTATTTAATATCTATGTATTTTATTTATTAAGTACCTAATTATAACTATATACTAGAGTTATAATTACTTATGTAATCGAAACAAAACTGCAATCGCATAGGGATAGCTAATAATAAATATTTTAAAATATGCTTAGTCGTAAAAATAAAACATGATAAATTGCCACAAAACTAGTTGTTAAAACACAATGCGTTACAGATAAGAGTCTACTACTTATAGAAAGTGTGTCACATTCACGTTCGAATGAAGACGCATCCGGTCGTAAATCTTACGTAAACTATTCACTATAAGTATATATAAAATTATTACATTAATAAGAAAAACTCCGTTTTTGTTCAGGTCGCAGTTGAACGTCCCCTCCGCATGTACTCTCAAATAGGGGAACAAGCATTTTAGCATTACCCCCGTGCACAACTCTTCCCGCGGGGGAGGGGGTGGTGGGCCCACGGCGACGTAAAAATCAATATGCTGGAGTTGTTAAATCACGCTTATAAACGAGCACTCGTCTTCGTTTCATTTCTGAAATCGTTCAAGTATACAATTTAGTTTTCATTAAAATCCCCGCATTATGACGTAGAATAACTCTATACTTCACCTCCCTAAGTACGATAGACAACGAAGCCAAGTAACACCAAGGCTCTTTACATATATGTTTAATAGATAAGTATCTAACTACATAATAAGTAAAGTCATATAAGTATAATGGTGACCCTAAAAGTATGAGATTAATTTCACACATCATTTAAGAATTGGTTCATATAAAATAAGTAAATTACTTTAATCTCCTTATATTCTCTTGTCTTGTTATAGATTTGTAATAAGAACTTCGTCGCTGTGAATTTAAGATAGAATGTAAGGTCACAAAGGTGATAAAACCGATAGTGATCCGATCCTTATAGCACTACTAGCTACTTGAATAATATATTATAAAGAAATCTTATTTTTTTCAGTTTTAAAAACTTTTAAATTGAGGACTGGAATTGAATTCTGTAGCTGAAAGGTAAATGACACTTACATGTTGATATTTCGTCGCAGTCTCTATACTCTCGTAAGCTACGCAATCACCGGAGAGGTACGTCTTCTGAGGCTTCGTTGCACCGCCAGCTGATCGACAAAGTTTGGTAGATTGAAAGAACCTGAAAAACCCCCATGTTTTGTATCCTAATTTACAAATAGGCTACGAGGAATTATTAGAAAAGTACCATGCTCTGAAATAGCCGTGGTGGGGAACGCGTCGACTAACGATCATGAGGGTGCAGGCTCAAACCCCGGACCCGTACCTCTCAGCTTAAAAACTTACACATGGATTCATCCCACTGACTTTTAGTGAAGGAAAAGATCGTGAAGAAACCTGCATGCCCAAGATGTCACAATTAATGGCATGTAAAGTACGCCAATCCTCTAGGCCCGTTGTGATGGACAATGGCCTAAGTCCGTCGCTGTCAGGGATGGCTCGTGACGTATATGAGTTGATGATGGTGATTACTTTGCACATTGCAACATATACTTACCTAACTCTCATGTGATAATGTAATAGTGTTTTCTGCCGAAAGAATTCTAACAACTTTTACAATGGGAAACATTTTGCCATCACAAAAAATTTACTAAAATTTCCATTTATAAAAAATGCGTGCGAAAAACATTACTACTGCTTCATTGACAGTAGGGTAATAAAAATGAAATGTTTCTTTTTTCATTCAATGAGGTTGTCCAAAGCACTTATGAAAGAAGCTAACGCCATGCGCCGCGCCGCCGCCGCACCGCCGGCAGGTTCGATAGATTGTTTTTACTATGAATCACAATTAATGCTAAACTGCTTCTATAACCGTCTGTTGGTGCTCATCTAATTTCTTTCTGAATTTATTCATTGATCATTTTTTATGTAATTATGCTATGAAATTTAATTAATATGGTATTTATACTTAATAATGTTATTCGAATTGTTATTTAATTGTGATTGTAATTTAAACTTTATTAGTGTTTTCTTTTGTGTACTTGATTTGAATATTTTCTGTCATGTGGTGTTTGCTTATAATTAGTTGTGCTTTTAGAATGTTTTTAGATTTTTTATTATTATTATGTGATGTATCATTGTAACAACTGTCAGCAGACCTTGAATAAATAAATAAAAATAAAATCACCGCAAATAAACACATGAATTATTAATCCTTTTAAACATGTGTTGCTGTGGAACAGAAAGTAACAACATTATAAAAAAAATAGCACCAGCACGATGCATGTGGTACCCATCGCTAATATACCTAAGTGGTTCATAACATGATATAAATATGATAGATAATGAGATAATAGCTGAATATAGTCCGATTGTTTCATGTTATGGTGGTGGTTGGCCTAATAACAGACTCTTTTAAACTGTTAAATGAGTTGAGCGAAATTAATTAAAAAAGGTCGTCGGGGATGCCGCCGACACAAAAGCTTTTTCAGCTCATCGTAATTGTGCAAATGTGAATGCATTAAATTTATGGATGGATATAGCTATATAGCAAAATGATTTATATACAAAAGATAGGGCTAATTTATTGACCAACGAGAATCAAATAAAAACAAAACAGAGAAGCGGCCGATCTTACAGAGGTTACCAAAACTGGAAATAAAATAAACAACAAGAAAGAAACCAGACTAAGGTTCTAACGACATAAAGCCAAAATTGATATATACCTTACCTTAACTTTCATCACAAATAAGATTTATGGTTCCTGATATCGTGCCAACGGATTATTTTATCCTTTCCAAATTAAATAAAGATCTGTAGCTATTATTCTATATTTTGATTACTCTTCCTAGTATCATTATATTCTTGCTAAAGTTTAGAGCATGTTTGAACACTTCCAGTTTTATTCCTATCTTGCCCAGGAAGTTGTTGACTTTAAAATATAAAAAAAAATATCCAAATGTTAGAAATAAAATCATATAGTTAGGGGAATCTTCATTTTTCCGGGATAAAAAGTAGCCTATGTCCTTTCTCAGGCTCTAGACTATCTGTGTACCAAATTTCATTTAGTTCAGCGGTTTTAGCGTGAAAGTGAAACAGACATGCGGAAGTAACTCTGTCACTTCCGCATTTATAATATTCGTTAGTTTAAGGATTGATGACAGTTTTTGAGAGGCTATTCATTAATAAATTAGATATATTATTTAATGAAAAATTAATAAATATACCTTTAGGCATTTGCCTATGACGTATAGATATTATTATATTATAGAATCTTGTTACAGAAAACTACGTTTATCCTACAAATATTATAAATGCGAATGTTTAAGAGTGTGTATGTTTATAAAATTTGGTATGGAGTTAGCTGACACCCTGGATAACATATATAATTAAACTCTATTTATTACTAGCTGCCACCGCGCGGTTTTACCCGCGTAGTTCCCGTTCCCATGGGAATACAGGGATAAAATATAGCCTATGTTACTCGGGGATAATGTAGCTTTCCAAAGGTGAAAGAATTTTTGAAATCGGTCCAGTAGTTTCGGAGCCTATTCATTACAAACAAACAAACAAATATTTCCTCTTTATAATATTAGTATAGATACGACGTCACGATAAACGTTTCCCCTTCAAAATATAACATTATTAAGTTTCCTGCGAAATTAATTGATATAAGATCCATAATTGCCACTTTAAAAATATTGAAAGTCTTTTATTCCACTATAGGGCTTTACTCTCCCCTGCGCTCAAACCCATTTCATTTAATTCACCATTTTTACATTGCATTTGTTGCAAACCTTTGAACTCAAGTTCCTATTAAAATAATATAATTGTTGATTAAATCTAAATAATCGAAAATTATAGATCTATAATATCATGCCATCTTATAACATATTCGATAATATAACCTAATGTAAGTATATTATAATAGATATAGTTCAGTGCAAATCGTCTCATATTGTCTATTATTGTAAAGGTGTTGTTTATTCTACGTTAACTAAAAATAAATAATTTATTAAAGTAAGGCGGAATATGTCAGCAATAGCAAGGCACATTCGGATGTACTCGCCCGATTTAATGACGATTAACTAACTTTTAAGCAATGCCAATGAATCAGAAAACGGGTACCCACTTACGCTACGATAGGGTATATTACTAGGTATGCTTCTAATTCCTTAATAGCTGAAGGTATCATGTATGTTGGTAGGTAAACTTATTTTGTTTTACCCAAAAATGGCACTTCAGCTAACACCAATATAAGTGATATACCTATTTTTAATCTAGCTAAAAAAGGACCAAGTGTATACAATAGATAATATATGTTATTATCGCGATAAAACATGAAATAGTTGCCTAAAAGTAAAAAGTAATATTACTTGTCCCGTTAAAGTGGGTCACCCCCTAGCCCCCGCGGGCCCCAGACCCACCCCCGGTGCCGTCTCTCGTCCGCCTCGCGACTGTCCCCACTCCCCACACCACCCTCCAACATTCATTGTGCCGCAATATATTTCTTTTTATGTGCAAACAGAAAAGTCATTTATTTAAATTTTCTCACGAATTCGTATCGCAATTTTATTTTATTATATTATCTGTATAGCATTTAGAGTGCTCTTCATATGTATCTTTGTATTGGCACATCGCACGAATGTAGGTACCTTTGGTTAAATTGAATATACTCAGATATCGTTATGATTAGTTTTCTATATTATTCTCTTTCATACAGTTTGATAACCGTAGGACTAACCAAATTATTATTCTTAAGTATAAGAAATATTTGTGTGTTTATCGCTAGCTCTTAGCCACCGTAGTCGTTACCAAAGTAATTAAATTAAGAGGTTTGAAATACAGAAGATATATAATGAAATCGTCATAATTTCATTAAAAGCTTCATGTAAAAACATATAAAATTCAAACAAATTGTATAATTGTCAAATTATTATTATCTACAACCATGGGAATGATAACAAAATGTAGGTATAGCTATTTAGGTAGAAAAATCACTATCGCCCAATTTTTAGGTTGGTAGATATTAATTAATTAATATTAATTGATTTAATGTGGTTCGAGTTTATTTTTGAAGTTCCTTTATAGATACAAATGCGATTTTCGAAAGGATGTAAGTCAATCTTTAATGTGCAAAGATCTTATATGTTTAACTCTGAATACATTGTCTCATCTGAAGTGAAAGAAAACTGTGAAAGAAAATTGTGTGTGTGTGAAAAAAAATGTGGTTCGAGTTTATTTTTGAAGTTCCTTTATAGATACAAATGCGCTCGATTTCTATTTGTCACATTTTTGAAACAATATTATTATTATTTAAGTTTAGCTTCTGCCCCGCGGTTTCACCCGCGTTCCCGGGGATCCTAAATTTTCCCCAGATAAAAGATAGCCTTTGTCTTAATCCACAGTGTCAGCTCACTCTATACCAAAGTTTATTAATATCGCTTCAGCCGTTTAGATGTGAAGAAGTAACAAACATACACAATCACAAACATTCGCCTTAATTAGTGTGATTATTAACAACATAATTTAAGAAATAAGGCTGAGATTATTTTATTAGGGGTTAATATCTGAAAACTGGGTTGACATATGATTTCTAAAATTTATATTACTTTAGAAACTTAATTGTATAATATATATTAGTAAAATCATACCTTAAAGCATACAAGCTTACCCTGGCATACGTGAAAAGTTCTCTTTCATAGGCTCTGACTGAATTAAAATATATATGGTAATATGAGTGCACTACGGCTTCTCGGCGGTAATACTTCCCGCGATGAGGCCTACTACCCCCTTGACTTCACATGTACCTAATCCATATTTTTTGAAAGGTATAAAATTGGCAGTTTTTCAGTTCAAATTTGTAATATTAATTAGTAAATAGTTTTAAACTAAATAAACATTTCCCGTGACACTTAGCGAGCAAAACTTTTTACATCCAAAAACATTTGAACTACTTAATTTATTAATTATTAATTTAGCCTCTTACTGTATATATATAAGGCATTATAACTCAAGAACGTCTGCACAGATTAACATAATCTTTCATTAGTAGTTAACGAGTTATCTATATAAGTATGCATTTTTAATGTAGGTAGAATTTTTTTTGTTCACCAGAAATACGGCTGAATAAAAACGCATTCATAATTTACAAACTATTTTAAAATAGACACCATAAATATGAAATCGTAGCATTTCGTAGCAGTTTTCGTAGCACATGCAAATCTGTGCGGTTCATGCGTTTATATTGCTTATTATTTTATTTACAATTTATTTAAGCTTCATCGTTGCCAGGTATACGTACTTGTACCTATATATATTATGATACAATTAGATTAGTTATTTAAGGCGAATTAAACCATATCGATTGTTAAAAAATATATGATGTTTTAACTTTGCAAAATAAAGCAACAATTATTTCATATTTTGTTACCACATCTGTGTATTATTGTGTTTGACGATAGGTCAGGTCGGTGATGATTATGTTGTGGATAAAGAAAACTGACTACTGAGTGGAACTGTCGAATCATATCAGTAGCTGGGCAGCAGATTTTGCAAATTGACATGTCGTAACATCAGCTTAAGTATTGTGAATCAAATCCTACGATTTTTATATTTAACATCAAGATACAAACTCGGTTACAAAAACTTTTACAATAGTAGGTATGCTATTATTAAGGAGTTGCTTTTTGACTTGATAATTTATTTACTTTACATAATTTTGTTATTAGATACTTATTTAATACATTTAATGTGTCTAATAGAATACCTACGTTATAACTATTTTTATATTATTAAAAATACAACTACATATATACAGTCTCACAAATCACCGACAAAGTAAAATAACTCGTCAATCAATGTGATTGGCAGTCTCAAACAAGTAAATTACAGGTGTATGTAGCTAAACCGTCGCTTTCAACAAAGTGGCGATAAAAAGCGAGTTGGCACGTTCATTCATGCCCATGCCTGAGCGAAGCCCGACGCGGACGCGGCTTGTCGCCCGCAGATGGTTCTACGTCACACGCATTCTTTGAAATCTGATACCTTCATTTACCTATATGTCTTCTGTTATCGTCTCACTGTAAATCATATACGTGATCATTTCAAAGTTACTTGGTTACTCAATTTTCGCGCTGACGGAAATAATGTAGTTATTAAAGTATTCAACGTTATTGAAGACAACAAAATTGGAACAAGTAATCGATGATAGGTAAACAATTTAAAAGAGGAAAAGTTCTATCCGGAGATTTTGGAAAGGATGTAAGTCAAATTTTAATGTGCAAAGATCTTATATGATTAACTCTGAATACATTGTCTCATCTGAAGTGAAAGAAAACTCGGGTCATGAAACGGGTCATGAAATCAGTTTGCCCATAACGGCATGTTAAGGAAATGACATCGCTTTTATTTTCATTGAGCTTGGATATAAACACGGTTGTGGCGCACGAGTGCGGGGTCACTTAAAGTTAGTGTCGGCAAGTCGGCAAGTCGGCACTGTGTCAGCTCGTAAACGTATCGGCCAGGCGGGGGCTACTGTACGCTTGCCACCGCTCCGCCGCCGCCGGCGCCGCGCGCCGCCCCGCGGCGACCGCACTCGACACGCCGCCGCACGTCGCCGACGCTCTGAATCGTACCCATTCACACATTATCATATACAGGATAAGACAAATACAATTCTGCCAAATTTAGTTCATTCAGATGTTCTAGTCAGGACAAGAGAGTAGCATTGGAGTTGCATTTAGGTATCCAGACAACCGGCAAGATGTCTCGTTTGTTTTGACACTTGCAGAAGTATTATTTACACCGGCTGTATGTCATCACAGGCTGAAGCCACCCATAAAGTTGTAAGGATGGAATTTTCAATAAGACCCGTATCTGTTTATAACGTTTGTTTTATTTGTTAATGGAAAACAGTAGGTTATTATTATATTTTTTTAGATCATAACCACACATTGATATGACACATCACACATTTAAACAGACACTTTTCTTTACTAAACCACTATGTTGGCAAAAGTCAAATGAAGTCGCATGACTAGTTACAAGGCATGTCCACAAAAAGCTCCCCTGGGAAAGGCGGCGGCGGCGTTCCGACAACAGACAGCGGGTGTCAGCCGCCACGTGCTACCCAAGGCCACTCGCTTAGTGTCAAGGTCATTGCCACTCCAGCTCAGTACACGCGGCACCCACGCCTCTCCTGTCACCACAAATAGACCGACCTACTCGACACCACTGTGATCTACCGCAACAACTCAACACAAGCCTGCGAGCCACAACATTGCATTGGACAGGACAAGTTCGGCGTGGGAAACATGACACGCAACGATGCGTCAGGTCATGAGCGTTTGTGATGCTCGTCGGTCTTTGTAGCTGTTAGGACTTTTGGAGAAATAAAAGTACTATATAGTTTTCGGATTAACTCTATTCTATAACGTGATTAACTTATTTAAACATTGAGAGTATACAGAGTCGGCCATTACTCGAAACAGAGCGAGGGAAAAAGGGAAACGTCAAACTCCAGTGTTGCCCTCCTCGAAAGCAAAAATTACCTTAACATAAAACAAATATCCTTATTGTAAGTGTTGTCATACTCCTAATCACAATACCCCCCCTCAATAAAATATTTCTTTTACAACTACAATTTTTCTTATTGGTATTATATCTTTATCAACTGACAGCCCTACTACATGAAACATCAAACAAACAATTTAACAATAATAATCTTTAAGTTTCAGTTACTAAACAATTTATCCCTTAATTTCTTAAATTGAATACCACCCAATGGCTTTGTAAATATATCACCCAATTGGTCATTTGTACAACAATAAACTAAGTGAATAATACCAGCATCCAACTTTTCTTTAACAAAACTTTGCTTTACATTTAAATGCTTGACCCTACAATTACCAGCCATATGGGCAATCTTCATTGTGGACTGATTGTCCTCATACATAGTGATAGGTTTCACAGAAAAAACAAAATCTAACATTAAGTGTTGAAGCCAACAAGCCTCACTTGTAGCATGACTAAGAGCAACATACTCTGCCTCCGTTGATGAAAGTGCAACAGATTGTTGTTTCTTTGTAAACCAAATTACTGAACAACCAAAAACTTTGAAACAACAGCCTGTTGTAGACCTATGGTCACCACTTCCACCCCAGTCACTATCAACAAAACCTTCTACACTATCACAATTATCTCTATAGTAAGTTAAACACATATCCAAAGACCCCTTAACATATCTTAACACATTTAACAACAACTTATATAATAACATACTTGCTTTTCCCTGATACCTACTTAATATAGTTACAACAGTACATAAATCTGGCCTTGACCCAGATACAGCATACATTAAGTTTCCAATAAGTTTTCTACAATTATGTTCTAATTCTGTACTTTCAGATTTTTCTCTCTTTAACAAATCAAAATTAAAGTTCTTATCTATAGGTAACAGTAATTGTTTACAATCAGACATTCCATATAACTTTAATAAATTTAGTAAGTATTCCCTTTGACTTATAGTTGTACATCCTTTATTTAAATCCTGTTTAACCTCAATACCTAAAAACATAGTAATATTCCCCATATCTTTCATTTTAAATTTATTTAACAACTTATTCCTTAAATTAATTAATTCGCTTTGACAGCTACTGAAGTAAATAATGTCATCAACATATAATAATAAAAAAGTCCTCTTATTTCCCTCACATTTAGTATATAGACAACTATCTTTGTCTGACTTTTTATAACCTAAAGATACCATTACTTCATCAAAAGTAGAATGCCAATATTTTGGAGATCTCTTTAAACCGTAAATTGACTTATTTAACCTACAATATGGCTTTGAATTTACACCCTCTGGCAACTTTAAATATACTTCCTCATTAATCTCACTGTTTAGAAAAGCATTACAAACATCCATTTGCCTTACTTGTAAATTTAACTTTGTAGCAACAGCAATGAAAACCCTAAATGTATTTAATTTAGCCACCGGTGCATACAAATCATAAATATCATTACAAGTTTGTTCAAAACCCCTAGCAACTAACCTAGCTTTAAACTTACTTACATGGTCTTCCCCTTTCTTTTCTTTAAAAACCCATTTAGTACTAATTACTTCCTTACCTTCCGGTACTTGTGAAAGTAATGTCCAAGTATTGTTGTCAGTCAACTGTTGAAGTTCAAGGTCAATGGCTTCTTGCCATTTATCAGCCATTTTAGAGGTCATGGCTTCCCTATAATTCCTAGGTTCGCTTTCAGATGATATCATGCCATAATCACACACATATTTCATAGGCTTTCTTACTTCTCTGCCACTCCTAGTTTTAATAACTTTATTTTCATTTAAGCTCTTATTCATACGACTTTCATCACTGCTTTCCTCATCCGACAATAACTCCTGACATTCAACTACCTGCTGAGAATTAATTGACTCATTATCTTCCATTAATTCTGAACTATCCTTAGTAACCTCAATTTCTTCCAAATTAATGTCTTTCCCTTCCCTACTAGTGTTGGATTCATGATCACCTGTTAAATCTTCCATGCTCTCATTCTGACAGTACTTCTGTTCATTCTTGTTAGTAAAAACAACATCCCTTTTAATAAGTACCTCATTTGTCTCTGGAAAGTATATCCTAAAACCCTTTGAACCCTCATAACCTACAAATAAACCTTTCATACCTTTTGGATCCCACTTCAGCCGCTTTTGTTTAGGTATATGTACAAACACATCCATGCCAAATATATGTGACAGTTTTTTAATATCATGGTCAGCGCCTACCCATACCTGTAAAGGTGTTTTATTTAACAATCTACTTTTGCTAGTTCTATTTAGTACATAAACTGCCATATTAACTGCTTCTGCCCACAGTTCCTTTCCCAAACCTTTAGCCATTAACATAGACCGTGCAGCCTCCACCAAAGTCCTCATGTCACGCTCAGCCTTACCATTTTGCTCTGGTGTATAGGGTACAGTAGTCTGATGTTCAATACCATACATATCTAAAAGCTGTTTGACCTCTACATTAACAAACTCCTTACCATTGTCAGTTCGTAGAACCTTGAGCTTTTGGTCTGTCTGATTTTGAGAATGCTTTATAAATTGCTTTAATTTACTGAGAACATCACTTTTGTTCTTTAAAAAGAAAACCTGCCTATAATTAGAATAATCATCTTTTAACAACAAAAAATACTTAGAACCTCCCACAGACTCAACCTCCATTGGCCCACAGACATCTGCATGAACCAATTGTAAAACCCCTGTAGTATGTAAGTCACGTTCCTTGAAAGGCAATCTATGAAGTTTGCCCTCTAAACATGCTGTGCATGGCCTATATTCTGGATGAAACTGTATTCCTTGTTCATTTAAAAGATTCTTAACATAATCTACCCCTTGGTGGCATAACCTCTCATGCCATTCATTCAAAGATAAAACTGCACCTACCTTACTCTCAAAAACAAAGTTCATTACATATAATGGACCTTCACGTCTAGCTGTGGCACATACTTCATTACCTTTTTCTAACAGGCACGAGTCTGACAATATTCTTACTTTATAACCCTTTTGTACTGCACATGATAATGAAAACAAATTTACCTTCAAACCTGGAACATGTAATACCTTGCTTAATGTTGTCATTCTATGTGATTAGGAGTATGACAACACTTACAATAAGGATATTTGTTTTATGTTAAGGTAATTTTTGCTTTCGAGGAGGGCAACACTGGAGTTTGACGTTTCCCTTTTTCCCTCGCTCTGTTTCGAGTAATGGCCGACTCTGTATACTCTCAATGTTTAAATAAGTTAATCACGTTATAGAATAGAGTTAATCCGAAAACTATATAGTACTTTTATTTCTCCAAAAGTCCTAACAGGTTATGGGCCCAGATTCGGCCATAACTCTGTTCTAGGTGAAGATTCGAAACACGAGGCAGCGTGGTCGAAGAGGTTACCGGTTGCGGTGGCGTCGGTTGGAACCTGAGGTGTGGTGTTGGTTGCAAGCACACACTGGTGGGCGTCGTCGAGCGGTAAATTAAAGGCTATATTGTTGATAGACTATGGATCAGCAATGTTCTTCTACCACGGGGGTCATCAGACTGGAGGGGCAGAAAAATTGGAACTTATGGAAGTTCCAGGTGTCAGTTGTCATGAGAAGTATGGACATATTCACAGTAGTTAATGGTACTGAATTGAAAACTGAAGATAATAAAAAAGAGTGGCATAAAAAGGATGCCAAGGCACAGAGTCTTATTGTGATGAGACTCAGTGAGGCAGCCATGGTTCACATCCTTACCTGTGTGAACGCTGCTGAAATGTGGAGCAAATTGCATAGTGTATTTGAGCAGAAAACTACCACAAGTATCCATATGTTGCAGCAGCGGTTCTTCAATTTCAAGTTTGATGAAGCAAGCAATATGTCAACATTCTTGGCTCGCATTCAAGAAATGACTAATCAACTAAAAGAAGCTGGGGAAGCCGTTTCTGAGAAATTCATCATTACCAAAGTGCTAATGGCGTTACCAGACATGTACAAGCATTTCATCTCAGCGTGGGAGTCTGTGAATCCTGAAAATCAGACCTATGATGAACTGGTTGGTCGGCTCATGGTGGAAGAAGATCGGTCAAAATCAAGAGGTGATGACATTCCAGAAACTGTGGCTATGGCTACACTCAAAGGTAAAGGTAAATTTAAATGTTTCAAGTGTGGTCGTCCAGGACATTATAGTAAAAATTGTAACAGTAACAGCGGAAGTAGTTATGGTAAAAAATGTTTCTTATGTAATCAAACAGGTCATTTTAAAGTTAATTGTCCTAAGCGCAAAGGTAGTTTAGCTTCAAACAAAAATGATAATGCATTTTTAGTCAATGCTTTGTTTTTAAATAAAATTGATCAAAACAACAACAGTTGGTTAGCTGATAGTGGTGCCAGTGAGCATATGACATATGACAGAAATCTTTTTATGACATATAGTGACATGTCAACACTGACTGATAGGTTTGTCATAGTTGGAGATGGCAGAAGGCTGCCAGTTGTAGGAGTTGGGGAAATCCAACTCAAAGCAACTGTTGGGAAATCACAATAGTAGCGAACTAACAAGACGATGGTGGTGAAGTGCACAGTCATAATAATTATTGATGCGATCCTCGTAGTGTCCCGAGAGGCATCTACAGTACTTATTAAAACAGGAATATCGAATACTTACCAAATTAATCTACATCCTTTTTTGCCCTTCCACGTAGTACTCAAACTAAACTTAAGTATTGTATTTTACCCAAACGTTTAATGTATCTAATAGATCTTATCGAGTATATCTATTGTTTATCACTATAAGATGCGTTGTATGTTTTGTTATTATTGACATTACAATAACAATGATTATGTATTTCTTAGTGACGCCAGCAAAAGCAAAAAACAGAACCGTTGGTGCAAGTCCTACTCGTACTTATCAGCTGTATTTACAAGAAAAATACGAATAAAAACATATGCCCTCATCGTACATACTTAAAAAACTAAATACCTTTAATTAAAATTCCCATCAGTTATGTAGGTACCTACCTTTCTACTTGATAAGCTGCTACATAATTACTTACTTGCTAGATGCCCGTGGGAAATTAATTTTCTTCAATGTTCTTAATGTTTGCAACGTTTCATTATTTTCTAAGATATTTACCTAGAGTTATCTTATTTTAGCAGATTTATAATTGCATATATACAAATATACTTTTCGATAAAGAAGTGGAAGTTATTCAATAAATTTTTTTTTTTTATTAGAGAAAATATTTTATATACAGGTACATAATGTATAGATTATTTACATACTAGAACTAGAATTAGGTATATAATTCAAAGATTAATTATCTAGTAGACTAAAAAATTATATTCATCATCACCATCAGCCTCCCCTAACTAGGCGGATGAGGCGGCCTAGTGCGGATTGGCGGACTTCACATGCCTTTAATTGTGACATCTCGGGCATGCAGGTTTCCTCACGATGTTTTCCTTCACCGATAGCCAGTGGTGTGAATCTTTACGTAAGTTTTTATAAACTCAAAGGTACGGGCCAGGGATTTGAACCTGCACACACATGATCGTGATTCGGTGCGTTCCCAACTGAGCCACCATGGCTATATTATGAACAAGTATTAAATTTCCATATTTTTCCGCAGTGAAAACCACATACCTTCTCGCCCGATTGGTAGGCACTAAATGTACCCATAGTACATCCGTATTAACCCTAAGTAAGGTATGTTATGGTTGTCTGGCAGGACAACTGCGCGAAAGTAAAGTCAGTTGGTTTCATATTCAATAGAAATAGCGGATTAGTGAGTTGTAAGAAAGACATCAACGAAATAATTGAACCATAACTGAAACTAGAAGAGTAAGAGGATGAGTCAATAACGTTTCGTCTATTAAAGGTAAAAATAATCTCAGTTCACAAATAAATAATATAGGTTTATTTCAAGGAAACCACAAATACGTGTTGAAGTGATTTTTAGTGCTATATTCCCTGTTTTTAGGGTTCCGTAGTCAACTACGCACCCTTATAGTTTCGCCATGTCCATCCGTCCGTGGGTAATCTCAGAGACGGTTGATACTACAGAGCTGTAATTTGGTAGGTATTGTAGTAGTTATTAACAGCGTCGACAAAGTTGAAACATAAAATCTTGAAAAATATTTTTTTTTGAGTACCTCCATACACGTAAAACGAGAAGAAAAATATTTTTTTTCATTCCTATTGTGTATTATATTGATGGATAGGTTACTAAAAAAAAAAAAAAAAAAAACATACCAGTCGAATTGAGAACCTCCTTCTTTTTGAAGTCGTTTAAAAATAGCAAAGGTGTGCTAAGAACGTTTTCCGATTCAGAGTTTTGTTTACGAAATATAAAGCTTTTAATCTGTAATTTTAGTTAAAGTCATCATCATTCGTTTCCACTTCAATATTAAAAAAAATATTGATGGTTGAACTTAATGTAGATATCATAAAGGTTCTTACACGAATGACCAATTGCATCGTTGCGTATAGGTACAGCTATGGTGTTGCAGAAAGCTGACGATGACATATGGGCTATTTAGAAGATCATTGAACCACTTTCCAACTATAGAAGTTAAAAATTTAAGTGAGGGACTTTCGCCTTGTCTCACTAAATAAAATACCTACAAAAAACTCTCATTTGTTAAATAAAGCCTAACAGTTATAGTAGACTTATAATTACCCAGTGTTCTCGATAATAGCAAGCTTTTCCAAGTAATGGATTCGTATAATCAATGCCGCTATTTCTCAATCCCTTCGTCTGTTCGAGAAACGGGATCGCTAATGAATGACGTCAAATTAAGCTTAGAGCTTAGCAGAAAACATTACTGGAACCTTAATTTGCGATTAAGGCAAACATAGTGTGCGGGGTGAGTGGTGGTGTGGAGACGAAGGCTGCGGAGTCAGTGCATGTGCGGTGCGGGTGTGTTTGGGGGCGGGGCGGGGCGCGGGCGCGGGGCAGGCGCGCCGCGGGCCGCCACTTCTCTGTACTCGAGGAGCCCCGGTACACCTCGGTTTCCGGCGGGTGCTCCCTCGCGGATTCGCAACTATATCCCGCCGCGCCGGGCCCGCGTGCCGGCCACGTGGCCTCCGCTCACCTACTGGCGACACCCCGGTTTTTTACGTGCACACAATTGATAAAACACTTACGACTTAATTATAAATCGGTCAATATCGTAAACAACATTTGGGTAGTATCGTTTTTGAATAAATCGATTGTGAGTACTACTAAATTACTTGTTTCAAATATTTTTCCTTCGTTGCAATGAATTTTTAACATAATGTGTATAACGGTAAATATCTCTGTTTAGGAAATTAATTGCATCTGTAAAGTATATTTCAAATATACGTTTACATTATGCTTTATTTCATAAATAACAACAATATATATGAATTAATGTGAGAAAAGATTTCCAGGAGACTTTTGCGCCCAACTTGGCGAAAATGCCGTCGGCAAAGTAAAACGCGATTCTAAGCTTCTTAAATTGAATGCCAGTGTGTCTAATAGGTAATTTAATAAGCATTCACTTAGTCCATACATAATATACTTACCTAATAATTAAATATTACAAAGTATTTGGTACTACATTTTTTGTTATGCAACAATTTAAATTTATAAAACAGTCCGAGAAAGCCTCTATAAAATTTAATTTATTTATAATATACTTAGGTACCTATGAAATTCATGTATGTCGAGTTTTGCGGATTTATCATTTTTTATAACGCGCTGTTCATATGTCGTGTGCAGGTATAAAAGCCAAAGGTTTATATTTGTTCATTGTTATTCCCAGTAACTGCGTATTTTGCATCATTGTAAATGGACCACTTTAATACTATTTTGGAGATAGTGTACAATATCCTTGTAATTGCATTAAGATGGACTCACCACGAACGATGTCAGAGCAACAAGAAAGTCCATACAAGATATACAGCATGTATAAGGTAAGCGATATATATTAATGCATAACCGTTTAAAAACGGATAGGTTTAATCAGTTTTAATGCTTATCATACATTTCAAGTTGAAGCCAGTACTTTGGTGGATTTGCGCGCGAGCAGCTATTTGCCTAGGATTAACCATCGCTAGAGTAAAAAATGGCTTTAACTTCGATTACATAATCTTCAGTAACATTTTCAACTTAGTTCTTAATAACTTAGATTACCTTTAATGATCTCATACCATAGGATCACTTTATTCACAATCCGTTTGTCATGTGACACAACTATTATTTTGGAGCTATATGTGTTAAAAATGACTGGGGGTATATTAAGATATGTTTAATATGAATTACACGTTAACTAATCTATATATCTATATATCTGATAACTCCTTATAATTATAATTACGTCCCCTTATAATTTCATCTCCTGCCATACCTGGCCACTCAGTTCACAAACAGAGGGCTCAACAGCTCAAGAGCACCATGGATGAGAAAGCTATCCGACAGTTGCATTACAGGATAGTGAGACTCGTGTGACGTCAACATATCCCGAGCATTTTTAGCCCCAGGCAAGAGCAAAACTTCACGGATTTCCGGGTTAAGATTACTTAATTCGAATTAAATACTAACACAATAAAGTAAAGACAAAAATTATGTCAGTCTGTTTAAAATTCCACCAGTTTATTTAATAAAGTTTTTATTCTAGTAAAATAGGTAAGCATTATACATGATCATATGTATAGGTTAAACCTAAATGGATTAAATATTAGTGCATGTGATAATATTAGAAAAATATATCGTATTTTTCCATATATAATAGTGATGAGGGATCACAATGAACCGACTACTTCCTATTTTGATTGCTTGACACCGTGTCCCATTGCTGGCTCATTGAAATTTATCAGCGCAATAAGCGGTAATTGGTTTTAAATTACCACGCCCATGACACGTACCAAACAAATCTTAAATATGTTATATAGATATTTGTCTCATTTATTAATTGAAATTTGACAAGCTTTAAAATAGTACAAATACACTTGAATATATTCATAAATAAAATATTAAAAAAAGCTGCCGGCGGAAAAGCAATTAATGTAGGTACATTAATTGCTTTTCCGCCGGCAGCTTTTTTTAATATTTTATTTATGAATCTACTATCCATCAGGTTGTTGCCGTGCAATTCTAATGGTCATTGCGGCCCTGTAGTTGCTGTGCCGACATGTGGAAAAACAACCCAAGAATGTAAACATAAGAAAGACAATAGTGATGGGGAGTAGTCAAGAAAAATATCAGTGGCTCAGGAGAGCACTGTTAGCCAGCTATTTATAGGCAACCACTAGATATTAAGCACATTAGGCTTAAGAACATCACGTCTCACTGTTCGACGTTTTGACGAGCACCAAGAAAGTACAACTTAGGTATTTAGTGTTTTATACAGAGACGCTATGTCACTTAGGTAGGTACTAGGTACAGAACGGTATAAACTAGTTCCCCCTTATTTCGAACCCAAATCAAGGTTATATTAATTAATGGATACATTTTCAAAGACTTAAACTTACTACAGACATAGACATTATATAAAATTTAAATACGGTAGTTGAATACCGAACGATAACGAAAACTGTAGCGCTCAAATTGCAGATAGGTAAATATGAAAATACCCAAAAGTAAAACTGGTTATTTCACTAGTATTGTTTGTTTTTGTCTAGGGTGCGAAAATATAGGTTTTTAATAAGCCCTTTCGTGACCGCATTGATACTTCCAAGATGTTACGGATTCCTTGGACAACTCTCCATTCTTTGGCTAATACTCAATAGATCGCCTCTCTATTCTTGGTTCATAACTGCCGTGGGTGGAGATAATAATAAGTAAGTAGTAATCTTCTACTCTCATCTGGGCTTCATAGAAAAGAGACTCTCATTTAGCTTTTTTAGTTAGCAAGAGCGCCATCGGTGTGATGCGGCAGTTGTGTGTACTAGCAAGGCGCGGCGTGCGGCGGGCGGCGCGCGGCGGCCGGCGCCCCTCCGCAGCGCGCGCCACGACCGCCACGCAGTCTTCCCGCGCGGTCCGCACGTGTGTGTCTAGCGTGCCTTTATATCGTGCTTCACATGAATGTTTTCTAACGAACTCGAAAATCCGTACCTTGTGGCACAAATTTATATAAAAAAAATTGTGTATCTCTTTCGTGAGGAGCGGGATCCGTTCGACCGGCCCGCGCCGACCCAACTCGTTTATAGATACTGTGTAATGAATGAATGACTTCAGTGCGCTATCAATTAAAGTTGTAATTGTATTATTTTCTACTTCCTCCATACATTAATTAGATCTTACATGGAACCGAAGCGTTCAAATTAATGTATATGACTTTTATAAAACCTGCTTCATATCGTTGGGTGGAATATATTGCAGTAACAAGAATATTTAAATGGTGGGTAAAAACTTTCTAAACTTGTATCTACTTTAGTTATTTTATAATAAGTAATATTTGGAATCATTAAAATTGTTGTTTGTTTAATTAATTTGTATTAGGTATCACGTAGTAATTACAAATGTAGATATTTAATTAAATTAGCAAAAGCTTTTTAAGCAAGGCTGTAATAGTAATTTGTCAAAAAAAACAACATTTACTTAAGACTCATCATACCTAAGCCTACTTGTGCTGTGCCTAAGGTTAATAGACTGGGAGCGGACCGTTTAAAAAAACAATCTAATAGGTATTATAAGCATTGCATGTATAGTAATATATTGATAAAATACCAGTAGGTACTACTATCTGTGATGAATTGGAGCAAAGATATTGATATAATGATAAGATTGTATTCTATTTAATTATTATCGCCATTGGTAGGTATAGTATAGTTATACGTCTTCATCATCAATTTAAAGCATCACACACAAGATATTTCGCCTCATTAGAATATAGCTAAAGTTTGTGTCTTATTAACAAATAGGTATTCATAAATTTCAATAAGACATAATACAAATAGGTCTTATACTAGTTCCTACTTAAATATTAATTTTATCATTTACTCACTTTCTTGTAGTAGTTGTAGTAAAGCTTTTAGTGCGGAGTTTTTCCGGGGATGTAGGTACTACCACCGCATCTTTAAACAAGACATAAGTATACCATATATACCTAACCGTGAATTAGTAGTGCTTGTATTATAATGTTATGGTTTGTTATGTAAAGGAGTCACTGAAATCACAAACACATGGGACCATTGTTGTACCTATATTTTTTCTAATCCGATAAACAGTCAAATGAACCATCTGCCTGTTAATCGGCCTACTCAGCATGAAATAAAAAATATTTTGTGTTTTGCATACCACTGCCGCGCTGCTTTACTTGCATTCTCGTCATGATATTAATTTATTTTGTATTAGGTATTGGCTCTACAAATATTATATATTACCACGTATACCGTACCTATAGTACAAAATATGTTTACTTTTTAGGGTGCTGTAGTCAAATGGCCAACATGGACCACTTATGACTTGGTCCTGTACGATTGTCCGCTTCATTCAGAAACTTAAAACTGTTAAACTGAAATTTGGAAGGTAGATTGTGGTATTATTTAGATATTTAAATGGTGTGGAGAAATTACTTACACGGTACATACAAGGGGTGGTTCTAGCGTGTTGCGTTAAAATTAACATTGTATATATTGTTAATTTTTTCAATTTGCAATGATAAATAAAGACACAGTTGAAACAGTAAAACAAATTTGCGATCGTAGTTTAAAAACAAATTTAGTAGTAGATTGTATCAACCTATAACACTTGAAATGAAATGACAGGATGTTATCAAAATCAAACCACACACTTCGAAATCGGCTAAAGTATTCAAAAGTTATATCAGATTGAATCAACGGTCAAATATGTATACAAATTATTTTAATCGGCAAAATAAACATCGTAAAAACTATACCTTTATTTTTATATTGGATATAGTACGGAACCCTACACATTAGGCTTACAAACTAAGCCGGTTATTCCATGACTAGAATCAGTGGACCATAATGAATCCTTACAAAAACTACATTATTCTCTATTTTGATAGTTATGTAGCATAGGCGAATCTTAATAGACTAGGATAATATTTGCCGAAACAAATTGGTTATTAAATACTCAGTATGGTAATAATAGTTTCTCTATGAATTTCTAGCTAGCCTCGATTTCACCCGTGTTGTATATCTCCTATCAAGTTGTAGATAAACTTTTGCGGGATAAAAAGTAGCCTGTGTTAATCTAGGTTATATAAACTATCTGTGTTCCAAATTTCATCCAAATCCCTTCTGTCATTTTTGTGTGAAAGAGTACCAAAGTAGGTACCATCGATATTTAGTCATAGACTTTCCCATTTATAATTTTAGTAGGATAATCTTAATGTTGTTCCTATGGATTAAAATGTTTTTATCAATAAACAAATACTTGGTTGTTTTATCTACTTTAGCTCAGTAAAATTGCTAATGCCATCCTAAAGCACCTTAAGCACCAATAACGCATTATTTTATAGTTATAAAATAATATAGCATATTGTACAAAATAAAATAATATCTAGGTATCTATAAGTGTGTCAAACAAGTGAATATTTTTTTCTAACAACGTTAAATATACAATGAAAGGACGACCCAACTAGTTTTTTGTACACTAAACTCCCAAAAAAAAGAATCCACCTGTTGTGTTATCTATGCATTGAAAAGGTCCTTCTCCCTAAGTAACATAACGTACAGACCTACCTAAGTTTAGAGTAACAAATAACAGAGAATGGTATACTCATACGCATCTCTGCGTTACCGTTCGTAATAACATCAATTGATTTAACGTTTATTTTAGTAGAAGGAACAAAACGAGGTCAGTGACCGACAATTATGTCCTCGTAGAGACTCGGCCAGCACACGACTACGACTGAACAGTCAATCGATTGAGTCTTGCAATAGTTATTTCAATACGCGATCAAAGCAATCCAATATTGTTTTATTTACGTAATTACAATTTATGTAACATTAAAAAATATATATATATTAATACTTCGACATCTTGTGTTTTAGGTTAATAGATTACGTACCTTTTAATAGAAACGAGTGTAGGTAACGTGTAAATGCAGGTAAGTAAGTTTAGAATAAATAGTAAAATTACGATGCATTATTTCCCAAGATTGCCAAGATTGGATACCTACTCAGAAGTATTTAAGGCAGATTTATTAATATACTTTTCAAAGAGAATTAACCTACCTACTTACTTTTCAAACTTTCTACTTTCCACGCTCTGAAACATAGGTATTAGAAACATCGTATATTTATGGATGCTACATTATAAACGACAATTACTGAGATTTATCGGTTAGAAAAAATATTATTTAATCAATTTTATATTGATACGCATTCTCAAACAACGTAAGACGAATGTTACGCACAATATAAGTAATTATTGAAATAACTCATTATAATATATGTGCCTATATATAAATTTCAAAAGTTGCGATGGTTTAAAAATATTTTATTGATATCAACAGCTGGAATGTTACAAAATCCAATAGCACGGAAAGCAATTATCGGCGTGTCCTTTCACTTACTAGTTAATAGTGTAGTGTGTGTATAAAGTAAAGGCCCATTGGGACCGCAGCCCGCAGCCGGTGCCGCGATGCCGGTGAGCCGCAGAAACCGGTCCGAGAGGAATGAGACCAACTTGTGGCTCACTCAAGGGGTATCTATCATACACTGTGCTCAAAACATTAACAATATTGAGCAAACGAATTTTGAAATATAATCAGGACTTTTACTTTACTTTTGAATTGATGGTTGGACAGGGAATCAGCATATACGACAAGTTTCATTACTAGATATCCTTTTAGGGTATTTCTCTTTCGACTCATAAAATCATTTTTAATTTGCTGGAATTGGAATTCAAATCAAAGGTGCCAATTGCGATTAATATATTAAACGACATAGAGAATAAAGGGACTTTCCGATATGTAAGCTAATAGAATATCGACAGCATTTAAACCATCTGAATCCGATTTCATACCGTTTCGAAATTGATGAACTTAGAATCAAAGGAGGTGGTGGCTCTATAACCTATTATTGTTAAAGATTTTGTAACAAAATGGTGTGACTCTAATGGTGAGACTTGAAAAATAACATGGCATAATTATTATATTATTTTATTTTTCACAAATAAAGTTATGTGATAACTAGTGTCCTGTGAAAGTAAATTAAAGAGCATCATTTAATTTTATTAATTACGTCATTCTCTCAACCACACGAGTTAAAACTGTTTGGTAAAAGAGCTCTGATTAACTGGCACGTTTTCAGTAAAAACGTAAACGACCTCACAGCAAATAACAAGCCTAAGTAAACGACCGCCTTATCAGCGTTTGTGTTTTTATTCAAATTCATAAAATTAACATCTGTAAATTGAAATTAAAATTATGAGTTTAAAATTTTTGGTAAGTATGACTAATTAAATTTATTTGTTAGATTTTATAACCACAACGGGTTTATATATCATGTTTTCCATATACCTACCTATCTCTATTAATTCGGTCGAGATTCATAGTATTCAAGCGTGAGAATTTGATTATTCAACTACTTTATCTGCGTTGTTATGTACTAAATATCTACTTAAACTTACTAAACTATGGTGACAAACTATTATCTTCTAAGAATATATATAAGAATCAATTGCTGATCGTTAGTCCCACAAAAACTCAACGGCTGGACTGATTTGACTAATATTGGTATTGACCACATTTTTTACTAAAGTTAAAACATTCTGCAATTATCATTCAGCTTTTTAATTTATTGATTCTGAGGCAGTACGAGTTTGCCGGGTCAACTAGTCTCACATAAAGTAGGTACCATACTATTGCACCTTACATAAATAAGGATACTTGTAAATGCCAATAAGAGATTATGTATATAATGTTCTAAAAGCCACTAAAACCTCAACACTAAAATTCAAGTTTTATAAAAAAATATTAAATCCTTAATATATGCTATTTATAACTAGATAGCCACATAGTCTTCCTAATAACATCAAATTAGCCTTAGCAGCCTAAGAATAGTAAGAATATTTGGAATAGACAAAAGCAAATTTATTTTAACAATTTCACACGGGCGGAGTCGCGTGAACAGCTAGTCCGATATTTTCATTAAGTTCTTATTTGAAAGTGGCAATAAATACTGCATTGTTTAAACCAAATATTTAGAGTCTGAGAATGCCATTTGAGAGCGCAACTCTCTACAATTTAATATCGCAATGTTATGAAATACTAACTGGATCAAGAATTGGCACACCAATCTGCAATAAGTTACATGAAACAAATATTATATTGACTTCGAAACTTACGATTTATGATATATCTATACTATCTGGTACCTGCGACTTCGACTGCGTCGAATTATTATTTTAAGTACCATAATATGTCCAATCTACTTTATACCAAAATTCATCTATGTTGGTTCAGAGGTTTGGGTGTAAAAAGCTTACAAACAGACCGATAGTTAGTAATTTTTTTATTCATAATTTTAGTTTATTAGTCGATTGGTCGATTGCCTATATTCAATTTGGGTTCAAAGTACCTACATAATCCACATAATAATTTAAACATATTTATTAGCAAATATAATTAAACGCCGACAGTAGGTATATTTTGCCTATTCTGTATCTTAAAAGAATAATAAAATACTCTAAGATAAATTACAACGATTAACTAGTTAGTATAAAATTTACGAGAAAGATTTAAATTGAGTTTATATCCCAACATAATTGCTTTCCTGTACCCCGATGAAGATGTAATCAACAATTTACCCAATAAGCCCTCCAAGGATTTTAATTTTAAGGAAAAAAGTAATAAAATTGATCCTAACTATCATGTCGGGAATTTAACGAGCCTGTTGTGTAAGGAGGTACCTCGGTTATTATTGGTACTTACATAGTGATCCCTGAAAACGACGCCGTCCCGCCCTCTCATCGATCTAGCATTTTGTAGCACAACCTTATAAACAAGCTCTCAATAAGTTACATTCATAAAATTATCCTAATTCTCTGGGAGTTCTCATTTCGAGGGAATTTCTTGTTTATTTACGTAGGTACACCGATATTTGTTAAGTTGGAAAAACCAGTTTAAATAATATATTTCAAAAAAGTATGATTGTAAAATTAAAAACAAATAATATTTTTAATAAAAAAAATGTACAGAATTACAACAACTACACTAAAATTTCCTACAATCTGAATTAATTAATTTTGGGAAAAGGTAGAATGATAGATATTTTCCGAATCGAAGTTCCGAGTTCCGTATAAATAAATAAGGCACTTTTCCGCTAAGATTTCGGTGTCTGTGTCGCAGCCGTTTATCTCAGCATTCAGCTAATATCCAAATGTGTAATACTAATACCTAGACTTGACATTCAAAAACAAACAAAATAATGAAATTTGTTATTGAATGGTTCCAACTTGCACTTGGTTTTGCTTACATTATTGGTCATAAGTCTTAAACCTATACCTAATCTATCCTAAATATAAAATTCTCATGTCACAATGTTAGTTACCATATGTACTCCTCCGAAACGGCTTGACAAATTTTATATGCATATTCTGTAGGTCTGAGAATCGCCTACTATCTATTTTTGATACCTCTGTGATAACGGGAACTACGCGGGTGAAACCGCGGGGCGGCAGCTAGTATATTATCAAATAAAGTGCTTGTTAATATTTTCATAAATAAATGAGTCTAATCATTTGTGGACGCTGAGGAAACAGAAAGATTGAAACTCAATAGTGCACGATTTAAGTATTTTTTTATTGTTGCAGAGACCGGAAATCCTGGAATCACCTCTGTCAGGTCCTCGTGACTCCAAGAATAGCATTTACGCTATGAATGATCAGGTATGAATGGTTAATTTGAGCAAATTTAATCCAACCTTGATAGACGAGTGTGTGTAACCTATTATTAAGGATTTCATAATAAAATGGTAAAAAAGGAACCCTTATGGTGAGATTTCGGCGTCTGTTTGTCTGTATATCACAGTTGGTTGCAAATGCTATCAACTAGATCGTATATAAATTTTCTAAATATGTATAATTATAAATTTTATCGATATTGGGCAATAATGAGGCATGCGGTGTACTTTTAGATTGAGGTTAGGTTACTACCAGACGAGCAAAGGTTTTGCTGGAACATTTTTTTGTGTTCGATTAGATTGATTGAAGCTCATGGCATTGCTCACGAATGTACCATTATTTGCAGTTTCCCCTTCCTTATCAATGAAGTTTTCCAGTGCCAAATCAAAATTCAGCGCAAAATCCGATTGAATCGGGCTGTTAGTGAAGTTAAGTTAAATATACTTACTTACTGTATATAAATACAGTATATATAGATAATAGTAATAGTACAGAACCTAATTTAGTTCAAATAGAGTTTATCGAATAGAAAATAAAGTTTCATATTAAAATAAAAGGTTCCGCACCAACGCTTTATTGGTGCGCAAGTCCAAATCGGACTTACCGAATATTTTCATTTTGCAGCGCACGTATTGCTAAAAGTTTTTTCCTTCTTCTAAATATGTTCAATTTGTGTTTTGATACACCATTTTTGTAAAGTTGTGAAGTTAGCGGTTTCAGGCCGGTGATGGTTCTAGAACCATGATGATACTATGACAGTGTCCAGGATCATTCTGTCTGGCTGGTATCATTCTGTCAATCAGATGCGGGTCAGACTATATATGTATATTAAGGCAACCTAGTTTTATGGATTGCGCATGATATATCTATTAATTATTGTACGCATACAAAACTTAATTCGAGCTGCTATGCGTAGGTTACATGATGTTTAATACCCATAAAGGTACCCCCGTACAACTCCGTTTAGATTGGGCAATAACACATGGTCAAAAATAAAAGTAAGAAATGGAACTATGGGTCTCAGATCCCAAACACACACAGAAATATAGAATGGTATAAAACGGCGGCTAGGGGCCGCAATTATTCGCCAATCCATGATTTGGACTTATTTTGATAAACACTAACGTGGCTTTTAAAATTCACATCTATAATGTTTGTAAAAGTTATATAAAATCTAGGTATATCTTTTGAAAAACAACTTGAATTGGCTTTTATTATTATGAACATAAATTATATTGAACTAACATTATCCCGCCTTATTTCTTTCTTTTCAGAAAAATATTTTTAATCGCAATCAGGAGCTGATCGTAATTACAAATATTTTAATTAAGGATCTTTCGCATTTTTACCCCCTCGGGAGATTCTACTCAATGACCTCGGTTAGGATGTAAAAATACATACAGGGGTTTACGCTTAACACTACATACCTACATTCCAGGCTTGTCTGAAATTAATCAAGTACATATACTTACTTACCTACTATTATTTTCAAGTATTTCATAAATTCACTTTCACTGATTCACATTTCCACCAAGAATTAAGGATTCCTATTTTACCATTTTGGTAGGGAACCCTAATAATCTCGGGCATAGAAAAATTTAATAAGTTTGCGTTATTCCCACGAAATAAAAACTGAACGACACTACAAAAAAGAAATATGATTTGAAGGACACACATTGTCTTGTCACATATTTTAATATTCTTATTTTATATATTGGAATTCAAAATCCCTTAAACAAATGTATATTGTGGTATTTTGAATGCCAATCGTTAGAAATTAATAAAAGTTAAGAGATGGCGCCAAAAATGCAGTTTTGCTTATGGCCAAAACGAAAATAAGAACATAGGATTAATAAATTTAAATTAATTATTTGTTAAAATAAGTTTCATTTTATTTTAATACGATTTTTATGAAGACTAAAACGTGCATTGAATATTAAAATAATATGTATTACTTTTTAAGCAAATACCTAGTTAGTTCTAAGCAAAGCATTGGCCTCAATAAATAATTATATAATATGTATATATGTACTTTGAAATTCATTCTTTTTTCGAAATTTGTTAATTAGAACATTCCCTGTTATTTGCCTATGCCCTTCATTTGTTAAACGAGGTTATTATTTTTAAATTAGAATGAAATCGCAATTGATGTTTCTGTTATTTCCGACTCGGGATACCCAACCCAGTGGTAAGCACGTAAGTATCTACGCCATTTGCTAATCGTAGAATTATTGTATGGACTTATATCTTTTTTCAGACATTTCATACACCATCTTTCGGCGACGAAGAATTTGACATCCCATTGATTCATGGTCAACATGCGTCAGGGCCTGGAGTGCAGAACTCACATATACAATACACTCAGTTGCATCATTCGGCTCCTCAGGTTTGTCAAATAAGTACATAAATCATTTGGCTTCGCGTGCAGAGGATTCGTACAATAACCAATAATTTTTTTTCTAAATGAGTCTCAAATCATGAATAGTTTGGAATTTTTCGTTTAATTTCGTTACAATTTTTTTCTTGTAAAGAATAGATACAACATTTTTAAAAAAAAAGTAGGTATATCTATTTTTATATTATCAGATTTAAGACCCCGGCATAAAGAAATAACAGCGGCTTAACAAATCTCAATCTCCTGTTTAATACTTGACAAAATTACATATCCTGCCGACTTGGCTACTTTTTTTGTTATATTATAAATATATAAATTGAAACACTTTTGAATTGGATTATTTACGTGTTGTGTAAGTACCTATTATATTATCAAGGAAAAGTGCGGTGATAGGTAGTTTATTACTTCAATTTTTTATTAATAACGTGTTTGTATCAAAATATTTATTATTCATATTTTAAGTATTATAATTAAGCCTTTGAATGGAATAGGTATGACGTCAGAGTATGTGAATGTGAGAACAAAATAAAAGAAGGTGTACCCACATGTACCTACTATTAAGATAAAGATTAAGAAAACGATAGTATTGCTATCTCATCAGAATAGCCCATTTTTATCCTTGTCACGGTTTGTTAAGGGTTTTCCATGATAAATTATCCGTTCATCCGTAAAAAAATATGCTTGGTAGGGTAGGTATATTTCTATTGTTTCTAAGTGAAACTTTGAGTACAGAGACAGCACGACGTTGCACGTTTAATAAGGGTGTCTACACAGAAGTCAAACTATTGCTATATATACACTAGACACAAAAAGTTAAGGATATAAAAAAAAATCGAAAATTTTGGGCGATTTTCAACGAGCTGTAACTCCGAGGAAAATAATCCTACAGCAAAAAATAGAAAACCAAACTGTAGCTTCAAGTGTCTTGTTTTTGGATATGGTCATGATTTATTTGTATCATGTCTGGATCTGGAGAAATTCTATGGAAACTACCAAGGAAAAAAAAATGCTCATTTTTTGTCATCGAAAAAAAGGTCCATGGGCTTCAAAAATGATTTTTTTATTGTTTTTGTTAAATGTTCTGTCAGAAAATTTAATGCCCTTTAATTTTTTGTAGTTACGAACCCTGTACAATGATTTATCACGGACTTATTGTCAATCAACCGAAAAAAGAACTTTTTAACTTTGTCAATCAATAACTCTGAGAATAATGATCGTATAGGAAATCGAAGATGGGTTTTGAAAAGAACACAGTTTTCTCTATAAGAAAACGTGAACGGCTTTTGTCGAAAACATTTTGATTCACTCAAAAACTTTGACTGAAAAAAAGGCGAAAATTTGCATAATTAAGGATATTTAGGTAACTTGGTATAACTTTGGATTAAATCAATGAATGAAGGATATCGTCGGTAATTTTTTAACCTTAAAGTATCCCGGAAAATCCCTGAAAAACTCAAAGCGCTGCAATGCTTCTTACTTAGTGTCCCGAGGCTCTAAATTTATTGTTTTCGCTAAAAACACCATAATGAACGATGGTTCGATTTCAATCATTTTTTCAATGAAAACATTTTTTTTTCTCAATAATCTTTATTTCTTTGATGAAAATGATCGACTTTTTTTTCAAAATGTCGAATAGAAAAAAAAAAATTCGATGATCTGTCATCATGCGAGAACGCTTACGAGCAGTGACCCAAAACAGAGGCAATACGCGGTACTGAATTGTGACCTGTATAAGTGCAGACCCTTTAATAGCTACAGATGGACACACAGACAGACGGACAGACAAACATACATACACACACAAAGTCAAGAAAAAAAAAGAAAATAAAAAAAAAAGTTTTTTTTTTCTATCCAAATTTTTTTAATTAAACCGAAATTTTACATCAAAGCAATAAAGGTTATTGAGAAAAAAATTATGTTTTCTTTGAAAAAATGATTAAAATCCAACCATCGTTTATAATTTTTTTTAGCGAAAACAATAAATTTAAAGCCTCGGGTCACTAAGAAAGAAGAATTGCAGCGCTTTGAATTTTTCAGGGATTTTCCGGGATACTTTAAGGTTAAAAAATTACCAACGATATTCTTCATTCATCCATTTTATCCCAAGCTATACCAAGTTATCTAAATATCCTTAATTATGCAAATTTTCGCCTTTTTTTTCAGTCAAAGTTTTTGAGTGAATGAAAATGTTTTCGACAAAAGCCGTTCACGTTTTCTTATAGAAAATATTGTGTAGTTTTCAAAACCTTTCTTAGATTTCCTATACGATCATTATCCTTAGAGTTATTGATCATCAAAGTTAAAAACTTCTTTTTTCGGTTGATTGACAATAACTCCGTGGTAAATCATTGTACAGGCTTCTTAATTACAACAAATTAAAGGGCATTAAATATCCTAAAAGAGGATTTGACAAAAACCATAAAAAATCATTTTTGAAGCCCATAGGCCCTTTTTTAGACGACAGAAAATTTGTAATTTTTTTTCCTCGGTACTTTTCTTTGTATTTCTCCAGATCCAAACATAATACAAAAAAATCATGGTCATATCTGTAAACTTGACACTTGTAGCTACAATTTGGTTTTCTTTTTTTTGCTGTAAGATTATTTTCCGCGAAGTTACAACTCGTTGAAAATCACCCAAAAATTTCAATATTTTTTTATATCCCTAACTTTTTGTGTCTAGTGTAATTAATCACACTACATCTATAGCTGTATAATATACGACTCGTCTATTGTTTGTGTTTTGTGTGGTACCTACATACAGCTTGGCAAAAAAGAGTGTGGAATAAATGAGGTCGCTCCTATCGCACCTGTGGCAACCCCGGATACTACGACTGAAAACTTTTTGATACTTGTTATTTTTGGGATATGATTCCAATCCCGAGTGGTTCAATCCCTCGGAAGGCTTAAATGTCCAGTATTTACAATGTTTATAGTGGGCGGCGGTGGATACCTCCCACAGACATGACAGACAAATAATCATGCCTCCGAGGGCAGTCTAATTGTGGGATTGTTAGGAATTGATGATAATAGTTTGGGTACGAGGTTAAGAAAAAAAACACTTTTTTTAAAAGCAATATTTTATTACAATGCAAACTATTCAAAAACACTTTCATCTAAGTACTTGATCCCAGAAAAGTCCACATTTTAGCTCGAGCTTCCTGCCACTTCAGAATCACTAGAATATTCTGAAAAATCACTGAGATGACATTTGTTTCACCTACTTTAACAATTTTTCTTACTGTGTTGACAGTTGTTCCTAAAACAAAAATAAAGTTTCTTATTATTAGTTTCCGACTCATTATTATCAAGTATCAATAATGGAGGTTAGAGTATACGAGACTTTTCAAACTACAAAACATAACCTCAACTTTAAATTTCTATAAACAACACTAAAACTTACTTAAATCTGCGTATCAACAAAACTACGCATGGAAAACATTTATAAAACCTTATTTTAAGGTACAATGACTTATTTAAGGTACATAAATACCTGTCATATCAGCAGTTCTTTGGTAAACATTGTCGATATCGGACAAAACTTATCCCGCTTGAGATTCGGCCAAACACCGCGTAAGGACGTGGTAAATCACTGTTCTGCCACTACTGAGTATATTTTTATTCATTTTGAATAGTAAACTATGCAACGTAAGCTGATAATTTAGGGAAATTTACGAAAAACAACTACAATACACGCACTGTTGACACAGAATGTACTTGCAGTTGACAAGTGAAGCATGTTGCCACAATCATCGATTTTTAGTTCCAACTGTCACCGCGTCAGACTCTTATTTGCCAAGCTGTAAATCCTATTATTATTTTTGTATGACATCTGGAGCTATCATATTTATTAGTGATGTCAAGTGCGACAAAATTTGCCATTATGGCAACTTCGGACCCAATCACATTGGAGGTGCAACCGAACGAAATCTTGATCTGAAAGACTAACAAATGACTGGTACCTATTTAAGTAGGCGGGAAAAAATAACGAATAACCATCATTTATAATGTTAATTTAAGTATGACATTACAAGGTGGCGACCTAAGCTCCATATTTAAATTTATGGTACAAAATAAATAAACAGCAGTAAACTGACAGTATATTACATAGTATGTATTATTATTTATTATGTCAGGCTTACAGGTTACATTAAAAGTTAAAGATTACCTATTGCTGGCTTTACTTGGCTACTTTTATGAATGAAATATGAAAAGGAATTTGGCGACTTCGACCTGCCTAAACTGGCTAGACTTGGCAGCACTTGTCTGTCAGATAATAAGTTTGGTTATGAAAAAAAAAGCGCGGGAAACTTCGAACAACACGGGTGTCTTTTTTTCAAATTAATTTTTATTTTATGTTTTATAATTATAAGTGATCAGTGGAGGTGTTCATTGTATTTATTATTTGTATTTAGTTTATTTTCTGTAGTTTTCACATTAGTTTGCTGTATATAGGTGAGTTTTTACTTTATTTTGTATGATCGACGATAACGATCCCCCCGATCCCGGGGGTTCTAATACTTCTAATTTAAACAATAACGTAGCTCACTATGTAACAATATCAGAGCCTAATGATTCCGACTCATCGATATGCAAAAAGAAACCGCGAAAGCGGAATCATGACAAAAAAATATGCGGAAATTGCAACAGGAAAAAAAGAATGAACAAAATGGCAGGCGATAAAAATAAGGAATCTTGCAAATGCCCGGATAGCGATTGTATCGCAGACGACGTTCCACCTGTTTCTGGGTCTTTGGACGGAACTGACGGTACTTCATCCAAAGCCTCAGAACCTGTTTCCTCAGATACCCCATCCCCACATCCCATAAAAGTAGGACGTAGCTTATACTCCGCCATGGATTCTTCACCATATACCGTACATGTACAAAAAATTGAAACAACGGTCAATGATGGTACCTCTTTTCACCCAGTCGCATTCGGCAATTTTTTGAAAAAAAATAGTTTTAAAAGCATTATAAATGGAAGTATTAAAAAAATTGGTAGGAATAGAATTTCATTAGGATTTTCCAACTATACTGATGCCAACAACTTCATTAGTCATGATTCGATATCAAATCATAATTTAAAAGCATTCATCCCATCTTTTAATATTACTCGCATTGGCCTGGTTCGTGGGGTTCCTGCAGACTGGTCTATTGAAGAAATTAAAAATAATATATCTGTACCGTTTGGATGTGGAGAAGTTATAAAAATTAGGAGAATTAATTTTAAGGTCATGATTGAAGGTAGTCCCACTTGGAAGCCTTCGCAATCAGTCGTAGTCACTTTTGATGGTCAGGTGTTACCTAAGCATATATTTATGTGTTACAATGCTTTACCAGTAGAAACATACATTTTTCCTACCATCCAATGCTTTAATTGCTGTAGATATGGACATACAAAAGTTCAATGTAGGTCCAAACCAAGATGTTACAAGTGTGGACAAGAGCATACTGGGGTGTCTTGTAAGGTTGAGGATGATGTGGCATCTTGCTGCATGTGCTCGGGTTTGCATTTTGCTACCAGTAGGGTTTGCCCAGAGTTTGGAAGACAAAAGGACATCAAATCATCCATGGCAAATAAATCTATTTCATATGCAGAAGCCATTAAACTTCACCCTCCAGTCAACAATAAACTATATTCTGAGGCATTAATTCAATCTTTTAATTTTAATTCTCATAATGATAGTAGTCCAATAAATTTTTCAAGTATTAACAATAGTCAAAATAATCCTAGTGGCACTACATCTTACAAAAAAACAATTTTTAAATATCCAAAAAAAGTTTCATCCCCAGTCAAAGGTTATGATAGAAAGTCACATGACCTTTTGACAAAAGATTATAGTTTCTCTCCTTCCATTAATGGCTGTGCATTGAAATCATCTGATGCCAAGGATGAACCTTCTCAATTAGCTCTTTCTGACATCATTGTTGCATTGATAAATGCACTTTCTCAGTGTAATCTTATTCCACCGTCCAACGTTGCTTCTCTTATTAATAGTATACTAAGTTCTTCTATAACCAATGGCCAAGCTAACAAACATAATTCAGTGGAATTGTCGTAGTATAATTAGTAAGAAATCTGATTTAATATACATTATAAATAAATATCATCCTTCAGTACTTTGTCTCTCTGAGACATGGTTAAAGCCTGGTTCTCATTTTAGGGTGCCAGGTTTTGTTTGTGTCAGAGAAGACAGGTCTGATGGGTATGGGGGTGTTGCCATCCTCATCAAACACTCTCTTTCATACTCTCCTTTATCTCTTCCATCTCATAGTAATGATTTTTCTATAATTGCTGTGAACATATGTAATATATACTTTGTCTCTATATATATACCCCACCCATCACAACATATATTTAGAGAATTAAATAATATTTTGAAATTTATTCCAAGACCATTCTTGCTGTTAGGGGATTTCAATGCACACCACCAAATGTGGGGAAGCTCTATAACTAACTCATATGGTGAAGATTTACTTGATATAATAGACACATTTAACCTATGTCTACTTAATACAGGTGCTCCCACTAGGAGAACCGGACCAAATGGGAATATTAGTGTTATTGATTTAACTCTATGCACTCCTGATCTATCCTCCACCTTGTCATGGCAACCATTATGCTCTACCTATGGTAGTGATCATTTCCCATTAATAGTATCATTTCCAAACCCTACTCCTGACCATGCTGTTGCACCACCTCGTTTGAAATATAAATTAAAAGATGTTGATTGGGAAAGTTATAAAGTTAAAGTAGATGAAAAAGTTTTATATTTACCTTCCATTGAACATGGACAAGAACAGTTATGCTTAAATAAATTTTCTGACTCATTATTATCTGCTGCTGATGTAGTATTTCCAAAAAAAAAAAGAAATTCAGGTAATATACCATCACCACCATGGTGGGATGAAGAGTGTACTATTGCGGTAAAGAAGAGAAAGGAATCTGAATTAATATATCGTGGTAATATGACATCTGAAAACTTTACTGTTCTTTCAGAGATAATGGAACAGACCAGAAAACTTCTAAAACAGAAGAAGTTTGATGGTTGGCGTAGATTTTGTTCTTCCATTTCCCCCGATACCCATTCATCAATAGTTTGGCAAAACATAAAGAGATTCAAATGTGGTTGGATTAACCCTCCTAAAACAACACTTCCATTATCTCTATCTGATTCATTCCTAGATCTTCTTGCTCCTCCCAGTGTAATGGAATGTAATGAATTGATATCACTCAATGTAGGTTCATCATATTTTGATGATCACCAAGATGAGATTAATGCATTTTTTACATTGCCAGAATTACAAGGTATTCTTTCTGAAATTAAAGACACTGCACCGGGTATTGATGGCATACCATATTCTTTCCTGGCTAACCTTAATGATCCATCACTTTTATATTATCTTAACCTAATAAACTCTATTATGATTTCTGGTAATATACCAGACGCTTGGCGTAAACAAATAGTCATTCCTATACTTAAGCCGGAGAAACCGCCTTCAATCGCGTCATCATACCGTCCTGTAGCTCTGTCTTCGGTATTATTAAAAGTAGCTGAACATTTAGTTAAAAATCGTTTGGAATGGTTTGTTGAAAACAATAACAAATTATCAAAGAGCCAATACGGCTTTAGGAAGGGGAAAGGTACCATAGATAACCTAGCAATTTTTACCACAGATTGCAGGTTGGCATTCTCAAATAATAAATCGGTGCTTGCAGCATTTCTCGATATTCAATCTGCATATGATAATGTTGTAATATCTATATTAAAAATCAAACTCATTAAATTAAAAATCCCAAATTTTATTGTAAATTTTATTACTAACATATTATCGCATCGTTCTATTATTTTAAATATAGACGGTTCAGTAAGGTCTAGAGAATTATACAGAGGACTTCCTCAAGGATCGGTCCTTAGTCCATTGCTATATAATATTTATGTAAATGATTTAGAACCTATTTGCTGTAATTTTGTAAAAATTCTTCAGTATGCTGACGATTTACTTTTTTATGTTATCGACAGCTCAGTTAGTGATGCTTGTTCAAAATTAAACCGTTCCTTAGAAATATTAAAATTATATTTAGATGTAAATGGCCTTGATATATCTCCTTCAAAAAGTGTAATAGTTTTGTTTTCCAGAATGCGCTTACCTCCTCCTGTTTCAATACATTTTAATAATTTTGTTATACCTGTTAAAAATCAAATAAAATTCTTAGGGTTATTATTGGACTCTAAGCTTTCTGGTTGTGCTCATTTTGATTATATTGTTGCAAAATGTGAAAAACTTATCAATATGTTACGTTGCCTTACTGGAGTTTGGTGGGGTGCACATCCATACTCTTTGAAATTAATTTATAATGCAATGATAAGAAGTATTATAGACTATGGTACTTTTCTCTTAGAACCCGGTAATTTAGCTGGTTTTGTGAAATTAGATCGCGTACAGTCCAAGTGTCTTAGAATCATATCTGGAGCTATGAAATCCAGTCCAGTGAATGGTCTTCAAATAGAGTGTTGCGACCCCCCCTTTAAATTGCGCCGTCAGTATCTTTCTGATCGGTTTTTATCTCGATGCTTACAATATTCAAATCATCCAATTATAACGAAATTAAAACAACTATCCGATCTCACTAGGTCTTCACCGTACTGGGTTCATAAGACCCCTCCATGTTTGGTGAATAGTTGGAATAAGTATTCCTTTTTATCTGCACCTATTAACAATTTACCATTATTTCCTTTGTTTAAATATAATTTCAATTGTCTGCTCCTTTCTCCTTCCATAGATCTCGATCTAGGTGAAAGGTTGAAATCTGATTCAGAACTTAGCATATCCGAGAATATTGAACTTTCAAGTTGGCATCATATATTTACCGATGCATCGAAACCTGCTAATGGTTGCGTAGGTGTAGGTGTGTATCATTCACAGTTTACCATTACACAAAAAATTAAAATGCCTCAGGAATCGTCAGTGTTTTCTGGGGAATGTTTTGCAATTTTCAAAGCCTTAGATTACATAAATAGCTTTAACCTTTCTAATACCTTAATTTTTACCGATTCAAAAAGTGCATTACAGGCTATTCAAAAATTTCCCTTCCGGAATAACACTCATCATTCTACGGTATATGATATAAGAAATTTGTTGTATAAATGCTATCAAAAACAGTTAACCGTGAAATTCGTATGGGTTCCTGGGCACTGCGGCGTTGTTGGTAACGATAAGGCTGACAGTCTGGCGAAAGATGCTTGTCTTTCTGGTGACATTCATCCGTTTAAAATTCAACCTAATGACCTTCTATTACTACCGAAAGATTTCCTCTATGAAAGCTGGAATATGCTTTGGCAAGATTCCTCAAAAATTAAAGCCAAACATTTATTTCAAATACAACCGGTTGTTCCAAAGAAACCGTGGTTTTTCTTTTTTACCCTCTTCAAAACTTTCACTAGTGTTTTAATACGCATGCGGCTGGGTCACACTTCTTGTCCGGTTCATCTGGCACGGTTGGGAATGATGAATAGTCCACTCTGTGCTTGTGGTGAGGATGTGGGTGACTTAAACCATATAATATTTTCTTGTCGCAATTTCTGCCGTTTATCATTTATCAATACGTTAATATCATTAAATGTTCCTTTGCCTACTTCTATAAGCTGTCTACTTATATCCTTTAATATCGATATTTATCTTGCAATAGAATCGTATCTTTCATTTAATAATATAAAAGTATAATATTTTCATCCCTCTTTATGTAATTTTATGTAATCTATCATAATTCATTTCCGTATTATCCTACTCCCCTGATCCTTTTGCTTCCTTTTCCAAATTCCTCTCTATTTTTATGATTATTACATTAAAAGTTTCCTCGTTTTAAAAACTTGACATTGGCAAATACACAAGCCGTGTAATGCTACGCAAAAAAAAAAAAAAAAAAAAAAAAAAGTTTGGTTATGTATCAAAGTAATATTAGAAAAAAGCGCGGGAAACTTCGAACAACACGGGTGTCTTTTTTTCAAATTAATTTTTATTTTATGTTTTATAATTATAAGTGATCAGTGGAGGTGTTCATTGTATTTATTATTTGTATTTAGTTTATTTTCTGTAGTTTTCACATTAGTTTGCTGTATATAGGTGAGTTTTTACTTTATTTTGTATGATCGACGATAACGATCCCCCCGATCCCGGGGGTTCTAATACTTCTAATTTAAACAATAACGTAGCTCACTATGTAACAATATCAGAGCCTAATGATTCCGACTCATCGATATGCAAAAAGAAACCGCGAAAGCGGAATCATGACAAAAAAATATGCGGAAATTGCAACAGGAAAAAAAGAATGAACAAAATGGCAGGCGATAAAAATAAGGAATCTTGCAAATGCCCGGATAGCGATTGTATCGCAGACGACGTTCCACCTGTTTCTGGGTCTTTGGACGGAACTGACGGTACTTCATCCAAAGCCTCAGAACCTGTTTCCTCAGATACCCCATCCCCACATCCCATAAAAGTAGGACGTAGCTTATACTCCGCCATGGATTCTTCACCATATACCGTACATGTACAAAAAATTGAAACAACGGTCAATGATGGTACCTCTTTTCACCCAGTCGCATTCGGCAATTTTTTGAAAAAAAATAGTTTTAAAAGCATTATAAATGGAAGTATTAAAAAAATTGGTAGGAATAGAATTTCATTAGGATTTTCCAACTATACTGATGCCAACAACTTCATTAGTCATGATTCGATATCAAATCATAATTTAAAAGCATTCATCCCATCTTTTAATATTACTCGCATTGGCCTGGTTCGTGGGGTTCCTGCAGACTGGTCTATTGAAGAAATTAAAAATAATATATCTGTACCGTTTGGATGTGGAGAAGTTATAAAAATTAGGAGAATTCATTTTAAGGTCATGATTGAAGGTAGTCCCACTTGGAAGCCTTCGCAATCAGTCGTAGTCACTTTTGATGGTCAGGTGTTACCTAAGCATATATTTATGTGTTACAATGCTTTACCAGTAGAAACATACATTTTTCCTACCATCCAATGCTTTAATTGCTGTAGATATGGACATACAAAAGTTCAATGTAGGTCCAAACCAAGATGTTACAAGTGTGGACAAGAGCATACTGGGGTGTCTTGTAAGGTTGAGGATGATGTGGCATCTTGCTGCATGTGCTCGGGTTTGCATTTTGCTACCAGTAGGGTTTGCCCAGAGTTTGGAAGACAAAAGGACATCAAATCATCCATGGCAAATAAATCTATTTCATATGCAGAAGCCATTAAACTTCACCCTCCAGTCAACAATAAACTATATTCTGAGGCATTAATTCAATCTTTTAATTTTAATTCTCATAATGATAGTAGTCCAATAAATTTTTCAAGTATTAACAATAGTCAAAATAATCCTAGTGGCACTACATCTTACAAAAAAACAATTTTTAAATATCCAAAAAAAGTTTCATCCCCAGTCAAAGGTTATGATAGAAAGTCACATGACCTTTTGACAAAAGATTATAGTTTCTCTCCTTCCATTAATGGCTGTGCATTGAAATCATCTGATGCCAAGGATGAACCTTCTCAATTAGCTCTTTCTGACATCATTGTTGCATTGATAAATGCACTTTCTCAGTGTAATCTTATTCCACCGTCCAACGTTGCTTCTCTTATTAATAGTATACTAAGTTCTTCTATAACCAATGGCCAAGCTAACAAACATAATTCAGTGGAATTGTCGTAGTATAATTAGTAAGAAATCTGATTTAATATACATTATAAATAAATATCATCCTTCAGTACTTTGTCTCTCTGAGACATGGTTAAAGCCTGGTTCTCATTTTAGGGTGCCAGGTTTTGTTTGTGTCAGAGAAGACAGGTCTGATGGGTATGGGGGTGTTGCCATCCTCATCAAACACTCTCTTTCATACTCTCCTTTATCTCTTCCGTCTCATAGTAATGATTTTTCTATAATTGCTGTGAACATATGTAATATATACTTTGTCTCTATATATATACCCCACCCATCACAACATATATTTAGAGAATTAAATAATATTTTGAAATTTATTCCAAGACCATTCTTGCTGTTAGGGGATTTCAATGCACACCACCAAATGTGGGGAAGCTCTATAACTAACTCATATGGTGAAAATTTACTTGATATAATAGACACATTTAACCTATGTCTACTTAATACAGGTGCTCCCACTAGGAGAACCGGACCAAATGGGAATATTAGTGTTATTGATTTAACTCTATGCACTCCTGATCTATCCTCCACCTTGTCATGGCAACCATTATGCTCTACCTATGGTAGTGATCATTTCCCATTATTAGTATCATTTCCAAACCCTACTCCTGACCATTCTGTTGCACCACCTCGTTTGAAATATAAATTAAAAGATGTTGATTGGGAAAGTTATAAAGTTAAAGTAGATGAAAAAGTTTTATATTTACCTTCCATTGAACATGGACAAGAACAGTTATGCTTAAATAATTTTTCTGACTCATTATTATCTGCTGCTGATGTAGTATTTCCAAAAAAAAAAAGAAATTCAGGTAATATACCATCACCACCATGGTGGGATGAAGAGTGTACTATTGCGGTAAAGAAGAGAAAGGAATCTGAATTAATATATCGTGGTAATATGACATCTGAAAACTTTACTGTTCTTTCAGAGATAATGGAACAGACCAGAAAACTTCTAAAACAGAAGAAGTTTGATGGTTGGCGTAGATTTTGTTCTTCCATTTCCCCCGATACCCATTCATCAATAGTTTGGCAAAACATAAAGAGATTTAAATGTGGTTGGATTAACCCTCCTAAAACAACACTTCCATTATCTCTATCTGATTCATTCCTAGATCTTCTTGCTCCTCCCAGTGTAATGGAATGTAATGAATTGATATCACTCAATGTAGGTTCATCATATTTTGATGATCACCAAGATGAGATTAATGCATTTTTTACATTGCCAGAATTACAAGGTATTCTTTCTGAAATTAAAGACACTGCACCAGGTATTGATGGCATACCATATTCTTTCCTGGCTAACCTTAATGATCCATCACTTTTATATTATCTTAACCTAATAAACTCTATTATGATTTCTGGTAATATACCAGACGCTTGGCGTAAACAAATAGTCATTCCTATACTTAAGCCGGAGAAACCGCCTTCAATCGCGTCATCATACCGTCCCGTAGCTCTGTCTTCGGTATTATTAAAAGTAGCTGAACATTTAGTTAAAAATCGTTTGGAATGGTTTGTTGAAAACAATAACAAATTATCAAAGAGCCAATACGGCTTTAGGAAGGGGAAAGGTACCATAGATAACCTAGCAATTTTTACCACAGATTGCAGGTTGGCATTCTCAAATAATAAATCGGTGCTTGCAGCATTTCTCGATATTCAATCTGCATATGATAATGTTGTAATATCTATATTAAAAATCAAACTCATTAAATTAAAAATCCCAAATTTTATTGTAAATTTTATTACTAACATATTATCGAATCGTTCTATTATTTTAAATATAGACGGTTCAGTAAGGTCTAGAGAATTATACAGAGGACTTCCTCAAGGATCGGTCCTTAGTCCATTGCTATATAATATTTATGTAAATGATTTAGAACCTATTTGCTGTAATTTTGTAAAAATTCTTCAGTATGCTGACGATTTACTTTTTTATGTTATCGACAGCTCAGTTAGTGATGCTTGTTCAAAATTAAACCGTTCCTTAGAAATATTAAAATTATATTTAGATGTAAATGGCCTTGATATATCTCCTTCAAAAAGTGTAATAGTTTTGTTTTCCAGAATGCGCTTACCTCCTCCTGTTTCAATACATTTTAATAATTTTGTTATACCTGTTAAAAATCAAATAAAATTCTTAGGGTTATTATTGGACTCTAAGCTTTCTGGTTGTGCTCATTTTGATTATATTGTTGCAAAATGTGAAAAACTTATCAATATGTTACGTTGCCTTACTGGAGTTTGGTGGGGTGCACATCCATACTCTTTGAAATTAATTTATAATGCAATGATAAGAAGTATTATAGACTATGGTACTTTTCTCTTAGAACCCGGTAATTTAGCTGGTTTTGTGAAATTAGATCGCGTACAGTCCAAGTGTCTTAGAATCATATCTGGAGCTATGAAATCCAGTCCAGTGAATGGTCTTCAAATAGAGTGTTGCGACCCCCCCTTTAAATTGCGCCGTCAGTATCTTTCTGATCGGTTTTTATCTCGATGCTTACAATATTCAAATCATCCAATTATAACGAAATTAAAACAACTATCCGATCTCACTAGGTCTTCACCGTACTGGGTTCATAAGACCCCTCCATGTTTGGTGAATAGTTGGAATAAGTATTCCTTTTTATCTGCACCTATTAACAATTTACCATTATTTCCTTTGTTTAAATATAATTTCAATTGTCTGCTCCTTTCTCCTTCCATAGATCTCGATCTAGGTGAAAGGTTGAAATCTGATTCAGAACTTAGCATATCCGAGAATATTGAACTTTCAAGTTGGCATCATATATTTACCGATGCATCGAAACCTGCTAATGGTTGCGTAGGTGTAGGTGTGTATCATTCACAGTTTACCATTACACAAAAAATTAAAATGCCTCAGGAATCGTCAGTGTTTTCTGGGGAATGTTTTGCAATTTTCAAAGCCTTAGATTACATAAATAGCTTTAACCTTTCTAATACCTTAATTTTTACCGATTCAAAAAGTGCATTACAGGCTATTCAAAAATTTCCCTTCCGGAATAACACTCATCATTCTACGGTATATGATATAAGAAATTTGTTGTATAAATGCTATCAAAAACAGTTAACCGTGAAATTCGTATGGGTTCCTGGGCACTGCGGCGTTGTTGGTAACGATAAGGCTGACAGTCTGGCGAAAGATGCTTGTCTTTCTGGTGACATTCATCCGTTTAAAATTCAACCTAATGACCTTCTATTACTACCGAAAGATTTCCTCTATGAAAGCTGGAATATGCTTTGGCAAGATTCCTCAAAAATTAGAGCCAAACATTTATTTCAAATACAACCGGTTGTTCCAAAGAAACCGTGGTTTTTCTTTTTTACCCTCTCCAAAACTTTCACTAGTGTTTTAATACGCATGCGGCTGGGTCACACTTCTTGTCCGGTTCATCTGGCACGGTTGGGAATGATGAATAGTCCACTCTGTGCTTGTGGTGAGGATGTGGGTGACTTAAACCATATAATATTTTCTTGTCGCAATTTCTGCCGTTTATCATTTATCAATACGTTAATATCATTAAATGTTCCTTTGCCTACTTCTATAAGCTGTCTACTTATATCCTTTAATATCGATATTTATCTTGCAATAGAATCGTATCTTTCATTTAATAATATAAAAGTATAATATTTTCATCCATCTTTATGTAATTTTATGTAATCTATCATAATTCATTTCCGTATTATCCTACTCCCCTGATCCTTTTGCTTCCTTTTCCAAATTCCTCTCTATTTTTATGATTATTACATTAAAAGTTTCCTCGTTTTAAAAACTTGACATTGGCAAATACACAAGACGTGTAATGCTACGCAAAAAAAAAAAAAAAAAAAAAAAAAAGTAATATTAAGTCAGAATTTGATCGGTATCATTTTGGATTACCAAACTGTTTTGTATATTTTATACGGTGGGTATTTTGAAACAGACCGCACGAAATTGGGTCCATCCATTCCATTTTTTTTTAGTTCTCTTTAGTCTTTTTTTTTCTTAAAACTCCATTTCCATGTTCGATTAATTACTGAAACCAATTGCCACAATGCTAGTAGAAAATGAATTATATACAAGCTAGTGTTTTTGACTATGAATAACTATGGTTTTTGCCACACAAAACGGGATTTTGTTGATAGTTGTGACCTTTGTGATTGTCTGTATGTTTAATACCTAAATCACTTCTGAGTTTATCAGATTTACAAACTGGTAACTTTACTTTTTACTAAAAAAAACTATGAATTTTATGAGGAAATATAGGTATAAAACTTAGTACATAAAACTTTTTTTTTATTAAATGGATAAAAAAAGTTTCGGTGTGTGAGTCCAACTCAGAAATAAGTAATGGTAAAATAAGTCCTAAGTCATCAAATTGTTGTATTACCAAAATTTCTATGTACCCTGCTCACATTGAGTGGAAGATGTCAGATGTGTGTACATTTGATCTTCCTTCTATAATATTATTTCAAAATAACAGTTAATGAATATTAACTAATATTACACATTATTTTATCAATATTTAAACTGCGACAAAGTACAACAAATGTTTTTCTAACCAAACCATGCATAGGCAAGGTTCTATCCCAGACAAACTGACATAAGGGTTCTATTTTTTATTTATTTTATCTCGGTTAATTTTACTGTTATTTAAAAACAAAGTAAGTGAAGTTAGATTCTGAAATATATCTTATTTATTGTTGTAGGTTGGCATGATGAACCCAGCACAAGATGGACTTGCACCACCTGGAGGCGCTCCCTCATATCAACAACCATTGTATCTACAAGAACCACATGCACCTGTAACCTCACACAGGTTAGTAATTTTTCCTGTGTGGTAATATTTTGCAAGTTTGCAGACCCACACCGGGAGGTGTTTAAATTAGGTGTTTTTTTTTAATGGTAAAAATTGTATATACCTAATGCTGGCTAATAGGTGTGTGACAATGGAATATAATGCTGTTATAGTCTTAATCTGATGATGTAGCCAAACTGTTTGTTACTATTAACACTGATTGGTGGTCCATCAGTGATCATAAAAGGTTGTTGATAATTAGGTACTTTTAACGTATTTTAACCTATGTAACGTAATATGGCCATGTGAGTGACAAAATAAGTTATGTTGCACCATATAAATTATGATTATTAGCCGTAGTAGTCCAGTGATGCACCAGCCATTCTCACAATCATAAGATTCGAGGGATGATTCCCTCCAGTACCTGTCGAGTTAAAAAAAACTTACGTGCGGATTCACTATTGGTGAATGCAAACAGGATATCAGATTCAAAGGCATTTGAAGTCTGCCAATTCGCACAGAGCTCGCGGTCTATGGCCTAAATCCCCTTCAATATTAGATGAGGCTTGTGCCCCTGCATAGAGGTCGTGATCTGAGAATTATGGATGATTTAAACTAAAATAAGTAAAATACCTATATGCAATAGCACCATTTTAATTGTTAAGAGGTGGTAGTGTCCAGTAGAAGTGTTGTCGAATGCCTTTACCATAATAATATATGTACAGGCATGGTGACCAGTGACCATTTGTATCACATGGGCTGTCTTCTTGCTAACATTTATACGAAAGAATTAATAATTTGTTGAATTTGCAGTGGTGCAGGTGCCCCGGCAGGAAACTACATAATCCAACAACAACCTGGTGGCCAACAGCGGTTGCTAATGATGCAACCTAGTCAGGTGATGAATGGGCCACCCACCCCCGGCACTCCAACTCAGGCTTCAGCCCCTGTGTATGGGTCTCCACAGAGAGCCTCGCCACCCGGCACCACTAGTGATGACTCTGATGACAGCGTACCATCACACCACTCACAAGTAATACATATTAATTTTTGTGTCTTAATTTAGTAGGTTGGTTAGATAGTATGATTTACACTCTCGGCCCCGATATGTATCTTAAATTTTCTCGAGATTAAATCTATGACTCACTCCCATCCCCAGGAAAACTAGTATCATAAAGATTTGTTTATTAATAAAATCAGTATTTTTTTAAAACAATAAAATTTTCGTTAGTTACATAATAAACTAAATTACTGACTAATTAATAGGTGCTACATAGCTTTGACTTCCAACACCGTGGGGGCAAATTAAACTATATCCCTACATGTGTGCGCCTCGTTGTTAGGTGGTTGATGAAACATTTTTTTCTGTAGCATAAGGTCGGATGTGAGTGAGATATAAGTAGGTATCCTATGTTTTAGTCCAGAAAATAATTATTTAATTAATAATAGGATATAGGTACTATATACTAGCTGACCCGCCCTACTTTGTCTGCGTCACATAGCTGAACAAAACCGCTCGCCTCGTCCCGCATAAAAAGAGCTTGAAATTTTTTTTCGCAGAAGACTATTTTTAATTTATAAAATAAAAGTTGCTATGTTACTCCTTGTAAAATAAGAAGGTACAGAAAGACAAAAAAAAATATGTAAGTACCGTCTATTCGTATGAATACCTATAGATAAATGCTTTTGATTTGGAACTACAAACAAACACTTTAATTTTCTTTATCTGTATATATAGTAGGATTCGGCATGATAATTTTCAGCTTATAAAAATATTTCACATCTCTATCTATACTATAAGTTACTTCCAACTCACAGGCACATAGTACTAGCAAGTAGGAAGTGCTTTTACAGTTTATTAAATATTTAAACTAAATATCATTATTTGTAACGCATATATTCTCTCGTACTATGTTGATAATATTGTCGTGACTCGTGAGAGTGAGAGAGAGATGTCATGAATTGGTGTCTTTTGTTGAATAGCTGAATTTCTTACAGTAGTAATTTTAAACATGATATATTTATAAATGTTACTGCTAAATATAGTTCATTGGCAATAAATATATATTTTATGCTGATGTAGTTGAGCATTCAATCAGTAGATATTATTATAAAATTCTAATAAATTGGTTGTTTGTTGGTAGTTGCCTGGTGATGCGGAAAGCCTTCTGCCTATCCATTATTGCTCAGCGAGCCGGCAGCAACAAACTACGCTTCATCAGGTATAGGCAAATTTTATCACATTCATAATTTATTTTCATAACTTTCTTTTTCTATGCTTGCCAATGGACTATATTAAAAAAAATCTAAATTATTACTGTATATGCTACGTACTCTACTAAACCAAATAAATGTTTTCTCCACCAGATAGGGGTTAGTAATATGGGTGTAAAAAGATCATCTCCTGAACCAATGGACAACGGTGTAAACCGTGGACAGATGCAGAAAAAGCCTAAAGTCCAGAAAAAGAAGAAAAAACGAGACCCCAACGAACCGCAAAAGTACGTAGATATACCATTTATCCCTTTTGAACCGAGCTTAAACATGTTTCCTATATTCTAGAATGTTTTAAATGAGTTTGTTTTAGTTAATTTATTTTTATCGCGTAGTCTAGCTCTGTGTTCTCTTGTTATTATCAATTGTGTTTTACAGACCAGTATCAGCATATGCATTGTTCTTTCGAGACACACAAGCGGCTATTAAAGGTCAGAATCCTAATGCAAGTTTTGGAGAAGTATCGAAAATAGTTGCTTCCATGTGGGATGGGCTGGACTCCGAACACAAAAGCGTGAGTAATATGAATGACAATATTTAATTGTCAGTACATATAATAAAAATTAACCTTATAGAGTAACGTACATTAAGACGCAACGCAACTTGCGATGAACAAGATAAATTTATTTTACAATGTAAAATTCGCCTTTACTAATTAAATTGTACACTTTGGTTCCTTGATGAAGAATATTATTTGAATTCTATGCAAACTGCAGGCTGGAGGCTAGCTTCATTTGCCACCAATTAAAGAGTTGATTTTTGATTTCGGCGGACAATTTGGAATGATCGATCTAGCTACGTTATATATTTCGTAGACATTTACTCTATTTGGTATATTTTCGTAAATCTGATATAATTAACAGCACATAGAACCAACAAAAATACCAAAACAGGTAAACGCTACAAAAACAATAATGACACTTCTTTTTTACCAGGTTTATAAACAAAAAACTGAAGTGGCCAAGAAAGAATACCTCAAAGCCTTAGCTGCGTACAGAGCAAGTCTTGTATCAAAGGTATGTTTTTTATTATAAAAGAACAGCAATAGTAAAAGAAAGGATAGAGGCGGGATCTCATTAATAAAACTCATAATCCACACATACATACATAGTCCACACTCCACACTTATTCTGAAGAGGAATGATTTGTTTCCTTTTTGTCTATTTGTAACGAATAGTCAGCTAATTGGTTCTATCATAACAGCGTCGGATACTTAAAAAAATATATAGAATACGTACTATAAATGTTAATTATTATATTCAATTGCCCAATGTATGACGAAGCATTACCCTACATACGGTTGGCGGGTTGGGCCAATATGGATCCTTTTTATGATTATTATTTTTTGTCAGGTCAAGGTCGGTATGAAATAATTATCTTGAAAAATACCGGAAATTTTGGAAATTTAGATGATATTTTTGTATGAAAAATTTACGTTCAGACACTCAGTTTTGTTGTACTTTAGCTTCTTGCAACAACAAAATATGAAATACAATTTCATTGTAATGTAAGAAAAAATATATTTTCACTATTCTTATAGTTTGCAGACAAAAAAGAATTTAAGCAACCATTAAATAAATAAGGTATTTTCGAAAAAAATCAAGTTATTTTAGTTTCATATTTGAAGGTTTTTTAAAGTCTAGACGTGGCAACACTGTTCTGTCTGTCAGTTTCATGATTTCAATATTTCATTCCATCCATCAGTTCAATTTAGTTTATTATGAGTCGGAGTGTGAATCTATTCTGTATACTTTACAAAACTTCGTTAGATTTGTGATAGTTAACGCAGGTAACAAATACTAACTACACCCAACTACGCTATCAAGGTATTGAATTAAGTTCAGAGCAGGAATTTGATACAACGGACGGAACAGAATCATGTGTAAAACTACTTAATGTAATTGTGCACTGACTGTACATTTAAAACTATTTGGCTTGATTGTTATTAGTAAAAGCAATAATCAGAGTTTTCTATTAAATAGCGCTAAAATTAGCAAGAACAACGTGCGACTAAAATAAGATTGTAGTTTCGATTGCGCATGAAGTGGCTTGCCTTCAATGAGAGCGTTTAAAAGCAAGGTTATATCGCCGCTTTCGAATATAAAGCTTTTCTCACTGAGTTTTGTCGCAAATAGTCAACAGCACAAAATCTTTTTTGAGTATTCTTTTGGTATCCCACAAATATGTGTGAATAAGAAGTTTGATGGATGTATTTGATGTTGATATTTGACCCTATACAATTACCTATCATAAATATTACTTTCTATAATATTTCCTAAGCGTGGTGTAGTATGCTTGTATATGTATATACAGCTTGCACTTGGAAGTAAACAGTATACATTTCAGTTTTTTAGATTTTTATTTGTTATCAATGTTTATATTTAGTCTGCTAGTTTTGTGGCACTTAAGGTTTTGTGTACTGGCATCTTACAATGTTTTTTTATAATATTTATTACACTATGCCATACAGCTAGATAGTAGGCCAATTATATATTGTGACAGATAGTAAATTGTTACTATGAATTAATATGTTTAGGTATACATTTAATTCTTTGTTATGTATGTGTATTGATTGATCTAATAAGCAAAATGTACTTAATAACTTTCAGGGAGGAGAACAAGAGAACCCAGGAATGTACAATCACACAAATAATTCTAATACTTCATATGGCAACTACTACCAACAGGGGCAAACATATGGCAATGGTCACTCTCCCCAAGGCTATGTGCCAAACCCAGCTCCACAAGGGTTCACACCTCAGAACTATAGTGGGGCTCAACCACAGACCACTTACACTGGCCAAGGAGGGCAGGGATACCCCCCAAATCCACAACAATCACCGCAGAGCTATCAAGGCAGCATGACCCTGGCTCCCCAATCTTACCAGGTATATATAAAAATTGATTTAGGATTCCTTCTACCTTACTTAGTTTCTTCTCTATCCCTAAGTACAAAACTGAAAAAGTCTAACTTTTTAAAATCTAATTGTTCTCTTCTCTTAATCAAGTTTTTTAAAAACCTTGTTGTTTTAGGGTTTTTCAGGTTAAGGTATAAAAAGATTACTGTGATATGGAAACCTAATTATAAATTATAAATTGGAAACAATATAAGAGAGCATGCTTATTACAAAAACTGATAGTTTAAAACAAATTGTTACAGGGTGTACCAAGTCAGTCACCACAGGGCTATCAAGTAAACTCTGCCACATCACCTCAAGGTTGCCAGCCTAATATAGCACAATCCCCAAGAAATTACCAAACCACTCAGTCACCAACTAATTATCCTTCAAATGCTGGACTGTCGCCTCCTGGATACAGACAAGTGCAGCCACAATCACCACCTATGGGGTCGGTTCATGCGGCTATGCAGTATCATCATTCTCAGCAGGTATGATATTTATATTCCAAAATATCTGAGTTATTACAATAACATGACATATATTTTTGGTGACTAATATAGGAGTGGTCTAGCAATGCTCTACACTAAGAGGAGTGGAGGAAAGATAGTCTTTGCCCTGCAATGGGTTTTTCTTTTAATTAAATTTATTCATAGCAGTTTAGTGCCATAGTATTTCTTTAGATATACTATTTTGTACATTTAATGGTGTTGTATGTAATTTTTAAGCTCTCATCATACTGATTGAATTAAAACATTTTGCTAAACTTTTTTTGTTTTACAAACAGCAATTGCAACAATCTCATCAACAAATGCAGCAACAGGCACATCAAGTGCAGCAATATCAGCAACAGCAGCAACAACATCAGCAACAAAACCAACAGCAGCAGCAGCAACAACAACAACAACAACAACAACAGCAGCAGCAACAACAACAACAGCAGCAGCAGCAGCAACAACAGCAGCAGCAACAACAACAACAACAGCAGCAGCAAGCATCAAAAACGGAGCAGCACTCTCCTAACAGCAATGGAAACTCGGGTGCATCACAATCAACAGATGTTAGTATCAATAAATTCTAGAATCAATGCTTATAATCCTAGATAAAAAATAGCTTATATAAAGACTTTCGGTTCCTAAAAGCAATAGAGGTAAAGTAACTGCACCAATGCATTTATAATGGACTAGTGGCTCTCCGCGGTTTCACCCGCGTACCCGGGGATCTTTAATTTTACTGTGATAAAAAGTAGCCTATGTCCTTTCTCACTAGACTATCTGTGTACCAAATTTCATTTAAATCGGTTCAGTAGTTTTAGCATGAAAGCGAGACAGACAGAGTTACTTTCGCATTTATAATAGTTATGAATCTGAATAGAATAGGATCACTCTGAGAATACGAGTCGCGGCGCGTCGTCTGGACTAACATACTGGGGCGCCGCGTGTAACCAAATTATTATGTAAGCTCAAGTTATAAGTCTCATAACTTTAATTTCACTTTATCTACACTAATATTATAAAGAGGAAAGATTAGTATTTTAGTGTGTAACAAATAAACTGAAACTACAGGACCAATTTAAAAAAATATTGCCTCTAGAAAGCTAAATTATCTGGAAATAACGGAGGCTATATTTTAACCCCTGTATTCCTACGGGAATGGGAACTACACTGGTGAAACCGAGTGTCGGAAGGTAGTTTTTTATATATGACTTTACCCATCTAAAATGTAATGTGGGCCAGTTGGCAGTTATACTTAACTGTAGAAAGACATCTGCCTAAGTCTCAACAACAGGGTTCCTTTAGTGTCAAATTAATCAGTTTGAACTGTTGATCCTATAACATAATGTTAAGGTAAATTTCACTTGCAGCCAAATGAAAATCGGAGTACAGCTTCGTGCATTCGACAGGGTTGCACCAACCCAGCCGTAGCGAATAATGAATGGGAAGAAGAATATTGCTCCAATGAATGTGTCGTCAGCCATTGCAGGTATCTAATTTTTTATTGATTCAGGTGACTGTAATACTCCACTTTTCATTAACGTATTTTAACCAAGGGCTATTATTTTTATAATATGATAATTCCACCTGCTTCCTTATTCGTTGGTATTTCGTCTATTAAATATTGTAAAATTAATCTGTTTTTGAATAACTTACTGCTGGCAATATAGGTACAAAACAATCACTTTAAAAGCAATACCCTTAGTACCCTTAGTGAATCTCTTACTTCAATCTTATCTATACTAGTAGGCAGACTTTATAATATTGGTGCCTTCCCTAACAAAGAAGGGGTTGGGGGTAATAGTGCCCATATTCAATAAAAAATGGATGAATGCATTGATGTTCTTTTTTCTTACAAACAACAACTGCTGGCAGGATTAGACGAAACTTGATACATATAGATTTGTATTAACATATAGGAAACTTTTTAGGACATGTTATCACAAGACATCTAATGTTTTTTTTTTACAATAATCTCACTCAAACAATTTCTATTTACATGTCATATCGTCGTGAAGTTACGACCTGAGTGAATGACCTAGTGATATCTCAAGTTGAAATACTATCTCTTTTTTTTTTTCAGAGATGTCTTCAGCTCCTGGGTGGCTTCTAATAACAGCAACCAAATTCAAAACTTTTCTGCAGTAAAGTAAATAAAAATATATGTAGGTACATATCAAATTTTTAAATTAATTTAAAAAAGGAAAGTGCATAATGAATCTTATTTTAAACTTATTATTAGTTAATTTAGCGACGTAGCTATAACTACATACGTATTTTATGTTTAGTTCTTCTATGTTGTTTTTTTTTACTTTGTCTAAATAGATTTCTGAGTAGACATAAAACTATCTTTGTTAATTAATATACATATTAGTGATAAAGTAACTCTGTTTTTTTTATGAAAAAGTCTGCTGACTTACTGATCAAAACATCAAAAGATCACTAAACTCCTAAAGTATAAACGAAACTTAAAATGCAGATGCAAAGCAACTTATTCTTTAAGTACAATGATTAATAAATCACCCTGTTTGTAATACTAGGTATTCACTGTATAAAAAGTTGTTGAGTTGTTTGACATACAAGGTTTGTTTGAGTTGGATGAGATGACCATGATAAAATTATACACATGTTTTATTTTTTATTTCTTAGATATATCGACACTTAATATAAAAATGGTCAGATATCCTGTAACCCTCTTCCTATTAATGTAGTTTTGAGAGGCTTTTGTTTACCTAACATTATGACCGTTATTATGAGAGTCTTTGTTATATGTCGTTAGCAAAAGTTTGTTTATTAAATACAAATAAAATGTTATTTAATTTGATGGAAACCACCCCGCATAATAATCGGGCGTGGGTAATATCTGTTGTCTTCCACCATAGGCGATAACGGCAACGGAAAGTTTTCACTCTCAAAATAACTTGCTTTAATAAATTTGAATTTAAAGTCACAGTACATTTGTTTGGCAATAAACATTTCTCATACAATAAATACTAGCATAACAATAAACTTGAATATAAACAAAAAAATATATATTTTATAGCATAAACATAATTTACATGCACTAAAACTGCTCAAAATTACAGTTACAGTGTGTGTAATGTGTATAGCGTTAGGGACTATGGTTTTATTAAAAGTGCTATATGTAATTAGATTACAATAGCTATTTATGACGCGCCAATGGGTGTCGTGCTTTATGATTCATCAGATTATTTTTTATTTAACCCACGACCACCAGCGTGAATGTCAGGATAACTAAGCATAAATCCAGCCTGCCTTTTAAAGTTTATCCAATAGGTCAAATGTACTGTGATATTTTTGATTATTTTTTTACTTAAGCTTATTATTTTAATAACAGTTAAAAGGTTAGCCCAATATACCGTACCACTAATACGTCGTAAAAACATGTTAAATTTTTCAATTGAAATTCATATTGTCCTTGAAATGTGAATAAAATATGATAACTACAAAAAAGGCGCAAATCGCCAAATTGTTAGTTAATTTATCTAAATTAAAGGAAGATATTATTTGTATCACCTTATGAAGACTACGTACACTTAATGTAGTAATTGTGATTATACTTAATCTATGTACCTAGTGGCATGAGGAATCTAACTGACGGCAAGAAACGATTTCCATCTAAATCATTTTAACCAATATATCAGAAAGTTGCGTTACAATATAGTTATTGATAGGTTATGGACACAGACCCCTAGAATCCAGAACTATTTGAAAAACAGCACAATGTAATTTGAAGATTACAGATAAGTAAACAGCCAACGAAACGAATATTCCAAAATAAAAGCACTTTTAATAGGCATGTCGGAGTTACTGGGGTCGCATGTGTTCAGGGGGCGCCGTATTAGCAAGCCGGATTACCGGATCCATGGTATAAGTTTATAACGCAATAGTACTATTCGTGTTGGGTTGGCAATGACTTGCACCAACTTCACATGCGTCCGCTATCAAAATAATCGCAAATAAAGTAATCGCAAATTAACTAATGGCGTACCTAAGTAAATAACATTTTCAGCTTAATTGAAAGTATGTGTTATTACAGTTACGTTATCGGGGTACTGTTTATTTTTATATTTTCGTTAAGTTTCACTATCTACTGGGTACCTACCTCAAAAAGAGGCAACACATCAACAATTTGAATAAATTCATATTTTGATATTAAATACATTCATTAGTCGAAGTAATTATCTTCGAAGGAATGTGGGTCTTAATTTTGAGACCTTTGCCTACCTTCAGGGATAATAGGCATGATGATATTTTAAATAAAAATATGTTTGTTATTCGTAGGTATTTATTGATTACCGAAATATGAAATTATTTGAGTACTATTGTATTGATCAAACATCAACCGTCGCATGTCTCAGTTTCAGTTTGAAATGTAGCACCTGTCGGAAAACTTAGGGAGTTGTTATAATCAATATGTATTTATCGACGACAAACTTTGCCATTGAATCGTATTTTCAACTTGCAATCATGTAGTCCTATTATTATTAGCAAATAACTTAATACTTTATTCCAATGTAAATTTCTAACTTTAATACCTACCTATCTAATAGCTATATATCTACTAAATTTTTTAGAGGTTGCGTTTAGCATTTATAGGAATTAGCTGGACCAAAACATTCATTTACTTATGTTACAAGCAATGATAGTATTTGTAAGATCGTATGTTTTATTGTATTGTCCAACATGTCTTATTGTAAATGTAAATAAAAACTCGCAATAATAGAATTAGAAGTAGAGACTACCTAAATCATATTTTTTTTACGTTATTTATTAGTAGTCTCATTAGGACCTTACTAGGAACAAAAAGTATCTTTACAAATTGTAAAAAATAACAATGTATAATATGTAATTAGAACAATGATTTCATTAAATTTCATAAACAATAACTATTCTTTTATTCACTCCTAGACCCATCCTGGCGGACGGTCCATTTTACGCATGGAAAGAGAGGCGGTTACTACCAGCGTTGCTAGATTTATTTTTTGCCAAGTCGGGATTTTGGAACTATTTGAGTGAAAAAAGCGGGATTCTTTCGTCGAAAGCGGGACATAGTAAAATAAACGTATATAATCAAAAAATTTTGAATATTTATCTTTTTATTTGAATTCAAATTACGTTTATGTGACAAAAGATAGTAAAAATATCCATAGAAATTGTATTTTAATAAAAATATAATTTTTTTGAATCATTTTTACCCTATCGTTAAATAGTTGAGTAAAAATAAAAAAATCGATGTAAAAAAAAGTTTTTCCCGAAAAGCGGGACTGAGCCTGTCCCGCGCGGGACATTAAAATATGATTTAAAAATCGGGACGTCTGGCAACGCTGGTCACTACTAAGTGTCATACAATGGTATGGTGGCCTACCAATGGTTTACTAATAATGTTATTTGTTATACTGAAAGCATTCAGGCAGGCATTATTAAATTTATTCATGACGGAAATTTTAAGATACATATAACAAAATGGTGTATGATGGAATTGTGTATCTTATATACGTCTACATTGTATCACATACCTAATTTGTCAATTTTAATACTCTAAAAAATGGGCAATTATTAAGTAGTATTTGGCAAGCCATTTGCACAAATACGGTATTAATCCTTATCATTTTAAATAAGTTAGAGGCTCTAACCTAACCGCTTCATGCACATGATTATATCTTCTTTTATTTTGAAACGAATATCTTAGGAGTCATCGCAAAAAAATTACGGACGCGAATCAAGAAAAAAGACATGGGCTATTGTTTATCCCTGGAATTGGTTCCCATTGGTTACGGGAACGGGATAAATAATATGATTACTTTTGATCGCGATAACCGACATCCACACGTGCGAAGCCGCAGGTATCAATTAGTTGTAGGTATATATAAATTTTCTGTGTCTGTAAGTAATTAAGCTCCTCTTAAGCGTCTGGACCGGAATTTGTATAAAATTTTCTGTGTATATTTGAATGAGTTCCTGCGTGGTTAGAAACAAGTAAACAACAGACCCTGGTGTAGGTGGCGCTGTGAGAAGAACGAAGTTCACCGGGCTAGCTAGTATTTTCATAATATGTAAATAGTTTACGCGCGAATCGTCGCGTTAGGTATATATTATATATGTATATATAAAACAGTGATTAACGTTTATTATTCAATCACGCCAGAAAGGAATCTGGATGAAATTTTGCACTAAGACATAATAGGTAGGTATGTTTTGGAATAATTTAAGAGTCTGCTATCCCTTATAATTTGATGATCCTCCAATCGCGGATAAAACCGCAGTAGCTAATCTATGTACAGGGTTCGTCACTCAAAATGTAACCTAAATGAAAATTTCATTTGGTAAATGAACACCTTACAAATGATTATTGGGGAAGAGTAGGTACCTAATAAAATTATAAAACTATTTTATTTCTACGACGATTCCTATATAAATTTTAAACGAATTACTCCGTCTGAAGTGTTATTAACGATTTTAAAATTTGATTATATTTATATCAAATGTGCACTTAAGAATACTTATACAACACATATATTAATGTCGAAATCTTAACTTTTTTTGGTCCAATAAATCGATACTTCAATTAATCAACCTCAGATCGCATCGCTAGACTCACACTTATATAACTGGAGTTGTTTAGCCGTTATTGGGCATTTCTCAAAGCTTTTCTTTTTAACTACTTATGGCTATTATTTATTTGGATTAACAAAACAATCGCATCGAAGACAAAATGAAGGCTAATTTCATTCTTCAACCTTTTTTACATATCTGTGCCAGTGCTAAGTTGTCGCGCTTACGTTACCTATATTATAGATAAAATATAGAGTTTTGAGGTTAGTTATACTCTGTCTCTATTGCATTACTTACACTAATCAAAGACAAATTTATAATTTAATGGGTACCTACATACCCACGTACGTAGATTTAATTCATTCACGTTTTAGATGTAAATACGCTTTTTCACAAATTGTAAATACTAACTATCGTTATTTTAATTTAGTTCAAATGTGTCTAATGCGAAAGTACTTTTAAAAAGGGAATATTAATTTTGCAACAGTAACACAAAATTTTAGATTACTATGATGGACGGAAATGATTTAACTTCAGAAACCACTAAGAGAGGCATTTTTTCACAAGGCTGGACACGTATCTCCCAGGTATTTGAATAACTATTTTTTGTATATTATTATATTTGCAAACTATTAAAACATATTCACAACCCTCGTTTTAAATCAAATTAGAAAATGGGAAGACCAACAGTATCATCTTAAGAATGTGTAAATTGGGCTTTAGACAGCATACTGATAAATCAGAAACCTCAATAGGCAAATGGCAACCTAACTGAATATAGAAAGTAAACCTAGTTGCCCATGTCATTGCTCATTACTCATGATTAACATAACATATTAGATTAATGTGAAAAATCAAGGTTGTCAATTTATAAGTTGTAATGACTTGATTTATGACTATTACAAACCAGACAGAAAAATTAGATTCTGTTCAGCATTTCTTAATCTTTACCTCATTATCTGTCTTTACCTATTTAGTATTTATTATCTCAAGTGAATTTATTACATATATTTTTCTTATTTAACTTCCAAAAATGCTGTTTAGAAAAACAAGCCATTATTTGTGTGTATCAGGTTAGTGGATCAGCAGAGTGGATGTAATGTTATGTAAAGAGATGCAGTAAGTAAAATAGCAATGTACCTAATTGTATCTAGAAAACTTATTGAGTTAGTATAAAGTAAGTTTAGAACTAGTCATGTTGAAGATATGCAAGATTGTGTAATCAGTGGCTTCATATTAATGCAATTGGCAACCAATATTATATTAGGAATTTGTTGTATGTGGCTCCTTCAAATAGCCAATAAAAATGAAGATGTCCTAAAACCCAAGTGTCCGCTAAAGATCTGTAGGTATTTATATTTATAAATATAATATAATGAATATGTGTAAAGTCTATTAATATTTAGGAATGGTAACTTAACAACATTTTTAATAATTACTTACTGTGTTTTTATATGTCCCTAGTAAGATGTATAAGTCCCTAAGATATATATTGACACTGAAAGGCTGACAATGTGGTAAAATTGTCTACTCCATAAACCACAGTGCTTAGGTTACTCAACAGCCTTAAGCATTAAGATGTTGGGTATCTGAAAAGACTGGTTGTTTTCAACAAAAGCTGCAACAAAATTGTCCAATTGCCTAATTGTCTAATGTGTGTCTCCCATAATTTGTTACAACCACTAATATATATGAACCTATGATATATCTTGCAGGCTTATCAGGGTACCCTTGACCGATGGACACCCCACACACGGGCGAGATGGGTGGGAAGTGCTGTTCTTTTACTTTTATTTCTTCTACGAATATTTACAAAACAAGTATGTACCTACTTACTTCAATACCTATCTTTTCATCTAAAAATGTCCTGGAGAATCTCCTGAGACATTATTAAACTAAACAGGGCTTACTCAATGATAACCAGTAAGCTGGAAACTACTTCTAAATACATTGAGCACCTACAGACCTTGGTACTTTCCTCATATTTATTGCTTATATCTTAGGTTTAGCTTTTTTATTTTGTTATAAATGTATTACCATATACACCGTTACCTTCATGATTTTTCAGCACCTCTATAACTCCATAACTTTGCAGCACCTATCTATAAAAATAATATTATTTAATTTCAGGGTTGGTATATCATCACATATGCCCTTGGAATATACCACTTGAACTTGTTTATTGCATTCCTAACACCAAAAATTGACCCTGCTATGGATTTTGATGGTAAGTATCAAAATATCTTATGTGTAAGTACCTAATTAGTTTATTAAATTAGTATTGACCTACTAATTTAATAAACTAATATGTGGATTCTGCGCCTTTTGTTTTGACATAATAAATAGTGACACGTCATCACAAACCACCAATCACTTAAAAACACAGCAAAAAAATGTTGTTGCCTGGGTATCATTGCAAATTTTGATGTTAACTGCCCAGATTACGAATATATTCATGAAAGTATTGAATGTGCTCAAGTTTTCAAAAATTTCAGCATATCTTATATTAGTAGAACAATTGTCAGTTTGTGAATAAAAATATAAATATTTAGAAAATAATCTAGAGCAAATCCTACGTAATCGTCGATAGTTTCAGGAATTGTGAGCATACATTCATATATCTAAAATTAATCTTATTTCAAATTCAACAAAACCACTCTTAGTCTTGCCAGTGTAATTATAAACAGTTATGACAAAATAATTACATATGAGTAAGAAAAATAATGGTTGCCACGTAAATTTTTAAAATTTCCTTAAATGTTTTAACCTTTTAAAATGTTGTTATGTATATATACGTATATAATTTTCAGGTGAAGACGATAATGGCCCTGCCCTGCCGACTAGGGCTACTGAAGAGTTCAGACCCTTTATTCGAAGATTACCAGAATTTAAGTTTTGGCTCTCAGTCACCAAAAGCACATTGATTGCTTTCTGCTGTACTTTTATCGAAGCCTTCAACATCCCAGTATTCTGGCCTATATTAGTCATGTATTTTATAACACTTTTTTGTATTACGATGAAGAGGCAAATTAAGGTATGAATTAATTATTTAAATATTACTAAACTTAGTTAAAAAATATCAATATTCCTTTGTATGTTTTTAAATAATATCAATAAGTAGGCACCTTATCCAGTTAAATTAAATACATAAACAAAATAATCACGTACTGAATAATATATTTATTTATTAAGTATATTTCAAAATCGGCAGCCTATGGATGTAAGAATGAAATTTTTGTTCAGAACTATCCATATTTAATTTATCTGGGTAAACAAACAGTGATCTGCACAAATATTATAAAATCAAAATCTTTTTTATTCAAATAGGCCCCAATCAAGCACTTATGAATAGTCACTATTAATGCTCGGTTCTGAAAGTTGTTTTTTACTGATAATAAAGAAAAGGTTTGATTCTTTGTTCAATACAAATAGGCTCCAAAACTACTAGACCGATCTGAATAATTAATTCACCAATGCAAAGCTATATTATCACGGTGTAACATAGGGCATATTTTATCGCCGTACTCCTACGGAATGGAAGTCGGTAACTTCATGGGTCTCCGCGCGGCGGAAGCTAGAATTAAAATTATTGTGTAAGGTAGAAACAGGTATATATAGAATAGTACAAATAATCATATTAATTCATTTTATTTCGTTTCGTTTCAGCATATGATCAAATACCGGTATCTACCGTTTACTCACAGCAAGCCAAAGTACAAAAACATCGACTCCGCAGTCACCGTTAACTGACGACATAATATACTTACGAATTAAGGACCTTGAAGTCTTAGTTAAATTAACTTAAACAACTGTTGTACCTACTATGCAAATATTTCTAGAAATACAGTTTTTATCATTATTTTATTTTAGTTCTTTTATTCGAGGTAGTTGAAATATATCACATATACGGTGCCATAAAGTCACTTATGCAAATGATGTAATATTTCAGGAAAATTCACCATCCTCTGACAACGTATAGTTCTTCTAGACTAAACAAATAAAATTATATAATAATATGTAAACTACAACTTTAAACTTCATTTTAAAGTAAGCAAACATCTCACTGATCACAATTTGAAAAAATATAAACGTTTAAAATTTACTAACCTCGCACAAGTGACGTTATAGCACTGAATGTGCTATATGATATGAACACAGGATGTATAGTTGAAACGAACTAATAACAGTTTATATTTGTATTAAATTAAATTAACCATTGTTGTAAAAAAATAACTTTCTTTAATTTTATGTTATATAGAACCAAATTATTAATTGATAGATATTATAAAAATATACACTTCTCATCGCTGCCGACCGAAACACACCCGTGAAAGGTTAAACAAAAAAATACTTATAATTTGTGGCCAAGTAACATATCTCATTGGCATAGTGAAATCACTAAGGCACCATCTGACTCACTTTGATAGAGTCCGTGGTTCTATTCCTTTGCAATATGTTTCAATTAGCGATGTTGAGCCAAATCAACGTATCTACATTTCTTAATTTTACAGGAGATCTAAAATAGTGCATTACCCGCTTTTTAATAGAAGATTATACAATCGACTGAAGAAGACATAGAAATATTATATACTTTTTCTAGCTAGCTAGCTAGCCCGGCAAACGTTTAATGCCATAAACTTGCAATTAAAAAAGGGAAGACCTTCCTAAAACAATTCGGTCAAGCCGTTTCGGAGGAATTCGATAACAAACACTGACACGAGATTTTTATAAATTAAAAGGTATGCTTACATAGACAATATTATTACTATTTAATTCATATGTGGCCCTATTTCTTTCATGAATGTTGTTTTTATTATTCTGAAATACCTACCTACATTCTGAAGTCATTTGTGAAGTCAATCAAATGTTACCTACATGTACGCAAACATTTATTTGTAAAAATGGACTATTTTAATAAATATGAATAAAATCAACATAGTAGGGTTTCTATAGGTCACTATTTCAGTATTTAACTATGTTTTTATTGCATTTACAATATAAATTTTATATGAACATGACCAAATTTCATTTACTACGTTATATGGTAAGATAACTACGGGTAAATTATGAAGCTTCCGTACCTGAAGGAGACCCTATTACTAAGCCTCCGCTGTTTGGTCGTCTGTCTGTCAGCAGGCTGTACTAAACCTTATGATCCGTAATTGTCTACCTATTATTATGTATAACTTTTGTATTTCTGTTGCCGCTACAACAACAAACTGTTTTTAGTAGGTATCTACATAGTAATAAATCTTGTACGAATCTGAGTCGGGTTCGGACTCGTTTCGCAAAGTCGTATCGTCCGAACAATTGTTTGTAAGATTATATATCTCGTAAAATGATATTTTTGCGCAACATAGTTGTTTTCTACAGGAAATATACACAAACTTTTTGGTAGGCTAGATGCAAAAATATCTCCATTTTGTTATTTTTATCTCGGATAAGAAATGGGAGATTAGATATAGCCTAAAACACACATAGTAACAGAAGTATTCTCATATATGTATGCGCCAGACGACGGATAGGCTCTAATTCAGAGAACTAAAACTAGTTAGATATACCTACCTACATAGTGTCATGGTGGCATCAATCCCTTGGCCATTGCAAAAAAATGTTAACTTCGTTAAAATATTTTACTCTTACCAAATAATAAGCACCAACTAAATTAATACATAAAGGACTTACGGAATGTTAACCCAAGTTAATGAACCCGTTAGTTTTTTGCCCAGCTTTGCATGGTGGTGCCACTAGTAGGTAACTAGTAGATTGATCAGTTTTTGTGAGCCAATATTAATATAATTCAATATTATTAAGGTAAGCAGGTAAGTTATTTCATTATTCACTTGCGGACCCGGCAGACTTCGTTCTGCCCACCAGTGCCACCTACCGGGTCCAAATTAATGTATTATACATAAAAACCTTCCACATGAAATTCTCCGTAATTTGGTGAAAACCGCATGAAAATCTGTGCAGTAGTTATTGTGTTCATGGCGTTCAGACAGACAGAGGCGACGAGGACTTTGTTTTATATATATATAGATGTATTACCTAAATATCTTCAGACAATTTCTACATTAAAGGGTTCTAAGTACATTACATTAGTCGATCGACCATTGTAGCATAATAACTGTAGGTATCTACTCGCAGTCAATAGTTCTATTTAAGCAAGTGATATTAACAGTAGTTAAATTAATGATGTTATTTTCCTGTTGTAGAATTCGACTTTAACTTATATGTTTCAAGCATTATCCTACCTAGGTAGGAGAAACATGTATAGGTAAATATCCTTAGGCAACCTTAGAGACAAGCACGCATTTACCTTTTTAACAAACATTTGTGAATAAGTGCAGAGAAGGGTAAAATGTTATTATAATTTACCTAAGTAATTAAAACATATTTAATACCTTTTAAGGATCGCACTTATAAATGATAATTAATTATTAGGATGAGTAAATGGACTTTCTAAACGGAAATTCTTAAAAAAGTTTACTTATATGTTAAATTCACTCTGAACCTATAAATAATACCCATATTATTTCACCTACATACTAATTAATTCAATAAATAAAATAGGTACCTATAGTTAATTTTTATGAGTTTTCTATGCTATTTCAATGTTCCCACGTAAGTACCTACAAGCTATCTAAAGCAAAGGAATTTAGAAGTACCTATTCTAATAAGTATTTAGAGTTTAGACTTAGTAACCGCGTATAATGTCTAAAATAGACTAAAGAGGTAGGTACCTACCTACGCTACGCATACCCAATGGTTTATTTAGAACAATTGTTTAACTGATATCTAAAATTAAAAATAGCCACTACGATAAAAATAATAGGTAGGTCGATAACTAGCCGTGTCGCCACGGACGCCCGCCGCCGGTCGCGCCGGTGTTGAATTCGTGAAATAAAATCGAATTAAGTTTGATGCAAATGTAAAGCTCATTTAATAGAAGTTGAAAATCTCTAATCATATTACTAAAATATATTAGAGAAGTCTCGAAGACAGTCTCCTCAAGAGTTATATGCATCATCGGTTACCACCATCGCTGTTGGTGCTCATGGCTCTGAAATAAAATGGACCCACATATATGTAGGTTCAACGTTAAAGTATTGAGGGTGCACCGAAAAGGTTAAATTTTACTTTCACTGAGTCTTGGTCTAGAGTCCTACATTCTTGTTAGAAACTCTCAATAATCTGAAAACTCTAATTAGCAAGATGCAGATTTGTGGTGTCATATTACATCTATGTCTATTGTCATAAACGACGCGGTTCATTAAAATAACATATCGCTGTCTGACTCAACTCAATGTGTAGCGTCCATAGATTTACGTACCGACATGCGACACGTTGATATTATTGTCGCTACAATATCTATGGCTACATTAAAGGGCGTTGGGCACCCTACCCGCCAAATTCAATATCTTTTTTCGTGCTCATTATCACTTCTCGATCTACATGTTTTTGAAAATAGATGTCTTGGAAATTGTAAAGAATATTTTTGTAACGAAATTATTATGAGAATCGTGTTAAAATGCGCATTGTAGTATAATCAGAACTCTTTCACGGTATGTGTAGTACCTATTCGTAAGCAAAAAAACATACATAATCAGTGACGAAACCACACAATATTGATGATTGATGATGATGATGAAAAGTTTGAGCTTAATCAGTAGTTTTCCTTCCTGACCTGACATATATACCCATGTAAGCTTAGTCATTGCACTATATTTAATTAATAATGTATAAACTACTTACTTAAACAACCTCCAGCACGCTATCCCAAAGGGTAACTTCAGCACATTATGACGGATGAAAGGTAATGAAAAAACTGTGACACAGATCAGAGTAGGCCTTTCCTAGCGAAAGTATTGTATTGCCTTTTTCTATCTCGGTAGCTCACGTAAGTATGTGTTGTTTCTTCCCTCTCATTCTCCGACGTTATTACGTCGGTGGCATATAGGCTTTATAATCCGTAGAGTAAGTATTCTAAGACATCAGGATAAACTCAATAATTAATTAATATATTACGGGGGCAAAATACTAGAAAGAAACGTCGTTATTAGAAATAAAGCTCCCATTTCATTTCATTCAAGGAATTGGATTGTAACACCTCCACACAGTAGCAAACTTTTTTATTTTGAGGCATAAAATATGTTTAACTTCGAAACTTTACTAAGTTGTATGTAAGTATGTATAGTATTATTCAAGATATAGAATCAAAACCATTTATATACTTTAGATCCTATAACTTTGGGCTTAATGGTGGCCAGTATTAACATAAGAAAAACCGATAGGAAACTCAGTAAGAGAAGAAGAAGTTCTCACTTCGTTGGAATATGTATTTTATGAATGTACTCGGATTACTTGCAGCCTGCTGGATTGTTATAGAAATACAATAAATCAAAATACCCCCTACCCATTAAATAATTTACATATCCTCATATGTATGTACTGTTACTTAATCGGTAATTCGGTATTCTTAACTTAATCCAAAATAGTTTTTATCTGAACTGATAGTGTTTTCAAATCTTTTAGTACCTATTCAAAGTATGCACGGTACGAAGGATAAATACAATCAACTGTGTAAATAATGGTTCTGTTATAAACTGGACGACTTACTTTTTGTAAAAACCTAGTACGCGTTAACTACAATTGAACTAGATACTGGCAACTACCTACTGATCTAATTGCCAGTGTTACTATAATATGATATTTTCAAAAGTAATAAAACGCGCTCGATATCCCTGTTTATTTTATTGACCACTCGCCAGATGTTTGCGCATTGTTATCCAGTGCGCAGTAGTTCTCTGTCGTGAAACGGGATTCTGTTTTAGTATTATAACTATTCTGCCATTTTGAATGTGCTTATTCTCTCTGGCGTGAATTAGATGGTGTTTTATATGTGACAAATATGTCCGGGAGCAATGATAAAGTGTCGACTACGCAGCGTATGATCCAAAGTGTTGCTTTCCCTCCTAGTCGCAAGCTAACAGTGACGGAAGTTTTCGATGAGAAGAGCGGAAAACCTCTTCCAGATGTATTGAAGCAACATTTTATTTTAGAGGGTCGGATCGAAGAAAATGCGGCTTTACGAATCATCCAAGATGGTGCCACCTTGTTACGCTCTGAAAAAACTATGATCGAGATCGATTCACCGGTGACTGTATGCGGAGACGTCCATGGCCAGTTTTATGATTTGATGAAACTATTCGAGGTTGGAGGATCTCCCGCTTGCACCAAGTATTTATTCTTAGGAGATTATGTCGACAGAGGTTATTTCAGTATAGAATGTGTATTGTATCTTTGGGCATTGAAACTAGTTTATCCGAAGACGCTTTTCCTATTACGTGGTAACCACGAATGCCGACATTTGACAGAATATTTCACTTTCAAGCAGGAATGCAAAATTAAATATTCCGAGAAAGTGTACGATGCTTGCATGGACGCCTTCGACTGCTTGCCACTCGCTGCTCTTATGAACCAGCAGTTCCTATGTGTGCATGGCGGTCTTTCGCCCGAGATCAACAACTTAGATGATATTCGTAAACTAGATAGATTCAAGGAGCCACCTGCATTTGGAGCTATGTGTGACCTGCTGTGGTCAGATCCTCTTGAGGACTTTGGTAACGAGAAGAATGCTGAGCATTTCTCGCACAACTCTGTCAGAGGTTGTTCATATTTCTATAGCTATGCTGCTTGTTGTGATTTTCTTCAAAGAAATAATTTACTGTCAATCATACGTGCCCATGAAGCTCAAGATGCTGGATATCGGATGTATCGCAAAAGCCAAACCACAGGGTTCCCAAGTCTTATTACTATATTCTCAGCTCCTAACTATTTGGATGTTTATAATAACAAAGCTGCTGTTCTAAAGTATGAGAATAATGTGATGAACATCAGACAGTTTAATTGTTCTCCTCACCCTTATTGGCTACCAAATTTCATGGATGTCTTTACCTGGTCTCTTCCCTTCGTTGGTGAGAAAGTCACAGAGATGCTTGTCAATGTGTTGAACATTTGCTCTGATGATGAACTTATGTCTGAAGGAGATGATGCATTGGAGGAAGCTAATCTCAGAAAAGAAGTCATCCGCAACAAAATTCGAGCAATTGGCAAGATGGCTCATGTGTTCTCTGTTCTTCGTGAGGAAAGTGAATCTGTTTTGCAATTAAAGGGCTTAACTCCAACTGGTGCTTTGCCTCTAGGAGCACTTTCAGGTGGCAAAACATCTCTGAAGAATGCCCTTCAAGGTTTCTCTCCAAACCATAAGATCACTTCATTTGCTGAGGCTAAGGGACTGGATGCAATCAATGAACGCATGCCACCCCGGCGTGATGGACAGCGTACGCCTGAACCACAAGACAAGAAACCTCATGTCAACAGCAATGCAAATTCGTGAAGTGCTCGCTTTTACTTCTCTTCAATCCTCACTTATGCCACAAATATAGTGGTTGTGAAATATATGTGAAGGAGACTCAGCATTTGGAATGATATTTCACAATAATAACTAGGTGGATTTGAAGGGAATTGTCATAATAGATACAAATATTTTAAATTTGGATTTAACTTTTTTTCAATAGTTGGAAGTTATAAAATTTCTCTTACGATATTACCTCTCGATATTTAAATAAAATATGTCAGATCTGCAGGCAACAAATTTATTTAGTCAATTAAATATTAAGGTATGCACATTTATTTATAATGCGCTGCACTGTTTCATTTTTGGTAATGTACCTAATTATAAATTTTTCAAATGAAAAGACATGATATTGTAATGTAAATTGTTTCAGATTGTCTACTTATACTCTACATTGTTATCTACATTAGTGAAAATTAGACATGTCTATAATTTTCAAAGCATTATTAGCTGTGATATTAAGCGATGATCAATGTATTATTTAATAGCAATCTGCTAGTGAAGTACAGGCATGTTCATTGGCTAATCATGCATTGAAATCTGTAAAATGAGTGGTGGAGAAATTGTCAGCTTGGGCGTGTCTTTATATTCTATTAAGTAATAAAATTAATTATATACTAGTGTGCAGCACATGGTGTGTTGTTGCCATGCGTGTGTGCTGTGTAAATATGCCTTATGCGTACACACACGTTGTTGCAGCTTTAACACTTGAGATAAATATTACTCTCTTTAATATCTTTGCTACAAGTTGTACTTAATTGTATTTTATTGTACAAAATATATTAAAATTACTATCTATGAACTATACTTAAAATTTATTTATATTTGGGTGTATGCTGGCCCCTTGTTGCCTGCATGCAGCTGAACTTGTATGCTGGAACATCACATTAAATTTTCTTAGCCATAATGTTTCGGTATATAAGGTGTAGTGGTTAGTCTAATTGCAGATTTTCTTACAGCTTTTATTCCAAATTCACTTTAATAAAATAAGGTTTAAACACCTATGCACTGTTGGAAAATCTCTTTTGGTCTGCCAAATAATCATTTAATCGATGCAATAAGTTCATATTGTGAATACTAAAAGTGGCTTACATCATTTTCAAAGTCAGTACTAAGTATTTTTATCTCAATTCAGTGTGTAGTCCTTCATATGTTCTATACTTTTAAATAAATTTTACCTATGTAAAAAAACTAACAATATATATTTAATTTTATTTTGTACTAATTTGTTGTTTTATCCTTAAAAAATATATTAACATTCAGCTCCTATTATGGTTTTAATAAATACTAGAATAAGTACCTTTAAATATTCGTCATATTTCTGTATGGAAATTCGAACCTCCAAACCTATAATAATTATTATATTTGACGACAAAACCTTGATTATAAATTTATATACTTCCGTCTGAAGCAATGGAATACTAGTGGTTGCCCGCGGTTTCACCCGCCTTCCCGGGGATCTTCAAATTTTAAAGAGAAAAGGTATGTCCTTTCTCAGGCTATGTACCAAATTTGATTTAAATCGGTTCAGTATTTTTAGCGTGAAAGCGAGACGAGTTACTTTCGCATTTAAAATAATATTATAGTTAGGATATAGAAAAATGTGACTTGGATTTTTAGCTATTACAGAGTGGTAGTAAAAGAGATTCCAGTTAGCATTATATTCCTACCTACACCTTGTGTAGTTAGAATCTACTTGTGGTACTCCTGTACTACGTTTTTCGGGTAGTTAGTGGATCGGTGAGGGGCGTGTCTCATGACACGTTATTTTCAGGGCTATCCCGTTGTATAAATTTCTTAGTAGAATTATATTTTTTTAACACGAAATAATGAGGTCGAAACCTGATTTCCATAAATCCAAATTAGAAATTTCTTTCTTAATCGCGAGTAGCTCATCATAACAATCAAAGTAACGTAACTGAAATCTCATTCTCATCACTACCGCGAAAACCTACGCAATTAGCTTTGACTAATTAGGTACCTACTTACGTATTATCCAACCCATAATTCCATTAAATATGATATAATACTATATAATTAATATTATACATCATTACAACTTTTCTCACTGACTACACCTTTTTATGTGAAATAAGTGATTTTGCCACGTTACAGGTACCTAGGTATAGCGTGTTTGTGCTTATTTCTAGTCCGACACGACTACAAATATGCATAAACCGCTTTTGTTTTTCGAAGTCGTGTAAATTTCTGCATGTCAATAGTCTTGACTTGAAGTTGTATGTTTTACCTAAATATGTAGTAAATACTTATTTTTTACGTTTCCTCGATGGGATGGCAATGAGAGTAGAAAATTACACAATTAGCTCCAGGATTTCTCGATTATTGAATTTTTTAAATATCTGATTGGTCCACCAAGCGCAATTCGAATAACAGGTAGGTACTTACTTACCTACGCGCTTGCTTCTTTTCACAACTTCACATCTATCGTGCGTGAGGTACAATTAATGAAGACACCTTGGATTTCCTTCAGTGATGATGACGTTAAATGCCGTGGGTAAGTTTAGAGGGTTCGAACTGCTGGAAGTTTTAGTTGATAGAAAACACGAAAATAGACACGGTACCTACATGCTGATTTCACGTTGGTTCTGGAAGTTCTTTAATCCACATGTGCGATTGAACACTGTCGTTAGAGTGTAACATTTATAGTGGGTAAATACCCACTATATGGGTGTAGTAAATAAGTAAACCAATTATAAAACAAAGTTTATTTACAATAATACAATGAAAAATTATGTTTTTCTTCAATAGTGTGACTATTTAACCATAGAGGTATTCTACCAGTAAATAATGAAATATTCTCGTACCTAACAATGAAAAATATAGCTTTAAAGTTATTTGACAAACAAATGATTTGATATTCGTAGAATCTTATTTGTATTTGGTACAGACGTTCTACGGGCACTTTTATACCTATGCTAAACGGATGCGACGGTATTTCGAGTTTTATTTCAACAAAATCTACGGTAGACTTTAATTACACTAATCAAGTAAATATGTAGTTCACAATCTACTGCAGTGCAATCAGTATCACACACATAAACGCGTCATTGATTGTCTGTTTGTGCATGATGTCAAATAACAGCTTTTTATTAAATGCATAATATGAAAATACATATATAAATTAGTGCAGTACCTTTATAGAACAAAACATTTTGAATCTAGCGGGCTATTTTAAATTAACAAAAATATATTTGTTTTAAGTGTAAAATAAGTAGAGATTATCAGGTAAAACTTAGATATATTTCAGTCGACTTTTACTGAACTATAATTTATGAATTGATTTCTAAAATTATAATTTTTATTATCAAAATCAAAATCGGACACGAAGATTTCAGTTCTAGCTTGTATTTTACTGATTTAGTCCAATGGACATTCCCACCGAAATGTAAAACCGTGATTCTCAATGAATAATTTGAAAAACTCTTACTAAGCCTAGTGCATCCTCTAGCTAGACCTGGAAGATGATCTGGTAGAATATGGTTATTTGTCACGATTTAAATACAACTGCTTACAAACAAATCGAATATCCAAATCATACAAACGAGGAACTGTTTTATCTTCTATTTCTTTAGGCTTAGTTATTTGCCTGCCATTTGAATATTCTTTTACCTTTAAAAACAAAGACTTATCTGATGTTTGATTATCTGTAGTTGTACTACAACTGTATTGGGAAAATGTGTCAGTAATTGTAACCAAATGATCATGATTTTTGGTTAATATAAGATTAATGCTAGGATATATGCAAAATGCAAATATTGTAAGAGCTACAAGACATTGTACTGGTATGGCTGTAGACCAAAACTTTTGTGGATAGTAAAATATATTAAAATAATGAAGATAATGATCAGGTACAAAAGCCCAAATACAATATAGTCCCAAAATAGTATTACTGAACAAATACATGAAAAATCCATACAAAGATCTTGCAGGTGTTGGCGCAGGCGTATGCTCTGGCATGTTTGGGTTTCTTATATCATAAGCTTTGAAACAAACTTATAGTTTTAATGACTAATAATACATTTTTGAGGAGTGCATTAATTGTTACTCTTATCCTTTTCAAATCATTCCCATGTATATATCTGGAAAAAAAAAGATTGTTAAACTAAAGGCAAACTGGCTCTGTAAAGCAAGAATGTGACACATTGTTTGAAACAGTCATTAACTTAAGTAAGTTAATGATTTGCACCATGGTGTCATATAACAAGGCATAATACTTGCATCTTGTAGGTAGGTAGGTATATGGTATGGCCCTTTTTTGACAAAATGTCAGGCACATTTGCCACATTTATTCCAGTAATACAAGGAAGAAATTTGATATGGGTCAGTAAGGGCCACCTAATGAGTTGAACTTGACAAAATATGGTATTTTGTTTTTAAGTTATTATTGGTATAATAATCTACATTTACAGATTTTGAAAAAATGTACAGTCAGTGAAAACACATAGAAATAACATGGAATAAAAAAAGCTTATAAGTACTAACATTACTAAGTTTGCACCTTCAGTGGAGATTTCTTTGGTAATTTCACTTCCCTTTAGTTCCTTGTCTACAATCAAAACTTTATAAGCCAGTGAAGCAGTTTCAGCTGATGGGAAGGGTAAACTCAAACATCTGAAATAATAAGGAGTGAATTATGAAGTAAAGCCTGGCCAAAAAGTATGGAAAAAGCAAAGCTATGTTTTTTTTTATCCAAATATTTGATCCTTTCTAACCAATAAAAATGTGTCTATATAGATATTTGCAAAAATAATTTTTAATTTTGGTCCGCCAATAATTGACACAATTATTGGCAGACCTATGAAGTATTATGTTACACTGGATATATCTTGCTCAATCATGTATTTACAGACACTCTTAAGAGCCTAGACTTAAACAATGAATGAGATTTAAACAATGTTATAACTTTGTTTGGATGCTTTTCCTATATGTTTCCATTATATTTAAAATAAATTTACCCATCTATAAAAATAAGAAATAATGTTTGTATGTTGCTCCTATGATACACTTTTAAGTGATACATAATAAGAACCTACACTAGTTTATAAATAATAATAACCTTACAGAGTTCTAAATTAAAAGCCAAAGCAAATCATGAGTACCTTCACAAACTTTTATTTTCATAAGTGCTCTATTAAATCCCTTAATTGAATCCCCCAAATGGCTTTGAATTTGGACATAATGTCCAAGTCAAATCGAATGTAAGCAACCAGGCTTTTTTTGAGTTGGCTTTTTATGTCCCAATTATAAAGACATGATTTCTCTTGGAAATACTTACAGTGCCATAAGCATCTGAGATTAACCTTCAATACTTAAATTTAATCATAAAGCATCAAAATACCTTTAAGGCCGTGACCTGTAGGATAATGTATAATAGCCATGATTTATTTGACACAACATGAACAACCTCTGAGTTTAACTTACATTTTCTTCTCTGATAATTTTGCCATAATCAAGGGTCATGTAGAGCCTCAAGCAGAGCCCCAGCCAGTGCCTGTAATACAAACATTTATTCACTAACTAACTCATGTAATCAGAGAGCGCATATATAGAAGTGCTTCCTGAAGTTGATTTGATTTTGCCATAAATATGTAATCATTCTTATAAGGCATTGTTTCCACGTAAGATTTTTATTGCAAGATTATTTAGAAAAGAAATAATATAACCCTAAAACAATAGCAGAGAAGTATTTAGCTATTTTACCTAATAAAACCAGCACAAGTTGTGTCTGTCCGTTGCTTTCCGATATAATATAGGCGCCTTTTCTATAGAGCTTAAAACAAAATCCAATGTGTAAGAAACCAATTATGAAATACTTAGGATATAGGAAAGAAGGAAACTACTAACTTACTAGTTGAACTAGTGAGTGATTACTTTAAACACTTATTTGACCTAAATCGGAATCTCTATTTCTCCAGCCAGTGTATATATATAGTGTATTATTTAAGTCTCTAATTTAATAAATCGGAATCCAGAGACCAGAATCCAGAATTCCAGATAGCAGATGCAGTGTTGCCACTCTAGCGATCTGCGCTTTGTCACTAGATTCAAGTAGATTCTTGGTTCATGGTAATGGTGACTTGACTTTTGACCAAAGTAAGTTAGCGGTTTATTTCAATAAAATTTACCATTTAAATTTTTGATGTGAAACATCTCAAATAACCGTACAACCACGCGTGGCAACGCGTCGCCTGCGTCGCCATGCGTGGTTGTACAGTTGTACGGTGTGGCTTAGGTAATACTTTTACAAAATAATGTCGATGTTTCACATCTGCCAGGCGTCCCGTGACGGCTCACTTTTTTAAATGATTTATTTTATCAGTTTGACTACTGTACCATTTCAATTGGTAATGTGAGTGTCGATTTATACTAAATTATTATACAAAAGGAAGATTTTGTCGCTAAATTTAAGTTTAGCGGTTTTACTAAACGAATAAAAAATCCGCTAGTTTTAGCGACAAGGTCACAAAAGTGGCAACAACGCGATTGCGACCCCACCCAGATACACAAAATCAGAAACTAAGAAATTAACTCATAGAACAATATATCTACTCTAAGGCATAGGCATAGGCATTAGATCCCCTCTAACTGTGATTACCTACATTTATCGATTTCCTAAATCGGATAGAGTAATAGCCGTTTCCTATCTTAATAACACTTGCTCGCTACCTATCTCATCTCATCAATGCATTGGGCTCAATATAATTTTGTTCTTCGAGTTGATTCGCGAGAAAATAAATTATGCAAATCTGTATATAGGTATATAAAAAATTAAATAGGTCGTATGGCGTTGTAATCGATGGACGTCCATTTTTTGTATATTTTGGACTTAACATTGAAATTCTACTCTTCATAGCGTCAAAAATAAATATCTAAAATATATACCAACGTAAAAACAAGGAAGTTCAATAACTGTCCCATATTTAAGTCAATAGTAGCATAGCATAGGCAGGCACCAGCGTTGCCAGACGTCCCGATTTTGGCGAAACGTCCCGATTTTTAAATCAAATTTTAATGTCCCGCGCGGGACAGGTTCAGTCCCGCTTTTCGGAAATAACTCGACTCGGCAGGAGTTCTTCATTAAAAAGAAAAAGGATACTTTGAAAGAAGTTAAATCTTCACATAAATATCATGAAATTATAAATAATTATTCTCTTATTGTAAGTTGCAATTTGTAACACTCAGTTAGTTAGTCAGACTGTTGTTTGAAACGCCATATTGTTTTAATGAATAAACCTTTTTTGATTTTTATTTCTGTTTTTTTTTACTTTTTTAAATTCAGAATTTTTTATTTTAGGTACTCAACTATTTAACTATAGGGTAAATTTGATAAAAAAAAATATTTTTATTAAAATACAATTTCTATGAATATTTTTACTATCTATTGTCACATAAACGTAATTTGAATTCAAATAAAAAGATAATTCAAAAACTTTTGATTATACCTATGCTATTATTTTGCTATGTCCCGCTTTCGGCGAAAGAATCCCGCTTTTTACACTCAAAAAGTTCCAAAATCCCGACTCGGCAAAAGATATATCTGGCAACGCTGGCAGGCACTAAGCCCTGTGCGCCATAGATGCTGTGCGCACAAGAACAGCTGCAGCAAAGTGACTTAAATAATCTATAGGTGTTATATAGATAGGTACATCAAAGTCACGCCCTTCCTAATGATCTATGCGCCCTTCTCTCCGCTTCTGAAGTTGAAGAAGTTGCCAATCCTATACCCGAGCCGAGAGAAAAGATGATTCATTTTAAAGCGTTAAAAAAAAAGGTTCCTGTAAAACATCGAGTCTATCGATTTTGTTATTTCTGTTACATATTGTTAGAGCTGCACTATGATGTTACGTCTATCTATACTAATATTATACAGCTGAAGAGTTTGTTTGCTTGAACGCGCTAATCACAGAAGCTTCTGGTTAGATTGCCCATTTATAGAGGAAGGCTATAGGCCATATATCATTACGCTAAGACTAATAGGAGCGGAGAACCAATGAAGAATGTTTCAAAATCGGGTGTTTTTTTTCTTTTGAGAGCTTCTGCTGCGTAAACGATTAAAGTTTCGCAAAAATTGTGTATGACATACCTTAGGTTTTAAATTAAGTCCGCGACAACATATGTCTATATCTCTTATGGGTGGCTCTCTAACCTAATCTTTTTTATGCTAACCAAATTGATTCTAAAATAATGCATTATTTGCGAAAGGTGTTTTTCTAAACATGTCATTGTCCCCTTATCCTAATAAATACGTTAATCTTATATATAGTCGGATTAATAATACGAGTCACAAAAATGACAAATACAACTGTCACTGATACCAAAAAGGGTGACCCGCTACAATAGTGATGTTCGGCAGTTTTGTTCTTTCAGTATCCGATACATATATCTAGTCGAAAATCCCAAAATTTCATTTTTTAAAAACTAAATTTGAATTTAATTGAAACCAAAATTAAATAAATAAAATCGAATAAATGTTATTAATGTAATTAACCTAACATAGGCTAATCATCCAATTCATGTTTAATTAAAAAAAATGAATAAATGTACGAATAAATATAATTTATTTGTCCAGTACCCGTACAAATAGTCACTTCCAAAACAAAATGGGGTCATAGCGTGACAAGTGATGACTATAGTTCTTCCAATAGCCAAAAACAAATAATATACATAAGAGTATTTTATGTAATATTTAATTACCTACCGTGTATGTCTTCTGTTTTATTACCATAAATTACATATTTTTATTTATATAAAGGCATTCTGACATTGAATAAAAAAAAGGAAACTCTAGTCGAGTTTCTTTTGTCCTTAGCCGACTTTTAGTTGTAAAAATTCGAATCTACCACAACACTATTTATTTGGGGCTAAAAAACTGCAACACTGGAAACTTCATTTCTCTGCCTACAATGAATAATCTGAGTATAGATATAAAATTCTCGTGTGACAATAAAATAAATATTCTGGGACATTTTTCACACACGGCCAATCTGATTCCAAACTAAGCAGAGCTTGTGATATGGTAACCAGATAGCTGATATACTACTTTTAAATACATACTTATATAGATATTTACATCCAGACACAGGACAAACAGACATATTCATGCATACAAATGTTTGTCCTGGGTGGGGTTCGAACCCACGACCCGCGGCTTGAGAGTCAGGGTCACTAACCACAAAGCCAACCGGGCTGTCACAATGTTAGTTAACATATTCCTCCGAATCGGCTTGACCGATTTTTATGAATTTTTTTATGCATATTCCAAATTTTAGTCAGAGAATTGGCAACTATCTATTTTTAACACCCCTAAGTGATCAGTGTGTCTGACAAAGTACTCAAAAAACTTATTTTTATTGTTACCAAAGTAGTTACCTAACATGTAAATAATTCAGCTTTTATATGACCCCTTGTCACTTTCTTCCGGCGCCAAGGACATGGGTAAACAAGACAAGGTCCTACCATAAATTTACCAATAAAAGCATTAATTTGTATTCTTATAAAAGATTTTATTAATATATTCAAACACAATTTACTATGTACAAATTACTTTGTAAAAATATTCATTCTTGTCTTATTATTATTGATTCATTATTGTTATAGGCAACACTTACAAACATAATTATATTGAAAAACATAACCATGAAAATTATCGTGTATGAAAAATAGACACTTCATTATAATTTAATTAATTCATAAGTACATACATACACATAGTCGGTATAAATTTGATGATTATTATGCATTCGTTCAGGATGCATAATGTATAAATACATAGATAATATATATCTAGATATGATTTCAAAAATTAACAACAATTTTATCAAATGGCATTCTCAACAAAAATATGATTATTTATAAAGTATCGACATGGCTTCACTAAATACTTATATATAATCATTGATCGATCAGCCTAATTTCATCGCAATTGAACTAAACACGATCATTATAAGATGCAACTTAATCACCGTGACTGGGCAGATGCGGATATAACGTATGCGGGTATATTTACTTTTAGTACTATCGAAAAGTGGTTTGAAAATTCATTGTCAATACAATCATTGGTTACATACGTATACAGTTTTGATATACAATCTGGATAAATATTTTTTATTCTTACATTTGGAATAGGCCATTCGCGCACCAGGCACCCCGGACGGGCTCCTAGGCTGCCGCCACGCAGTCCAAAATAGCCTATAAGATCCCGAGCACTAGGCGGCTGCGATTTAATACGAAAATTTCCGCGTATCGCGCACTAGTTGCCGGGCTGTCCAGTGCGCGGTCGGCCTCGAGTCACGCAGTGGAAATAGGCCGGACGATCGCGTCACTCGAACACGTAGGTACTGCAGACGCCGTCGAACATAACGTAACGATAGCGCAATCATCGTATACTACGAGTAGAGTTTACAATTATATAAAATGTTACAATAGAATGCCATGCGACGAGAGCGGGACATCAGCGGCTCAGTTAGCGACGCGGTCCCCAGGGCGAGGGCGCGGGCTGCGCGGGCGGCGCGGCGCGCGGGGCCCCCGGCATGGTGGGGAACTCGTGCGTGGAGGCGGTGTCGGGCGCGCGCTGCTCCCACGGCCCGCCCTTCACGACGAACCCGGCCGGCGCGCTGGCCGCCGCGCCCGCCCCCGCCGCCCCGCCCGCCCCCGCCGCCGCGCCCGCCCCCGCCCCCGCGCCCGCCGCCGCCGCCGCCGACTCCGCGCCGAGCACGTCGCCGAAGTCGCCCAGGGACGGCGCCGCCGGCCTCTGGTACCGGTCCGATACGTCTTGGAGCTGGGATCGATACAATACTAATGTAATAGCTGACTTTTTAAATAAATATCCTGAGACATCAATCTAGACGGCCAATCTGATTCCGAAGTAAGCAGACCATGTGGTATGGTAACCGGATACTTATATTTTTTATATACATACTTATAAATATATTTACATAGATACATCATATTCATTCATGCATACAAATGTTTTTTTCTGGGTGAGATTCGAACCCACTACCGGCGACTTGAAAATCAGGGCCACTAAAAGGCCTTTCATAGAATTGATGTCCTGAGAATAAGGTCTTAGATGACTCGCTGTCAACAACTTGTCAGGAACCAAGCACCATGAATTTTTAAGTGTCTGCTTAAATGTAACAAACAAAACTAAGACCTTCTTTATTACTGTACGGCACTGTTCCCACGCGAATCTAAGTCTTATTATTATTTGTTATATCATAATGGGAGGAAAGTAAACTTACATATTCTTCAGCCAGGTTTAGAAGATGGTCCTTGGCATCGAGCACATTGTCCTCATCGCCAGTGATAACGACGATACTATCGTCCCCATGCTTCGGGAACCTAATGTCCACCTTGTAGTCATCCATGATACGCCTAATGTTTTTGCCTCGCAGTCCTATCAGTCGTCTATGTACACGTGGGTCAATGTCAACCTCCTCACGGTACTGATTGTCCTGTAAAAAAAATATGTATGTTTTAGCGCCTTGTACATTTGACACTGTTTAACTCACGGACAAGAATTTAAGGTAAATTATATTATTATTGTAATGAGTAAATAAGAACCATGTGTTAATGTCAAATTGGAATTTAAATTTCATATTACCATAATACCTTACGTATCTTTTTCTATTATATATCAATTCTATTTTTTTTTATTAATTCATTCCATTAATGAAAGTGTAATCCCACAAAAAAATTTACAATTACAATAATATGTATCTCCCCATATTGTGAAATGCTAAATAAACATACCAATTGATGAACAATAGCCATAATCGCTTCCTTGGCCTGCTGGGCCTTATCTTCGTAGCCTTGAATCGTAATGATGTCATCATCAGGCTCGCCGCGCTTGGGCAAGTTTATTTGCACTCCATAGTCTGTGCGGATCTTGGTAATCACAGATCCGCCTTTGCCAATGACCAGAGGGTGATACTCAGGATCAACCTTGAATTTCAGCTCAAATGACCTGCATCAAAAAATGCTTATTCAAAAACGGTACTATACTGTTTTCTAAAGTATAAGATTTGTCAACATCGCGTTAACATTTGTTTTCAACAAGGAATATTTATTTTTTATACCTGAGAATTCGGTCTTCTTTCTCCTTCTCCATATCCCCAATCTTTTCAGTCAAAGCTTGTTTAGCTTTTTCAACATTAGTTGGAGTTCCTGTTACCTATTGGAATAGTAAAATTTATTTAAAAACCAAAGTTTTATCGAATGTGATTCCTAGCTGTCTACAGTTTGTGTGACGACGATATATTTTTATACAAACTTTTAATACTTAAGTGTACAAGAAATATTGGGGCATTTTTCTCACTTGTATAGTCAAGTACTTTGAGTACTACTAGAATTACTATCGGTCTGTATGTAGGCATACTGATCGATAATTCTAGTAGAACTCAAAATCTTTTGGGCAGACTTCTAATTATATAGACGGATTATGCACTGCAGATTTAAATTACTTTTATCTGACTACGACAGCACAAAAAATACGCTTTCGATTTATTCGAGAAATTTATTGTTTGTTTTAGCATATTCGAGAAAAAATCTATAAAAATAATAGAGTAGAGTCATACCTTGACAAGATCGCTGTTGTCTTCATTCGGTGGTAATAGAATGTGTACGTCATATGTTTGCATTAGTTCTCTCCTTTTCTGACCGGCGAGTAGCCTGTGAAGTTCATTCGGGACTTCGACTTCGATCGTTATTGGCACCTATTTATAATTAAAGTTTTTATTAATCAGTTTTATTAAACCAATGTAAAACGATGCGCGAAAATGTTTTGTAACTAAATAAGATGGTATGGGGACTGCCATTTGAAAAGATTTGATTGTGTGTGAATATGATAATATAATTAGGTACATATAGGAAATTTCTACAATCTGCAACCTACTAGAGTGTGCCAAAATTCAAATCACATTAGAAAAATTATTGCAAATTTAATCTGTACTTTTATGTCTGACACAATAAATATACAAGATTTAATGTTATAAACCTTGGTAAAAATATTCTTATTATTAATATATTATTAATATTCTTAATATATTCATTATATGGATTTTACCTGTTCAAGCAAAGCTTTCTTAGCAGCTTCGCAATTCTCTGGTCGACCTGTAATCCTGATAATGTCATTGACCCCAGGCTCGGAGTTCTCCTCAATTTCCTTAACAGGTAGATCTGCTCCCTCTGTAGTATCGCGCTCTGGGAACTTGATCTGAACGTCGAACTCAGCAGTGATGTCCTTTACTTTAGCACCGCGGGCACCCATCACAGTGCGATGATGCCGTTGTGGAATCACGCATTCAACAGTCACCTTAATAGAGACATGTAATGCTTTAAACGATCAAATAATAAGACATCTGAAATTATGTAAATATTTTGTTTGTTCAATATTGTTGCATCATACCAAAAAGACACCTGTATGACCTGGTTATAATTAACTATAAGGACTAAAACCCCTAAAAAATACGATATTGATGCGAAATAAGTTATACTTTTGGGCACGCCTCTATTTGGCATTAAATGCAAATGAGAATACGCGTGAATAATTTTCTCAATGCATAGTACCCATATATTCAAATAAATCTTGTATATAACACCACAAACATAAAGCATATTTAATTGTAAGTCTTATTAATTCTTTTATAACGCCCCAGTCTGTCTACACATTTTTAATGTGACTTTCCTATTTTGACTTTGTAGTGGCAAAATGCAAAACACACTATATAAACCATAGGGTGACTCTACCTTAGCTTCCAAATCTTCAATTATCTCGAGAATTCTATTTTTAGCGGCTTCGATGCAATCTTTGGGGCCTTTGAGCACGACCCGATCGCTGTTGACTCCTTGTCTAGGGAAGGAGATCAGGACGCCGCCGCAGTCTTCGGTGATGCGGCGGAGCACCTCGCCGCGTCGCGCCACGAAGTGCCGGTGGTGTCGCGGCGCCACGGCCATCTCTCCCTCGGACACGTTGCTGATCTCCGCCACGGCCGCCTCCAGTTGCTTGCGGGCGGCTTCCACTTGCTCCTCGCGACCTAAAAATTGTATAGGTACTCGTTGAATTAACGAGTTCTCGTATTTTTAATTAACGTAATTCTCGCCTGTTATTTAAACAATAGCTACACTCGCGCAGTTTCGCCCGCGTAGTCCCCGTTCCCGTAGCAATACGGGGATAAAATATATCATGTAGTTTTCCAATGGTGAAAGAATTATTCAGATTGGAACAAAATTTTTTAAGTTTATTCGTTACATACAAAAATGAAAATATTTCCTCTTTATAATATTAGATTATTATCGATGGTATAGAAAAATGCAGTTATTATAAAAAAAAACTCACCAATGATAAATATGGCTTCTTTGTCTTCATCTTTTTCCGTTGGGAATATAATACGAGCGCCTGTCTGCTCACGTATCTTTTTGATGTTAGCACCACTCTTACCGATGAGGAACTTGTGGTGTTCGGGCTTGGCCTTGACGTGCGCGGTGTGTGAAGTTAACTCACGCTCCGATGCGTGCGCTAACAGCTGCTGTTTCGCCTTCTCCACGTCTTCGATAGGCCCCTTGATTACGACTTTGTCGCTATCGCTTTCTGCCGGAGGGAACTTGATAAGAACACCACCACACTCCTCCATAATGGAATGAATCAGTTTGCCACCAGCCCCAATCAAGGAGTTGTAGTATTTAGGCGGAATGGTAACCTCCTCCGTTACAATGTTTGCTTTCTCATTATGTATTTGTTGTATCCTCTTTACAGCCTCTTCCACGTTCTCGCGCTTGCCTCTAACAGTTATCACGTCACTGTCGTCGCCTTCCGCTGGGAGGTCAATAACGGTTTGAGTCTCATCTCGAATCTTTCTTAAATTAGCACCACCTTTGCCGATGATAAACTTGTGGAACTGCTTGAAAATGGGTACCTCCTGTACAAATGATGATTCTGCGATTTCTTTTATCAGCTTATGAAGGAATTTTTCACACTTTTCGATGTCTTCTTGGGGTCCTCTCAGTTTGATAGGACTCCTCTTTTGTCCCTGTTCAGGTAATGAAATAAGCACATGATCGAATTTCTCACGAATTTCCTTAATCTTATCTCCGCGTACCCCAATGAGGGATTTGATATATCTGTGGTCGACGTACACCTCTTTCATCCTTTCATTTTCGAGCTTCATGACCATCTCCCTAAGTTCTCTTTCAGCATCGGCGACACCCTGGTGGCTCCCTTCGATGCGGATTATATTATTGCCATCACTTTCAATAATGTTAATAACTACACCAGTCTCATCCTTCAGTCTATTAACTAAAAAGAAACATTTATGTTATTAATAGTAGGTAGATACTTATTCTAATTTATATAAAAGCTTAAATTAATAAAACTTACTGTTAGATCCACTTTTCCCAATAATGTGTTTGAAGAATTTGGGATCTACAGAAAGCTCAACATATGTGAGAGTTGCCAACAAATTCTTCACAAAGTCGTCCAATTCCACTTGCGCACGCTCCACTTCTTCCGGGGGTCCATCAATTTTTACTTTGTCTTCAGAGTGTGTTATATCTACATGTACCTACAAAAACCAAAGTATGAAACAATGGTACATAATATCTTAATGGTATATCATTTTTTGCTAACATTAGTACAATAAATAAGAAATTAGGTAAACATTATTTTCATACTGTCACTGATCCATATCCACACAGAAAGTTAGTCTTCCTGCCAACTGTCAACGTGTATTATTTTTGATTTTATTTATTTTATTTGGTTGACAAAAAGACAAATTATTACCTTTGAGAAGTCCTGAGTAATCTTTTTAATGTTAGAGCCGTTCTTTCCAATAATATATTTATGAATCCATGTTGGTGCATCCACTGTTGCCGTTTTTACAGAGTTTGCTTTCTCGCATACCTTTGAAAGAGCTGTAACGAAATAGTTCTTCGAGTCAAGTAATCAATATGCATCATCACAATATAAATAAGATAATCAAAATCAAGACAAATCCTTTACAGAGAAATCCTTTACCCAGTTATGATAGCATGAGGATTTATTTATTTTAGGTTAGAACCATAGGTATCAGAAATCATTGGTACTAAGCAGAGTTAAGACATTGCAAAGAATTTAAAGCTCTGCTAAACCTGTGGGATTGATATCCAAGCAATGACTCTAAATAAAATTTATATCTTTGCAAGAACAAATAATTAAATTGGTATAATAAAATAAATGTACAAACCCAGGCCAATCTTGTTATGAGGTCCATGAAGCGTAATAGTGCCAGTGGGTGAATCGGGAGGAGGCATTTCTACAGAGACACCTGTCTCTTTCAAAATCTCTTGAATGGTAGTACCGCGAGTGCCAATGACATACTTATGCTGAGATTTTGGAACCTCCACACGCACCGTTGAACATTTCTTGACCTTTTTTAAAGAACACAGACACACATTAGAAAAAAGTATAAGTGAGGTATTACCCTCGGACTCTATAATTTAACCGCAGCATTGTACCGGTAAGAGCACGGTGAAACAAAGCAGTACAGATTTAGCAATGAAGCTCAACGTATACGAAAAGAAACGTCTAATATCACACAAATATTTACCATATCCTCGTAAATCTGTTCGATTTGCGCTTTAGCAGCCAGTACACCATTCTTTTCTCCAGCAATAACGATCTCATCGCTTTGCGTGGAGGCGGGCGGGATGTGGATGCGCGCGCCGGTCTCGGCGGTGAGCGCGGCGGAGCGCTCGCCGTACGGGCCCTGGATGAACGGGTGGTACGTCTTCGGGATCGTGATGCGCTCAAACGCTTTGCGTGACTGTACATAAGTTACAACTTGTGTTATTAATATTCCAATTTTGCAAACCAATAAGATATGTTATTATGCTGTGAGTGCTTATACTAATAAAGTAGAACCTCGATAAGCTAAAGTCCAAGGGAAACACAAAATATTTTAAGTTATAGAGGTTTTAAGTTATCAAGGGTCTATGTTAGGGGAACTGATGGGAAGGGAACATATTATTTTTTGCAGTTATAGAGGTTTTTAAGTTACCGAGGTTTGAGTAATCGAGGTTCAACTGTATATGTAAAACATGTGCAAATCAATTATTGCACCTATTTTTTTTAACGATCAATGGTAACATTTGATAAACACTAATATAAGGTCTATTACCTGTTCCTCGGAGCAGACACGAATTTCATGTTCCGCTTTTTCGATTCCTTCTTTGGTACCAGTAATAGTGACAGTCTCACTGTTATCAGCTATGCTAGGCACGTTTATTTTAGTGGCAGTCACCTTCTCGAGATCTCTCAACTTTTGTCCTTGTTTGCCTAGAATCCAGCGGTGGTGCTCCTTGGGGATAGAGATTTGCTTGCTTGCCTAGAACAATATATATGTATTAAAAATCTAATTTCAAACAAGTGGTCAAAATCAACATATACATACAATGATTTTAGCCAGGCTAGTTGTATACTAGCGGACCCGGCAGACTTCGTTTTGCCCACCAGCGCCACCTACCGGGTCCAAATTGATGTATTATATGAAATACTCCGTAATTTGGCGAAAACCGCATGAAAATCTGTTCAGTAGTTTTTGTGTTTATCGCATTCAGACAGACAGAGGCGGCGGGGACTTTGTTTTATATATAAAGATATAGAGTAAAATACCCTGATTACCAAGCCATATACATAGGTGTATTTTGATTATCACCTAAGACATATTTAAGAAAAAAAATTGGTTGCCTGTAAAGTCGGTATACGGGCGAAAGTTTTACGTGACAACGACTTTGAGTGGTAAAATAATTTTAATGTGAATATTCATTCGTATAGTAGGAAGAAGGATGAAATAATAGTAACAATTTAAAACATAACGTCACGTAACGTGAGCGGAGCGTAACGCAGTTTCTTGAAGTGTCACCCGGCAAACCAATTTATAAGACGTTGTCACGTCAATAGTAACAATTTAAAACATAACGTCACGTAACGTGAGCGGAGCGTAACGCAGTTTCTTGAAGTGTCACCCGGCAAACCAATTTATAAGACGTTGTCACGTCAATAGTAACAATTTAAAACATAACGTCACGTTACGTGAGCGGAGCGTAACGCAGTTTCTTGAAGTGTCACCCGGCAAACCAATTTATAAGACGTTGTCACGTCAAAACATTTATGAGAATAAATGGTATCTAATCTAATAAAATCTAAGCTATGTATTATTGATTACAGAATAATAGTGCTTGTATTTTGAACAATATCTTATTATCGTATATATATATATACGCAATCCAGGAGATAACCTTTTATTTTTTAAGCTTCTGTTATGATACACCACAATTAGCTGTAGACACATTTTATATAAATACTTGCCTGTTGTTGGAAGTGAGTCAGGATCTGTCGCCGTGCGTCAAGAACGGCACTATGCTTTCCAGTTATTAGAAAAGTCAAACTGCCATCCTTGCTAGTTGATATTTCAATATGAGCTCCAGTATCCTTAGTGATAGCCTGGCAGGTTCTCAATGACTCTCCTTCACCAAAAGTATTGGCATTGTCCAATTTCCTTTCTTCATATGGCACGTGAAATACCTAAAGAGATTCATAATATTACAATTAAAATATTCATTTATCACAGCTTATCATTACTAGCTTTATCAAAAAGACCTAAATATATTGTTTCATAACTATAACAATTATTATCACGACATGAGTGATTACATAATATTAATCCATTTGCAGTCCACGTGTACAAAGTACGTTAAATACATTATTGTTACCTGGGTATGCAGAGAAGAGCCAACGCGAAGTTTGTTGGTGACCTGTTGAATGTTACGCTGCACGGGCGGCTGCGAGTGCGGCAGCGCCGGGAACAAGTCGTCGTACGCGTATGACCCGCTGTTCTCGTAGCCTACGTTATTCATTCCATCTTCCACATTTCCAGATATATCAGGATGTACAGGTATCATATCTCCGACCATCATGGATTGTTGATGCATCATGTTTTTCTCCTCCGGCAGTCCTTGTCCGCGCCAAGTCGTTACAGTACTATAAAATAAAATTTCACTGTATAATATTAACAATGACTAAGGCACACAAAGGTTTAATGAGGTGTTCACATGTTTGAACAAATGTTTGGACACTATTCATGCTACACACTCTTAACTCATTATACCACATATTGTTTGAGTTTTTTTTTATTAGCTTATATTTGGTCACAAACCGCACCGGGTGGAGGTATAAGTAAGTATGTTAGGTATAAGTAAATATTACATTACATAGACAGACCTACATAATTATGATAGTAACTTTGATGTTTAAAAATAAATTTATACTTTTAAACATCAAAGTCCATGCTCAGATACAAATCAAAGGGCTACTATGATTTTTTTCCCAAGTATCTATAGCAAAAAGTTAATATACAATACATGTATGTACCAAGCTCACACAAAATAAAGGAGCTCATTACTCTAACAAATTTATCCTGTCTCTAACTCAAGATGAAGGGACTGGGAGAACATTATGTCTATTATATTAATCATTAAAACTTTACACTTTTGAACTGTGGCAGCAATGCTTATTGAACAAAAAATATTGTCGGCATGAAGGTTCTCTCACTGGGCCAAATTCTTAGTACTTGTGATACTGAGTTTAGTGACATACTTTTTTGTAAATTATAAAATATAGGACCTCTTGTTGTATATATCTACTAATGCAATTTACACATTAGCAACATGTTTAAACAAATACATATATATTAAATTGGTAAAGTAAGAACTGATTCAATAATCAAGATAGTTCTAATATTTTTACATGAATTTTTAGTATGTACACATTAAATATTATCAGTTTTGATTTGATGTTATTAAATTTGATTCTTGTCAGATCATACTGTCTTGATCAAGTAGCAATTTTTTAGATGTTCTAGTTTAGGCAAATATTATAATTTTGCTTCAATCAGAATATCACATTTGTTGAATAATTATTGTATATGTAAAGTAATTCAACACAATACTAAGCACCAACATTTATCAGATTTATTTAATTTCACTATGGCTGCAATATTTATTGGATTAAATAAATATATTTCTTATACTCACAGCCATCTGAATCAAAACTAAGCAGAGCTTATACTATAATGGCAAAATGTATTAATTTAAAATACATAGGTATTTTAAATTATATATACATACATAAGCACCTATAGATATTTACAATAAGACAGAACACATTCATACACTAAAATATTTGTACCGGGCTGGATTTGAACTCATGACTCCCAGCTTGAAAGTCAGTGTTACTAACCACAAAGCCAACTGGTCAGTCTAATTAAATAAAGGCCTTTGAATAGGCAAATATGTTTATTAGTTATATTCATTTCACATGATATAACAGCATAATGCACATAGCACCCTAATGAAGTGGTTTGACATGTTAATTAGTACTTTTAGCAGCATTTTAAACTTTTTTTCACAAGAAATAGGCAAGAACATAGTAAAAGTACAGTGGTAGGTCTATCATACATACAATAAAATAAATGAAATCTAAATCAACATGTTAATTGGATTCCTATTGAGAGTATTTTTTTAAAGAAATCTTCATATTTCTACAATAAAAGAAAAATATTTTAGTAAATGCCAAGCATTGGCATTTCGAATTGCGGTGTTTAATACGTGTCACCTTCCAGCACATTTGACGTGGAACCCGTCATATCGGAATATAACACTTACCAAATGTACTGTAGCTAATCAACCAGGATGATTATCCTTTAGTCGCCAGGATAGCTTTTTCTTTCTCCTGTACAAAAATTGATAATTAAATAAATTAAACCAATTATTTTATTTGTAAAATAATTTTCTAGAACCAAACGCACACGTACCCAACTGCAGTGGCGAGAGAAAGATGCACAGATTATACTATCTATCTAGCTAGTACAGATAAATGAATAATACAAGTCAGTGCTGCCATATAGGTGGGTTAAAATGAACCCCCTGTCTTCGTAAATAAAATTATTTTATAGGTTGAATTGTTTCTGTAGGACTTAAAAAGAAGGATTAGGCATTGAGTATTCACAGATTCACTATTCAATAATAATAATTTGATGCAGGTGTTTTTCTTATTTAAAATCATTTGAGTTTACCTAATTTAGATATTATTACTAGAAGCAACTATAATTTATTATATCAGTTTATAATAGTTTACAGTACATCAACTTGTTCAGTTTCTGTTTCTGACATGGACGTAATATATTAACAGGACCGAGCACTCTGATCTGAAAAACGAGCCGAGCGAGATAGTTAGTACAGAGGCCGTGTGTCCCTTTCTAACAGGGTGACAGTAAATTGTTTGCTATATGAGACAAATTAAAGACTAAATATTTTTTTTTAACTTTCTGCCTCTTACAATTTTAAGCAATTTTTTTTTACTTCAACAGAATATCTTACACCTTTCTTGGTTTTATCTGTGTTCAATAGAGTATGGATGTTGTTAAACTTATTTTTTTATATTTTGTTCCACCTCATCAAAATTTATACAAATAAATAGCAGTAAAAGCGAATTTACGTTTTTTAATCTTTCCTCGCGTCTATTTAGCCTTTGTGATAATACTTTTATCTTTCTCTTTAAAACATCTTCTATAAGATTTCCTTTACATTTGGTACGTTCCACACATTTCGAACGGGAAAAGTATATTTTAAATTATCGTTTGGTCTGTTTTCAAAAGCGGGACAACATTGGCCTTGCTGAGGACACCGGGACAGTCTGAAAGCGGAACTGTCCCGCCCAAAGCGGGACGTATGGTCACGTTAATAATACTCCTTGTTTCATTGATAATATTTAGTTAAACTGACGTCATCACATGACGCTTGGAAGGGTTACCATTAGAAACAAAAAATAGGCTAAATAAAAATGTTATTATATATCCTACTTCCTACTTCCTACTAATCCTACTAATATTATAAATGCGAAAGTTTGTAAGTATGGATGTATGGATGTTTGTTACTCTTTCACGTAAAAACTACTGAATGGATTTGAATGAAATTTGGAATAAAGATAGCTTATAACCTGGATTAACATATAGGCTACTTTTTATCCCGGGAAAATGGAAGACCTCCCGGGTACGCGGGTGAAACCGCGGGGAGCCACTAGTTTTTTTATAAGAATACTTCAAGCGAAATACATGCAATTACAATTCTTGACTTTGTGACTTCAAATTGTGTCAAAATACATTAAAATTCAAATGTTTCAACATAGTTTTGTTTACCCAAACTTTTTGATCAACATAATTTTTTTAGTGGCAAGATGGAAGAACGAGACACACAGCCTCCGTTGTGACTATCTCTCTCGGCTCGGATTTGCCTCTGTGTAAATCATCATACAAAATATACTTTATCGATTTGACATATGGTTCATTTTCGAAAAATACAAATTTCAGAGTTATCAGTCCTGTTAATATATTAGGTCCATGGTTTCTGATATCTCCTTTATGGCAAAAAATAATTGTTTGTGCTATCGCGTAACATGTATATAATACTTGCGCAGTTTCATTGAAACAGTTAGGCACTGAAAAAAAAAATATTGATAGATTTCGATATTTTTAAAACATTCATTCTATGGCATTGAATATATATTATAATTTTACTGTTTGGTTGGCGGTTTTGAGGTATCCCCGAATGAGGCCTTAGGATCAGTTTTGTCTATGTTTAAGACTATTTGCCTCTGTAACTATGCTTTTGCATTGCTTGCTTTTGTCTGTGGACTTGGTAAATTATTGCAATTTGTTTAATTTGTAAGAGAAGTTGAGTGAGCAGTAATTTTTGTGAGTTTAAAAGCATTTGTACTTAGTTTGGAGTTTCAACGCTCTGCAAGATATTCGATTAAAATCGTATCATTTCTTCAAACGCTCATGCAACCTTAAACATGGACAAAATTGCTAGGACTCATGAAGGTAACCAACACATAAACCTCCCACAAGATTCATTAGTCCTGACATTTGTTTCTATAGTTTCCCCTACGTATTCTTGTTTATTGTGCTTAGGTAAATTTTAGTTTTGCGCAAAGTATTGTGAGATTTGCTTGATGTATGTTAATTTGTGCAAACTATTATTACACTAACCTCAAGTTGATCCTTGTAAGTTCGTACTTGCCTACTACCTCACTGAACCATTTATACCATTCCATCATTCCTTGTTACCTATCTAGGTTTAGAACAACAACCTACGCTAAGTGCCGCTATCGAAGATGAATATACCTATAATGTCATGTTCTGTTTATCGTTGTCGATTTTCGTTGACGTCAATTTAACAAAGCTGTCTTGAATGTTTGTACATATCTGTGTTCAAGTATAAACTGAGTTTACCTATGAAACAACTGAACATGAATATTGTTTCACAGGTTTATTCTATTCTATGCTAACAATAATTGTAATATAGGTATGTCAGATTGATGAAATAGTGCATTATGAAGAAAATACAAATAAGAATATTTTGCCTAACGTAGAACAAAACTGACCCTTGAGTGCTGCTGGAAAATTTATTTGGAAATAAAGTTTTTAAGCTCGGTGTGGGGAGGTCTACAAAGTATCTGCTTACTAACATGCTGTGTTTTTCCTGACATAAATTTTCATTGGCCTTTGCGTCTATTTTACAGACGATTTATGGTGCAAGTCTGGGGGGACACCATTTTTGGTGACTGAAAAGGCCGATACGCGAGCGGCATGCTCTTCCGCAGGCCCGACAGGAGAAGTTCGTCACAGGCGGTACTGTGCCGCCTTGACGTCTCTTTTGTCTCCTGTGAGCGAGTGTCTCAAACCAAGACATATCGCACTTCTTGCGACCCTCCACTATGAGTTTACGCTGACTAGATTTAACATCGTTATTTCATTTTCAGCTATTGAAGCTCAAATACGAGAAATACAAGCAAAGAAAAATGAGCTCCCAGAAAATGGTAACAATAAGGGAGTAGCACTTGGAGAACAATTCTACGATAGTGAAATCTATGACAATACTGGACAACCTGGCAAGTCACGTTATGATGGATATGTGACTTCAATTGCTGCTAATGATGAAGTAGAAGATGATGATGTAGAGAATGTCCCAATTTCTCAGAAAAGATCAGGGTACACTGCCCCTGCCTCCCTGCTTAATGATATTGCACAGGTATGTTGTTCTGTCAGTATACAACCTTAGGTAAGCAAAATACAGGTGCTTGACACATCATACAGAAATAATGGGAGATAAATGTTTGTTTGGTTTTTTCCCCTTTTGCTCAAATATAAAAAATATAAGCTTAATAAATGAGACACTTTAGATAATGAATAGACATAATCACCTAGATAAGTTCAGAGGTAGACAGTTTTTATGTAGGTCTATTCAAAATTCTTATCCTTTGTCTTTTTAATCAGACTTAGTTAATCTATTAGGCATATATATTGCACATAAATATAGCAAATTTCATCTAGTGGCACATGGTGTGATATCTATAGTTGTGTCAAATTGAAGCTGCAAGTTTCTTCTCTGTTGAACTGAATAAAATACAGTACAGTAATACAGTAATAAGCTCAAAAGAATACAAATTATATGGTTAGAAAAATACCTATATTATAAAATACAAAACTTTTGTGTCTTTAAGGTATTATTATTCTGATTAATTTAATTGTTTTCCTTTTTTTTATAGAGTGACAAAGATTATGACCCATTTGCTGACAAAAGAAGACCCACAATTGCTGATAGAGAAGATGAGTATCGCCAGAAAAGGCGTAGGATGATAATCTCACCTGAGCGTATGGACCCTTTTGCTGAAGGTAAGTACATAAATATTAATTTTTTAACATGGGGCTGCTTATGAGCTTATGATAAAATTTCATTTATTATACAGGAGGCAAAACACCTGATGTTGGGTCTAGAACATACACTGAGATTATGAAGGAGCAATATCTCCGGGCAGAGGAAACTGAGGTGAGCAAACATAAATATTATGTTTTAATCAATCCTCTGCTGTGTTATATTGATTGTAATTTATTAGAATACATATTATACTTTGATGCATATGACTTTTGATCTATAATCACAAATCTTCATTTAGCAGATTTAATTTTTGACAAAAAAATTGATGTAGCTTTTTAGACCACACCCTAATAAGTAATTTCATAATAATTCGTAATACTATTGCAATGTAAAAACAGTAAATATGTTACAATTTAAAGAGCAATACTTATTTTTATTTGTGATCATTGCAGTTGAGGAAAAAATTATTAGAGAGAGCCAGAGAAGGTACTCTTAAACCAGTAGCACAGTCTAATGGTGAATCAACTAAACCAGCTGCTGCAAAACGCAAGGGTCGTTGGGATCAAAGTTCAGAAGAAACACCAGTGGTCAAGAAAGTTATTTCTGGTACTCCTAGTGCACAAGCAACACCTTCCTGGGATGCTGAGGTAAGCATTGTTTCGAGGGCTTCCACAACTAGATGCAAATATTTTTCTTTACTGAGTAGTTGCTAAAATGACTTAAATCGGTTGCATAACGTTGATACAACGATAAAATCTAAACATAACCTTTTGATAGTTTTTTTTGCTAAGATGTTGGTTTCCAAAGCAAGCTAAAATGCATATAGTCAGCCGGTTGGTTTTGTGGTTAGTGACCCTGACTTTCAAGCCGCCGGTCGTGGGTTCGAATCCCATCCAGGACAAACATTTGTATGCATGAATTTGAATATCTCTCCTTCTGTGTCTGGATGTAATTATCTATATAAGTATGAATTTAAAAGTAGTATATGTAGTTTATCAGCTGTCTGGTTACCATAGTACAAGCTCTGCTTAGTTTCCAATCAGATTGGCCGTATGTGTCAAATGTCCAAAGATATTTAGCCGAGTTAATCTATTTGTATCGCTGGCTCTTCTCAGCAAAACCAACCTTCCGAACCGAGCGTTAGAGTCTGACTATTCATAAGTGCTTGTGCACCCCTATTTGAATAATAGTTATTTGTTATACAAGAGTGCAAAGTTGCTTTGTACGCTTGTATAACGCGTGTTCAATTTTGATGACCGAGCAAGCGAAGGATTCTAAAATTAAATTCCAAAATTAGAATCCTGAGCGTTAGCGAGGGAATCAAAAGAGCACGAGGTGAAAAATCTTTGCACTCGAGTGCAACACGTAACTTTTCATTCCACCTCAGTGAGGAAATGACTAAATGCAAAAAAAAAAAAAGTTGTATGATATATTCGGCACCATAGAGGTAGCAGTAAATAGGTTTAATGTTTTTTTTTAATTCACAAACTTAGTGCACACGATGTTCCAAATTCAATTTACTTTATCCTCTAGAGAATAAAAACGGCTTTTCCACTCAAATATTGAAGATTAAAAATACTCTTTCCGAGATGGTGGGATGAAAAAAACATTTTCAAGGAAAAGCCGTTTTTATTCTCTAGAGGATAAAGTAAATTGAATTTGGAACATCGTGTGCACTAAGTTTGTGAATTAAAAAAAAACATTAAACCTATTTACTGCTACCTCTATGGTGCCGAATATATCATACAACTTTTTTTTAATTTGTTAAAAACTCAGACTCGGCACCTTCTTGGTGTTCTTTTTTCAATTTGCTTTGTACGCGGCATTTTTTTTTGCATTTAGTCATTTCCTCGCTGAGGTGGAATGAAAAGTTACGTGTTGCACTCGAGTGCAAAGATTTTTCACCTCGTGCTCTTTTGATTCCCTCGCTAACGCTCAGGATTCTAATTTTGAATCACTCGCTGCGCTCGTGATTCAATTTTAGAATCCTTCGCTTGCTCGGTCATCAAAATTGAACACGCGGTTAAAAAGCAACTTTGCACTCTTGTATAACAAATAACTATTTTCTTTTTAATTTTTTCGATATTAAAAAAAAAACGAATTGATTGAATACGGTTATGTAACGGTTTCAGCGGGGTGCCTGGGAGGAGACGCCCGGCGGAGGCGGCGGGGGCGGCGCGGGCGGGCGCGGCGGCGAGACGCCCGGCGCCACGCCCTCGGCGCGCGTGTGGGACGCCACGCCGGGACACGCCACGCCCGGACACGCCACGCCCGGCCGCGACACGCCCGCGCAACACGCCTCGCGCAGAAACCGCTGGGACGAGACACCCAAAACTGACAGAGGTAAGGTTTTTTTTTAGGAAGTTTAAAAGCACTCATTTAAATATCAAAGCTTTTAATCTTTTATGTACACATTGTTTCTACATATATGTAAATATTGGTCTTACTGTATAATTTATACACTCTATGAAATCAGAAATGTATTACTTATAATATACGAACCGACATGAAATGACGCGATGCCAATATATTTTTATTTATTCATGCGGTATACCGCTTATATTCCGTTTTGTTAAAAACAATGTTTTCATGCATTATTAAAAAAAGGTATTTACGAAAAAGTTGTAATGTTACGCAGAAACACCCGGCCACAACAGCGGTTGGGCGGAGACGCCGCGCACGGACCGCGGCGCCGGCGTGGACACGATCCAGGAGACGCCGACGCCGGGCACCAAGCGGCGCTCGCGCTGGGACGAGACCCCCGGCGCCACGCCCGCGCCGGCCACGCCCACGCCGTCGCACGCCACGCCCTCCCACGCCACGCCTTCACACGCTACACCTTCGCACGCCACGCCCACGCCACACACGCCCGTCTTCACGCCCGGTGGAGTGAGTACCAACTATATTACACCCTGTACTAGCTAATGTTATAAATGCTAAAGTAACTCTGTCTCGCTTTCACGCTAAAACTGCTAGTGCTGAACCAATTTAAATGAAATTTGGTAGGCGGGAACGGGAACTACGCGGTTGAAACCGCGCGGAGGCAGCTGGTCATCTTATGGAAAAGTTAAACATCACATATCATAAATTTTTTGGTACTTACAAATTTGATACCCTCAGAGGTATATTAACAGGCCGTAGGTGTAATAACAGGCCGTATATAAGACTTAAAATCTTAATCCTATAGATTTTGTTTATCCTCGTTATTTATATTACCGTGTATATTAACCAGTCAACACCAGTGGGGATAAAGGCGATGGCCATGGCGACTCCTACTCCGGGTCACGTAGCCGCCATGACGCCGGAACAGTTGCAAGCGTACCGCTGGGAAAAGGAGATTGATGAACGTAACAGACCTTTCACGGACGAAGAGTTAGATTCCATGTTCCCAGCTGGGTACAAGGTTTTGCCTCCACCTGCCGGTACGTATGCTCGACTTTGATACATCTACCATGTCTTTTTTAAGTATGCCGCTTGAAAGATTTATAATAAAATATAAGGTAATCAACATAGTTATTAATCACCACTTTCGTTTCAGGACACATGTATTAAACAATGACCACACCATATGGATATCGTTCGTCGTAATCAAAACGTGTACGATACATGTGTTTTCAAATTTTAATCAATAGAGAATATACATTTTAATACTCAATTTTTCTTTCAGATAAATGATGACAATAAAGCAATACGGTCTCATGCCGTCGGATATACTGCCAGACTGAGCTTTATCAATATAAATTATTGCTGATTTATGGAATTATCGTGCATGATCAATAAATTAATTAGTGGCAGGCCGAGATCGTATTGTCGTCGTTAATTCGTTATATTGTTGCCCAGGTTATGTTCCGATTCGGACCCCGGCTCGTAAGCTGACCGCAACTCCGACACCCCTGGGTGGTACCCCAATCGGCTTTTTCATGCAGACGGAGGAGCTCGGGGGCTCCGCCGCCGCCGCCGCCCGCCTGCTGGACCCGCAGCCCAAGGGCGGCCAGCAACTGCCCTTCATGAAGCCCGAGGACGCTCAGTACTTTGACAAACTTCTCATTGACGTCGATGAAGACTCGCTCTCTCCCGAAGAGCTGAAAGAAAGAAAAATCATGAAACTCTTGCTTAAGATTAAAGTAACTACAATTTTATTACTTGGTTTTTAATCTTAGATTGGTCTTGGAAGATTTCAATATATTAAAATTATCATTTTCAGAACGGTACTCCGCCTATGTGTAAAGCCGCTTTGCGTCAAATAACTGATAAGGCTCGCGAATTTGGTGCTGGACCACTTTTCAATCAGATCCTGCCTCTTTTGATGAGTCCTACTCTTGAAGATCAGGAGCGTCATTTACTCGTCAAAGTTATTGACAGGATCTTATACAAGTTGGATGATTTGGTGCGCCCTTATGTTCACAAAGTGAGTGTCTAAAATTATCTTTTTGTCATATTTATTTAAAATTTAATTTATTTGCTATAATTTTATATAAATTTTGTGTTTTAGATCCTGGTCGTAATTGAGCCTCTATTGATCGATGAAGATTATTATGCACGTGTGGAGGGACGTGAGATTATATCAAATTTGGCTAAAGCCGCTGGTCTCGCAACTATGATCTCCACAATGAGGCCGGATATTGACAATATTGATGAATACGTCAGGAACACTACTGCTAGAGCTTTTGCCGTTGTCGCTTCGGCACTTGGTACGCATGTTATTATATCTATTCTCATAAAATACATAGATATGTTACTTTTCACCTACTAATACATACTTATGTTTCAAGGTATCCCATCGTTACTGCCATTCTTGAAGGCTGTGTGCAGATCAAAGAAGTCATGGCAAGCTCGTCATACTGGTATAAAGATTGTGCAACAGATTGCCATCCTGATGGGGTGTGCCATTTTGCCTCATCTCAAATCTCTTGTGGAGATTATTGAACATGGTTAGTCGCGATAACTATATAAATATCTAATAACCTTAATGTGCATTAGCGTCATTTTTATTGATTAGTGAAAGATGAAACTTCCATTTTATTGAGATAAAAATTTGCTATTGTATTTTAGTTCTGAAGTGTTATGTTTTCATATTGTTTTAAAACGATGCCAGCATTTAAGCAGATATACATTATTAATTCTAATTTTGCATTACAGGATTGGTGGATGAACAGCAAAAAGTGCGAACTATTACAGCTTTAGCAAGTGCTGCTCTGGCCGAAGCCGCTACACCGTACGGTATCGAGTCGTTCGATTCAGTACTGAAACCCCTATGGAAGGGTATCAGGACCCACAGAGGAAAGGGTTTGGCCGCTTTCTTAAAGGCTATCGGTTATCTCATTCCACTTATGGATGCCGAGTATGCTAACTACTACACCCGAGAAGTGATGCTTATCCTTATCCGTGAATTCCAGTCGCCGGATGAAGAAATGAAAAAGATTGTCTTGAAGGTAAGACAATCATGTTTTTATGAAACTAAATATAAAATAAATAAATAAATATCCTGGGACATTTCTCACACACGGCCAATCTGATTCCAAAGTAAGCTTCAAATGAACCAGATAGCTGATATACTACATATTTTAAATACATACATATTATAGATATTTACATCCATAAGAAGTAACTTATTATTCAGTCTCTAAATTTATGGTGGTGTTGTGTTAAAAATATTGGAAACTCCCTGGCCAAGAACAACTTGTATTGAATATGTATTCAATATTATTTGAATTAATTTTTAATAACCTGGGACATTTCTATGCACACTGCCCGTTGATCACAAAACAAGGAGAGCTTTCGATGTGGCTATTTCGAATAACTACTGTTTACAATATATAAATAGAATATTTACAGCAATATTCAAATAAAAATAAAGGTATTTTATGTTTTAAGCACTGCCTTAGTGTAAAAATGGCAAAAACACATTGATTCGTGGTAAGATACTAAAGTAAAAATGATTGAAACTGTTATATAAATTGCAATTTCTCGTTGTTTAAAGGTAGTGAAACAGTGTTGCGGTACTGATGGTGTAGAACCTCAGTACATAATGGATGAAATTTTACCTCATTTCTTCAAACACTTCTGGAACCACCGCATGGCGCTCGACAGGCGTAATTATCGTCAGCTTGTTGATACCACCGTGGAGATAGCCAACAAGGTAAGCGCTAGAATAGAATTATAAATAAAAACTTTATTTGATCACATTACATACACTGTTAAATAAGATGAAGAGTCTGACCCTTAATGTAATTATCTTATTAGAGAATGTTACCCCCTCTGAGGTAAACACGGTATAATGCGTTTTTATTTTAGGTTGGCGCATCAGAAATCATAAACAGAATAGTCGATGACTTGAAAGATGACAATGAACAGTATAGGAAAATGGTTATGGAGTCCATAGAGAAGATCCTTGCGAACTTGGGAGCAGCCGACATCGATTCAAAGCTAGAAGAGGCGCTTATTGATGGTATACTGTATGCTTTTCAAGAACAGACAACTGAAGTGAGTTTAACTTTAAATATTATTTTTTTATATGCCTATATAATGTTGCCGAATTTGACTAACTAAATTGTTTTCGTATAGGATGTTGTGATGCTGAACGGCTTCGGAACGATTGTGAACCAACTGGGTAAACGTGTGAAACCATACCTACCACAGATTTGTGGTATCATTTTGTGGCGCATGAACAACAAGTCTGCAAAGGTGCGCCAGCAAGCTGCGGATCTTATTTCTCGCATTGCCGTGGTCATGAAAACATGTCAAGAGGTCAGTATTAATTACAACAATTTTTGTTAGTTCGCTTGGTGATAGAACGGTCTTCCAAATAATCAATAAAAATTAATTCAAAATCGTATTCTGTCAAACACATAGTCTTTAATAAAACCTTATAGTAAAAATTGTTATGATGGAATAAAAATTTTACCTAAATATGTAATTTTACAGGAAAAACTAATGGGCCATCTTGGTGTGGTGCTCTATGAATACCTGGGTGAAGAATATCCAGAAGTGCTAGGTTCAATTCTTGGTGCACTCAAAGCCATTGTCAATGTTATCGGAATGACGAAAATGACACCGCCAATCAAAGATCTGCTTCCCAGGCTCACGCCGATTTTGAAAAACAGGTATCTACTAGTTGGACTTTGTCTTTATATATATGTCTCAAATATAATAAATACATTATAAAAGTATGCCTGTTTGCCACCCTTGTGGTATAAAGTAAAGAGACGTAAGGAACAGTAAAGTTAGCTATAATTAAAATAAATAGTGATTCTAATTTACATTAATAAGATTAACCAACAATAACCACAAATCCTTAAAATTAATACTATTTTATTCAAATAGGTCATTACAAGCATATACATTTGTCAGACTAATGTTTTTGTATTTAAAACTACCTATAATTATGTTGATTATATAGGTATACAGTATTATTATGATTCTAATTGGCATTTTTTATTTTTTAACTAATTTCACAGACATGAAAAGGTCCAAGAGAATTGTATCGATTTAGTTGGTCGTATCGCCGATAGAGGCCCAGAGTTCGTGTCTGCAAGGGAATGGATGAGGATATGTTTTGAACTTCTGGAGCTATTGAAGGCGCACAAAAAAGCAATCAGGCGAGCCACTGTCAATACGTTTGGTTACATCGCTAAAGCTATCGGTCCTCACGACGTGTTGGCGACCTTACTTAATAATTTGAAAGTACAGGAGAGACAAAACAGGTAAATATTACTTTTAGCTTTATATACATGTTACTATTTCATATAATCATTGAATAATTTATTTTTCGTTTTCAGAGTATGTACCACTGTAGCTATCGCTATAGTTGCAGAGACTTGTTCGCCGTTCACAGTATTGCCGGCGTTGATGAACGAATATAGAGTTCCAGAGCTAAACGTACAAAACGGAGTACTTAAATCATTATCTTTCTTGTTTGAGTATATTGGCGAGATGGGGAAAGATTATATTTACGCTGTGTGTCCTTTACTTGAAGATGCGCTTATGGACAGGTATTAAGACTGACTAAAGCTATTAAAATATTTTCGTTAAATGTGGAACTCATCTCCGAAGCCTTATTATATATTTATATAGTAATTAAAAACTCCTTAATTGTGTCTCATCCAATGTTTTCATTTCAGGGATTTGGTACATCGTCAAACAGCTTGCGCGGCCATTAAACACATGGCGTTGGGCGTTTACGGTTTCGGGTGTGAAGACGCGCTAGTGCACCTACTGAACCACGTGTGGCCGAACATTTTCGAGACTTCGCCCCATCTCGTACAGGCCTTCATGGATGCTGTAGAGGGCATGAGAGTGGCTCTCGGACCAATTAAAATTCTGCAATATGCTTTACAGGTATGTGTGTAATGTAATTTGTTTGATGGTTAAAAGAATAACTTATATTTTATGGTGATACTAGTATGGTCATTACCCACCCCGACATCTTAACGACTATCGTGCGATATGGAAAGGAATAGTCACCGTGATACCATTTTTAACGGACTTCCCAAAAAGAAGGAGGAGGTTCTCATATTAAATGTATTTTTTAATTACAGGGCTTATTTCACCCTGCGAGAAAAGTCCGTGATGTATATTGGAAGATCTACAACACTTTGTACATTGGAGGACAAGACGCCTTAGTCGCAGGTTATCCACGGATACAGAACGATCCAAATAACCATTTTCTTCGATATGAATTAGACTATTTGTTGTAAGATCATAATAATAATACAATGTACTGTTGATAAATATGCTACGCGTGAGATAAGTATTGTGGTTTTATTCCTCTATATTATGTAGTTTTAGCACTGGTTGTCTTTGTATGGAAAGTAATAAAAACAAACTTTTAGAGCTATTTTTAGAAAGAATGAAACATATGTTTGTGACAAGTAGATAAGATATGAAAATCTTAAAAAAATAACTTGTCACAAAATGGTCCTCCAACTCAGGGTGAATTCATCATTAATTAAATCATTATGTAAGTACATATGTATAACCAACGCTGGTCTTCCTTAAAGGCTTGTTGTTGTCTTTATGTACACACTTCGACCACCGACCTACACGGCGCTATATTGTGTTGTAGAATAAAATGTTACACTGTATATATTTTCTGTAATAAAATCCGTTTATGTCCTATATACCTAGTTCGTATTCCTATCGGTATTACTAAATTCTGAACAGTTCCAAGTAAATTGCCTTATCATGTTTAAAAGAAACATTCTTAATCTCAAATGTTAAACGTAGGAAACAAATTTAAACCTAGAGTAGGTCACTTTTTTTTTGTTCACCTTTGTATAAGAGTAATTTTTAATTCATTTTTCTTTGAAATCTTTATAGTGTGATGATGTACAATACAATTTATTCACGAGACAATGTTGTATTGTAAAGCAAAATAAAACCACCATGTAGGTATGTGAATAACTTGCGTACTCTCTCGGTGTATATTTATGTTCCTTAGAAAAGAATTATTGTCATATACCTATATATGTATAACCTTTCCTAAATTAGGTCTGTTATCTTGGACAGATTTAAATCTCATGGACCATCGATTTTTTTCAGTGATCTCATGGACGCCTTACTAGTCATTGGCAGTCAATAACGCATTCGACCATAATAAAATACCTAATGTAATGAAATTTCCGTTATATGCCTCAAACTTATTACAATTTCGATCAAGCTCCTTTGATCCTTTGAAAACCTTTGATAAACATTATATTGTTTATCAAAGCCTAATACGCTTAGATTTTCGTTTAGGTATGTTACTGTACGACATTTTAAATATAAGGTATTATCGTGTAGGTGTATGTTAATGATATGCGTATCAGTACAAATTATATAATACATAGTTACAACGTAAGTATCTCAACCTCTGTCTGAATACCTACTGGTAGCTTAAAAAATGGTAATATAAAGGTATATTTTAATGACATGACATGGGAATCTAAGCACAGCTTGGGTATACTATTATATCCGCGTAGAACAAACGGACACGTAGATATCGTATATTCTGATAATGATTTATTTACATTTAGGTACGGATGAAAAAGTCGTGGATTCGATTCCCACGCAAGACAAACATTCGTGTAGGTACATGTCTGGTAAAAGCTGAGATTGGGTAAAATATGTCCCGAGATATTTTTGATGGCTTTTGTATGGTTCAACGATCAACGTTTGTTACGTTTTGAATCCTTTAACGCGGTTTTACCATATACCTTGACACCCATACAAAAACGGCCTTATCTTTTGATCACGTATACCTACTAGAAAACATTTTTGACGTGACAACGTCTTATAAATTGGTTTGCCGGGTGACACTTCAAGAAACTGCGTTACGCTCCGCTCACGTTACGTGACGTTATGTTTTAAATTGTTACTATTATTTCATCCTTCTTCCTACTATACGAATGAATATTCACATTAAAATTATTTTACCACTCAAAGTTGTCACGTAAAACTTTCGCCCGTATACCGACTTTACAGGCAACCAATTTTTTTTTTGAAATGCTCGACAATGAAATGATATGTATTGAATGTGCAATCTAGCTAGACAATTATTATCAATAAAGTACCTAATAACATGATTAAGTACATAGTAAGTAGGTGTTTACATAGTATTGATAGTATCTTGGCTCTTATTTCATGTTTTGACGTGACAACGTCTTATAAATTGGTTTGCCGGGTGACACTTCAAGAAACTGCGTTACGCTCCGCTCACGTTACGTGACGTTATGTTTTAAATTGTTACTATTATTTCATCCTTCTTCCTACTTTACGAATGAATATTCACATTAAAATTATTTTACCACTCAAAGTCGTTGTCACGTAAAACTTTCGCCCGTATACCGACTTTACAGGCAACCAATTTTTTTGATGAATAATTTTATTATGACCCGCTTTTAATGAAAGGATTCATCAAAAACATAAATTATACATCAAAAGCACTGGTATATAATGTGATTTGAATATGGTGTCGTGAACTAAAAATAGTTTTTTAATACAGTTGCTCAAAAAGTGGTGTATTGCAGGGACGTATAGCGTTCGGAAAGTGTGCTATTACACACTAGTGCTTTTTTTTTACCTTTCCCGAACTCGTGCGTGCATCTTTCCCAACTGTCAAAATAATGTCTATTAAAAAGAAAAACCAACCATGAAGGTTTTACTAAAGAGTTTTTATGATTAATACAAAGACGTATATTCTTAAAAAGAAGCTTGTAATTTATCTCAATATCAGATTTAATGATTTGGGTTAGGTTTGATTTCATCTCATTAAAATTCATTTTCATTTCATATCAATAAAAAAAATATACTGAAGACTAAGCTGTATAGATAGTTCCCTTTGCCTACCAAAATGGGCGAAGAAAAAAAAACTCTGCTTATAAAATGGCGTCAACCGTAGGCGCCATTTTCCAGAAATTTTCATTGCGTGTTTAGTTTATTGTGTTTTTATTATTTTATTAAATTGCTTTATTTTTTCGCAACTGTATTAAAAATAGTCGTTCAGTACACTTGCGGAACCGTCATTGCAACTTGTTCCGACTGCCAACCCTCGCCTTCGGCTGCGCCGCGCCTCGGGTAGTCATTCGTCGGAACTCTTTGCAATGACAGCCTTTCCGCACTTGTAACGAAATATACTATAGTGTGATATAGTTCGAAAGAAAACTTTTACCAATTTATTTTTTCTGATAAAGTTCAGCGCGACCAAAGAGTTCTCAGTCACAAATGTAAAAGTTGTTAGCATAGGTATAATTTTAATAAATAGGTACTTCGATTCTAGTATTTTTGCTTTTCATTGTCGTTAAATAGTTTAAAAAGTTGAGTATTTATCTCGGGGATAAAGGTAACTTAGTCTTGGGTGTGCTTGCATTGTTTGTTGCACTCAGGATTTGTATCTCAACTCGCTCCCCTCGTTAATTAGAACAACATTTTTTTTAATGGAGTTAGAAGGTGCTAGCCGCAGATGGCTTTTACACCCTTACGCGGACTGAGAATCCTTCGTTATGGTCGGGATTCTATATAGGGTCCGTGACATAAAACACTGCTTGATTGATTTTTTTTTATAGTGCTTAATCTACAATTTTGTATCTCCCGAAATATTGTTGTACCTGTTCTGAAACTGCAGCCTTGACTGGGACATAAAGAAGGGGGTGTGAAATTGTCGCTAGAAAGCCGTTGGAAACTGAGGTTGCTTGGAAATGTGAACGTTTTTTTTTATATTTTACAGAATAAGCCATGACGCACACTACGTCTGTAGGTATATAATCTAAATGCTGGATGTCTGTCAGTTAAGACTTTACAAGCATGTCAATGTCATTCAAAAATTTAGGTTATGTACCTACGGACGGACAGACGCAGCGTTGCCAGAAGGTTACTTTAGTAACCTCACAGGTGATTTTTGACTTCGTTAGGTTACTTGGAGGTTACACCACAGAAAAGGTTACAAAAGGTTACTTTTAGGTGATTCAATGTTTGACGTCTACAATGGCACCAAATTGAGAGACACGCAAAAAAAAAAAAAAAAACGACGTCAATATTTTTGGAGACGTGTACAAGAGACCAAATTGAGAGACGCGCCTAAAAAAAAAAAAAAACGACGTCAATATTTTGGAGACGTGTACAAGAGACCAAATTGAGAGACGCGCCTAAAAAAAAAAAAAAAAAACGACGTCAATATTTTTCCTATATAAAAGGTTACTAAAGGTTTCTTTTTTAGACAGTTCAGGTCACTTTTGAAATACCTCGCTGGCAACACTGGACAGACGTCACGTCAGACAGAAAATGACAGAATCAATCAAGCAAGCAAACATTGCGAAGCTGGCTCGAACTAAAAGTTGAGTCGGATGGAGAACTATTAAATGTAAGAATTCTATGTGTTAGTTTGGTTTAAACATCACAGTATAGTGAGTTAATGAAGTATTTGGTGGTTGTTGTGTCCTCCTTCTAACAACTACTGGCCCTGTATATAATTGATCAGATTTATATGAAGGGGCGGTCTTATTGACTATATTATTTAAATCATATGTAAAAAGATTAATCGATGGGACGTTTTTCAGGCAGGAATTGTTCACAAAGTATTTTACTATTTGTGAACATTCGTAAAACAGATTCAAAATAATGTCTAATAACTCTTTATTGTTTTCAATCAACAATGAAGGTAAAGTATACGCTCTAACAACTAACGGGTCTTGTTGGAGAGAATTTATGTACCTTGGCTTAGAATTCAAAACGCTATCTGCAGTACCACATTATCTATGGGCAGTGGGTGGAGATAGGCAAATATATCTTCATGTGCATGGTTTAGAGATTCCAATACGAGTGAAAGAAGAATCCTTTGAAAACGAGAGGTGGTTACCACTTGAGGGGTTTAGTGGTAGGCTACTGCCTACTGACAGATACCATTTTTCATCCCAAGATGGAACAAAAGATCGCTCTATTGATCATATTAGATTACCATCCATGGCATGGCAGTGGGAGGGGGATTGGCAGTTAGAACTTACTCTAGATGGACAACCCCTCGATCATGATGGTTGGAGTTATGCCGTGGACTTTCCTGCCCAATTCAGCCCTGGAAAACAATGGAAATCTTGTGTAAGAAGAAGAAAATGGATCAGATATAGAAAATTTAGTGCTATGAATTCATGGTGTGCTATAGCTCCTCTACATAAGGACCCTACACAGGAACCTTTCATAGATGTGAGTATTGGTGGAAATCAAATGCCCTATGCTTCACCTGGAACTTTAGCTGTTTGGGCAATTACTGCTCATGGAAGAGTCATGTATAGAGCTGGAGTGAGTGCCACTTCACCAGAAGGTTTAAAGTGGATCAATATAAGTATTCCACCTAACTGTGATATCAAACAAATCTCCGTGGGTCCTACAGGATTAGTATGGGCATTGTTGTGGACGGGAAGAGTCATTATAAGAAAGGGTGTGACTAAAGATTGTGCAACAGGTGAGACATGGTTAGAAGTAAAGTCACCTAATGAAACAAAGTTGTTATCTATTTCAGTGGGATTCAATGTAGCATGGGCAGTCAGTTCTGATGCTCGGGTATGGTTTAGAAAAGGTATTGATGGGAATACATCAGGCACATCAGAATATTCTGCTATGGGATGTGGATGGTTAGAGATCACGGGAAATATGGTTCATATTTCAGTTGGCAATAACAACCAGGTGTTTGCAATAGGAGAAACTGACAAATGTATTTATTGGCGAAGTGGAATAACATCTGCTGAACTAACTGGAAAAAGATGGAGAAGGGTTCAAGCCAATATGCAACTTAGCCGGACATCAAGTTCTGCAAGTGTGGTCTCTTCTACATCAAATGCCAAACATCACAGTCTCACTATGTTAAATGAAGCACCACCAGAACGAAAATCAAGAATAAACCTTCGTAATTCCTGGGAGGAGTCACATTCTGCACCTATAGAACACACTCTGCCTATGAAACCTAAAGAAAAATTGCCAAAAGGAAATATTAATATTGAGAATATAGACCTTACTGGAAAAAGCTATGAGACAACATTAAAAAACCCACGTGCTTGGAGCCCTGTGCGTAGTGTTGGATCTGTAGTGGGAATGGAAGCACAACCTGATAGTGACAGTAGTGTATTTGATGTTGATTCAGGGATGTTCTTTGATGATGAAATAAGCCAAACTGCATGGGGAACCTGTGACACTACTTGGGCATTTGTGGAAGCTGGAGCCTGTTCAATTGATGTGATGCATGTACCACATTGGTTTACAGACTCTCATAATGCTCATAATAGTGATCTTACTGCCAAATGGAGGGTACAGATTTTGGACCAATTAAAGAATAGAATGAAGCACCATTTACTAGATTTATCAACTTATGGGGTTGCCGTAGATGAGAAAGGATGGACACGCAGCTGTGAAGCAAGGTTAGTCAATACCAATAATGCTATTGAAGATTGTATACTGTCAGTATATTGGCATGACTTAGAAAGTACAGGCACATTATCAGTATTTCAGCCTGATGGCACAATCAAATTTATTTTAAATTTGGGTGAAGTTAATTGTGTTTACACATTATCGGAACCTGGAAGCCCTCGAATAACATTATCTGTTCCAAGACAAAGTATTATTAAAATACAGTTTAATTCTGAAATGGAACAAGAAGAATGGCTTAATGTTTTAGTTGATATTACATCTCAGATAAATGGATTTTCTGGTAAACCATCAGCAAATTCTGTTTGGGCTATTACAAGTTCAGCAGACATAATTAATTGGGACCCAATGCCAGCTAAATTGACCAATGAAAAAAATGGGGTTTACACAAAAGAGTTTCAGGTATCTGGTAAGGATATAGTATCTGGCTTTTCAACTTCTTTACATAATAATTTTCCTTATGGAAGTATGATAAAACTAACAGGCAGTTTGTTTGATGAATTGAAAAGATTCCATGTAAATTTACAAGGACCTGAAATAAAAAAGCAACGCCATAAAATTGAAACTGAAGTTCTTGAAATACCTCTCCACTTTAATGTGAGATTTGATGAACGCACAGTTGTATGCAATTCTAAAATTTTTGGTAGTTGGGGAGCGGAAGAACGACATGAATTACCGTTGGGTCCGGGACAGGAATTTTCTATAGTAATTATTTGCGATGTAAATAACTTTAGAATACTCGTAAATGATAAGCATTACTGTTACTTTGAACATAGGTTGAGCCCTGAAAGTATAACAACTGTGTCAGTTCAAGGACCCCTCAAACTTTATACAATGGAATACAGCACAACCAGTGTAATAATTGGCGCTGATGAAATGTTCTGGCGTATGATGGGTGGGTACTTAAGAAAAATTGAAACTTGTGAGAATGGCATTGTCTGGGCAATAGCACATGACCATCGACCATACGTCTACACTGGGGGTTGGGGAGGTGGTGCTCTGAAAGGTCTGTAAAAAACATTTAGGTATGAATTAAAATCCTATCAGGTGTCTAAGTAATATGCAACCTTAATTATGAATACTCCGTGTTTCAGGTATAGGAAGCAAGGATGGCATTAATTCCATGTCAGATACTCAAACTTACTGTGTATATGAAAATCAGAGATGGAATCCTCTGTCTGGTTACACATCAACTGGTCTACCCACAGATCGCTATATGTGGAGTGATATAACAGGCAAACACAAGAGAACACGGGAACATACAAAACTACTTAGTCATCATTGGCATTGGGTAATATCACCATTTACTTATTTGCAGAATCCCATAATATTACCTAATCATTATATACGTATTTAATTACAGATATCGGAATGGATGATAGACTATAACACGCCGGGTGGTGTGGATAGTGACGGGTGGCAGTATGCAACAGATTTCCCGGCACCTTACCACGGAAAGAAAATATTCACAGACTGCGTCCGACGACGGAGATGGTACAGAAAAGCACAAATTATTACAGAAGGCCCCTGGATCAGGGCTGGTAATACGGCGCTATTAGACATATCTTTGTGGGTAAGGATATGGTGGAATTTCATTCAGAGATTTTGAAATAAGATTTTTCAAATAATATTATATGACTATGTCAATGACCATAATTATTACATCGTTAAATTCGCTAATGGGAGTTCTACCCAGATACAAGAAGATGTAAATTTAAATTTATCGTCCTATAGACCCTCAACCAAAAGACGGTAATATAGTACTACTTCTCTCCGCCGGATGCTTATCTACGTAATTATAAGTATCTACGTAATTCAAATATGATGTTGCACTACATGTATCAGTGTAGAGTGTAGATAAAGCATTGCCACTACCTCTAGTAATTCGAATCGAATATCTTTCAGACGACGGTGACCACTTACTCCGTAAGATGGAGCTTGTAGACAGATCTACTAACATAAAAATACATGATAACTTTCTTATTTTTCAGTCAAATGAAGATGTTACAGCTGTGTGGGCAATAACATTAAGTGGTGAAGCAATTTATCGCTCTGGAGTAACTTCTTCAACGCCAGCAGTAATATCAAAATATTTATATATACATAATATATATTATAAAAAGTATATGTAGATACTTTAATGCTTCATAATGTTTTTGGTTTTAGGGTTTACATTGGGAACATGTCAATAGCTCCCAATCTTTGATCGCAATAAGTACGAGTTGCAATGTTGTATGGGCTGTTGGACGAAAAGGAGAACTGTACTATAGAGCAGATGTATCTAAAGATAATCCAGGTGGAACAAACTGGAATATGATAGAAGCTCCAAAGAGTAATCATAATTATACCCATAAGACATCTATTGGTGTTAAATCTATTTCTTTATCGAAATACGCAGCATGGGTTGTACTAACAAATGGCGCCGTGGCTGTGAGAACTGAGGTTTCATATACATGTCAAGATGGAAAGGAATGGAAATACATGACAGGTAATAAACAAATTATAAACGCGGAACATATATGTTGCTTCAGACATACTTGTTGCTGCGACAACACCATCTTACACGTACTAGCCAACCTACTGCTAAGTCTTACTAAGCCCAATTTAAACTCTATTGATAACTAAAACATATTGTATGTATTGTACCAAGTTATGAAAACGTTTCAGATTGCGAAACATTATTCAAGCATATATCGAGTATTGAGCGAGAAGTGTGGGCGGTGTGCTCTAACGGGACCCTTCAGCGGCGACTCGGAGTGACTGCAGACAACCCCATGGGATCGACTTGGCAGCCCTTGCTTACCGGGCCGCTAGTTCACGTCTCGGCTAGAGGCAATCCTTTATAATCATTCAGATTAGGATTCTTCTTCTGATAAGCTATTTAACTATTTAGATTTATTCGATATTTCCCATAAGTGTGATATACTAGACTGGCTTTTCGATTCTCATAAAAGGGCACAAAATCGCAACGTAAAATTGACTCTTCCAGCGAATAGCAGCCCAGTAGTATATTTGTTACATTTTTTTATGTATTAACTGACGCAAGTGGAGGTAATACATTCTATAACTCTTTAAAGTTTAGTTTGAATTGACCTTAGAGAAACAAATTTACGTTGTTGCGGTGTGTACTTTATGCTCATATAATTTTTAAGATGTTATTTTATTATTTATTAAGGATAAATTGTTTTCTAGTCAAACGTAGCTGTAATTCTACATTCCTTTATGTACCAATGTGATCATACAAGTATTTTAAAACATTTATTATTATTTATAAACTACACCAAAAAATCTTATAATCTTGTGCTTGAATAACATATAAGATGAAGTGAATGTATGTACGCTAATAAATAATAATGCAGTATACATTATTAACGTTTTATCAATTGCTTAAGTTACCGGCTACCACAAGCTGCTTGACTTTAACTTACCTACGAGTAATCCTGTTCATATTTTTAAGAAAAACCTTTTATTTTAAGCTTATTGATATAGTGGCATTAATATATGTTGAGTATCAAACTTCACTGAAGAACCGTCTTATGTCCTTCGAGTGGGAGATTTTCATGCATAATTCCAAAATAAAATGCGAAACTTCAACTTTTACTGTGGGATTTCCAGAAATAAACTTTTGGCCAATGTAGGTTGTTGCTATGTAGGCCGAATATTTAAAACTTTACCTATTACAGTAACACTAAGGACAGTAAGTATTATATATCCTATTTTACTAATATTCCAAATACGTCATTAAGATGAAAGTTGGCAAACCAATAGAATATGCTAAGATAGACAACTTTTATCCCTCGAAAATTCGAGCTTACGTATACCTAATAGGAAATTTGTAATATTTTCTAAAACAAAATTATACTCTTAATCTAGTTTGGAACTACTATACGAGTTACTGTTTTATAATAATGTACCTGTACCGTATACTACCTTTAAACTGTATTGAATCCGTTAGGTAAAGTGTCGAGATCTAAACGTTATTCATACATATAATAACTAGCTTCCGCGTAGTTTCCCGGGCCTTAGGAATAATAGAATAGATAAAACGAAGCCTATGACACTCACAAATAACGTAGCATTCAATTGGTGTAATAAATTTGTCAGATCGGATCAGTGTAGTTTCGGAACTTTCGGAGCCTATTCAACAAACAAATAATCAAATCTTTTCTCTTTATAATATTTGTACAGATTAGTATAGATAGATGTAGGATATATATAAATAAAATAAAACAAATATAAATACCTATTATAATTTATTTAATCATTCGATTTCACACTCATTTATCACATTCAGAATGTTATTACATATTTATAACCGTATTTTTTCTGTTCGTTATTTTGTAGGTATGGATACTTAGTGTTAAATACACTAAGTTCACAAAAATCAAGAAATATTTCCTATGTGGCAATATTTTGCAGTGAACTGTGAATATGTAGCGGACAAGGACACAGATATCTGCATGGGTACATAGACTACATAGGTACTCTTTTTAGGCAACATTTTACAGTTATCGACAAGTCTACAACAACAATTTTAATAAGTAATACCTAGGACATTCTCAATGTGTGAGTTATTACAATTCTCATCCATGTGTTTCCGAGATTCATACCAATATGTATAAAGAATTAAATTCCTGTTCACGGTTCAATAAACATAAAATACAAATAAATATTTTGTTTAAATATCTAGTAATACTAGGTATTCCTATTTTAATATCACAATGAGGATCACATATGACTAAGAAAAAAACAATAATTTGACAACACACAATAACAATTAAGTTATATAATGCATGAAACAATTACTTGTCTTTCCATAAATTCGCGCTAGTATTGTGAGATGGCTAGAACTAAAATATATAAACATTTCCTACATAGGGGTTTCAGGTATTTTCATAAATTTACCTTCAATAAGTTACCAGGATTCTGACCAGATCTTCCAACAACATTTTCTTTATCCAGATGTTTCATGTAAGCTAGGAAACAAGTCCATACAAGGCTGCAGAGACTTATAAAAGGAACTCTATTGCGTGGCGGAATCAAGCAGAAGTTAACCATGGCTACAACTGGCCAAATAGACGCACCAACCTGGAATATTACAAAACTCTATTTAATAAAATAATTTATAAGTGACTGCAGTCAACTTCCTTCATTACTGCAATGTATTTGTAAAATTTTAGTAAGTAAATACAATAGTTCTATGTTGTATTTACTTAGTCATAAGTTTTATGATAGTTCACCCACCATATTTTTGTAATGAACCCAACAGGACCATTAATGTTCAATCAAATATAACAGTTATAGAATAAAATAAAATTTTGTTATGTTTATTTAGCAACAGCAGAGCTAGCACAATAAATAAAAAAGGATTATTCAGCCATGCTTACCTTATATGTTGGCCATAGTTTAGCTCTGACTTCGGCAACTGCTTCATTGAATGGTTTAGATTCCAATAAACTCATACCAAAATAAAAACTGCACATGGCTAAAGGTGTATATGTTACTGTTTCAACAATTGTCTGAAAGATAAATGTTTACACATTAATTTGAGTATGACTGAGTATTAAATAACAACCAAGATACTGAAAATTTTCAAATAGGACTATACAAGAAATTAGGAACATTATTTGACTGCATAAAATTATACAAGATACCTTAAAGTAAACTATGTGGTTAACTTTCATGTAACTATAGCCCCTAGCCCCCTATTACACTGCATGAAAATGCAAAATGGCGGCTGCCAGCGGAGGTGCTACATGGTCAAAACAAATGCCGATACAGGTAAGGATAGGGTGACATTGGCCCAATTAGGGAATGCCTTATTATTTGAAAAATAGGAATGTGGAGCATGTAGGACACATTTAGTATTTTCAGGACTACTTTTTTTCATTATTGTTGCACTGAGATAATATTTGGCAGTTCAAACCATATCTATGAATAGATTAAGAATATAGCAATAATTATTTTCTTACTATTTATTTATTTCGATTCGTTTACTAACTATTTAACAGGAACGAACAAACATAAGTGAATAGCTCATGGATCGGCCTTACATCCCGTGGCGAATCTTAATGTTAATAATAATAACTTTATTGTTCAAAAAAGCAAAAATTACAGAGGTAGTGATAGATATTACCTTAATGATACCGGCTTGTATTGAGGTCCCAGGCCACATAATATTTGCTACAGTTAACCAACTATAAAGAGTAGGAGCCACGTAACAAGAACCATACAGGCCGAATCGTGCACATCTCCACCAGTCATAATTGTCTGTAATATTTACAATTTAGTAATAATAAAATAAAATAAATGTATCCTTTCACATAAGTAGCAAAATGGTACAGTAAGTACATAATTAATTCTGTACTTCGGGTAAGAATTGTGAAATCGCATCTAGAATAACACTCATTCCATTTTTCCTTTCTATTTATTCAATATTGATGAATAAAAGTTATTCTTCGTATTGCTAATTTCTTTTTCGCTACCGTTTTGATTTTGACACTTGGTAGTTGGTTGGTAGGTATGAAACGTTTCGTTTTTAAATAAAGTAAAGACTTATTAACTTAGGTTACATCTATATAATTAAAATGTCTACCAAAATTTTGTTGATGCTATTAAAAATAATAGCAGATTCACCTACCTATTAACATCATAATAAAAACACACTTATATCGTGTTCGAAACTAAACGTACAAGGCCAAGACTTTTGTTAACATGTTTTATTTTTAACTCTATGGTGAAACGGAAAGTCGCCATATTCATAATGAAAATATTAATCCTATATCGACTGGTAGGCGGATGATTTAATGCCGTAATCGTTATTTCTTAGTTTATGAGCATTTATGAGTAATTACCTTCATGGGTGGATCCAACCGTTTTGATGTGATAAATTATACATACACTCTTAAGCTCCAGCGAGCATAATACATTTGAGATACAAATAACATTTTAAGATAGAGAAGGGGGGGGGGGGGTCCATCTACTTCCCCCCTTCTTTTGGATGGTCCTCATCTCTTTCTCCCCAAATCGATGCAAATACAAAAACTTTCAATGTAACAAGATTAGAGGTTAGAATATTTGTATTCGCAAATGATAAAGTGAGTTCCGCAACTTTTAACACTCCGAATAATATACACTCCACATAAACACCTATTTTTTTCCCCCTATTCAAGCATAAAATCGACCGATGTTAGTGTGAATTACTTAGGAACTTTAAAGTGGATATCTACGTACCTATATTCTTCCCCTCATAAGTCTGTTGCAATAAACTAGAAAGCGGCCATATAACACCGTATGATGCCATACCTCTGAGGAGAGGATACTTTTTAAAACTATTAATTAATTTACTATAGACGCCCATCTTTGAGCCTGTTAATTTTCTACTAAGCCTAAGTTATGTAAGAATATCTTAATTACTGAAGAATTTCCACGCACGACACAAGGAAATGATTTTCTTTGGTACAATGCCAGCCAAGGCCAAGGTTGGCCAATTCAAGCAAAGTACCTATCTGGTGATGAAATTGTCGAGTGTGCAAAGCATGGCAGAATTTTAAATTCGAAAATTTACAGTATTACATACGTGTGACGTAACAGTCGTGTCATTTAAATAAAAACGCAGAATTATTTAACGATGCTTTTTTGTTTTCATCTACTTTTCAGTTTTGTGTATTTAAATAAAATACCCAAACAAAGGTTTAAGTGGGATAGATTGACAGACATACAGACAGGTAAAGCTTGTCTCAGATGGCGCCACACACGATTCTATCAACTAGAAAAGTAAGCTATGGAAAAAGGAAATTATAGATAGATATGTATTTATCATTTCTTCGCATAGTGCAAAATAAAATGAAATTAATATAATGTTTAAATATTTGAACATAGAACCTCCTCCTTTTTAAAGTCGTTTAAAAAATGTCAGATGTTAAACGAAACCAAAAAAAATGTTAATTGTGCGATTTATATCGATATCGGTGATGCAATGTGAATGTATCACGAAATACAAACCCGACAACGCAAATCTCTATTCATCGAAATCATCGAAGCGCGCCGAAATTCTCATGGACACCATCATCATATCATCTCAGGGACCCTACGTCCCTGATGCCCATTTTTTTAGTAAATCCATATAGCGGTGCTAAAAGTGACAGCTAGCTAGCTACCATCCAATTAATAAATAAATATTTGAGTAAGTTATGCTAATCTAATCAATAAAATATTGAAAATACTTTCTTAAAATCCTTACACAGATTAATTTAAAATTGTAGGTTAACATTTTAAATCAAGGATTTTTTCACACGTTTTAACGGCTTTTATATGTTTACATATCGAGTTGAAAATATGTAGATATTATTTTTATTACTTTCGTATATAATAACATTCTAGGAGATCAAAACTTGGTTAAATAAGATAATACCTAGATAAGAAAAGTTTAATTTAAGGTAAAATATTATAATTAAATTACCGCCACTTGCCTCTGCCCCCTTATGCTCTTATCCAAAAAATAAGGTCCGCTCCTGATTAAATCATTTTTAAATAGGTAGCGCTTTTGTTTATTGAGTCTAGCGATTCGAATCTATAAAGAGTTGGGAGCACTGTCTCAATTCCATGCTATGAAATGAATTGATTGACTTTAGTCCGTCAGTGGTTAAACGTCAAACAAATTCGATGTATCGATGTTCAATGAATATCTATCGATGATTCCATTAATTTTATGCCACCCACTCTACACCCCAGCCCCAGTATTTTTGTATTATTATTGTTTGTTTATTTGCTTTGACATCAAATATATTATCAGTTTAGAGTTTATGTTTCGTAAATAGGTGTATTAAATCACCGGAGACAGAAGCAGTAAGCAGTAAATTATTATTGCAGAAAGCTATTATATTTGGTGTAATCTTTAAAAGGAAAAATTTCTACCTATAACCATCCGTATTACCTATATTTTCTCTGCTGTACCTATTGTGAAGTTTGTGAAGTATTAGTTTAGTTTGTTTCTTTGAAATTGCATTAACGTAGGTATAGCTATATAGCGAACTCGAGCGATTATTTTTTCATCATTTTATTGTATATTTTTTGCAGCCTACGAAAATATATTGAATAAAAGGAGGATCACACAACTGTTTAGATAGACACCTATCTAAACAGTTATGCCTATGTATTATGAGTGGTAAGTCGAACCGATATCATTTATTCAATTAGTATTAACCTGGATATGGAATACTTAGACACAAACAAATTACATGACATTTTCAATATTAATCCACAAAACAATTTCTTCGTACCTTTGTGCATGGTACTTTTTTCATTCTTTAGAAATAAATAAATATCCTGGGATTTGTTACAAACATTGTCATATATTTCTTTTAAATTTCAGGACATCTGTTAAAAAACCGAAACATCGACATAGCAATTTACCCAGTTTTGAGGTGTCTAATCACCCACTGAAATTGAATGTGGTAACCATGGTAAGTGAAAATCATAACTAGTTGCATGAACCACATTACTGTAACTGATTATTTAAAATAATAAATTTAACCCAATCTTATTTCATAAGACCTTCTACCTATAGTTATTGTGCAAAAAGACTTATTTTTCATTAGTACTGTAATTTTTTCTTAATTAGATCTAAATGACCTATATGTTTATGTTAATTAGAATTATATTAGATACCTATTTTGCCTCCCAAAGATTAAAAAGTTCGTAGTTTACTACAGAACTCCAAAAAACCTTGATATGTATTATTAATACTGAGACAAATCGTCAATAATGTATGGTGTCCGGCCATTCTACCCAAATGTCCGTCCAAACTGACTGGTCTGTCCAGCTATTAGGTTTGGCGACCTGGCAACTCTTTTTAGGGAGATTTCTAGATGATGAAATGATATGTGTAGGAACACATATCGTATATCACCTACACCATACCACCATAGGGTTGTTGTTGAACCATTAGAACCCCCCTAGTTTATTCATATCTTTCAAACAGCATATTTTAGACAAAAAGTATATTATTTTTAAAATTTTACAGAAAGAATCTAGCTCAAAAAGCTTTATAGAAAATCTAAACAAATGGAGTGCTGGTTTTGAAGAAGTGGATCCACTTTTGAGATTTGAACAAATGTCTTTGGATGAAGTAAGTTTCCAGATTAAAAATATACATAATTTAAAATTTGTTATTAGATAGACATACTTATGTAGTAAAAAAGTTTATGATAAATATAAAGATGAGACAAGTTTGTACAGAACAATGAAGTACCCCAAAACCATTGCATTAATCACTCAATATCAATGCAAGTAATCTTCACTTTTAATTCTTACAGGATATTCAGCCATTAGAAGATATAGATATTGCTGTAAATTACTCCAAAGCATGGAATTTGAAACGTACAAACATTCTTAATAAATACACTACAGGGGAGAAACTTTCAATTGTTAGCAGTTTTTTACCTGGAGGTGAAAAAAGTATGTATATATTTCTCCTTTTTCAAATGTATACAATGATTTGTTGATTCAAACTTACTTAACATTTTTATTTTTTTTTGTTTTTTTATTTTATCTTTTAAGTTAGTTCATTTTCAGCTCTTATTAGGCAAGTGTCTAATCTTAATGAAAAGGTGAAGCACAGACTTGAGCAATTAGATGATTTTGACGAAGGTTCCGTAAGGAAAACTATGGGTTTGAGTCAACAGGAATTTATAGGTAAAATCAATATGCTAAGTGATGAAATAATAAAGGTACTGTGTCCAAAAAAATATATGATTTGTATTTTAAATTTGGTATAATCATGTGAGGCTAAATTGTTTTACTTTTTAAGGCATGGGAGTCAGAACAAAGGGTTAAAGCATTTAAAATTGGTATACAATGTTCAAAATTACTATCTGATGTAACAGTTATTCAATTTTATCCAAGTAAATTTGTTTTAATAACAGATATTTTGAATAAATTTGGTAATTTAGTGTTTGATCGTCTTCACAATAAAAGTTTTGGGTAAGTTCTGGGTACCTATTAAAGTATTTACTACAATTTTCGCATTCAGTATTTTCTATGTTAAAGCATTAATCCTGATCCATCCTGAAAGACTGATGAGACAATGAATTATTTGAGCTTCTGCATTAACAAAATTAAATTTTTTAATCAATACAATTTCAGACATAAACAAGTCAAATCAATACTGGACATTGACTCCAAAATGGTTCCGGAATCAGCAAAAGAGACTTGTCAGAATTGGATGTATAAAATGGCGTCTATCAGAGAGCTACTGCCGCGACTGTACATGGAGATCTCATTGTTAAAATGCTACGTGTTTATTTCTAAAGATGAGATAAGACCAGCGATCGCCAGAATTACTACTATGATTAGAGGGATTGGAAACCCTTTAGTGGCTGTTTATTTGCGTCTATATTTATGCCGCATCACTTCCGAGTTATTGGGAAATGATAGTGAACAGTACTTTTATAATAATTTGAAAGAGTTTCTGGATGAATATCAACAGGTAATGTTGATATACAGTTTTAATTATGTATATATCTGTAACGGAAAATTTAAATATAGCGGGGACGGAATCAATTTTTACAACCGTAGGTTACCTTGCGTACCTACCCTCTACTCTACCTACATACTTTCTATATTCGACATATCGATTGTCGCGATATTACTTATGTCGCTCGGGAAAATTGGATATAACATGGTCATTGAATTTCATTAACCTAGATTAGCCTAACATAGCGAAGTAACTCGTTAACAGCTCTAGTAGGTTTTCTGGATGTAATCTAATATATAAAATTCTAGCGTCGCGGTGTTTGTGGTAAAACTCCTCCGAAACGGCTTGACCGATTCTCATGAAATTTTGTATCCATATTTGGTAGGTCTGAGAATCGGACAACATCTATTTTTCATCCCCTTAAATGTTATGGGTAATCCACCCCAAAAAATTTTTTTTTTCAATTTTTGAAAAAAAATATTTTTTTATTTTTTTATGATACAGCATTAGTAAATACATATAACCCTGAATTTTCAACCCTTTACAATCAACCCCTATTTTACCATCGCGATTTTTATTTTATCTTCCGCCTTCACCGGTCGATAACCGATCAACGATCAATCGATCAGTTATAATAAAAATAATTTAATATTATTTAGTTCAATAAAAATACATCGATCGATGACGATACAATTTGGACCCGGTATGTGGCGCTGGTGGGCAGAACGAAGTCTGCCGGGTCCGCTAGTTTTAATATAATAAGGGTATAGGAGAATGGTATTATTTGTATTTACATATTAGGCATATGTTTGAATGGAGAAATGTTCGGGAGTACGACTAGGTTTCGCGCTTTCAGGGTCCATTAAATAATAATATAAAGGCAATTTTTGCATCCACGTTTTAATAGTTAGGTAGGATTCTTTTATAGTTTTGCTTGAATATTACTAAAAACCAATTTTTTTCCCCAGGTAATGATAATGAGAAGGAAATTTCATCAAGAAGTATCACTGCCACTCGACAAATATCTTAACCTTTACATGCCGGCTGTAGATTGGCTTTTATATGGGTGCCTTCATGGCAACAATAAATGTAAAGATACACTTTTAGACGAGTTCCTCGAGCAGTGTGAAGCAAAGGAATTAAAGTATGTCGTTTACTTCTTACTTGATAATCTAATAAATATTCTAATTAATAATTAGGTACTAAGTATAGAGATTGTCTAACCGGATACTCCGGATACAGGTACTCTTGGAAGTGAGTGAATTCCTTGGTTATTCTTTAAGCATTGGACATGTGAAATAATAAATATCTTGGGACATTTTTCACACACGGCCAATCTGATTCCAAATTAAGCATCAAAGTGAGCTTGTGTTATGGTAACCAGATAGCTGATATACTACATATACTACTTTTAAATACATACTTATATAGATATTTACATCCAGACACAGGACAAACAGACATATTCATGCATACAAATGTTTGTCCTGGGTGGGATTCGAACCCACGACCCGCGGCTTGAAAGTCAGGGTCACTAACCACAAAGCCAACCGGGCTGTCATAGTTTTTGTAACATTATTTTATTGTCATTGTTTTTCTCCCATATAACTATTACTAAAGCAACTTTCCGAAACAAGCGTTAGAGTCTGACTATTCGTAAGTGCGTGTAAAAGCCTTTTTGAGTAAAGTATTTTATTTCACATCTAGTCACACCGTCCACTTGTTAGATTAAATTTAACACTAACTTTTCTATTGATGAAATTAGGTTCTTATGTTTATTGTACATGTACTATTTTATTTTTCAGTGAATTATTTCTTTGTTGCTTGGTATCAGCTTATGACTCACAAAGTATTATAAAAAGATCTACAATGATTTTGGAAATGATTCAAAAGTCTGCCGATAAAATGGGTAATTATTTTATTTTAACCAATTATGTTAATGTGTTAATTGTTAGGGGAGCCTCGTGCTCTTGCAGTGAAGACGTAGATGCCTATTTGATGATAATGATGATGATGATCTTATATGTCTGTTTCGACACCATTTATTTTACTATGTACCCACCTAACAGAAAGTGAAAAGTAGGTATAGTGTGACAAGAAGGTCTGGGTTTCCTCTTTTCAAAATGGGCTTATAAGGTCGATGATTTATATTTAGGTATATGGCAGTGTAACAACCAAGTTTGATAACCAACACAAGCTGACCCGGCAAACGTTGTTTTGCCATATAAGAAATAATAACATGGTAAATAAATGGGAGTACTAGCGCGAAAAATACAAAATATACACAACAATTATCATAAAAATGGGTCAAGTAGTTTTGGACGAGACATTTGGTTATGTGTGTTTAATTTACAGTTTTGTTGAACGAAGTATTGTGTTCGCTGGGGGAACATTTGTGCAACGCTGACAGTTACCGCCAGGTGTCGTCTGAGGCGCTGATACAGACTTGGTGGAAGATAGCTAGCAACATTGAATCGCCTTTCCACTTTTTGCAAGTGTTGGAACCATGGTTGCAGTTCGCGTGCACTCATTTGTCGGTAAGATTATTTATATAAATAAGTATCGCATATTTATTGTAATTAACTTGTAATTTTACACAATGATAACTTAATTTAAGAAGTTAATTTGTTGGTAACTAACTGCCAGTATTAGTTTAAATAACACCAAATAATAAACACAAATTTATGATCTAACATAAATTGAAATGACCTAAAATCTATTTAAAAATTACAAATCAAAAAATTATATTATGTTCCTCGTACATATTTAATATGTAATTTGATCGTTTAATAATTGTTACAGACACAACATGTCAATATTATATTGCGTGGGACTATTCGGTACATGATTAAGTGCGGTAAACCCGCTGACGAGTTTTCCGGAAACATTCAATTCGTCATAAAAAGGATGCTGAAGTCTATTCCTGATGTTGAAGAATTATTTTTGATGGTTCGTTGTTATGCTTGACGAAATGGAGAGACAGAGAGAGTAAAGGTTTTATATTCAGTGAAAGATTGACTATATTTTTTTCAGGATGCATTCATGCTGCTAGTAGAGTTGGTACAAACTTCTAACGCGCGTACTATGTTGGCGAAGACTGTATTGTCGATATTCTTCTCCAGATACAATTCAGTGTATATCGATGATCACATCATCATCTCTAGTTTGATGAGGCTTTGCTGTATACTACATGATTCAATCAAGTAAGTTTAATCTATAGCAATTTCACGTTGAATAAAATTCGGTATAAAGTTGCCAGAATTCGTTGGTGGATAGTCTAGATGTCTAGCGTTTAATTAATAGATTAAAGAAAGACTTTCTAAACATTTGTCTACCATCGATATATTTTTTATAACAGCGCTGTAACCGTTGACGACGAAAGTAAAGTATGCAGCGAATTGATCAACAAGTTCATACAAGCTGTGACATATCATGATGACTTAGAGCAGCAATTGAACTTCTACGTCGAATCTCGGTCATCATTTATTAAACTCGACGCCGTCCTTGTGGCTTTAGTTCATGTAAGTTTTTCACAAATAATATATCTTATTAATCATCGTTTTTATGAACATAACGCATCGGTCTATTATTTTGATATTTTTAGGGTTCCGTAGTCAACTACGAATCCTTACAGTTTCGCTATGTCCGTCCGTCCGTCCGCGGGTAATCTCAGAGACGGTTGATACTACAGAGCTGTAATTTGGTATGGTAGTAGATATTAACAGCGTCGACAAAGTTGAAACATAAAATCATGAAAAATATTTTTTTAGGGTATCTCCCATACACGTAAAACGGTTTTTTTTTTATTGATGGATAGCTTATTTTCATGTCATGTATCCCCCCCTCTAATTGATTGTAGAGTTGTAAAAAAAAATGATGCTAGTAGCATATATAATGAATTTAAAAGGAAAACTATCACGGCTATGTTGGCTTTCCAGGTTAACGAGTTATAGTCGGCCAAGTAAGAAAGATCCTAAAATCAACCGAATACGACTTAACCGTTCCGTCGCCACCTCAATATTGAGAAAAATGTCTAAGTTAATCGTATATGTAGGATAATAGGGTCGGATATAGTTTTACAGAATGCAGATATGACGATAAAATGGATCCCCATAATTTCACCAATTAACTTTAACTCAATGGAACTTAACTTAACCACAAATTGTAGCAGGACAAATCTTTAGCTGAAAATAATAATTAATTCGTATTAACAAATTAATTATCCAGAGTCTAGGTTAAGCTAGTAGCAGAGCGCAACAAGTGCACCGTGCCACGCCAGAGCCAAGACTGCCTTACCGGCTTTTTTTTTAAATGGACTAGCAGGTGACAGCCTCAGATGGCTTTTACACCGTTACGCGGACTTTTTCGGTGAGCGCAGGCTCTCAACCGAAGGAGAATTTAAGCGACAGCGATGAGGGTGTCCCCTGCGGGACCGTGCCTCGGCTCAGGGCGTCACTGGGGGTAGTGGGGACTCACTTGACATGATTATTTAGGGAACGGACTGGGTTGTTGCTGCGGCACGGGCCGCACTAACAAGACGAGACTGGGTGGGACGTCGCGACGGTCACAAAACAAAACACACTTGTATCTCACAATAATCGCTCGGGTCACCCTGACCAATCTAAACTAGCTCTGAAAATCGAATACCTCAGCATAGCGAATTGTGAAGTGGTTCAAAACTATGTCTACCTCGGACCTAATATCTCAAATACAGGAGGCTGCGAACAAGAAATTAAACGGCGTTGTGCTATCTCAAGGATTGCGGTAGAGAAACTGAACAAAATTTGGAAAGTCAGGAAAATAGCCAAATTGGTTTGATTTGGAATTGGAGGTGGATCTGATCCAGCGTTGCCAGACGTCCCGCTTTTGGCGGGACCGTCCCGATTTTTATACCAAATTGTAATGTCCCGCGCGGGACAGGCTCTGTCCCGCTTTTCGGGAATAACTCGACCGTGTGTGCAGCGTACTGAGAAAGCGTGAATTGACTGGAGAAAAAAAAAAATCGTCAATATTTTTGTGACGTCTATAAATAAGGGCACCAAAAGAGACACGACTAAAAAAAAAAAAAAAAACGACGTCAATATTGGGCACCAAATTGAGAGACACGACTAAAAAAAAAAACGACGACAATATTTTTGTGACGTCTACAAGGGCACCAAATTGAGAGACACGACAAAAAAAAAAAAAAAAATACGACGTCAATATTTTACTATGTCCCGCTTTCGACAAAAGAATCCCGCTTTTGTCACTCAAAATGTTCCAAAATCCCGACTTGGCAAAAAATAAATCTGGCAACGCTGATCTGATCCCACTTCTGATGTCGGATAATAGGGTCGGATATAGTTTTAAAGAATGCAGATATGACGATAAAATGGATCCCCATTATTTAACCAGTTAACTTTAACCCAATGGAACTTAATTTAACTACAAATTGTACCAGGACAAATCTTAAGTTGAAAATAATAATTAATTCGTATTCACAAATTAATTATCCAAAGTCTAGGTTAAGCTAGTAGCAGAGCGCAACAAGTGTACCGTGGCACGCCAGAGCCAAGACTGCCTTACCGGCTTTTTTTTTTTTTTTTTTTGAATGGACTAGAAGGTGACAGCCTCAGATGGCTTTTACACCGTTACGCGGACTTGAACTCCGGTCCCTTTTATACTACGCAGGAAGCAAAGCAAGTCGAGAGGGGGGGATTCGAATGACGCGTTCAGTGCCACTCGGTGGCGTTACCTACTGTTTACATGTTTCTTGCTATGCGTGTTAGCAGGCGCCGTCATATACTAAAAGTATTGAATTTTGTCAATCTAGTTACGGACCCTACACTGCGCGTGTCCTAACACGCTCTTGGGCGGGTATTTTTTTGTACAAAATAGGTCGACAAACAGTCATCATCACCCGTAGGTAAAAATAATGCCAATAGGTATGTTGTCGCTCCCGATACAAGGTATATACCATATACCCCAATTATGGACATTTCAGGAAAATGTTGTAGTATTTGTGAAATATTACCAAAATTGTGAGAATTTATACCCCTACTATCTTTTATCTCGGGAAATTGCAAGTCTCCTGGGAACCCGGGTGAAACCGCAGGGCGACTGCTAGGCGCTGTCTCCACGAGCGAGAGAATCGCGGCGAAATTATCGTCGTGCCACGTATTTCTCTACAACTCTCTAGAAGCCGTCTCCACACGGCGATATTATCGCCGCGATGCGACGAGTGGCAACGAGCGCGCGAAACGTCGTTACATCGTCGCTAGCCCGTCGCGACTCGCAGCGGGCGCACTGTCATTTCAGCATCATTTCAGCGTCATTTTCAAGGAAACGCGGCGATACCGTTACGAGTCGCCGCGGAAACGCTGAGATTCCGTTACGACTCGCGACGATACGCGGCGAAATTATCGCTCGTTCGTGGAGATTCTCCGACGATATGAGGGCGGACTCGTCGCGATTCTCTCGCTCGTGGAGACAGCGCCCTAGTCGTACTATAAAGTGTATGAGGACGGAAGGGAGCAAAAGTGAATGACGGTGGATGGATGGGGTACTAGGCGGTGAACGGTCTGGGGGCGCGTGCGGCGGAGTCGCGGTGGCTGCAGCGCGCGTGCGGCGCGTACTGCGGCGTCACCGCGCCCTCGCTGCGCTGCTCGCTCGCCAGGGCGCAGCTGCACCTGCTCTGTGGACAAGTGGCGCTTCTCAACAACTGTGTCGGCCAAGGTACGGCTACGTCCCATCACATATGCATACCTATATGAACGGTAGGTACTTGCACGGTTGAACGGTGCTGCACCGCTTTCATGGTTTTTGTTTAGGATTTGTCTCCCCGTCGAATAGAGAAGTAGAGTTAGTAGAATTATAGTAAAATGAAAATGGAAAATTGAAAAAATCATTTTGGCAAAATAGAGTAGGTACCTACACAACGGGAGCACAACCATATCTGTTACCGGTACTATGAATGGAGGCAGAGGTAGTGAAATTTAATAAAATCGAATCTCAATGGAACTCCCTCTGGGTATAATAAATTTTCATTGAATCGAAATTATTTGCCATTCATTATTCTTATTTCCTAGTACATATGGGGATTACTATTGCATCCAAATTTCATGATCTGTTTTGTTTTATTTTCACAGCTGAAGCTAACTTCAAAGCCCTCATTAGTTTGATACCTGACATTCCAGAATATATTTTAGAGGATGGGCAAAAAAAACAAACTCATTTTAAAGTCGAAGCTATACTCAGTGATTTTTTATCAACTTTACTCTTATTACCGGTAAGTTAAATATCATTGTAAGTATTTGATCGAGTCTGTTATTTTGGGAAAATCATAAAAATTACGCAACTATGTTTACCTCTATAGGATAATAGCTTGGAATAATATAAGTATACAAAAGTAGAGACGTAAATGAGCTGATGAAAGTGAGATGAATGAAAAATATAATTATATTTTTAATATGAAAATCTTTTAGCTTAATAGATTCAATATTAATCTATTTTTACATTTTACATAGGATAACGTAGATAGCAACTGCAAAGCTTACATATTGAGTGGGCTCATTAAAACAATGGAAAGGATACATTGGAAGAAAACTGACCCATTGTACTACACAATTCTACTACGAACTTTAGACCTACTTTCAGAAATGACACAGGAAAATTATGTATATCACATCGATTCAGGTTAGTACTATTTATAACGACTGTTTTCACTTCCGGCATACCAATTTTACGACAGTGTTTTGGCATCGTGCAGACTTCAACACTATTACTAGACATGATTTTATGACATATTTTGTTTTTACACATAAATACATATCCTGGGATATTCACACATGGCTAATCTGTTTCCAAACTAAGCAGAGCTTGTGCTGCGGTAACTAGATAGCTGATAAACTAATTTGGTGAAATAATTGTGTAAATATCAGGCTTAAAACATGTTTTTTTTTTTTTATCAATTTAGTAAAACCTTTAGTAACTTTATACTGTAAATCTAAATAATAACAATTTCACGATCATGAGGGTCTAACCCCGGCCCGTACCTCTAAGTTTTATAAAAACTTACGTACGGATTCACACCACTGGCTTTCGGTGAAGGAAAACATCGTGAGGAAACCTGCATGCCCGAGATGTCACAATCAAAGGCATGTGAAGTCCGCCAATCCGCACTAGGCCCGCGTGGTGGACAATGGCCTAGACCCTCCTGGCTCCTCGGTGGAGACTCCTCTGGATGAGCCGATGATGATGAAAACTGCTCTAATTAATATATCATTAACATTTTTTAGTTCTATCAAACGACAAGCTATATGGATCTGAAAAGGAATTTATAGAAATTATAGAAAAATATGCTACTAACATTTGCCAAGAACTGTTGGTCTTACTCAAGGCTTTAGGTGACAATAAAGAAACTAAGAAGCAATACAATTTGGCGTTGGAATTGTTTTGGCGCGTGATCCGACGTGGGGACTTGCAACAACGTCCTATGATCAGCTTGGCAGCTAACTTATGGATGCTGTCGCAAAAATTGCAAGACAACAATAATAAAATTGCCGTAAGTATTTAAATGAACGGCGTGTTAATAGAGATAAAAGATGGTGATATATTTAGTAGAAGATATCTTATGTACGAGTATGTCATATTGTTTGGTACATTTCTTATATTATTTAAAGTTCTTTAATTCATAAAAATGTGTAATGATTTCGTAGGACTCTCAAATATAGAATTACGAATTGTCATGAGTACAAATATGATAATAACAACTAATGTAAAATCTAGCCTACCGATTCGCATGCATGATTTGGCAATGGTATCAGTACGGCGTAATAGACATTTAATAGTTGCATTGCACCAAACACCAGCTGTTGGTCTTCACCGGTTTGAACATTTCAACCTACGTAAAAAATATATGATTAGATAAATTACAATTGTAACTACCAAAAACTATCGTTGCTAAGATACTAGTGCGAAAAACTACAACTTCTGTATTCTGGCTAGTGTTTTATAATATATAATTAATAAAAAAAAATTGTTACAGAATTCTATGTTATCGTCGCTACAAAACGACAACAGTCCAGCCTCCCAGCAGCTTCTCAAAAAACTAGAAGAAGGCGTAAAAAATACTTAAAATAAATTGTCAAATTTTGTATTTTTTAATGGACACATCCTAATATTGACCTCATAAGAATAATCATTCCAATTTTATGGGCTTGGACATGAGCTTTCGGTGATGGAAAATATCATGATGAAGCCAAATCAATTTGGTTCATAAACTTATGTGTAGGTAACCAATACCAATTTCTTGTTAATGGCTCCATCGGATACTACATCAGATATAGAACATCTGGCCGCCACAACCAAATTGAAATTCTGTCACCAAGCGCCTGTCACTGTACACATTGTTGTGTATGTCTATTCAACGATTCAAATGAAAATTTGGTTAACAAATCTCTGTTGTAACGCTTGTAACGAAACGTGTAACAATATCATATATATTTTCGTGTTCAAAAGAACGTTTAAGATTTTTAATTCCAGTTCTTTGAACCAAATATAAATTAGCATTTTTATAAGATTTGTAGTAGTAATAAGGTACCTATCTATTAAATAATGATTAATACATGTTATAAGTAAAATAATTAAACATGTCATCTATAATAAATAAATATCTATACTTACAATTTTTTTTTTCTTTACTACAATATAACTATTCCTACAAATAACGTTTTCGTGTAAAATGTTATATAAGGTTATCCGATCTACCAAGGAGGAGGCGGAGAGGGTGCGAGAGGCAGATAGCCTGCTCGCATCCCGTCGCAGGCGCGCCGGCCACCGTCGCCGGCGCGACGATATGCGACCGCCCTAGAAGTGGCCTGCGGGTGATGGGTAGGGCAACCCACCACCCGCGCAGACACAGGCCCAAGAAGGAGACGGACGCGCCTTGTCCGACGCGTCCGTCCAGACGGAGGTAGGGGGGCAGAGGCCCCTCGAAGAAGAGGTCGTAAAGACCGATGCCGGCCGGAGTTGCGTGTAGAATGCGAAAGCGAACCCGCAACTCCGGCACAACGGCCAGAAGGACACGGGGAGGTTTTAGTCCGTGCAAGTCGGACATAACCCGTCGCTGTGCCCTCAGCGGCGGGTATGCGAAGGCATTTCCTCCCCGAAAACAAAAAAAAAAAAAAAGTTTATCCGATCTAACTTTACACGCCCTTAGTCAAAATATGTATGTTACCTTGACATTTAGTCGAATTCAAAACCAATTTTTTATAGAAGTCGATTTAAAAGTAATGAACTGTGTAGGTAAATTATTTTCACCTTAAGTCTATGTTTGTGACGGTACCGAAACCGGCAAGCCACATACATATTTTGAGAAAGGTGTAGAGTTTGTGTAGTTGTAATTTTATTGTGTGGTCTTAAAAATTCTAATTGTAGACTAGATAGTATCTAGTTAGGTACGTGTAGTGCACCTGCACAATTAGCTGTAGATTACGATTAGTGTGTTTAAAGAGAAGATATTCCAAATCTATACTAATATTATCAATTCGTAAGCAACTTCGTCTGTCAGTCTGTCTGTCTCGCTTTCACGCTAAAACTAGGTACCTACTAAACCGATTTAAATGAAATTTGGTACACATAGTCTAGATCCCTCGGGAACGCGGGTGAAACCGCGGGGAGCCACTAGTACATTATGAAACAGGTCCGAACTCCGAAGATTTGTGGTTTTTGTACATTTCCCTTAAAACAATAGAATAATGATATGTAAATAATGATGTCCCACAAATATACATAAATGTCAAGTAATCCCAGATGTTTCGTTTAATTTATATAAAAATTGCCTGTACCTATTTTTTTATTTAATATTTTCACAAAGTTATTTTGTGTTCTAGACTGCATGCTCAACAGTTATAAGTCAAAAGTAATGGTCCAATTTTATACCAATCTGTTCGGGCAGCAAGCCCACGTACCTAAGTCAATACGGGCTCTTTGCTCGTGTTCGTGGAAAGTGCATATTAGAGAATTCCGACTGAGTTTTATGGCTTACCTCTCCCAATTGGTTCGCCAAATAAGTATAGTACTTAGTGTGGAGGGGATAATGGGGATATCATCAAGTGAACAACAGGCCCTAACATTATAGTGTTGCAGAATTATTTTAACCTTTTTGCCTTGTCATAGAGCTAATAGTAGGTAATATTTATTAATCATAATACATACCTACATTTATAAGAAAGGTGGTAGGTTCTCATTCCCAATACTATCTACAAAGTTTGGGATTTGTTACAGGCTACAGCCTGTAACAAAGCCTGTAACAACTTCACCTACAGGTGAAGTTGTTTGATATACGGGATATACCTACCTAATTGTCGCACATTTCTGTGATGCGCGGCAGCGACGGGGTCAGACCTATTTCTCAAATAAAAAAAAACTAAGAATTTACTAACAATTGTAAATATGAAAAATACCCTGGAGTCACGTTAATTGCGTAACTTGGTGAGGTCGCGTAGCATAGTGTAGTAAATATTTACATTTTTAAAGGTATTCTATACCTATATGTAGATGAAGACATTTTTAGAATAACTGATTATATAAAAATCAAACGACTGTTCTATTTTTGTGCTCAAGACAGAAGGTAAATTGAAAGAACTGTAATTCTATTGATTTCTACTTTCGCATATTACTCAAATATTTATTAAAATTTAAAACAAACACAGTTGCTTGAGAAACTAATCGCAATTTGTTTATTAATGAATACTAATATTAGGTATAAAACTGAAGTTTGTTTTTTTAAATAGGTACGCTATTCTTGGGAACGCTGCTTGGAATTATTTTAGTGTTGGGGAGTTAATTTATCGAGCAGGCTATGTAATATCAAGCTACGCCTAATAGAAGCGGAACGTCCAAGAAAAATGATGTTGCAAAACGGGGAACGCGACGCTAACAAAGTTGCGCGTTAGTTAGTGTAATAAGTATATATATTTTCCGCTACGCCCGCTGGATGATTAGTGGCTCTGAGTCCAGCTGCAGGACGTGGGTTCAATTCCAACCCTAAGCAAATATTTATTTAAGTACATGTCACTGTGTTTTATGTGTAGGTGTACTTAGGTAAACATCTTAGTAGGTATTTCTTGAAGCCCCAATAAGTACGTAGTTAAAACAGTGTATTAAGTAGATAGTATATCGGTTTATCAGACAGGCTACATACTGGTCAGGTGACTGGCCGGTTGGCTTTGTGGTTATTGGCCCTGACTTTCAACCCACTGGTCGTGGGTTCGATTCCCACCCGTGATAAACATTTGTGTGCATGTACATGTCTATTCTATATCGGGATGTAAATATGTATTAATATGTATGAAATCATTAGCTTCAACTATCGTGGACATGACTGTGTCGCGCTGCAGACATCAGTTAGAGAGCTTACATTAGTGGATAAATTGCTGCAGATTGTGACCCCAACAGTCTGTCGCCGGATGGAGTAAGCGGACATTGTCCGGCATGACACGCTTGAGTGGTGCGCCAATCTTTCACCTTCGCAACATTGACGCCTATAAAACCATGTCATTTCAATATTGTGACGTTACTTTCATCCAGACACAAACGAAGAAAACAACTTGACTCTCCGAGGAGTCGCGGTTTTTAAAGATTATTCCTCTGGGTTCTTACCCATTTGAAAAATGTCCAGACTTGGATGTTTGGTAGGCTATTCAGGCAATAGTATTAATATAGGTGCCTAAAGTAAGGTACCTACCTAAAATAAAATATAATTTAGTCTATTTTTATTATTACAGTTGTTGATTTTGGCGATATGTGAAGGAGTGATTTGTGAAGAAAACCAAAACGGATTTGTTCAGCCGTTGGATTTTGGCCCAATATTTGATTCTGGAGATTCTGGTCAGTAATAAATTAATACGTAGTATTATCATAATCAGTTCACTTGCCGCTTAACGCTCGCACGCTCTTAAATATCTTATTTTTTATAAGTATTTTATACATATTGCAAAATCTTTTCAGGCATTACTTCGCTGGCTTCGAATCCTATTGCAGCCGCAGTACTTAAAGTAGATAAGAGCCAATATCCCAAATTATTTGACACAGTTGTCAGTAGTTCTATCGATTCTTTACAAAGTCGAGTTGCACCCAGGGAAAATGCATTTTCTGCCGAAAATTTTGGTTTCAATCCAATAGCAAGCCAAAGTTTTCTTCCACCGGTTAAATCCGCAAAGTTAATAACAAGACAGCAACCTCTTACGCAATCCATACCTATTGGGCAACAGCTCGGCAATCTGAGATACGATATTCGAACCGTGCATGATGCCGATTATAAAGTTTATAAACCAGAAGAAACTGAAAAGGGGGAAGAAATTTTAGCAGCTTTGAAAAATAATCCTTCTGTTTCTGCTTACTTTAAACCCGCAGTAACCAATGTTGAAGTTGCACATCCTTTGAACTATCGCAGGGAAGAACTAGTTGATGAAAACGATGAAGTCGAACAAAACTACAAGCCTAATGCTTATATTACAGGACCAGCTCGTATTCGTCGTTACACCAGCGGAAGGCAGAGAGAAAAGTTGAGAAAGAACAGTGAAGAAGAGGACGACCCTTACAATTACAAGGCAGACTATATTTCAAAACCTAAAGCTTTTGATAGTGATCTCTATAGCAGTGCTTACAAGGCCGAAAAGGATCCCAATAAGGATTATGAATACCCATATGGTGGGTATGATTCGGGCTACGATCACAAGGAGTATGAGAGAATAAAAGAGTTGTCCGAAAAGCAAGCCGCAGAAATTAAACAAAACCCAGGAAATTGCAAGGATGTCTTGAGGGATGGAATGAAATGCACGACTTGCAAAGACCCGAAAACGGGAGGAAATTATGAATCTTGTTCATATGTAGCAGAGCCCAAAAACAATAAGTATGCTTACTCTAAAGAAAGAAAATTTGACAGCAACGACGAACCTGATGAACCCCAAGGTGAAAAAAAAGCAGAGGAACCGCAAAAAGCAGCAAAGTATGAAGATGGGTCAAAACACGAGGAAAGCAAATATGCTAAACTATCTGTCGAACCAAATAAACCATACAGTCATTACAAAAGAGAAAGTAAAGATGACGATGATTCCGGAGAAAAGTACAATGCGTATTATAGACATTCATCTCAACCCACACCAAGTGAAGCACTGAGAGCTTCCGGAGGATCCGAAAACTCCAATGAAGAAACTGAAACTGTGGCGAAACCTTATGACTACAAAAAAGCTTTACCGGGGTTTTATACCAACAATGAACCAAAAAAAGATGTTGAAAACGTATTGGCCGAGTTTAAAAAGAAAGACAGATCTACATGTAAAAAAGTTCAAAAGAACGGCATGACATGTTTCCAATGTATTGATAAAACAGGTCTAAAAAATGAGGAATGCATGTTTGTGTCAGAATCCGCTCCTAAACGAAGTCATCTAGCTTATCAGGAAGTTAAAGAGTTCACATCAAAACCAGCCACCATCGAGAAAGGAAATGAAGGCGCGGAAAGTCAGGTCGTAACTACGAGTGCCCCACCTTTACAAAAATCTGCTGCTTATGTAGTTGACAATACTAACTACGGTAAAAAATTGAAACGCAAGAAGGCACCTCAGGTTGCAGCCGCAGCTGCTGCAACCCCAGTCGTTTCCACAGTTTTATCGACCAAGCGTCACAAAGCTAAGAGGAGTGTCGTATCAGAAGCAGAATCTAAAGCACACATTTTAGATGAATCGAATATAGCCCCGCCTGAAGAATTCGCCGGTGATAATTCCAAGGGCGCTTTTTGGGCGGAAACTATGCCCCGGTACAGCGCAGCTTTAGGTGTTACATTACCTGAATTTATGTTATCAAAGTCAGAGCACGAAGTTTCGTTTGACGAAACTGTTACGGGCGCGTAAGAGATAGCTGGAGCACTCGTTGTTAACCAACAAATTAAATATTAGTAGAGCGTGTCAGTTGTACAACGCTTTAGAAAAAGCCTAAATAAAAGGTAACGGGTATAGTTAATTGTTGCGTAATGAGCCAAATAAAATTTCACGGGTTGACGCGCTGCAAGTCAGACATAAGAAAATCAAAATAAGTCAGCGGCTAAATCGAACAGAACCTGTTGAATGCAATCTTCATTGTAATGTTGTCATTATTGTACCTACATTAGTACTTACTATAATGTGCGTGTATACATGCGATAAAACGTAGCTAAAAGCTTGTATGACGTACACTGTACTGGACGTAACTGTATAATAAATCTGTTGTTTGTTGTTAACTAGTTTTAAATAATTGTACGAAAATATAAAATTTGATGTTATTGTTACGTTATTGTGGTTTTACTTATGTAACTTCATAATATTCTCCCTGCTCCATAAATTATATTCATTAAGCTAATCAGACATGAGTAAGAGTGAATAAATTACAAAAGATAAAATGCGAGTTTAAGAATAAACTAATGAATTCTATAGGTTCCTGTGCGCAGCGATAGAAGCGGTGTAGCCGTACAAGCAGCTGGTAATGATTTGGCTACGCTTACATAACTGTCAATGAAATCAATTGTAATCTAGCATACTTTCTCGATCGATTTTTTGTTGATGCCCTGAAAAAAAAAACGAATAACACCTTATGTGGTTGGTAAAAAAATGGACAACTTTTTACCAATACCTACCTATCTGTTAAGCTTAATCGTTATTGTTGGCATAGTATTCGGTCAGTGTCCTAGATGTCAATACTGTTTTTAATGCAGGCTATTTTTACTGGTAATTGTCCAAGTTTCGTACGTCACTAAGAAACAGTCTCGCATTGCTAACCAGACGCGGAATACAGTACATAGTTAATTTAATTTCAGTCGTATTCTGCCTATCAAGCAGTGAACCGCTGCGATTACATACAAAATTTCGTATATAAATAAAGCTGAACGATATTGAAACATATTTAACAAGCTACAATATTTTAGCCGGGCGATTGGCGTATAGCAATATTTATCATCAAGAATTTGTGTGAAGTGAGCGCGTTCGAACTTTGTGCGTTGAATATAAGCGCAACTGGTGCTCTAATTTTAACTGTTATTGTTTTAAACTTTGTAAGTACCTGCCTCCTTTGTGTTAAATGTAATGGTAAAAAATACTTAATTTTATTTAACTGCAGTACAAACAACGTGAACGTGACAGACCGAACTCTAATTATGTAGAGCTAGGCTACCAATAAAACTTTAAGCACTAACATATAGTGATGTGTCATATACAAATAGTGTCGATGCGCCTTCGCTATTTATCCAACAGAAGAAACTAATCCGAATATTAACAAATATAGATCAAACAACAAGCTGCAAACCCTTTTTCCAAAAGCACAAAATATTAACATTACCGTGTCTCTTTATCCTAGAATCTTGCAAATTTGTCAGGAAATATATAAGTCTCTTTCAAAAACGTGAAGAAAAAAACACAAGCCGTTCGCTAAGACATAAGAATATGTTAATGCTACCCACCTCCCGCTTAACCCTACATTCAAATAGTCCCTATGTAATGTGCATAAAAATATATAATAAATTACCTGATTTACTAAAAGACGAAACCGATAGAATATTTTTTAACAAATTTAAACAAATACTAATAGATAAAGCATATTATACAGTTAATGATTATATGAATGATAGAAACCTTACATAAATAATAATAAACTTAATAGACATATAATTAATAAAAAATAGTCAATATATAATAATAAAATTGTGATTATATAAATGATCCTCCTCTCTCCTACTTATAACTCTTGTGTATTTTGCTGTGCCCGACAGGGTCCACAATGTAAATTAATTTAATTTTAATATTAGATACTATTGTGGAATGCAAATAAAGAATATGAATATGAATATATTTAAAGTACTTAAATGTTAGCGCAATGTTAGCGCTTTGTATTTCTTTGTTACGTACTGAAATACAGGTTTGGGTACCATGAAACATTTCTTGGGTGAAGTATACCTACGTACTTAGGTATGTTAGTTTTAGGATTCTGTCCTGTTACCAAAATTACAGGTATTAAAATATTTATCGATTACTTGATTACATACGTACCAATTAGGTACCTATGTAGGTAATAAGAATTTCTCATAACTAACGTCAGATATTTTAGGTAGTTGTAGGTACTTTTGAAATTTGTGTATGAAAATACATAAAGGCCCTTTGAAATTCGTAAATATATTGGGCCTTTAATTGCACTACTTTGGTCACGTTTTCACTACAGAATTACCGGTTCTATTTCATCGCGGTTTTCACTTTTCAATGATTATTGCGACCTGAAGACTCTTATCAGTTTTAAAATGTAAGTATAGGTATACCTAGTTATCGCAAAATAAGGATTGGATGGTGTTGTTATTATTGAGAATTCCTTTATTATTGTGCGTGTTCTATATGTTCTATCTAGTAAAAGTAAGAAGATAAACCAAGTCGTTACCTATTCGTACGTACATGGGCAGATCTATATATGGGTTTTTTGGGCTGCACTGTACCTCGTAGATTATACATATTTTATTTTATTGTCTCTTTTTCCCAAAATATCAATCAATTCACGAATTATTCAGGCTCCAAGTAGTTTTAGCCCAGGGCCCAACAAATGCACAGTCCGCCCCTGCGTACCTACTTATGTACCAATATAGACAGCCCGGTTGGCTTTGTGGTTAGTCACCCTGACTCTCAAGCCGCGGGTTGTGGGTTCGAATCCCACCCAGGACAAACATTTGTATGCATGAATATATCTGTTTGTCCTGTGTCTGGACGTAAATAAATATCTATATAAGTAAGTATTTAAAAGTAGTATATCAGCTATCTGGTTACCATATCACAAGCTCTGCTTAGTTTGGAATCAGATTGGCCGTGTGTGAAAATGTCCAAGGATATTTATTTATTTATATAATATAAGTTCCTACTTGCAGGTAGGATACAAAGAACACAACACATAATAAAACGAACATAGTGATTATGCCGTGTATTGTATAAAACATTCCCGGGGTATTTATTTTGTTACTTCTGATATCTATTCACTTATTTTTTTCTACATCCACAAATATTTTCATGGAAATCAAACCATCAACCTGGTATGGCGCAGCAATCAATGACGATATTAAATAAGTATTTGAGTTTACTGGCTTGCAGCCAGGAGAACTTCAACGACGCTTTATTTCATCAAAATAAGTTTAGCCTCATACCTGCCATCCAAACATAAATACACATTTTAGAGATAGGTAGAATATTTTAAAAACTCCTAGTGGATGGATTTCAAGGGCCTCATTACATTCAAGTAGAGCAAACTTCGTGTTCCAGCGATATTTTTTTTATTTAAGTTGACATATTAAACTGGTAGATATATAGGTACGTAATTCGTGGGCCCATGCAACATTAGATACCTATCATCATTTAAAGTAGATAATTGCTGCAACTTGCCTTTTCGGTTTATTGACTCACATCCTACATGTTGTAAATAAATAAGTATTCTCGTTATAAGGAGGTCGATAAATTTAGCATTTAGATTAAATCGTAACTAATTATTGGTAAGTAAATACTTACCTACTATTTAAGTAGGTATGCATTGTTTTCTATAAGAAATCGATCGGTTGGTACCTATTACACACAACGAAACTACAGTTGCTGATGTTGAAAAATGATTTCTTGTCTCATTGCCAAGACATCGGTTCAATAAAAAACGGGGTTATTTTATTGCGCAGGCTCGCATCGCTGGCTACAAGATGTTTATTTTTATCTTGTTATTATGCTTACGGCGTGTTCTCAGAAGGCTTGAGACGTTAATACGGATAAATTCATCGAAACAAACTTTTTCGAAGATTTATTGCTAAAGTACCTATCTACATATCGTCAGTCAACCAAGTTATCAAACATTACGCCTGTTAAATTACTTTTTCATGATCACGTTTCAGATTAAAATTGCAGTGAACGTATAGGTAGGAAGGTATAGACCCTAGCTAGGTAGGTGTACCGTATAATATGCACTTTTCCAGATTTTAAAAGTTGTTTTATTCTAGGTAGATCATAATGGTACGATTCGTAGGTAGAGACAGTACAACATATAATCTTGTGTGCATGAAAATGTCTGTTGTAAGTCTAATAATAGGTATAAAGTTGCCCTACTCGTATAATAAATGCGAGTTTGTATGGATGTTTGTTATTCTTTCACGCCAGAGAAAGCTGAAGGATAAAATTTGGCACAGTTCGATACGTTTCGGAATAACAAATAGGCTACATTATATCCCGGGAAAATTTAACTACGGGAACGCCGTCAAAAGCGCGAGGAGTCACTAGTTTGAAATAAAAAGAAACATACTTACGCCAAATTATGCAAATAATATCTCAGAATATAGGTAGATAATTAATTAACTTTCAGGTATAATCATTCTGGAATGAGTACAGAGATGGATTACGACGAGGATGAGTACGTGGACGTCCGCTCCTTGCCGCTGAAGCCGCCGCAGCGCGCACTGCCGCCGGAGAAGCCGATGCGTCGACCGTGGCATCCCGTCATGTGGGACAGCTCCATCATTGGCATCCCTCCCCCAGACCACTCACAAAATGACGAGGTACATATCACGTTTCACCACAATCTTGTTCGAACTCAACACTTTCTATTGTCTATATCGCTGTCAATGCATTAAAAAGATGCTTTATAAGTTTATTTAAATATCTATATTAGTATATACCTATTTAAAACGTAGTATATGTAAGTAGTATATCAGCGCTCACTTTTAAGCTTACTTTAGAATCCGATTGGCCGTGTGTGAAAAATTGCCCAGGATATTTATTAATTTATTTACCGATATGACAACTAGTGTAAAACCCTCATTAGGTATAGTGTGGTGGTGGTATTTGGTGATAATGTGGCCGATAGTAATAACCAGACTATATATACAGAAGGGCGCTATATCTCAAGTACAACTGCTAAAATACTCTGGTACCTGAGGAGTCAATAATACAAAGTAGCCAAGCGCGGCGCAAGGTTCTCACATTGTGTTATTTTAAAAGATTATAGTTTTTAAATAAATAGCAAGATTGGTACCCGTGACCGTGACATGAGCTCTTCGTTCACCGAAACATTAAAAGTTGGAGCATAGCTACACTTCGCGATTTGCTCCGTATTTCTAGGATAGAAAAGTTGCTTATTTTCTTCTCTACCTTGTCAACTACCGCTCAGTAGTTTTATAAAATTCAGTCATCGATGACTTCTGTTGATTTTTTTTATTGAGATACTTTTAGATGAGTAAAAAGGTACATTTTATTATGGTTTCAGTCTCAACCTGTCGGCCGCGAATACCCACACAAGCAGCGCATAAGGAACCTTCGAAGACTCATCGCCGAAGGAAAAGTGAAACCTACATCTGAAACGCTTATATTTTTCCTGTGCAATAAGTTTGCAGTTTCCGACGATCGGCCTAAAAAATTTGCTTCGTAATGCAAGTTACTTTTATAAATTGTATCTATCCAAACGTCATTATACAGCGACGTCGACTAACGTTTTATTATCATAACCAAAGTAATCGATATTTATGTATTAAACGGGGTTGTAAATATTAAAAAAAATATTTTAAAAATCTAGCGTTGTAATTTCAATGATTCCTTAATTATAAGAAATGCAGTTTATTGCAGTACCCTCCATATGAACATAAACCTTTAATTTTTCATAACATTATATTCAAGTATGTATAAAATTATGCAACGGCGGCCTGCAACGCTACGCTAACGTCTCGATAGACGTTCTCGCACGCGGCGCCGGCGAAGCGACGGAGATCGCACCCCAAAAACTCAACTCAGAGTAGGTACATATACTTTATATTCTTCATAAAAATTATCTACACACAAGACTTTCAATATAAAAACAAAATCGAGTTTCTCAAATATAATATAACTAATAATAAAGAATTTGAAGTGGCGGAGGTGCACGGGACGCGCACCGGGCGGAGGCGGGGCGGCGGGGCGGCGGGCCGGCGCGCGCAGTGTGCGGCGAGCTCGCCCCCGGCCGGCCCGTCGCTCCGCCCGAATAAATTAGTCGATCGTGGTCGCGCAGCGCGGCTCTCGGAGCGGCGAGGGGGCGCGCCGGCGCTAGGTGGCGGGCGGCGGGGCGGCGGGCGCGGGCCCCGCCCCCGGCCCCGGCGTCGCCCCCACCGGCCCCGCACCCGCCGCCGGCCCCGCACCCGCCGCCGGCCCCGCGCCCGCCTCCTCCTCCTCCTCCTCCTCCGGGTCGAACTTCAGCATCAACTGCTTGAACTGGAAATTATATAATATTAGTTTGGATTGTTTTATATTCAGATAAGACCGAATGGAACCAAGAAAAACAGAATAAATCAAAATTTAAGGTCAGTCTTTTTTGAATTTCGGTGTAAAAATCTATATCCGTTGTATTAAATATACCTATTAATAGTTTGGCAGTGGTTAATAATAACACATAGGATACATTTATGCTATGAAACATAAATATTCCCTGGAAACAGTCAGACTGGAGACTATAATTCATCAATAATCCATAATAAGTCCGTTCCGTCATGAAATTCTACCATATTTTGATATACTGCAACATTTTTTTATATAATAGCTCAATTCTATTAAAGGGAAATCTATAGAAACAATGTTGTGAATGTTCACCTCGAGGTAGTCGTCGACGAGCCTCCGGCGCGCGCGGTCGTCGAGCTCGTCCTCGCGGTCCTCGTGGCGCAGCTGCGCGATGGTCGCCTTGGGCTCGAACACCGGCGCCAGCCGCCGCGACACCGCCTTCTCGTACACCTTCACGCTCTCCGATGGCGAATATTGATTGATTTTTCTGATAAGTCAATAATTAAAAAATGTTAACTGGACATCGTGGTGCGGTTAAAATTGGAAATATCCGCTTATAATTAAGTTAGTGGGCGTTTATCTATATACCTGTATAAAAAATAACCTGCGAAATATATGTACGCGCATAACTTCAGAACGGTAGGACCGATTTCGCTATATGTTTTTTGTCTGTTCCTTATAGCCAGGGTATCAAAAATTAAGAAATCAATAAATTTTAGAAAATTAACGCAACTTTCGCCGGGTCAGCTAGTTTCTTGTAAAGTTACTTGTGAGTTTTTTGCATAAACAAAAAGCTAATTACTTATAATTATTTAAGCCGTGTCTGTGTATAATATATAAAACAACACACTCGCACATAGTCATAGTCAGTGGCGAAAGTCATTGTCGCCCGGGGCGGAGTCAATTTGCTGCCCTTTTGACGTCACAAACAAATAAATTCTTATATCCCCCCCCCCCCCCCCCCACGCTACGCTACTGCTCATAGTGTATACTCTACGCTACTGCTCATGTGTATACTCACGCGTCGGTAAATCCATAGAGTTGCTTAAGGTGTTGTTTGAGGACGAGCAGCAGTAGGCAGCCCCGCGCCTGCCGCATGGCGTCCCGCAGCGGCCGCGTGCTCACCGGCAGCCGCGCCACCAGCGCCTCCGCTTCTTCCTCGTCCTCCTCCTCGTCTAGGGGCTCTTTTTCCTCGCTCGAAGACGTCTTCGTTAAACCCTAATACCATTTACGATAAGCTATAAGATTTTGTAAGATTAATCTATACTATATCATATTATTATAAATGCGAAAGTAACACTGTCTGTCTGCCTCGCTTTCACGCTAAAACTACTGAACCGATTTAAATTGATGTTTGTACACAGATAATCTAGAGCCTGAGAAAGGACATGTTGTGTGTTCCACCCATGAATTGTCCTGGGTGGGATTTGAACCCCCGACCGGCGGCTTGAAAGTGAAGGTTATTTACCACAAAGCCTCTACAAAGCTTTCAGCTGAGCAATTATAATGCATTGTTCTATTATATTACCTCACGAAAGTGTTGCAACAGATTTGAGCCAGATGTCGAGATGATAATATCAATGTGGTGAATTATAAATAATGGTTCATCTTGAACTTGAAATGGAAAGTAGCTTAAATTATCTGCCAGGTACAACATTTGATCCAAAGGAGCAGACTGGAAAAGAAAAACAAACAAACTTAATTGTCGAACAACCAATCAAATAAAGATAAAATTTTAAATAAGTTATTCAGGTGAACAAGCAGTAACTGAAATAAGCTATTTGATCAATATAATTTTACGCAATTATTAAAATTTATATATTAAATTGACTGAATATTAGGTTTATATTTTTGCCATTTTTACATACAGCCAATCTGATTCCTAGTGTGCTATGGGAACCCAATAGCTATAACATACTTATACATTAAATCATTATAGATTTCATGCCTTCAGGTATAGGTCTTTGTAACTAAATAACTAAAAGGTCGACCAGAAGAAGCCTACTGTTTATCCCTATTTAATGATATTTATGTAATTAAAATCAAGACTTACAGAAACGTCGTCAAACTGTTTCAGTAATGACAAAACCAATGCTCTCCTTTGTGGTCGCGTATTACGTAGAAGTGAATATAAAAAGCCGTTTAGCGCAGTCGGGAGATCATCTTGTTCCTTTTTCCTGAAAAAAAAAAAAAGAAATGTACATTTTACATATATAAGGCTTATTCGTTAATTGATGAAACTATTAAAACAGAATTAAGCTTCATGGTCGATTTCGAGTACACAAACACACAAGTCCTAACTAATTTATTATAACCATGTTTTTAATGCACTTACCTAAATCCACGTATAACGCCTTTCTTGACATGAGCTTGTAAAATTTTCTGTAACTGATATGACAATTTGATGCCAAGCTGCGCCTTCATGTGGATGAATCCAGGATATTTCTTGTCTATCTCCTGGAGATGCTTATCGGCCGTATGTGATACGGTCACTTCTAAGTCCGTACTCATACTTATTAAATATGGTACAATCTATGGAACAAAGAACAAATTATGTTGAGACAACTATGGAACAGCAAAATTCACTGATCGAAATAGTAGCTAAGGAGGTCTTAACAACAATACTACGATAGTGAAAATATAGACACATATATTATAAAATTACTTATGTAAATTTAGGTTTGTTGTAGATGTCTCTCATTTTATTTTAAGGACTCTTACCTGTACAGGATGTACGAGGCCCTGCGCCAACACTAGTTGGACGACCTTCATGGCGCTAGAGCGCACTACTGTGCTGGGATGTAGAAATGAGCCCAAAATTTCTTTTAAATATAGCTGAATCACAGTTGAAGCCATACCGGAAGAAACATCACCCATCTCTTTGAGATTCTCGTGTTTTGATCTTGTTGACCCTATAAAAAAAATTAAGAATTAGGTTTTCAATTTTTGATACTTCGAGAAAGGATTAGTAGAAACACTCTGTCAAGATAATAAATAAATATTCAAATCATAACCACTTGCTTGCAGTATTATTGTAAACTGAATTTTAAAACAGACAAAGTGAGGTTGTCTGAATTATTTAGAAATAAATACTTACATTCTTTATCTTGCCTAATCATTCTCTGCTCTTCTTCTTGTAAGTACATTTCAATATTTCTCAACACATCAGCCTTCATCTCTATTGGTGCTAAGTCCGATGTGAGCAATTGGTGATAGAACTCTTTAAGCTCTGGCCGCAACATGAACTCGTAATGTCGCACGCACACCGAACCGAGCGCTTTGAGCGTGTGAGATACAAAATCTTCGTCTTCGAGGCCAACGAAAAACAATAACGTTGTGTAGACTTGCTCCTTTATATCACCCTAAAAACAATCAATACATCGTGTAACAATATTGAAACCAAATTTTTTGCATGTATCTCTAGTAAATTTAATAAAATACTTACTGGAAGACCTTCAATGACTTTAGCCTCAGTAAAGTCGAAGTACCGCAATAATAACCCTACAATAAATAGTGCCCGCCGAAAATGTGGCCTCGAATGTAACCCTCGCGTCATTTCAGGATTTCGTTGCCAACTGTTCTTCCATTGCAGAAGTATACCTAAAAACAAAAAAATATAAATATATACAATTAAAATTGTGAGCATAAACTAATCTGATTCTTTTATTTATGCCGCGAATATAGAAATGTACTATAATGTACTACATGTATAAGTAAGTAGATATTTATGTGTAGTACATATTAGAGAGTTCAGAGTACCTGCCTCCCAAAAAATAAACGTCCATACGGTCACGTGACATTACACTGGTACATAAAAACGCAGGTCGTATTAAAGCCAATAAACCGTTATAGAAAGCAATACATACCGTGATACTTATTAAATACGTCTCTAATGAGCTTATAGTTGTGCGTCAGGTTGTTGACGATGGCGGCGAGGCAGGCGATGCAGGACGCGATGACGAGCTGGCCGCGCTGCAGGATCAGCTTCACCGCGTCCTCCTCCAGCTGCGCCAGGAACACCTCGCTCGGGTGCTCCATCAGCGGCACCACTAGCTCCAGCGTCGACGCCACCGTCGACATTATCTGCTGCTCGTACTGATTCTAATAACAAAATAAGTGTAATTAAAATTTTAATATATATTATATGCTAATTGAATGTGACTGTAGTAGTGTATTTTTAATTTACTCAAACAATTATGGGACTCTTGCTTATTATCTGCGGCAGTTCTTGCAAATAAAACATTTTATTATTATTATAATTAAAATAAATATTTATTTAAATAGGCAATAACTTCAAATATATAATTTTGTTCGGAAGCTTGTTTCTGTTCTCGCCAGCAGAGGGCAATTAACTCTGCAATATATATTAAGACTATTTACTACTAGTTGTCTGCCTGGAACATTGCTTTGAGAGGTCTGCCTCATTATTGCAATGCATCGTCATAAATCTTTAATTAACATATTAATTCAAATTAATTAGCTCTTCCGAAAAATATTTACGTTCATAATATTTTTACGTACTAATGAAATAAAAAAGAGTTCCTCCTTTCATTCTTATATAATTGTACAAAACTATATATTACTCACCTGGCATTTTAAACACAGATACGGTTGGAGCGTTAATGCATGATTAACTAGTAATTGAGGCCTAATTTTTGCAAATAAATGCAACGTCGAAAGACACGCTAGAATACGTTGCGATGAACCACTCCCTGAAAATGAAATGCACGGTCAGAATCTCTCGATAAACGATGCTAGATTGGTTGTATAATGTGAGGTTTATTTTCTTTACCATCAGCACTAGTTTCTTCTAACTGTAGTAAATTTTCAATAAGACAGTCTACTATTTGTTGACAAGCGGTTAGAAGCGATTTAGGCGGTTGATAAATAATTTTGGTCGAATCCTCCTTATCTTCTTTAGGCTTGAACAACTGCAGGAACAAAAAATTGTATTTGAGCATACATTTCTGAACAATTATACAATGATACAACGAATGAACGCTTACACTCATAAGTAGCTGTTGGAACCACTCGAGGCCTATATCCCTGGAGGAGATGACGACGTCGGTGATGTTGAGGACCTTCCTGGTGAGCGGGTCGGCGGCGGCGGCCGTGGAGTCCAGCGCGCCGGGCCGCACGGCGTGGCTGCACGGACTGAACCACATGTTCTGGAACACCTCCATCACCAGCTTCCTGATACCCTCCTCGTCGTTCACCCGCCTTATCATTTTCACGCATATCTCAGGAATCTTAGGAAACTCGGGGCATTCTATACAAATGTCTTTTAAAATTTTTATAACACGTTTCCTAACTGACACTCCCGTATCCTGTAAAAAACACAAGACACAGTGATAAAGTTATTCAATCGTGACACAAATCAATATATTAGATATATATGGTGGATATGTATATATATCAGGATGCTTACCAATATTCTATTTGAGAGCATTCCATAATACTTGTCGATGAGATCTGGTCGGCTGAGCACGAACTTCCCGACGAGGTCGACGGCGGCCTCCCGCACGGCGGTGGACTGGTCGAGGAAGGACCGGTTGACGCCGATCTGCATATCGGGCCGCGCCAAAACCGCCGGGTCCGCCTCTACTATCATCGCTAGACACTTCATCGCCTTCGTTCGAATCGCTATCGTGTTTTCACACAATATAACAAGTATTTTTCTCAGATACCTGTCGAAGCTCTGTGAAAACGACCTCTTCGAGGCTAAGTACTGGGATATTAGCTCCGCTCCACTGTAGTCGATGTACGACTGCATCACTTGCACCTGCGTGCCGCCCTGGTATCGGAACGGCCTAATTTTCTCGATGAGAAAATGTTTCCGTCGTTCCATTGTTTTAAATTTTTCTACGGACATAACAGCAGTGGCGATTTGTTTTTTGTCAGCTTTCGATTCTTTAATGCCGCCATCACTATCGTCGTCGGGGTCGGACTCCTCCTCGCTGGACTCGTCCTTGTAGCGTTTCTTGGATTTGTTCTTCGGCCTTTTCGTAGGGGATGTGCTCTTAGGCTGGATGACCATATCCCTGTACCACTGCGTTATATAGAAATGTCTTGCGCCGTTCCACGCCTGGTCTTTCTGTCCATTGATAGCGAGGTAATCGAGCAACACCCGCTGTAAAAATTCGGTTCTTTCCTCGTCTTCGTCGAGGCCAGAGGTTACACCCTGAAATTAAAATAAATACAAATTTAACTCTGAATCATTTAATCCACTTACTACACACACACACACACAACTCGGTCAAAGTTATCAAAAAAATAAATACGAATATAAAAATTCAAATACATTTTTACTATCAGTCATAAAGCACGCGTGATGTGCAAAGTGTATACAAATCCATTCTTTGAATAATTCAAGTACGAATCACATGAATTTACTATAGCGTATTTAACCGTATTATTGCTGGGAGGGTACTATAGAGATAATTAAAGTAGTGTTGTTACCTGCGCGAGGTTGCCGTCCTTCTCCTCCTCGGCGCGGATGTCGCGCGCGACGGCGTCCATGGTGGCGAGCTTGGCGCGCGAGTGCACGCTGTCCCGCCGCAGCCGCGCCGCCACCAGCCCGAGGTACTCCAGCGACGCCACGCGCACTGACATCTCCATCGACTTGTCCGACATGTACTTCACCTAACATATTATAATAATTATTATTTATTTATTTCAAAGAATATGGTACAGTAAGATGGGCTTATAATTAGATCTGCATATTCGACCAGTGCTGGTGTAGAAATATTTAACAGGGATATTCTCACTCATGCATAACATAATCATGTCAGAATAGTCATTTTAATACAGATTTAGAAAAATATCAAAATATAGATATTATTATGTAATTAAATTTTAAAATCGAAATATTCTTGCAATTAATAAAAACACATGTCAATTAACCAATTGAAGAGTATATGTCAAAATTTTGGTAATGGTAATGATCTCATATCTTTCGGCAACTTATTATATTTATGTTATTAGACCAACAGCTTAACACAATAGTATAGATACGAGAACAGAAGATGTGTGAGCCATATAGTTACACTATAAAGATCGAGCACGTTAGGACGGGTATAGCTATTTGGAATAGTATTCAACCGATTTGAGCGAATTTTCGCTGCGCCCCGACACGCTAAGGCCCGGCATAATGAGCTCGACCCTTTAGTCACATGCCGAAATTGGCATTTGTTTCTCAAATCAATATTTACTGTCACTGATTAGCTGAGACGAATCTTTGTCAATAAAAAAATGCCGTAATGAAATTTATATTTTAAAAAACGTATTTTCTATAGTTTCAACAAATTTCTAAATATTTCTAGATTTGCATAGCATTTTATAATGTAACATATGTCTACCTAACAAAATTTCAGTAAAATCACACTACCTGCTTCGACCTCGCGATTCGATCTTCGTTTTGGTGATGGCTAGCATATTATTTAAGTATGTATATAACAAAAAAAACTTTTCGTTGCTTGACTTTGGAACCCTTGAAAAATCACGTACCAGCATCGTTCCGAGTAGACTAAGCAGCAGCTCAGTGGCGGGCCACTCAGGTTTGTTGACTGTGGTGAGGAGATCGTGTACGAAATTTTCGAACAGGGGCCTGAAGTCCACTTCCTCCGAGCGGCTTCGGCACTTGTTCAGGAATGACGTCAGAAATGTCCCACCGACACTGATCGCTGCTTCATACTTGGATATTATAAGGAGATCTTTATCTACATGCTGAAAAGTAAAACAGAGTTTTATTATTATCATTAGAAATACAGCAAAGTAATAACTCTTCAACGTTTGTATGTAAATCCAACCAAGTAATGTCGGATAACTAGATTATCATCATCATATCAGCCTAAGGATATCCACTGCTGAATATAGGCCTCCCCCAGCTAGATTATACAATAAGACAAATATGATAACTAGTTAAAATATTATGTCAAATTATTGCAGACAGGGTTCTTGAAATGTTAATTTATCAGACTTACCTTTTTATTTTCGGATGTATCAGGTTGTTCTTTCACTTTGTCCTTTTCTTTATCTTGTGACTTGCACAGTGTCTCCGGCAGCGTGACGACGCACTGTACAAGTTGTAGTACCAGAGCCGTCAACATCTGTATGTGTTGATCAGAGCTCAGTTGGAAAGACCGAAGGTTGTGTTTAGAGCTGGGTATGCGCGCGATAGACGCTAAGATGTCCTCCAGCAGTAGCCGCCTGTGTTGCTCGTATTTTGTGAATATCTGTAAGACAGTGTTAATGAAAAATAAATAATAATAATAATAAATATCCTGGGACATTTTTCACACACGGCCAATCTGATTCCAAACTAAGCAGAGCTTGTGATATGGTATTGTGTTTTAAATACATACTTATATAGATATTTACATCCAGACACAGAACAAACAGACATATTCATGCATACAAATGTTTGTCCTGGGTGGGATTCGAACCCACGACCCGCGGCTTGTGAGTCAGGGTCACTGACCACAATAAAAATATGTCTATTCAAATATGCCATTACTAGCATTTATGAATAGTCAGACTTAATTGCTAGGTTCGGAAATCGCTTTATGACATAATATGTTTTAATATACACATGATATCCACTCCCACCATTATTCGTTGGCTCATAATAGTTACCACAAATTGAAATAACTTTAAAATTCTCGCGTCATATTGCTAAAATGCTCAAACGACGATTTGAAGTTAATTTAATAAACAGCTATGAAACTCTGTATCACAAAAGGAAATCATACTTAAATAAACAGCTAATGATGTGTCAGTTTACAGTTGATATCTGTCTGTTCTAATGTTGATATAATAACTTACCGTAGTGACGAGTTTCAACGCGGAGAGTTGCAACTCGCTAACGTTCTCAACGAAGAAGGGCGAGACGCCGACGGTGGAGGCGTGCAGCACGGTGGTGTCGGTAAGGTGGTGCGCGGCGAGCAGCTCGGCGAGCAGCGTGACGCACTCGTGCGCGTGCGTGTACAGCTCGCGCACCGCCTTGGTGGAGCCGCCGCACCGCCGCGTCGCGTTGCCCGCACCCCCACCGCGACGCTTGCGACCGTCCACTGCACACATATTCAACCCATCAATTTCTCTCGTCATTTATACAAACGATACGTACGAACGGTGCAAACGTACGATCATCATTACCTTTACCTTTCTTTTTAGACGTCGTCTGAATGCTGTACACCGGGTCGTACACGCAATAAATAGTATTATTGAGTTGGAATTTGATGAACATAATTATTCTATCTATAACGTCTTCTAGGAATATGCGCTTGGGCATGCTCGGCGACGTCATGACGTATAATGACGTCAGGCACGCGTCCGAAGCGCACATTACTCTCTCTAAGGCGGACTCGATCCATATTTGTCGCATCTCTTCGCTATCCTCCTGAAGGAAAACGAATTAAAATTATAAAGAAATGCATGTTCGGATTAAACGTTAACATATATTGTGAGATTACTCACAGGATCGCCTAATAGAGACATTTTTTCAGCAGCCCTCACGTTCTTCTCCAAAATATTCAGGAGACGAACTAGCCTGTCGGAAGGAATAGCTTCCATAGCACCGAGGTTCTTTAATTTAGCAGCTTCTGAGCACAGCTCTTGCAATTGATAGCGCGGTAATAATAAATCTTCGGGAATATCTGTTCCCTCTGGAATAAAGCAACATTATGATGAGCACTGGGGATAACAATCCAGTAGAAATTCAATAAAGTTTATTTTACTCACCCATTTCATCAGTTATAATTATATCATCATCGATAGTCTCGAATACTGATTCAATCAATTTGTTGAAACGTTGATACGTATTTGTTTCCATAAGTTCATCTACTGATAACATTTCTAGAACAGGTACTAATCTTCGTTCAACCTTCCGTAGCTTAGGTCGTACTGCGAAAAGTTATATTTAATTAAAGACATTATAATCAAATATAAACTTTACTCACAAAGCCAAAATATATTGATAAATACCAATTGCAGCCTCCGCCTCCTCTTTTTTGCTTGCTTCCTCATGTTTTCTTTTCACTGCTTCCCAATTTTTCTCCCTAGCTATATCTATTGCTTCCCTTTCTTTGTCTACGGTTGGTGTACAACTATTGGATTTTGCCTTGAGTGGTGCATTATCGTCGGAATCTGATTCGAGTGTGCTATTCTTCCTAGTTCTTTCATCAATTGGAAATTCATGTTTTTTCAATAACCCCTCCTAAGATCGAGCAAATTACAACATTAAGTTCAAACAACATTAATATAATAACTAACATAAAAATGATATCCTGAACAATGCCACAGTGAGTCTAAAATTAGTTCCTTACAAATATATTTACTACACACACATATGATTTGGATTATGGTCTTGTACATAATATTATATAAGATTTAGGTAATTATATAAATTTATTTAATATTAAAAGGTAGATTTTGATAAAAGCACAGATCTATATCTAGAGTAGTGTAACACTTTGTTAAACAAAACATACTCTTAATGTCACACCGAATGATACAAAAAGGGAACCACGGCGATTTGCCACTGTCTTAAGTTATAATATTAGTTTAAATCATTTTTTTTTTAAGTTTTATACTTTAATTAGTCAATCAACTTTACTTAATTATATCCTACAGAATGTATGGATTGAATCATCTGAATACTTACCGAAAGGCGGCCAAGTTTGACAACAGGATATCTATTGTTCATAAGGCTTTTGCTAGGATCTTGCTTTTCTTGTGTAGTGTTCAGTGACTGCGTGGGCGCATACGGTGCGCCCATTGACGGCTGAGGCACTTGAGGTTCTTGCCGCAACGGCGACGGGGCCACACTTGCTTGAGCGGGCGATTGCCCCGTCATCACATTACCATCTAAAATGTTTAAAATGTTGATTCAAGGGCAGTTTTTGAAAATAAAGACAGAGTGCACAAAAAATTCTTTAAAAAACGAATACAATTGTTATGTTATTTATAATAAAATTACCTATTATTAATAGTATAATTATTTAGATTTAGATAAGTTTGATAAGTTATTTAAGCTGAAGGCTTTAATTAAATTTTGTTCTGAAAACTTTCATACAAACAATAATTCATTACTTTAATGAACATACCTTGCTCAAATGATTTCTCTTGGGTTTGCATATGCATACTTTGTTGATCAGGTTGATTGCTGGGTGACATAGATAGTGGATCTTTGTCTTCACTTAAATTAGTACCAAAATTTGTATTGTCTTGAGTTAGACTATTGTAAAAGCCACCATTTTGAGGATTGGAATTGGATGTGTTAGAGAGTGGACTTGTATAAATGTTAGATGAATTGCCACTGTTCCAAATGGGTGAGACATTATTTTGGGCAGTTATATTAACTTGACTCCCTGGCCTAGCTTGGGATGGTGGAGAGCCCATATTAACGTGGGGCGAGGACTGACATGGTGGAGCTAACAAATGCTGGTTTGGAATGGACGCCGATTGCACGTTTGGCTCGTGTGTTGATGGGCTTGATGGAACACCAGTATGTGCGGAGTAATTGTATGATGCTGTTGGTGACATTCCATTGAAATTTGCTGTATGCACATGGTTTCCCCAATGATTTCTCTGTTCTTGGTCAAATACATTGGGATTAACATGTAAAATTGCTTTTAATAACTCTGGTGTTTCCTGTTGTGGAGCAGGACTAACTGCATTTGGTATGCTTTCATCCTTTAGGTCTCTGAAAATATGTCTATATATTTAGTTTTACGTTTTATTTAAATTTCTATTAAAGTACAATTATTGATATTTTATATTATTACTTATTGAAAATGCACATTCAGCCTGTTTTATTTAGTTAATAAAATGTATGATTTACAAGTTTTAATTAAACAATGCAGTGATATACTATTCCTAAATTTATAGATTAAATGTAATAAGAACTTACATATGTTCGACAGAAGTTTGCATGAGGGATTGCAGCAACAAAGTCACCAAGTTATCGTCGCGAGTTGCGAGCAGAATCGCAGCCTCTTCAGCGACACGGGGATGAAACAATTGTGATTTGTTGTTTAATGTGGATGGTAAGGGTGTTGGAAGTGGTAACACTGGCAGTACTGAAATAAAATATCAATTGAGTAGCAGTAGGACTTTATGAATCAAATTGGTACATCTATGTGGTATTATCTACGTAAAACCAGTAGGTGCACCTTTAGACGATTTAAAAATCTTATCATAAGTTGCAGTATATTAATTGCATGTCTATGCCAAATTATAAGTGCTATTTTGCTTTGTATTCAACAAGTTTCATATAGTAACTGCCTACAATTTGTTTCGATAATAACTATTTTTATGTAAATGACAACATTTTAGTCACCCTTAAATAAATAAATATCAGTAAAATAATAACCCCTTAATACACCAGCACCTACTGGCCTACTGCCCACATCAAATCGCAAACATTTATATAAAAGTTGATTCACAAGGCAGGAGAGTAAATGAAATTATAATTACTCGGTAATTATTTAAAAAAAATATATATATATTGATGTAGCTACTAGAGGGTTGTCAGCTATTTTATTGATTTTTATATGTGACATCATATAAACTAAGTCAATTACAATTCACTTAAGCATCTGCATGGTAAGCTATAAGTGCTGTAAACCACTATTCAAAGAAATATGTACTGTTGTTATTTTTTGTATTGTACAGGCTTTTATTTGATCATCATGGTAAGTCATTATATAGGTACACAGAAAAAGCACTCAAGTACAAATGCGGGAAGAAACAGGCAAGTATTTGACGTTTCACACAGAAACTGTTGATTTCCAACATTAGTATGGTAGCCAGCCCGAATGGCGTACCCCCATGACATTCACCATCTAATTTATTACCTCTGAGCTGACTTTGCACTAAAATGACTGATCAGTAAAACTTACAATAACTTTGTATTTATGTTAAACTGAAAAGCAAATGAGGTTATTATATAAATCATCTTATTCTGTGATCAAATTTTCACTCTTTTAAACAGTGATAGTACATTTAAATGGGACTTGCTTCCACAAAGTGGTTCCCGATTTTATAGTTAGCCCTTCCCTGTTATAATGACATCCATTCCTAAGCTATAGTCTACCTCTGTAGCAATTTCATCAAAATCTGTTGAATGTATAGGGGTGAAAGTGTAACAGCCAGAGAGACAAACACTTTCCCAATTATAATATTATATTAGTAGGGATTTGGTAACATATTGAAAGTGATTAGACCAACAGAACTATACTAAATTGTTGTCATTTATTTATTTCAATGCTCATTATAGGTTCATACTGCCTTAATTTATTAAAGAATTACCTTAAGTTAATTTGAAAGACATATTATAAGTATATTCAAAAGTTTTGATGGCCACTTTTTACTAAAGTAATAATTGTTATTTAATACACTAGTATTTTCTCTTTTGCTGACATATTAGTGTAACCAAATTGCCTGTTAAACAATTTGGTGTGTCATATGTTGTGAGTGTAACATATGATTTGGTTTAGTATGATGACCATGATACAAGTTCAGTTATAATAATTAAATAGCACAAATATCATTAACATTGAGTACCTATTTAGCAAAACAGTTAGAAGTGTATGGTATGCAGTCATCTGAATACTTACAGTCTGTCAAACTGGCTACACCAGCCAATGTTGTAATAGGGACACTTGGAATATCCCTCTCATTCATCTTGAAAAGAACAGTTTATTTTCGCAGGTTTGATAATGCTTGCCTAAAAGTTGAAAAGAAAGTCTTTGCTGTTGAGCTATAACACACACTATGGAAAATTGTTAATGACAATTCCATCATCGTATTCATTTACACACACGCAACACTTGGCACATTATATTTACATGGTTTTCAGAGAACGATTCATTTGAACTAATACATTGCACAAATTATTAAATATCCAAAGATTGTTGTGAAAATGGGGCAGCCGTCAATTTGATGCTTTGTTGTGCGTTGTGCATCAAAACGAAGGTCAGCGCATCTGTACGACACTCCCTTCGTATTAAATGTAGTTTTGAAGTGCGTAAATAGACGCCTTTAAAAATTTAAGTTAATACTCACTGGAACATTATGTTTATCTATAATTAATTTATTTATCCAGGACAACTCAAACATAATCCCAACAATAAGTCAAGGAAGGAGTTGTATGTTGGTCGGTGTTGCCAACTAATTTGGAAAATATACCGTTTCCTACCACATGATGACGCTAGCTATCTATCCTCAATAGGCGACTCATACTTCTTATTGGACCGGTGACGTACAACATTTTACGAGACTGTGAATTTAAATGTGTAAAATATTCCCTTTCAACATGAGCTATTATGTGGCCGCTTAAATTAAGTTATTGCACTAATTAGGTACTGTTTTTATGCTCTTTTTATTGGCATTAACCCATCAGATAAGGGGCTTGTCTTGTCACAGACACCTACGAGTTAAGTAAGAGTTTCAATCAAGTAGTATTGATTGTAGTCACAAGAAGACTAAACTCAATAGAATTTAAAAATACTATGTATTAATTAATATGATGTTTATTAACATTGAGGTATAAATAATCATATGACTGTAATTCCTACCAGCTAATAATAATATATCAACTCTTGATGGCCAAATGTTGGCATTAAATTCTTTGATACTTTTTATAAAAATAAGAGTTAACGATTAAATCTAAATTGTAAGAGACTGGTTAAATTAACCCTCTAACATTATAACAATAACAATCCATTAGTCCGAAAATAATTAGTTAAAAATAGTATCCAAAGATCATTAATGATCATCTTATTTCATATGTAAGTGATAGAACTAAATATTAACATTTAATCATTGGAAGAAAAGTCGGAGATATCGGGTTTGAATCGAATATTGTAATATTTTTCAAACTTTGGAAACTCTAGAAAAGAGAAAATACTTCCCACAATAGTTCTAATTACAGCACCCAAAAATAAGTAAAATTTGTAGGTAGTAAATAAAATTGAAATAAAATAATTCATATATTTTCAATACAAAACACAAAAATAATGTAGATGTTGAAGGCAGTGTTTCCAGATTGGAAAAAAATAATTACAGTGTAGAGTTGATGAAATTACAGTATTTTTTTTTATTATAATTAAAGTTTTCAGTTTATAAAATTACAGAATAATTCCAGTTAATCAAAATCATATTTTAAATTATTTTTATTAGCCAAATTGTCACTAGGTCACTTAGTTTAGGAGCTTGGTTGGTTTTGTATATAGTTAAATTTAAAGTGCTACTGTACGGTTGGTGACTTAACTGTAAGAAGAGTTGGCAACGTAGTATAATTCTTACAAATAGTGTAATTTATTTTCCGTGTACAATATTTTTTTGCCAAATCCAACCCTGGTTGTAATTGACATAAGCCGAAACTTGAAGTGACTTGAACTGTAATTTCATTTTTCCAATCCAATAAAAATAACTGCAGGAAAAATAACTTATTTAGTAGATCATTGATAATAGATGGTCGCGTTGTTGTGACCACAAAGGTCAAAGGTTTCTTTCGAAATCATTAAACAGGACCTATCTAAATTTCTAAAATAATATATAATTCACTCACTGGGTGTAGCAGTTTGTTTTAATTCAAAATGCAGCCATTCTTCAATTCGAGTTCCTTGGCTTTTTATTTAAAATGTATCGGCTTACCTTTAACTTTGGGTGTAACTATGTACGGTCTATATGCAAAAATTGCTCGGAAAAAACTACGAGCTACTTTACAAGGAAAGGTAAGGGTGATCGGTTTACTGCTGAAACTTTTAAAAACATTATTGATTCTTATTAGTTTTTAAATGGTTTCAGGTCGTGGTAGTTACAGGTGCGAGTTCTGGAATAGGAGAAGCATTGGCTCATGCCTTTTATGAACATGGGAGCAAGGTAGTTCTAGCTGCGCGCCGTGTAGCAGAACTGAACAGAGTTAAAGAAGATCTTGTTTCAAAAAAATTGGTATGTCAGCATATCATTATGAACCTAACTAATATTATCATTAATAAGAATGTTTGTATGTATGACTATGTCTGATAATCTCTCACGCAAAGTTCAAAGATCTTAAATAAGATCCCATAGCATTGCGGGTGAAACCGTGGTGAGTCACTAGTTGTGTGTAAATAGTCTGATATTGTTTTGAATAATCAAAAACAATATTTTATCTTTTTGTTTTGTTTTATTTACTCTAGGGCTGACCTTGTTATTACTTATGTCTCATTATTTGTAGAATTTTTCATTACTTTTATAGCTATCTATTTCCTATAAAAGCAAATGTACCACTGTTGGCTTGTCTTGATAATGGTTTTCAAAGGCATGCAAAAGTTGCCATGAAATATGAGATCTAATATATAATCTAACCAATAATAAAATATTAATATATTTTCTTTCTAGTCATCGCCTACTGAAGAACCTGTTGTTTTAGAACTGGACTTGGCTGATGTAGACAATTTGGATAAATTTGTACAAAAGGTGTATGATATTTGTGGACATATTGATATATTAATCAATAATGGTGGTGTATCTTACCGTGGGTCTATACTACAAACAAAGATTGAAGTAGACAAACAGATAATGTGTATAAACTATTTTGGTTCTGTTGCATTGACCAAAGGTGATTATGAGCTTATAACATGGAAACCATCACTAAACTAATCATAATATTTTACTGACAAGTAAATATACTTATCTATATATGTTTCAGCCGCTCTACCAAAAATGGTTGAAAACCGGAGTGGCCATATAGTGTTTGTAAGTTCTGTGCAAGGACTCATAGCTATACCAGATCGTTCTGCATATGCAGCAACAAAACATGCTTTACAAGCATTTGGTGACTGTCTACGTGCTGAAATGCATCAACATAATATTAAAGTCTCTGTTATCAGCCCAGGGTATATTAAAACTGCTATTTCTTTAAATGCTTACACAGGAACTGGTGACAATCATGGAGGTGAGTAGCTATTTTGTATGTGTAGCTAGTGATGCAGCAAATACAGTATGATTTCACATCAAAAAAATATTGAATGTAACAGTATCAGATTTAGGTCTGAGGCAGCCTTTTAGATGCCAAAAACAGAATTCAGACACCAGTAACGAGACACAAACCTAGAACCCATTTAGGAAAATAAAAAGGAGGCAAAAATAAACCCATAGTAAATTATTTAATAAGTTGCTTTCAAATGCTTACAAATTAGGTTCAGACTTTAAAGAAGTAATGTACCAAAATAATATAATTAGGTATATATTTCAAAATTAATAATACCTATGACATTCAAAAATAAAACTGGGTTGCTAATATTCAGAGAATATTTGTTGCATCACTATCATACATATTAGATATTGTGAGAGACTTATAATCTTGCAAATATTTCAGTGATGGATAAAAGTACAGCGGATGGCTTCTCACCAGAGTATGCTGCTGACAAGATCCTTGATGCTGTTGTCTATAAACAAAATGAGTTGGTTGTTAGTCAATTTATACCAAAAGTTGCAATATTTTTGAGACATTCAGCTCCATCTTTGTACTTTTGGCTTATGACTAAGAGAGCCAACAAAACATGACTTGACAAATTTATTACTAGAGGTATATGATATCAATGTTGATCAAAGATATTAATACTATTTTGTGATAGCTGTAACTTATCATTCATATTGGGGTATGTTTACTATAGATGTAGTCATATTCTGGTCATGTAGAACATAAGGGAAACATAACAGATAAATTTTATTAATAAATAAAAAAAAACAGGTTTGTTTATTATTATTTTTATTGCATGATAACAGTGAAACATGATAATTCATATCTGCAGGTCACTGCCAACATAACTATATAATGTAACAGAATCTCGATTAACTAAAAAGCATCCTTATATTATAAGAAAATATCTTTTGTACAGGCTTGTTAAAACTAATTCTACTATCATAACATTAATTAATAATATAACATTTTTACATTGACTGCATCCTACAACAAATGATAAAATCACAATAATTATGTACTAAAACTTTAATTTATTAATTCAATGCAATTGGAAGCTTAGTTTTCAAATCCAACTTTAACATCCACCCTTTTACTTGATTTATCATAGATATATAATTGAAGCATTGTCATATATTTTGCTAAATGGAATCTATTTTTATTTAAAGATGTTATATAGTCTCCATAAGCAAATGGCAGCAGCTGCAACAGACACTGTGTTGTGAAGTATTATCTTCCTTTTATTGTCTGTATGTATGAGTACTACAGGCGATGCAGATGTAAGATCACTTGGTACAGGTAGTCTTGATAAGTGTTGACGATTCTTCTCTTCTTGATACTTGCAGCAAGGATCCCATTGCCATGATAGTGTATAGCAACCAGCACAAAGAATTGATACTACGCCAAATGGTGCACATGCCAAAGAGCTCCAAGTTAGACCTATGTGAAACCAAAACATATGACCATATAATAATTATTAGATATCCAAAGTCAAAATAAACATCAGTTTGATGAAAGATTTTACAAAATTAAATGTTTCCATAATAAAAAAATTGTCATGGGCTGTTTTTACACACTTGTTTGTGAGAACACTTTCACTTAAACATTCCTGGATAACACACAGTCCTTCCTACTTTATGATATTTCATGTAAATCAGTTCAATGGTTTTTTGATTGAAGTGTTTGAACTATTAACAACTATTTGTATCCTTACATGGGATATTATATGCTATAAGGACAGTACGATGCTTGGTTCTAGGAAGATAGAGGAGCAGTGGTAGGTATATGTAAGCTACAATTATATTAAGGATTACCTGATGCAATGCTGCAGAGTCCACTATAAACAGACACCTTATGAATAAGATTTCCAACGTAGATCCACCGAGCTGTTTCTTCTCCGAGCGGTTCTGGTTCAATTATAATGACACTAACACCGGCCTCAAGTGCTCTTTCCAATTCCATTTCAAATTTAATGTGGGCATTTTCACTATCGTATACTTCTCGTATGATCGCAACACTGGATGGCTTTAGATCACTAAAAACAAAGGTTTTTATTACACACAAATATATTTTAAAGTCGTTATGTGTATAGTAGTTTAATGGTAGAGCAATACAATTATCTGGATCATTTGTCTATTTTTTCTATTTCGTAAGATTTGCCATTATTTACTAACCTGTCACTCTCATCACCCGCCATCTTACCTATAGACTACAGATAAATAAAGAATCGGTGTGACCAACACTGGTCTTACATAGTGAGCTTATTGAAACGTCCAAGTTTATTAATATAAAAGTAATTGCAATATTCAGCAACAATTATTAGCTGAGTTTTAAAATTTGAATATTTTGTATTTTTTGTCAGTGAAGATTTCTCTACTGCAGTTTCCTTTCTGAATTTTTTTTGCGCGTTCTTTAACGACCAACACGACTGAGTACTTGCTTTAACAGCTTTAGCTTTCCGTTACAGATCCTTGTCCTTTCATATCTCTTCAATCATTATCCAAAACACCATATAGTAACATATTTTGTTCCAAAAATGCAGTAAATGATGTTGAAATATATATTTTGTAAGACTAGCACTAGCATAGATGAAAACTATATTATAGATAAGAAATTTGTTGCCAACTAAGAAAATATAAATCCCTACTACCCCTACTAACTCCCACTAGTATTATAAAATGCGAAAGTATATCTGTCTGTTATGCTTTCACGCCTAAATCACTGAACCGATTTTGATTAAATTTGGTACAGGCATAGACTAGAGTTTAGGAAAGGATCACCTTTTGTCCCGGGTAAGGGTCCACGGGGTGGAGGCTAGTCAAATAATGTTTGGCCCTTTCTTTGTATCGGTAGCCAAACCAAATTTCATTTATATCGGTTCAGTAATTTTAGCATGAAAACAAGATAGACAGACAAACAGAAAGACAGACAGAGTTACTTTCGCATTGATAATATTAGTAAGGATTACGAAGCTGACTCGCGCAACTTCGTTTGCGTCACATCTTCCCCATTTCCATTGATAATTTCCTTCTATTGGTTGTAGCGCGATGTTCTTATGTGTCGTTCCTCGATAAATGGGCTACCTAACACCTAAATATTTTTTCAATTTCAACTAGTAGTTCCTGTGAGTAGCGCAATCCATTAAACAAAATCTTCAGTCTTATATAGATATTTATATTATAATAAAAACTTTGTAATAAAGGTTATGCTCGAAAATCAATTTAATGTCTTTATGTGAGCAGGGCGACAAATCCTAGGGGCCTATTATTGGCAGTTACCTATTATTACCTACTAATGACAGAACGTTTTATATGTTGTACGTAGGTATATCTATTTATAAAATCAAAATAGGTATTTTTTTACAAGTATCTAGGTACTTATGTACAGTCACTCTTTTGCTCGGTTCTGAAAAATGCTTATAAGTATGTTGATGTATTTATATGTATTATGTTCTTACATAAAGTTTGTAAGACGTCATGGGTTGGCAGATTAATAGTTCCTAATTCAAGTAGGCAATATGGCATATAAAGCAAAACATTCGACAAAATAAATGTTACTTATTTCTTTGTAGATATTTATCTATATTAAGTACTTATTATAGTTTGGTACCTATGGTAAATGACCCAATGGTGGACAGTTTAAGAAAAAAAAAACTGGTTTTTGTGAAATATTACCAAAATTGTGAAAGTTTCAGCACTGAATATAGTGAAACTGTAAAGTCCAGTCCTTATTTAATATTTGTAATGTGTTGCGCGTGAGATACGGCAAAGCTGGATTAAATTAATTTAACAAATAAAAGTTGTAGTTTTGTGACCCAGTCTTGGCCAGGGAAAATCCATTAATGGATACCCCAGTCTTAGTCTTAGTTTATCTTTATTTTATGGCTCACACATGAAACAACACTAATTTTGATTTTATTAAGCAATACTATTTTACAAGTGAAACTTTCTGCTCACCTCCTTAACGATTTCCTTAAGAAAAGCCGTCGTTGTCAATTTCAAATCACCTTACACTTTGTATTCGCTCAAATTTGTACATGTAACTGACTGAATTCAATAAAACGTTAAACTTAGATAGTTCGATGTCTAAAGTCTATGTCACAGTGATCCCAATGTAAAAACATTCGCTTATATCCGAATTCTAGATGTTTCTTTGAATTTTTGGCCATTACTGGTACCGTGGCCACCACTGGTACACTTACGATACCTACCTTTGAATCTACGTATTTACATGATTTGAATCCGAATAATGGTGGATAGATTATATGAGTAGGTCTTTCTATATTAATGGTTATTAATTTGAATCATTTCGAAAAAATAATCGTTTTCCACTTACGACTGTCGCCCACAGTTGCCGTTCTAAAATCCGCTTGCCTGTTTAGGCAAAGGTGAATGTTGTAAACCGAGTTCAGTACAAATAAAATAAATTGAAAATCAATATTTTAGTCCCTGCAAATTGTGTCATTAACGCTACGTAGTAAGGTACATAATCGATTAGCAACACGGAGTCACTTTTGTCTTATGGCATATATATCTCTTGTTTAGTGCTCAGGTGAGATACCTTCATATAAGGCTTGTGTGGGTGCAAGGCTGACCTTAAAGGTGCTACCCACAGGCTTCGCTTTGCATTCGTATGATTTCCCGACATCCCACACTTCAGTGCTATTATCGCCGTTAAAAATTTCTTCAGGATTATAAAGCTAAGTAACTAGTAGCTGATCCGCGCAACTTCGTCTGCAACACATATTTCCCGTTGCAACATATTTAAATGGTTCTCTGCTCCTCCTTTTGGTCGTAGTATGATGTTAATTGAGTAATTGAACACAAAAATATATTTATTATTTGTACCAGTAGTTTCAGAGCCTATTTTTAATACAATACATTTTACCTTTCAATGGATTTCTGATCCAGAACACACCAATTAGGTATGTGTATGAACCAAACTCATCTTTAGGGTGCGATTCTCGATCTTTAGGCAACGTTTGCACTTATACACGTTGTAGTCAAGGAAAGCATTTTCAAAATGTAATTGCAATAGGAAGCTACGCTTTTAGCATTCAAGATTGACGCTAAGCTGAATTTACGCAAGCGGCCACTGTCTATCTCCTTCTTGAGCTTTGCAGTCTAGTGAGAGGTCCGCTATCTGCTTATTCGTCTGAGTTACAAATGATCACTCTATCATGTTTTGGTGCGTGAATACCATAACAGGAAGCTGGCTGGATAATGTATTATCAGAATTCTTGCCAGTATGTTGGTAAAACTGGCAAACCGCTATCGATTGAGAAGGTACCTACTGATGTTACATAGGTACTAAGAAATTTAGTGCTTTAAATATTTAAACAATGATGTCCTCAATAAAACACCTGATACTTACCTACCAGTGGATTCAAATATAGGCATGTAGATATATTTTGTGCGATCACTTGTGTTAACAATGTTTATGAAAATATGTAGTTCAAATAGAAAATGTATCGTCCTAATTTCGACGTCTTTCACAATTAATGATGTTCATATATCATAACACTTTAGTGTTCTTTTCTGGCGACCTGAAGAATGACTAATGTTTTTGATAGTACCAGTAAGCATACTGTAGGTATTGTATTAAATTGTATACTTAGCTAAAGAGAGAAACTTCTATATAATATAATAATTTAAAACTTATACTAAACACAAATTACCTACCGCTTTTACTCAAAAGTAGCGTATTTTTATATACTGATTGATAGACAGATACGGCATTTAACTGACTCAGATTTATTAATAAATTTACAAATTCCTATAATATTATGTTAGTTCGTTCATAATAAATATTACCACGTAATTTTATTATCTACTTGAAAAGGTTTTAATAAAATCAAGTCAGTGATTTACTGCATTCAAGTATGGTATGGCCCCCATTGTGGATTGTCCGTGATCGAACGGGCGCGGGTAATGAACCCTAGCATCCGCGGGATCCACGAGCTAGCAGCGCGCCGCCGCCGCCGCCGCCGCCACCCGTCGCCGCGCACCGAGCCGCTTCCGCCGACTTGCCTTCTTCGTGCCCACGAATTCTAAGTTCCTTCGGGCTCGTGTTGTTCAAATAACAATGGGTATTTTATAAGAATCTGGGCTTATTATTACGCTTTGTTATTGATTTAATTTCATTATAAACTCTGCTAAGTTTTAAATCAGATTGGCCGTCTATAAAAATATCCACTATATTTGTTTAAGTAGGTATAATTATTTATACCCTTAATATCTAGAAATAACATATTTGATTACAGATAGTTATTATAGTAGATAATTAAAATATATATTTAGCGCCTGAATACCAGATTCTGACGACGTGTGTCATGTCGTCAACTGAATATCCATATACCCATAGTCACATCCTATGCTGTCCTATTATTATTATAAATGGGAAATTATGTATGGATGCATGGATGTATGTATGTATTCATGTTTGTTGCTCTTTCACTCAATTACGGCTAAAGGTATCTCAGAGAGTTAGAACGTATTCTGGAATATTACATAGGTAGTATTATTTTGATCCCGGGATTTACTGGCTGTAACCGCGGGGCAGCAGCTAGTCAGTAATAATACAGAAAAGTATAAAAATGTCGTCTACCGTGTTTTAGTCTCACGCATCGATTTAATATGCCAGTAGATTCCTAACATCCTAATGTGGGGGAAACTGAGCGCTCATGATTCTGCTCGTTTTTGCTAATATTGTCATTATTGACCCACTAACAATTAGCTACACAGTGTACAAAAGATTTATTATTTATCACAATGCGTTCGCCCTATGTTAGAAGTCTACTGCCAATTATAGCGATGGTCTCATGCAACTCCCTACATATTGCATAATGCAACGGTCCTGTTGTTTGCCCGCAAGTACCTATATTTAGATAAAAATAAATGTTTAGGTATAAATGGAGGTATGCAGGGAGTGCTTAAGTTCGTTGCAAGTTGTGTCGGTATCGATTCCGTAAATTAAATATGACATGCTCTATGATGAATCTGCATAGACTTTGTCCTCTGTCTCCCTCTTTAACAACGAAAGTAGGTGAGAGGTCCGTCTAACGGACGAAGTTTGCGGAATGAAAGTAGGGGAGGTTAGGTGGCAAGCGCAGAGCGCCGAGAACCCTCCTGAATGCTAATGTAACATGCTACTTGACACTCGAATACCTCAAACAATTTAGCATTTTTTGCATGTTGTTGCATGTTTCGAGTAATTTGCGTGGATTACATGGCCGCTCATGGCTGTTATTTCTTAAATTTACTTATTTATGTAGTAGGTATATAAAATAAGGTTAATAAAATTACTGCTTTGCCTTTGGTATTAAATATTGAAATACAAATATGATAATAAAAACTAATAATGTAAATCTTTATGATAATTACTAAGTATTCAATACAAGCGACCATCTACTTATTCCTTATCATCATTTATAAATCCTATAGGAGACCTGCGGGATGATTATTGAAGCTGTAACCGTTATAGAAGGCTCATGGGCAAGAGGAACGGAAACAGCCATATCCTGGCAATGCCACGGCCGGAGTGCTGGCTTGCATATAATCAGTGCTGTAATAGGCCCCTTGCGGCTTGTGGTAAATTCAACTTGCTGACTCTAATGAAAGCGTTACAGTTCATACCTATTAAATAATAGCTAACTATTAGAAACAGTAACTAAATCATAAGTTATGTAACTGTTTAAATCAATTTTCGAATATGATTATGGCACTTGTGAAAATAATAGAGATGTATCGCATTTGCAACTATAAAAACTTGTTAACAAAGGGGAAACTATATTGCTTGTAGTTAAATATTCAATATACAGAGATTTTATTTTATTTATAACTAACATAATATACTGTACGCTAATTGAAACTGGTAGGTATATAATCGACAATCAAGTAGAAATATGTTTTGATGAGCTTCTGCCAGTTATTATTTCCTGTCTTCGATGAGCAACATTATAAGGCGGTGGTGTCATGTTTGTGCGTCATTCTGTCTTAGACTCATAGAATTGCTTGTTCCCCTCCCCACTACCTATGCCCCCCCCGTACCCTCTGCTCGCCACGGTCACCAAGCACTGTGACCTTTCTCTGTATATCCATTATTAATATTGCGTAATGCAACGCTATTCATGCATTTTGCTACTTTATTGTATATACCTAATTGGGATTTTAAAGAAACTGTAGAATTGAGTATCGAAATTAAATTTACATTGCAAATTAACTAAACTTAAGTGATATCTAAAACGAAACCGCAGTCAATAATATTAAATGTGTATCGCGTTTATACAGTAACCTAAACTTTATATCAAATTTTGTTTATTGATTACTAAAATAAATCATATAAGGAACATTTTTCAATGTAACTGCTTTAATACGGATAGGTATAGGACAAGTACATTCACGAACTGTTTGTTGATATCTATCGCAGGTAAAAAATAGAAAATAATGATGGGAAAGATTCATATCGCGTACTTTCATTCGTACCGTTGCTTACTGCGCGCCGTGGACTCGGCTTGATAAATTATATTATTAGTTGATTAAGGTACCGATGAGACAATCTCGGATCAAATCTGAGAACCGCCGGGCACAATCCAGTTTCCCAATAGTGTTCCATTGTTGTGTGACGGATTCGGTATTTTACTTATTATTTTGTAGCGGGCGGTAGTCACCGACACGGTGCGATCGGATCGACCATACAAAAGAGTTCAACGGGAACAATTTTGTAAGCAGTCAAATCATAATTACTCACGAGGTCGATCTGAAAGGATTACAAATAGATTTAACTATAGCTAGCAAGTACATAGTATGAAATAGTTATGTAATAACTTTCTATGTTAAGATTGAAAACGCATACTGCGATATTGCTTAATTTCTACGGTTATCATTAATACCATCTATACTACCATTTGGTACTTACCTCTGTACAAGTATTCTTTTTATTACGTTTTAAGTTTAGAACGATTGTTATAAAAGAAATAGTAGACTACTATCAATCGGTATCATTAATAATAGTTCGGATTTAGTTTTGCAAATCCCGTTTTATTCCATTGAATTCCAGTATTTTTTATAAAAGAACTTTTCTCGAGGGCTAAAGTTATAAATATTGTTGGATTGTAACAGAAATAATATGACTATTCAATGATGATATAGTATTATCGCTAGTTTAATAATATCTACAGGATATTATAAACACGTTGATGTGCAAATACGTTATTAATATTTACTTATAAATAGCACATAATATCACGGCGTAAAGGTCACGCTTAGTTTTGTAATTAATAAAAATATGCTACTTATTCTGTCACTATTTGTGGTTTAATTTAAAGGGTCTTTTGCTGTAAATTAATACTAGTATCAATTACTTATATATTTTTTTTGTTTGTCAATATATGGTTAAGCATTATTATATGATGTTGCAATAGTTTGGAATTTTATTAACTTAATAGTTTTAGTTCCAGTAGGCGTCCGAATTGTTTTAACGCAATACCAACTGATCATATACAAACTTTACATCTAATTAAATATGTAATGCAATCGATATACAACTAAGCTTTTGTATGCTTCGAATTTATTTGTCTAAATGTACAAATCATATTTAAAAGTACTGTACATACCACATACATTAACATATAATTAGGTAAATGTTGATGCAACAACAGCTCAGTGGTAATGACTGTCATTTAAGACATTGCGGGTTTATATAAAAGAGAATAAGTGCCGAAAACTACCAAGTATTTGTGAATTACTGCTGTATATGTAATCTTATGTCAACCACCAACATTCAAGCAGACAGAACCAAAACTGCATTGAAGTTTCAAATAAGTTTTGTAAACAGATCATAAATAGTATTAAGTAACCTAATGTTAGCATATAATAGCACTTACATTGAATATACATGCATTTAGCACTTGTGAATAGCAAAACTCTAATGCCGTTAGATACTAGGTATAGTTGCAAGCTGAGGGACACGGTCAATCAATAATTGTATTCAGTGTGGTACCAACTGTACCTCTGCTACTGACGTGGCACCTGCTCAAACACACGAGCGTTGAACCCTCGTAAATCCACCTTTGATGGAAACAGGTCCCTTTCATGTTTGTTCAATTACGGATACCTACCGTAAATTCTACTCGCTCTAACAAATATTTTCCTAATTCCAATATATTGTAGGATTAGATAGGGATTATATAGCTTATTTCAAAAAGTTTGGAAGATTTTTTTTTATAACACACATCGATAGTTAGTGATACGGTTTTGATGTTTTATTTTTTTAGTAGTGTGCTGGCGAACTGGTTCTATATAATAGTTGGATGAGAGCTAGATATTTCGAATTGAGGAGTGACAGTTTACCTATTCCAGAATATTGTCTAAAAATCATTCTACCGTTTACCGTTATAATATTGGTTTATTGTTAGCAAATGTGTTATTTGTATGGAAATCCATTATTTACTTACTTAGCGTCTCAATGCTATGTTTGGACGTTGTCTGCAGTTGCGCGAAGAAGCATGGATCCGGTCAAAGGGGACTTAGAATCAAGATGTAGTTTGAGTACTGTTACTTTTATAATACAATTATCATGCTGACAATAGTGTATGTAAAAGAACGACCCGATACGTAAAAAGAAATGCGCAAGAAAAAACCCCAGCACAGCGATAAATCAATTACCTTTATGACCGGAAAGAACATGGCGTCGTTGAATAAAGCTTTTCATCATTCTACCTATATTTCTAATTACAACTATAGCTACACAAAATGTTTGATTAACTGTATATATTTGATTCACCGTATTTCTGATACTTTTAAGTACAATGCAAAATTTGCCAATTTTTCTATTCAATAGGTATTCTGTATTTATATGACTAAACTTATGCTTAAAAAGTTAAGTTTGTTTTCTGTTTAAAATATGAAGGTGAAGTTAACAAAACTGCTAACAAATAAGCTATTATATTATAAATTATTTCTTGCTCGAATATATCATGGAAATATAGATCCACGTATAATAAAATAAATTCAGGAAACGACTCTAATGATTTGAATATTCTTTTGTATACTGATAAGTTTTGTAGGCTTATTCCTGTAAAATCGCGATTTTATATAAAAGAGTTTGAAAAAAAACGGTCGCCTAAATATTAAAATCAAAACTGGGTAGTTACATATTATATTGCCGTCTTTAGTGTGCCCTTCTCCAACCTGTCAGCTAACTAACCCCTTCCGAAAACCAGTTCCACTGTAAAGGTGAAGAAAGGACACATAAACAAGCTCGCTTTCGCAGTTTTTGTATTAGTTTGTGATGACATTTGCGTGGGCAATTTCCCACAACGTATATAGAATAAAGAAGAGGAAAACGGTTTATGAATGTAACATAAAACTTTACACTGGCTTTGATATCTGAAAGTGATCAAGGTTAAGTATTTATAAACGAGTCTGCTTCAATTTCCTTGATAAATAGTTTATTAGTTGACAAAAACTTATGTCACGTATGAGGACCAGTTTTTAAATGACAGAAGATTCAGTGTCAGGCTATTTAAATATGTCATTGGGGGTTTAAAGTTTAAATGTATACACAAGTAAATAGTATACACGAATAAGTATACACAATTCGGCGAAAAACTGAGATACATATTTATATTTATTATATATAAACAGATATGTACGAAACATATTTATCGATGATATCACGTAACCTTTCACGCTGCCATTCACCGTCAAGATAATTTTTATGAACGACTTTATACATACATCTCTATAAATAAATAAATATCCTGGGACATTTTTCACACACGGCCAATCTGAATCCAAACTAAGCAAAGCTTGTGATATGGTAACCAGATAGCTGATATACTACATATACTACTTTTAAATACATACTTATATGGATATTTACATCCAGACACAGGACAAACAGACATATTAATGCATACAAATGTTTGTCCTGGGTGGGATTCGAACCCACGACCCGCGGCTTGAAAGTCAGGGTCACTAACCACAAAGCCAACCGGGCTGTTATACATCTCTATGTGCATATATACTATTTAGCATACGTTGGAATGTACCTAATGTAATTATTTTGATTACTATACTTAAGTACATTCATATTCAAGGGTAATCTGGCAGATTATACAAATACCTATTAGTAATACACAGATATATGTTGCCAACTAATTCTCTTGTATGTACCGTAACTATATTTAAATACTGCTGCTTTTACTACTACAGGTAGGTGCAGGTGGTTTGGTTTTTAATATACTTACTTCTATAAATAGTAACATGATGTTGTTCTCTTTAAAGCGGCATAGATTAAAATTCTTGACTTCAAAGTTTTTAATTACCTACTTCCTGCTCCAAGATATACCGCTACATGGATTTAGACTTAACTTAAGTATGTAAATTAAAGCAAAACCATCAGATAATAACAAAATGTAACTAACAAAACTATAGTAATAACAAATGAATATAATAGTTTCAGGGAAAACTCAAGTCCTATGCTGTATCAGCTAGTTAATGCAGAAATTATGCATTGAGAAGCTCATCGGTGTAATCTCTTGTTATAAAACGTTTATAACTAGAGAACATTTGTACAAATTTGGTATTTTTTTGAAATGTTTATAATATTACTTATGAAAAAGAGACAGAAGTGGAGCGCTATTTTATGGTATGTAAATAAATAAATAAATAGAAAGGACCATTCGAAAATATAAATGAGAATTAATGACAAAAGAATATAACATACACCACCTAATGAAAGCCTAATCTAAATGAAGAGGCAGCTATCTCTTGATATAGCGGTCGAGGTCTTTCTCCCACTCTCACATTATTTATGCCGCACAACAGCTGTCTATTTTACCAAACTATTTTTTTATGTATTTAACGGCTTTTTGCGGTTCCGTCACCATTTGTCCTGGTGACATCATGAGTGCAAATCTAAGACAGAAATCGTGATGTCGTGTTGCTTGTTACTTGGCGTGCTTACATTTTAATCCTGTAATTTATCTGCTTACGCCACCATGCGGTCATCACTCATTAGGCATAAATGATGATTGCTGTGTATATCCTGAAAATAAGGATAAAATCTTCATTTTAAACGATTGACAGACCGGTTAGCTTTGTGGTTAGAGACCCTGACTCTCAAGCCGCCGGTCGCGGGTTAAAAATTCCACCCAGAACAAACGTTTGTATGTAATATGTTTGTTTGTTCTGTGTCTGGATGTATTTAAAACGTAGTATACATTGTTAACACAAGCTCACTTTGAAGCTTACTTTGAAATCCGATTGGCCGTATGTGAAAAATGTCCTAGAATATTTATTTTATTTATTTATCAATTCACACGCGGAGAATAGATAAGACTTGTAATGCAAATATATGAACGAGTTGCAGAATAACAAGATCCTATGTTACTACTGTTACTATCACGCTATCATTACAAGTGTCAATCGCTTATCCCTGTCTGTGTCACCGCTACGACATCTTCGATATAAGTGAGAGACTAAGTAGACTACTATAAAATAATCTAAAATGGTAATCATATAACAGTAGGTACCTATATGCAACACGAAAAATAATAAATAAAAGAATTTTAACAATTACATATGTTTAAATTTATGTATGCGAACGGAGCACCATGATAGGATGTCGAAGAGTCGGTTTTGGCAGGTTTTATTGCAACGAAAGTCTTGTCGTGCGAATTGTAAAGACTATTTATTACCTGGATGTAAATTACACAGTTGAAACAAATGTTGGGTCAGTAGGTACTAGTTAAGTGACGCGTTCAACATAATGACTACAAATCGACGTATTAAATTTGAGTTTTTTGCTTTTTCTGGTTTTGTTAGGCGTATCGGATCGTTTTCTACGCATATTTTCAGATTAGAAGATGACTTTGGGGGACGGCTCGTAGTAGGTACTTACCTAATATTTGGGAGGTAATTGAATGGACGGTGATTAAAGATTTATTCCGGCAGTAAACAATAATATACATACAAACAATTAACATTGTTGTCGACATTTTGCAGTTGTATAAATGTAGTCGAAACATTAAATCGTTAATGGATTTCCAGATATTATTTTATTTTTAGTAGATTGAAAGCTGAATTGGAATTAGGTATTATTAAAATTGTACACTGCTGGAATATATTTTATATAAAGCTATGTTTTAATCAATTATTTTAAATCGAATGTAAACGTGAAACTTAGTATTTTAAATTTGTCGTTAAATCAAATATGTTAAGCCTAAATTTAACGACCTTGGAAAAATAAAACGATTTGAAGTTTTATTGTTGGGGGCAGCCAAGCGAGAGGCGGTGCGGTGCTGATGTCATGCTTAAAATGCATGATATGTAGAGGTTACATTAGTGTTCGTGTCATCGTTTCTACGAAACTATATAAATTACCAAATGAGTGTTGCTTTAGAAAAAAAGGCATATCGTTGCGTTGTTGTATACGTATAAGTCTACATGTTTTTCCTAGTTCGCTTATCGCTGGTCGGAGCTGCGGGCGTAGTAAATAATGGTCTCATATATACGATAAAGTCACCAGTAATTTTATAAAATTACTTGCACTGCTACTACTTACCAATTAATTAATTATATAATTTAACAGAAAATGATGACATGTTTTCGACGGTAGTCGCCCTCATCCCAGAATCCTCGTCCATCATGGAGTCAGGAATCAGTAATGATATTTTGATATCGTCATTAAAAGGTTAAAGAGCAGTCGTCAGATTCTAATCACATAGCTTTTATATTTTTCAGGGTTTTATAACACGTATTGAAACGAGGTACATCTAATGACACATAATTTAATTGAAATTACATTACTTTATTCTTCGTAATAAATAATTATTTTCTCATCTTATTGAATAGCGGCCGTGCATGAAATCATCTTGTCTGAACTTGACACGGGCTTCTAGTATCTACTTAATATTATGGTAGAATTATTTTATGACGGTAATAAGCACATAATTTTATATTGCATGAATTGATTTAATGCTACCAAATGAGTAATTACATATTTTAAGGAGATAAAATACCTAGGTATCTATATCAAAACATTTATTTATAACAACATCCACACCCACAGCCAAGATTGTATATTTAATCAAAATATCACTAAAAATTGTGTCCTAATGTACCTATATATTATATATCCCGAGTTAATACAGATCAGATACAGAGACAGCCCATCGATAGAATATGTCTATCGATGTGCTAAGTTTTGTCGATATCCTTTCAGTCATTATTAGTTGTGTTGAAGAGTTCAGAAACACCCGTTTCACAAAATTTCAAGTTCGTAGTATCATATTAACTTCACATCTGTAGATTTTTTGACCGTTTTATTCGTTGAGTTTTTCATCTAAATCATCAAAATATTGCAAGGTTGCATTAAAATTAACATGTAATAAGTACTTAGCCGTGGACAGCGCGTGTAGCGACGATGCGATGCAGTGTCGCGTGAGAACCCATCTGAAAAGATCTCGACAGTCCCGCAGCGACTAGCACGGTGCTTCTATAGCATAGCTGCACTAGACTAATTACAAGTAGATTGCAACGGCCGTTGCACTCCGACGTGCTTCGCTGTTTATATGCATGTATTAGCAGGTAGGCTACATGTCTCACGTACTGCGTGAAGCTATCTGAATCCCTATTGATATTACGCTCCGATGTTTTGTTTTTATGCACATTTTGAAATTCTATTAATTGGTTAATACATAAATTGGAATGGGGTGTCTATTTCCATCGTAAATATATCTTACTCGTGTTTTTAAAGCTCATTATAGTCGATTAATGTCTCGTGCACATCATTTTATTGTTTTTTTTGCTCAGTGACCTTTGCTTGTAGTTAGCAGTAGATAATGAGTCATTATTGTCTTTTTGGTTACCTATGTGACAGCCTTGAATGCTAATTACCTCGAGATGAGAATTCTAGTAAATACTTAAGTTATGACTTCAGCAATATTTTAAGTAGGTATCTATCGATTGTGAGCAAATTATATTTTACAAGAAAATATTACCAATAAATGTTTGTGCAGTTTTAAAGCATGTCACATGCATACTGTAACTAAGTAAAACACTTAAAATATTTCATATGTTCATAACCACTTACAGATTGTAACACAGATTGTTACAGATTGTAAGTGGTTTTCCCCTAAGGTAGAAAATTCGTTGCATACTTCAATTTGCCGGAGGATCATTAGTATGTAAATCAATAAACATTCAACAATTTAAGAGAAATGTATCACATTATACTAGCTGTTCTTGTTTTATGTTACCGGTCGTCCAAAGTTCAGTTGCGTAAGTGGCGATTTCAACATCACAGCAGCGCGCGGCTCGCGGCTCGCGACTCGTGGCGCGGATATAGCACGGGGTCGCTCTTTTAAAGCACACACCTACGTATTATTTGAACAGTTCTAGCTGCATATGCTAAATGCCTAAACAAACGAAATAAGCAATCTAACTCACGTTATCTTTTGACACTACCTATAGTTATATGTATTTGGGATCGCCATAGCCAAATACTAGTCTTTTTTTCATCTCGTTATTTTAAGTTCGACGGCCAAGGTCTGACTGAGGCATTGTTTTTGAGATAATTGCTATTTACGCAGCCTCAGGGCAAAAAGTTATAAGGTAAAACTAAAGATATACATCGAGTTGTTAGAGCCTCATACGATATTAAGCAAGAAGAAATTACTGGAACTAAAAGTTAGATCGAAGAAATACCTTATCCGTACTTAAATATGTTTTTTTCCCATAAATAGCACCTAGTCTATGAATTGGCTGCGGTTTTAAGATCTCCGTATTCAATCAAGTCTTGTGTCATCATTCGAGGTCTGCGGATGATCTCATTCTTTGCTAACCTTCTGCTTATAACTATATTATATTACACTTTTTATAATTAATAATGCGATGTGATCATTGATGTCAATCATACTAATAAATTGATAACCCTTGGTTGAATGAATATACGGTAATTACATAGCCATAAATTGACCCATTAATTGCTTTGGTTTGGTGAAGTTTTTATATAAATGATGCAAGATTTTTGGTAGGAACCTACAGAAAACCAATAAAAAGAATCATATTTGATTAGAGATCACAATAGAATGTAATATTTATATTTATTGTTAAAGAGTCTACGCAACTGCACCGAAAGAGTCAAAGAAGACAAACACTGGAATCAAAGTTCCAAGAACCAGATGGCTCCAACGTCTCGGTCACTAGCGCGATTGCGCTAACAACGCGCGCCGCACCTTCAATGTCTCCCACCTCTACAATAGAATTGAATGAGAAATTAACTTTGCTACGTCAATATAATGTGTGTATATATTTCTGTGTACATTCCTTTTAAACAATAGCTCTCAATCGTACTTATACCCGTTACTTACATATACACTATTATAAAAAGGAAGATCATTGTTGAAAACACATTTGATTGATGCAAGCTCAATAAACTAAATATATTTTTGACGAACTTTTAGTCGGCAGACCACTTATTTTATTCGGTTCTCTGTTAAACACCAGTCGAATAATAAGCAAAACCAGTCGAAGCAGTGACATCACCTTCCTGTGCTGGAGGAGGCCGTGTCCTTTGCGAATGTATATTTGTTTATGCATATAAAATATGTAATACGTATTTCTGTATAAAATCTGATTTGTTTTTTTCTTAAGAAAATCTTTGGACGTATGATGTATAATTATCCTCAGGATGTAGTAGGTATATTTAACATGAAGTTATAATTGTTGGTATGGGTAAGCAGCTATGTACATATTATGTACTAAGTACTTTCTGCTTGGAAGATTTCTTTTACTCGTGATTGATAAATTACAGGCTTTTCTGTTGTTTTATTTTCAAATATATGTATAAACGTATAAGCACATGAGCTCATATATCAAACCTTATAAGGATCAGTGGCTGAACTGGGTAACCACTTAAGTGGAATTAGGTAAAGCAATTCAGTTAATGTAATCAGTAGATCACAAGAATTATAGAAAAAAAAATAACTAGACCTGTGATATCCATGTTCAAAGAAGATGACACATGAATACATGAGGTGATTTAAATTATATATTTATAATCATTACAGATTTTTTTTTCTCGTCATAATAACGATAATTTATTTCTCATTACACTAACTGAAGGTAAACACTTTTCAATAAAATAACGCATTTATGAAAATTGGTACCATAAAAATAGGTAATCAAAATTGGTTTAAATGGATACCTTAAGGATAAATTATACCAATAAGATCAGCAATTATGATTATAACCATATTGGTCGGTAGAATCCTAAAGGCCATACGTTTTTATTAAAGTGAGAGAAGCAATAAAACCTGTTCATATTTTTAGTATGAAATTTCCTATGGTCTTCTTAGCAAGTCGTTTGATGTGTTAAGCATGGAATTTACTCACATTTCTACACAGAGTTCAATGTCTTCAATTTTATACTAACAGATACCTAGTTGCGATCATAACCTTAGCCGGTTTAGCATTGGCGAGTTGACTGTAATGTCCTTGCCATCTAGACCTAAGTTGTTCGCTACGGTCTGTGGATCAACAAGATGGCGGATGGGGATCATCGGGGACTAAGGCGAGGGACGGGGGTGGCCGGGACAGGTCTGGCCGCATCGCCTGGCCCTGTGTCCGATCCGAGCTCTATTTTTAGCGCTGTGTCACCGTTCTCTTGCGCCTGCGCAGAGAGTCCTGCCTCGTCCATGCGAAATGCAAATAAACGTTTACTTTAGCGGCGGCTGTAAAAGGAGGAATATGAAATACTGCAACATTGTTTTGTAAATACATCGCAGATTATAGTGTATTTGTCTTAACTCATAGGTACAATCCAATTTTCAACTCATTGCCGCAAGCATTGCATGCTTTGTACATTTCTATTTTATTTATGAGTATAAAAAGATGAATTGATAACAGAAAAAGAAACAGACGTTCGTACGGTAAGAACCTACTTAATTTTCCGTGACTTTCACACAGTGCAGTAGTCGTGGTAAGCGACATTAGAACGCGAGCAGTTTTTAAGGTTCCGTAGTGAAACCTGTAACCCTTATAATATTATCATAACCGTCTGTATTTTTCCTCAAACGGATACTCTGTTATACAAGTATCTTATTTCCTATTATATTATCTTACTATAATTATAGTATTATTTTAGTAGTTATTTTTAAATAAATAAAAAATATATATATATTATAGATATTATTAATAGGAAAGTTTGTTAGAATGTATGTATATATGGATGTTTGTTACTCTTTCACGCAACAACGGTTAAAAGAATTGGAGTTAGACCATGTTGTAGGCTACTTTTGTGTACGCAACCGTACCTTGCAATTGTCCCGACTTAAATTTGGCCAGTTTTTTATTCTGATCACGTATTTTGCTCTATGTAACTGTAAGTAGCCCGACGGCGGCGTGATGTCATCGGCATGTGATAGGCACTGTCCTTTTGTAGAGCTAATGTGATGTAAGAAGAACATATAATTATATATATGTGATAGACACATAGTATAGTCTTGATTATGTAGCTGGAACATGGAAACGAACAGGACTTAAAATTCCTGTTTCATGACAGCACCCCAGGAAGACACCATTCGTTTTATTTCAGGCCATCTAAAACCACACCAAGTGCCTACCTACATAACTGTAGATATAATTAATTGATCCATTATTAACATACATACTTAAGTATAGTATGTTTGTGAACGGGTGTCATCACGATTTATGAATGGCCGTTTTTTTAATCAATTACTCACAAAAGCTGCGCAATGAGATCTTAGTTGGGTAACAGTACCGGTCGTCAAGTGTCGATGACGGGTTGTTAGTCAAGGAGCTTTCCAATTGTGGGTTTGGCTACCACCCACACGGACGCGGAATATAAGAATATATTGGTTGGTGACTGTTAGCTCTTGACTGCCATTCCCTGCTGCCCACGCGGGCGCCGCGCCGCGAGGACTCTGCCCACGGCCCAGTATAGTGCAGATTGCGCAATGATAGTAACACTTAACCAACACCATAGGTTAGGGTACATAGACAATAAGGCATTCTTATAGGTATATAGGTAATTAAAAATATCATAGACAGTAATTAGAATTATTGCTTTACAATATATCTGCTTCCCGATGATCTAGTAGAAAAATAGATAATTATAATTTTTCTTGAATATTGGGTATTATTGCCACTGAATCGATCATAATATTAATTGGTATATGAACGAAAATGACAGTAGTTTTCGGTTCTAGATACCACAAAAGGTCCGGGGCCTGACAGAATAGGAGTCAATTTCCTCAAAAATGTTTATAGACAATTATCCTACCCACTCTATATAATATTTAATAAATGCTTGGATGAAGGGACATTCCCAGATAGATGGAAAATGGCACATGTCACCCCAATTTATAAATCTGGTTCAAAAGCCAAGATCCCCAATTACAGACCTGTGTCTAACACATCGACTCTTCCCAAAATTCTTGAATCTTTGGTTCATAATGAGCTCTACCCCATTGTTCAGTCACAGATAATTCAGCAACAACACGGCTTCATGAAGAAAAAATCTATTATTACTAACCTGTTACTATATTCTAATTATCTGTTTGAGGCAATGGACGCCGGCGTGCAAGTAGAGGCGATCTATACAGATTTCTGCAAAGCGTTTGACAAGGTAGATCATGCAATGCTATTGGAAAGGTTGGCCTTCAATGGAATCAAAGGGAACTTACTAGAATGGTTTGCCTCGTATATTAAAAATCGATACCAAGTTGTTACTATTAACGGTTATTGTTCGGAAAAGTGTCTTGTTTCTTCAGGTGTTATACAGGGCTCTATTCTTGGACCCCTGCTATATCTACTTTTTATTAATGAAATAGAACGTTGTTTCCATAATTCTCATATTCTACTGTTTGCTGATGACTTAAAAATTTTCAAGACTGTAAAAAATATGGCGGATTGCGTCCTGATTCAAGAAGACTTGAATAGGTTTAGTGACTTTTGTAAACAATATAAATTAAAACTAGCTTATGATAAATGCCACCAAATCTCATTTACGAAAAATCATAATAAATTAAATTACGTTTACAATATTGGAGGCGAAGTAGTAACGAAAGTAACAAGCATTCGAGACCTCGGGCTGATCATCGACGACAAACTGACCTTTAATCAGCATGTAGAAAAAATTTGTACGAAAACTTATCAGTTGCTTGGCTTTGTCCTGCGAATCACTAAACCATTCAAACGTCCATCAACATATATAACGCTGTATCAGTCTTTAATACGTTCTCAGCTAGATTTTGCCTCAGTCATATGGAACCCATATTATAAAATATATTCTAAAAAAATTGAGACGATTCAAAAAAGATTTCTAGCAGCATTACACTATAGATTAAAAAATTCCAGGGGACACTATTCTGATCTACTCCAACGGTACAACATACAGAGATTAAGTGACCGACGAACCCTCTTAGATGCATTGACTCTCCACAACATCTGTAACGACCAATACGATTGCCCGTCCTTATTAGAACAGATTCCGTTTAGAGCACCGTCACACTTCTCGCGATCTCAAGCTTTATTTTCTCTCCCAGTATCTAAAAATAATGCTGGTCATCGAGCACCTCTTAGAAGAATCTGTGAGTCGTATAACAAACGTCTGCTATCAGCGGACTTATTTAATTCAAGTAAGTTAGCATTTAAAAAACAAATAAGGAAAATTATAGATGATTCAGTGATTAATTGAACAGCTACCCTAAATTGTGTACCTAATGTGTCTATGTTTTGTAGGTATATATTTCAGTGTTTGTATTTATTCTTGTTATATGTTATTCTCTTTTTTTATGTTTTTCTTGTATTTTAAAATGATAAGTCTAGAAATCTAAGCTCAATATTCAAATGTATATCATTAAATTAATTAATATAAGAATAGTTCTTAGTGAAAAATGTTTAAGGGTGTAGATTTAAGTATTTGTTTATGTTCTCTCTTTTTAAAGGCTAATCGAAGTCTATGCTTGTATTTTTTCCTTGATTTAAATAAAATAAAAATAAAAATAAAATAAAATAAAATAATTATCAAGTAAGATCGATTGTATCGAAAGTGTGGGAGTGAGCTCTTTAACTCTACTTTAGATAGGTATGAGAAGGTGTTCTAAGAAAAAACGAATGAATCAGTTTTCCTTTTGTTAAGAATAAGGGATTTTACTTAGTCGTTGGAAATCTTCTACTTGCGTTTTAATAATGAAAAATAATACTTTTAAAATCATTATAAAATACGGATTGTATAAACGTACAACGAAGTTACCTAGATCAAGCTGGAACATACACTGTGATGTTTATTCAAAGACGTTTCTCATGACATGAATCGTTAATATGTTTGTTTGTCCATCTTGGCCTTAGACGATTGAAATATTTCACACTTTGGTACACAATGTTGTTACAAGGCAAGACATCGTACTAATGAAATGAAATACCTTGCTGACGTTTCACGTTGGATGTTCCATCTCTATGTATATTGTGTTAATGTGTATAATTGTTATATCTTATATGGAAAACAGGCAAAGTGGAATGTACCCGAGCCGGATCGCCATTATAACATTCATAGTCACTTTATTCAATAAAGATTGAATCATTTAGTCATTCGTTACCATAAAGAAATATTTTAATTTGAGTTACTTTTGTAGACAAAACTCATATACAAGTTTCCTATTTCATTTACCTACACCTTCGCACAATATAGTGAATCACGGGCTATTTGCCATTTTATAGCGATTTATTAGTGTGTTTATTCCATATTTGATAAGGACGGATTATTTAAGAAAAGTTGATATCCTTGGTATTTGGTTGTTGATTTCATTAAATGTCACAGCACGTCGGCGTCGCGGCGCTCGCGCTGTATGAGAGAGGAGTCGCGGCTCGTGAGTGTTCGCATATCGCCGTCGCTCACGACGCGTTACAACACAAGGAGAAAGCTGCACTCGTCTGGCGAAATCACACCCACACCAGATGTGCCAAATCCTCTAGAATACCACCTCGTTGCATATATGGTAGCAGAAATGGACAACACAGTAAAAGTTGTTTTCTGCTCATAAACATTTTAAATTTGCGTTAACGTAACTTGGGTATTATTGGTAAGCAATTTGCAGTTAAACGGGTAACCAGTTGTGTGATCTTTGTGGTTGTTTTATTTTATTTCACAATCACAATAAACATGATAAGACAAATATCATATGTATTAATATTTCAAGTTGTAATATATTGGAAATCGAATATAGATTCGATTACCTACTCTAATGAATTTGGTATAATAATAAAACAGTATTTTTTGGTTAGACTCAGGACCTAGTCTCTCGATGCAGTTCAAAACCACACATTTTATCAACGGATCGATATTATTATTTATTACATACCAGTACTAACTGCACAAACAACTGAAATAATCGAATACAATCTGGAAAAATAAAAGTATCTTCTGCCCTAGCAATATATTCAGACAGACAGAACTTTTTATTCGTATCGTTACAACTTTGAAAATAATCGTAGAAACCAAGAACAAAGGAACGGCGTAGATACAAACTAAGTGTGAATGACGATTGTTTCATTTTATTATTATTTACATAGAGCGTAACAAATCTATTTATTCATGGAAAACTAAATTAAATTATTTCTTTCCATCTATTCTTTATCAAACTTCTTCTTAACAAAATAGTTTCTTGGTCATTGTAATTGTTAAGGGACACTCCCATCAGATATGTAAGCGATAACGGCGTATGCACTGCAATCATATTGGGAACTTAAAGCAAACATAAGTGCTCTATAAGTCAAAACCGGTACCTATTGTTAATGTTTTGTGGGCATGTCCATATATTTTATAGAAGAAAGAAAGGCTCTAATTAATGGAGTATAATTCTGAAATCAGAATACGATATGATCATATCACACGACGACATCGGCAATGGCATGATGTTACGTGTAGACACGTATGCGATGCAACCTTGTGTGATGGCGGGCCACGGTTGCGATGGCAGCCGACCATGACACTGACGCGGGTTAGGATAATTGCGCCTTGTGTACGAACTATTGTCGGGTTTCAGTACAAGTACTTCTTAGTTTGGTTCGGAGGCAGCGTTGTTCTCTAAGTGTGTGTACGTACCTTGCGTCGTCTCGACCGTTATCCGGTCAACGCTATGCGCGCACGCCCGCGCCCGCGCCCGCACCCGCGCCCGCTTTACTTCATCTCGCCCGTTCATACTGAGCCGTGGAAAATGAACTACAATATTCAACCAATGGAAAATACTCATGACAAGACATTATAATTCACAACTGGCCTCTTCTCTAAGATAAATCATTTAGGTACAGACATAAAGCGCCGCTCGTGCTTAAATGTAATTAGGGTTATTTTACTTACGTTGTTTTTACCGCATCACTTAGTTCATATAATCGAGTTTATGGCCCGGCAGATGATTAACAAAGTATTTCTGTGCAATCAGTACAGCCAATTATGTTTTGAAACAATTAACCGGATTGCAGTAATTCAAAAGATGACGGCGGCAATGGTCCACTGAGAATGCAAGTGGTATTATGTACTTTATACATAATCAATTACGCATAAATCTTGAATATAGTTTTTGGCTTAAGTCGAACTTAACTTGTGGCTGTGTTAAGTTTGCCTAAACAATGGTTGACTAACTTAATAATATAATGTGACATCATACCTATTTTATTGGAAAAGTCGTTTAGTTGAATATTCGCACACAATTTTCACATTGTCGCGAATATTAAAACCTTTTTTTATGTTAAAGTGATGTGCAGAAATTCAAACAAAAGTGCCAATTTGAAAGCATGTAGCCATATTATTGTTACTTTGTGTCGATGTGTCATGGAGTGTTTAACTACCTAACTGGCTGGATAGCTAATTGACCACAAGTGAATAACTTATATGCGTTTGTTATTACTCAGAGGCATATAATATACTCACGCATATCATTAAGGATCCTCAATGTTGTTTCAAAGAGACTTGAGGTAATTAGTAAGATTTTTTTCAAGGAAGAAGTACTGTATTGCCGAGGTCACAGACTAAGTAATAATATGGTTACAGTGAAACTGCCAGTATAAATAATATTATACTGACGGTTATTTATAATTTAAGTGATTCTGTAGACGTATAACAAACTCCTTTTGATATGTTGGATTTTAAATACATTTAATAAACAATCGAATATGGACTGGGACTGGTATGTGACTCGCAGAATTAAAAAGAGGTATCTCGTTGTGAAATACTCACACATTAAAATTAAGTAAAATTTTCCAGAATCGTTTCATATCTAAATTTTAAGTTTTTTCATATTAACCGTATAAATCAACTAGAAATTGAAACATAATTTTTGGTCGGAGTATAAAAGTATTATTTAAGTCACTTTATTATGCAAGTCGATAGTGACTCGAAACTTATCAAACACCTTCTCAGTTGAAGGCTGACTTCCGAACCGGTAGTTGCTTCTGCTGCTTTGACCTTCATAAGTGCCTTATTAGAGTTTTATCTATGTACGCTTATTTTGCGTTCATTAGTTATAAAAAAAATCTCGCTCCGTAGAACTTTTTACATCTGAACTAATTTTTTATGATCTTTGGAAATTTGAGGCTGTGCCATGTAAAGACAGGCTTTTTGGTATGGTATTCAGTTATGCATATTAGCAACAAGCGATAGAATAATTAGTGGAAAACAGCGGGAAGAGCCTAAGTAATCACATAAGTATAATATTGTTATTAACAGGAGGGATATACGGTTGAATTGTTTTCTAGAAAAACATAGCAAGAGCGCACACATTCTTTTCCACATTACCTTAGATGTAGCGGGACGAGTTCAGATGACCGGTTGCCACCTGACGTCATTCCTTACATTAGATTTGTTAGTTGCCATGGCGTCCAGGGATGGAGCTAGCTAATATAGTTATGTCGATATATAAAACCTGTTCATCAGATTTTATTTACATCTTAGCTATAACTGTAAAAAAAAATGTAATATGTAAATAAAGTTTATTCTAGACTTTTTATACAATTAAACTACTATAGTTAATCGAAATTAGCATTAGACTTTTCGGGTGATGTCGTTCTTCCAGAAAGAGCGCGCGCGTTGATGTCTAATATATGGGGCAAATTAATCATGGACAATTTTGACCAACAATATAAGTGAATAACATGATAAGCATATATTTATTTAAGATGAGCTAATGGCTTTAGGTATATTTAAAAAAAATATTTTTATCCTGTTCCAGTACAAATTCAGACGATATCATAAATAACAATTCCGTGATATTTTTATTTGGCTACAAAATCACTATTAACTTTTTCCTATATATTGCGCTAATGAGTTATAGAAAACGTATACCTTTGGTAGCTTCTTAAAGTTTTCTCAAAAATATAAACTATTATAAATTGCCCGCTGCAATAAATGCATGCATCTCGTACCCGATATTTAACTTTTTATTTCTGTTTATAACAAAATACGTTTCATGGTATCCTATTCAATTTTACTCGTACTTTTATCGCTTGCCCTCGAATCCGAGTCGACAGAGGCGTAGTCCACCTACACAATCGAATTGTGTAGCCATTACTGCGATTGTGTTTTTCAATAGACCTATAAAAATAGATGTAATTGGTGATGAGAAAAAAATGAAGATCGCTTATTGAGCCGGTGCCCCCCCCCCATCCTGCACTGCCACCCCCCCCATGCCCCCACCCCGCCGACATCTTGTCGAGACGAGGATGTTAATAGCCGAACAGGAGCTGCATTTTTTATCAAATACATGTATTCATATGTATAGGCTGTGAATATGACTGGCCGATTTCCTTTGTGGTAAGCGATTTTTAAGCGGGTGGTCGTAGGTTTTATTTGCACCTAGGACAAAAATTGTGTACCTACATAAACACGTCTATTTGTTCCATGTCTGGATGTAGGTAAATTTCTATATGGGTATGTATTTAATAGTGGTATAAATAGTATATATCAGCTATCTGGTTACCATAGTACTGCTGACGGACGAAATCGGATTGACCGTGTGCAAAAAAATACCTATAACACAAATACTAAATAAGTTGGTGCTGTCTCGAAATTGCAGTCGAAGATGTTGATAAATAGTGGTGGTAGCGATTCCTTGGTGGGATGAAAATTCTAAATATTCTCCATATTTTACAGTATTCGCTTGCTCTATATCAATGCGTAGAACCTTTCACCTGGTATACTGGTGCCTGATAGCTGCAGACTAGTACTTTCCGGAATTTATGTTTTCAGCCTCATCTTCATTTACTATAAGGTGTGGTCGTCGTAAAACTCGTCATAATAAAATTTAAGCAGGGGTCAGTACGATTTCACCTACCTATAGTACAAGTTTGACACATAAGCATATTTTTATCGTTGTATTTTGATTAAACACGCTGCGGTATATAATGCATAATGCAGTAAAGTTTCTCGAAAGCGATCGTCTCGAACTTTTTTTCCTTTCAAGTCCTTAAAATTCTAATCGCTGACCTTCCTCGCTCCGAGCCACATTGGTATTTTTCTTTTAGCACGAGTGAAAACGGGTTTAGTGCCCTTGCAGTTCAAGTGTTTTATGTAGGTAGAGCTGGGATGGCAAAAGCTCGACCACTGGGCATCTCGTCTCGTGCGAGGGCGAGGTTGCGGCACGAACACCGGCGCGGCGCCGGGGCGGGGCGGGGCGGGGCGGGGGGCGCGGTGTGCCTGCGCAACCTGCGCTAGCGCCGAAGCCTGTGACTCCACGCTCAGTCATTGTTCGACCAACATACCGGTCGTACATTTCACGTCAGCCGGCGTTGTCGCTACTTCATTTGTCGTACGAGTGCCCGTTAAACGAACGGTTTACTCCGATCCTTGGAGTGAAGGTGCAGTGCTAAGTGATAGTGTGTTTGTAGCCATACAATTAAAAGTGTATCGCTAATAAGTAATACTGTCTTTGGTGTGTGGCGAGTTTCACGGAGTTGTGTAACGGCTGTTCGCCTGCCGGCGAGGGAAGGCGGATCGCTTACACCGGGAGGAATGAGCCCCGTACACCACAGTTCCCGCACTCACCGATGATCTCAAGGTTGGCATTTCACTTGAGTTTTCGTCTCACATTCGCTCATGTCGCAAGCGCAACTTCGCACGACTCGACCCCGCGAATGCGCCCACATTCTACCACACTAGATTCTGATTTCGTTTCAATTATTACTTTCAACTCGCTACTATTTGCGAAATGTTTACTAATCTTACCTAATAGTACACTGGATCCTATGTTTTTAGATAGGTAATTTTGACTAACAACAAAACTGTAAAAAAAAACGAAAGATGTTCATCGTAGTTTAATTAGACTCTAATTGGTTAATTAGTATCCGCGAACTCTAAATAGTTATATAAAACAATTTATACTCATATTTAAAGTAACACTACCTTGAGGATTTTTTGTAGTTTTAAAAAGTACTAGGTACTGAATGACAATAGATAGTAGTAAATACCCACTGATTGTATGATGATATTATCACCACCATCTAATATGTATGTAGGTAGTAATAAAAATAAATAAATTAAGAAACTCATAAGTTTTATATTTAAAGTACAATTATTTGTTATACTTAGTGAGATGTAGTACGGCCGGCTCATTACAAAATGAAGCTGTCGATCTCACTGGATAGCGCCTCGTTACGGTTATGTAACTCGCTAGTTACATACATTTCCATAACAGGACAAGGTGTCTTTCCTTTGCCGCGTCCGGTTGGTGTTAAAATTCTTTTAAAAACATGTGAAATATTAGTTGTCATGCCATCCTACATACTAATCGTTTTCCTCATCTTTTATATAATGGTTTCGGAGAAATAGTACTGCTTTTATTATAATCATTGATTGGTTTTCCTCAATGTTTTCATATATTATATTTTCACTTTTATAAACTACAATAATCGTTAATGCAACAACTGCTAACACATGATGCATTTATTAGTGCCCATCAATATACACATGCTAAACTGAATACGTTACGTTATACATAACGTAGAAAGCTGAAAAATGCATTTAGTGAATCATTAGTTTGTACTTTCAAACAATGGTAATCGTTTAGAGTTTTACTTTTTAAATAGACTTTGACCAAATAATTGCAAACACAAATCATAACCTGATGTTTTACTTCAAGAATATTGTGTACTGTTTTCTAGGTAGTAAGTATCCTGTAATTATTTTTGATCTTTTTTCTATTAATATTTTATTTTGGGATATGTTTACGTTGGTCTTGACAATATTTATTGGCAGTAAACCTTAATGACGAATGAATAATAAGTATTCTTATTTTATCGAGCGCTGACGTCAATCCGGATCTAGCTTCAGTAGTCATTGCCAAGACCCTGGTTATGAACCAACTAAATAAATAAGGGTTTGTTTATTCCAATTAGGTGTAATATCTAATGATTTCAACAACATCTTAGGTCAAGTCAATGGAATCTTTGTTCTTTGTACTAGAGCAAACTTTGTGGAGTATTATATTACATGAAAGACCATCATATAGGAATATTATGCGTTCCAATATAAGTAACATACTATACATCTCATCTCAGGAGGTTAATTTGATTACGATTGCAATAAAATAAGCTGGTATAAGTCCTTGTTCTAATGATTATTTTAAGATTATATCATGCGGCACGGAAATGTTCTAGCCCTTTTGGTTACGCAACATTGGTTGATCGTGTTTTCTTATGCCTTTTCTTTACGCCGTTTGTCGTAAATATAAAATCCTACAAAATATTTACTTAATTTACAGTATTTAATACACTACTGCTATCCAGGGATAGCTTTTTGCAAAGTCATGTGGTCACAGTTTTATTACTGTAAGGTAGAATTAAAGTTCTATTCTATACGTACTACTAGGTTTATAAGTAGGTGACATTTATTCTAAATTGACACTTATATTAACTTAAACTTTTAAACTCTTAAATCTCTGTTACGATGACGTGGTCGACAGCCTTGGTCATAGTTTACCATAAATGAATATTTAGTTAACAATGATTTGGGGCTATGTTTTCTCTTTCCTATGTGTCTATCTATTGTTTGACTTGTTTGGACACTAATGAGTCCAAGACATTTTTCGTATTGTCCACATTTGGAACAATGAGGGAAAAGGCGGTCGCCATGGCAACGAGAACTGAACATTTTTGTTTTATTAATACGCTTACTCTTTAACAACTTCTATTTACGCGCTCTACTTAGAAAAATATTAATAACAACCTTCCGTGCTTAGCCGCGCGGTTCAACTCGTGTACCTACTTCCAGTTCTTGTCAGAATATGGGGATAAAATAATGTTACTCCCTGATAATGTTGCTTTGTTGGTGAAAGAATTATTCAGAACGGTCCGGTAGTTTCAGAATCTACTCAATACAAACAAAAAAATCTAATCTAACGTTTTTATTGTAAGTGTAGATGTAGATTGACTTAGTTATAGGGTTCGAGACGAAATTATTATTATGAGCAATTAATTCATTTACAACTGTTATTTGTACAGTTTCTACCCAAAATTTGTTCAAAATTATGGTAATTCTTAATTCTTAATTCAACGGAGAATTTCCACTCTAATAAGTCATGTAAGTGATACGAACATGATCTTCAGTTGTTGATACCTAAATATGGACAATTTCTAAATTGAAGTAGGTACCTATTTACTATATTCAAATTCAATTATGACGGTGGTGATAACTCGGTGGATGTGAGGTCGGATGTCGTAGCGAAGATCTCCGTTCTCTGTAGGTGTCCTTTAAGTTCAAGCGCATTTCAATACGTCTCGGCACTGGCACATGAGAATCAGGACGACCTATGGCCCCATACTTATCATAGTGGGACCGTAAGTGAAATAAAATCCTCCTATAGATAAAAAAAACATAGTTATTTTGATCTTATATATTATATAATAAATAATTAGAACAACAATTTGTTGATCTCATACTGAATACAAAAATTTCTGCTGTTGGTACTTTGCGGGCCAAAAGTGGTTTGATTTATCTGACTCAATTCGATTCAACATTAACGGAACATTTTCTTTGAGTCAAACATAAATAGTATTGCATTGAAAATAAAAATTCCGATTCATACAATTATTTATGGTTAATAGTTATTATTATTATTTATTATTAAAGGAACACCTACTTACAACATACATTTTCATCTGTACAATATTAAAATTATTAATATTTTAATATGTGTATCACTACAGGTGTACACAACATTCACTGAACTTAAACTTATAGAATAATAACAACATATAAATTAAATAGACTATACAATATTATATGACAGTACAATTGAAAATAAAATTTTAAAGAAATCAAGATACTAAAAAATATTAAAGAATATGTAAGTTGATGTTAATTAGTACAGTCTCTACTGAATTAAATAGCTGCGAGGGTTATTGTTAAGATAGCGAGTCGTACGTACAGTAACAAAGGCGCAGCATGGGTACTAGCTAGCAGACGAGGCTTCATCCAAGCGTGGCGCCTGCTTCAAGGCCTCTTTGTTTTAAATGCAGTATATTCCCACCGAGCGGTTATATTGTAATAAACAACGGATCAACATTTTTATTCTTTTTAAAACATTTTGAAATATTCCTACATTTCTACGTTTACTTGAGTGAGAATATTGTTAATTCGCACGGCATCTGTAGCATGCAATACATGAATAATTGAAATCTTTTACAAAAACAAAAGAACAACGCACTGATTAAAATATGATTGCGGAAAATCCATGCAGGTACTTTGGAGGCAAAACACGTATCATTCATCCTTTGATGCCAACTGTATCGATATGAAGTACGTACCTATGTAATAGGAGCAAGCATGCTTGACTACGACTAGGACGAGTCTTTAGTATTTAAGAGATTTTCCTATGTTTTCTATTTTAATCTTAATAAATGTGAATATGTACACAGATTATTTTTAACTATGTTGTGTACATGAAAATCTTGATCAATATTCTATTGATGCCTTGACTAATATGTAGGTATGTTTTGTAAAGTTAGAATTATAAAAATAAATCAACATTATAATGTGATCAAACAAATAGGCCATTGCTTTATTAGGTTAATAATAACTCCTCATCAATAAAATAATAATATTTTTATAGGATATAGATATAGGAACAAAACTATGAAAGTTAAAGAACACTTATGAATTTCTCACATAACTACAACGACAGATTGATGGAGAATAAACGCGTGAGAGTATGGGATGGGTTTTATAGCGTTATTACGGAATGACATAACGGACTAATGTCACCGTTTGGCCGGCGAGCGGCGACAGGTGTGTTGCGTCCCGTGCGCCCGCGCAGCATGGCGTCACCCGCGGTTTCATACCGACCGAACTACGGGTTTTTTTCCACATTATCCGTTAAACAAAATAAAATATTGTATCGAAATTCACTATATATTATCACATTTCAATATAATGACGTCACTGAATAAACAACTTTCGTTCTCTTTTTTATTTGTTTTCATTTTCATTTGTAAAATACATAATGGTAATCATATTTTAATATTAAATTAGGACCATATGGGACAAGATTTTGTTAATAAAAAACTATTATGTGTTATGTTCATCTACACCTAAATAGTGGTTCACTCACCTAACCTACCGCAAACAAACTAGCCTTTGTAACGTTAATATTGCTACCATCCCGGGTTTTTCTGACATGGCTTTTGTGCGTTAGTGGTGCTCACAACGGTTGCTCTACTTGCCCGTGCCTGTGGCTGGCCCGGCGAGTACTTAATATTCCTGAGACAGTGCCTTCTACCGTCACTAGTCGCCGGTCTCCGCGCCGTCCGTTGTCCGCGCTTCGGTCACCGGAACTCGGTCTCGCACGTTGGCTCGCTCTTTCTCCTTCAATAGATGATATCACCATCACTGCACGAGGTTCTGTCACGTTTCACAAAACCTCCATTACAAATTCGTTATTAATATATATTTTTTATATTCGTAGAAATATGTAAGGTAATGATTTGAATGTTCTTTGTCAAATTGTCGTTCAAGGGTTTTCTCTCTTAAGTTTTCTGATCTGAAACACAATACAGTCTAAGGCACTTATTTGTGTTAATGTAGAATATATTGTATCCGTGTGCCAATCTTCGTTAAAATCTTTTTAATCGCTTGTTTATGAACAATTTTGTAAAGAACATATAACATAATAAATATAAATAGGTTGAAATTTTGCTACAATTACCGCTATATAATGCGTCTTTCTCTACGAGTTTTATTGATTTAAGTTCTTATGGTTTTAATGTAGCAGGTAAAAGTGGGTTGCACATGTGGTAGGTGAGTAATGAGTAATGTGTATCTTGAAGTAAAAATGTGGCCAATCACATTTTGTTGAATTATTTCACTACTGATGTTGGAACAGTTGGTTTGTACCGCTATGGCGATACTACTGGTACCGTTCTCCATGCTACGCCCGCCACATAATTCAAACCGATATTGTCGATAATATCAATGTTACTTCTTACTCAACTGTCGTGATCAAATAGAGCACATTCACTCCGTCTACAGAATAGTCACAAACAAGACGAATCACCTACACCTACAGATCTGTTCGTATCATCAATTCTCTACATCCCACTTTTATTTCAATGTGAAAGTTTTTTTGTATGTTTAATAGAAATGTTACTCTGCTAAGCTGTTTAAAGTTTACTCTGCACACATAATGTTGCCAAATCAATAAATAAATCAAGCTTAGATGACATCTATACTAATATTATAAAGAGGAAAGATTTGTTTGTTTGTTTGTAATGAATAGGCTCCGAAACTACTGGACCAATTTCAAAAATTCTTTCACCTTTGGAAAGCTACATTATCCCCGAGTAACATAGGCTATATTTTATCCCCGTATTCCCACGGGAACGGGAACTACGCGGGTAAAACCGCGTGGAGGCAGCTAGTAAATAATAAAACAAATAGGCTTGTCCAAGTATTACAGTAACTAATGAAAACGTTTATTCCTTTTGGTTATCTACCAAAATTCTTAGGTTCTATTAATGACCGCATATAAAAATATATTATAGTAAGTTCTTTTCGCAAAAAGCTTTAAAGAATAGCTACTTGGAGAACGGATGCACTAACGGACGGACGCTGATACGTCTAAGCATACACAATCACTAATGGGGAATCATTTCTCAAGAGAGAAACTGATGTAAAGGCATTGTTCGCAGCCTATTTTCCGTGCGAGTGGAGTGCACAGTGCCAGCGAGTGAGCGCGTGTCGTGAAAGTGAATGGCATGGCTTGGCACAAGCTCACGCGGACTGGCGGACGCGTTTTACGCCCGATTTGATACTATATTCGTAATTTCGTACACGCAAACCCACATGCCTCGCCGCCCGCAGCGCCGCGACCGACCTCCGCTCACCGCCCGCGCCCGCGCTCGCGTCCCCGTCCGTGCCGGCGCGGCGCGGCGGCGGCACAGGCCTGCTATATTACTCGTGACGTCATAACAATTGCTGTGCATCGATTAGGTATATGGCTGGCGTATTTGGATGAGAGTGTAGATACAGAGTGTAGATAAACGTTCGTTTTGCTGTTATATTCCATTTTCTAATAAGTAATGGATGTTGCAATGAATGTAGTTCACGGGTTTAAGTTTTAACTTGACATGTAGGTATTCAAAAATATTTGTTAAATAATACTCAAACCTTTTTTTTCTAGGCCACCTAACTCATTCAAAACTATGTATTTATAAAATATGGTACATTTTTATTCATTCGACTTCAAATATGAGAAAATAAAAAATTGCCGACAATTATATTTAAGGAGCTCGGGTTTTAATAGACATACCTACTAGTTGACCCGCGCGTCGTTAGAGTTACATGCCCGTTTTTGCAATTTTTATTGAAATTGATTTTCCGCTCCTATTCGTCATTGTGTGATGATGCCTATAGCCATCTCGATAAATGGGCTATCTAAAACTGAAAAAAAAATTTTTAATCGTTCCTGAGATTAGGGCGTTTAACAAACAAACTCTTCATCTTTATAATATAGTGTTGATAGATACAGATATGATACTGACTAAATTGTATTAAAATTTGACCTATGAAGTCCAGCGCATGACCATAAAAAACAAATTAAAAATGATAAAGCCTTTTGTAAAGTTGAGTAATTTATTATTCCGTGAATACCTAACGACTTAGTAAATCTCCCCCTTGTGTTTCTTTAATCACCATCAACTGAATAATTACTGCCAATAATAAAATACAGTCGTTTGTCACGAGTACGTAATTTCAGGATGTCAAGGCTAGCAAATATTGGAAACAATAATATTTTATCTTAGCATCTAGTGTGACCTCAAGTTGCTTGCGCAATAATACTGTCTACCTACTTTGTACACAGTTTATGACAACCATTCAAAAACCTTGTCACCAATGTATTTCTATTTTTATACCAGTTAAAATCAACAAAGTAATTACACCTTATTGTAATTAATTTTACAGACTGCATTTTGCTCTAGACCTCTGCCGTACGTACAAACTACTATAATCAGCAATAATGATTAGCTTAGTACAGAGCCACAGAGTCTTCCACACAGATCTATTCTAATTGGATTCTCGCTTAGGTGGAAATAACAAACAACGCTGCAACGTTAAAATATATTTTCTGGACGGGATCATGTGATGTGATATTTGTATGCTTATACTCATATTGCACACGAATGAGTTAAATTAGATTAAGTTTTAGGTGAATAGTATAACTTGTATAATTGAACACGAAGCATTATAATAGCTATTTTACTCGACTGTGCTAGGAAGTTTTTGTTTTTATCAAATAGCAATTCTAACGATGTCAATTGCATGTAGAATCGCGAGTGCAATGTGTGTGACAAGTGGCACAATGACATTGCCACCTTGTACTCTACCATTGCGCCTGCGCCTATGTGAAGTCATTAAGCGCACTCGTAGACACGCACGCGCAACACAGTCTAAAACGCAATTATCCAAACGCCTATATTCTGAAAATAGATAAAGCAACGCTATCTTTGATAACTTTGTATTGCATTTTCAATATACATACCTACTGAATCAATGTATGTTATAAAAACAATAAGTGGGTGCTTATATTTGGTTACAAAATGCATATGTGTATAAATACATAATACCTATATAGTCATATACAGTAGGGCGGGTTTGTCTTAACTTACAAGTTGGTACTTAAAACCAGTTAAATGTTAAATGACAAAATGTCGCTCACACAGTTACATGACCTCGGATTACAACAGCCTTTGCCTTTATTGTTATTGGTTCAGTAAACGGAAACGTAATTTTATACGTTTAAAAAGTTATATTATAAATTGGCCATACATATTTGCTTTAAAATTTCAAGCCTAATGTTATGTAAAAAGTACTTAAGTATTTTTAAATCATTTAACAAATATACTTATGCCTGAACCGTATCTGTTTATGAAGTTACTTATATATACGGTTTCCATTCCTGCTAATTCGTAGATTAAGAACTAACGTAGATTCTCTATAAAAGCCTTAAATTTGTTGACGTAATCAGTGCTTCCATATACAATAATAAATTTGATAGACCTTATTAAATAAATAAGTATACAAACATTTTTATATATTGGTGCTATTGGAGCATTTAATTTAATTAAACAGCTGTGATACAGATTAATAAGTAGTAAAAACCTCAATGTCTACTGAAAGTTACGTAAAAACTACATGTTTTGATGGACTATAGTGTTGCTCAGTTAAATATATTTGCGCGCGTGCTTCTTCCCTTACCCTTCTGAGTGGCAGGGCGTGATATAGGTACATCCAAGTCAGTGATGCCTAGTTAATGACAGGATATAAACCCCAGCACATAGGTATGCAGTATATCTACCGGCAGTTTTAGAGATCAAAGGGTCAAAATGTCCTAGAATTCAAATTTATATGCATACCTACCTATTATTAGCGCTCTCATTATAATGCAGATTATAAGCGCCAAACAGACTTATTTGATAATTGGGGGCAGGGCGAGATTAACTTTATTTATACCTATATATAAACACAAGTGGCTCCCTGCGGCTTCACCCGCTTACCCGGGAGGTCTTCCATTTTCCCAGGATAAAAAGTACCCTATGTCCTTTCTCAGGCTCTTGAATATTTGTGTCATTGAAATTAGTTCTGCAGTTTTATTTATTTATTTAATAATGGACAGCCAGTGGTTGTTACATTAATTAGGACTTAAAACTAGGTTACAAAGGATAAAATATAAATGTACAACCTTTTAAGGCGTCACAACTTGGGCTTAAATGGTAACACGTATGTAAATCAGTATAAAATCAGAATAAAAAGTTTATATGTATTATAGGTATTATAAGACAAAAATTAAATATTAAAACAAAACAAAATTAAATTTAGGTAAATATATGTTTAGGCAGTTAACAATCTCCGCACATTATCTAGATAGCTACGCGGAGTGTCAATAAAAACATCCACATCCCTACTGATGGAGTTGTACAGCCTAGCTATCCGAGGTATGGTCGAGGACTGCTTTAAGTTAGTTCTCGCAGTGGGCTGGTAAAGCGGGCCCATCGCATATCTGGGCAAAGATCGAGGAACCCGTAAATTGACTGATTGCAAAATATCTTTTATTATAAATACTACAGTACTATTACTACTACTATGTACATGCATAGGAAAAAGCTAAACATTAGTAATAAAATCATAAGTCTTTATTTATGTATGTAATTAATTTATTGGCACAGTATGCGTGGTCAAAATAAACGTTAATACAGGTTTTGGGAACTGAATTTCGGGTAAATCTGGGAAAAAAGTGTGGGAATCGCTTCCTGAACAATTTATAATACCTATCTCAAAATTTGAACGGAACTTTCGGTGGGCGAGTCCGACTCGCACTTTACCGGCTTCTTATTATTACAAAAATTTTAGTCCTGCTAGAGTGAATCCTATACCTCCTGAGTTATACTATGCATCGTCATCATGATACCTGTTACCGTTTTCACGAGTTGGTTACCTCCTAATGTATTTTCTATTGCTTATAGAAGTGAGCTTCCCTAAATATTTATCGCTAATTTGTAAATGAAAATATATGTCGACGGTTTGAAGAAGTTATTATAGTTAATCGTTATGTTTTGATTAATTGAAGTATTTTTATTTGTTTCAGAGACCATGTATATAGACACCTTACCGCTCGTGGTTTGGACGCTCTTAGTCACAACGACACATGTGAGTCATAGATATATAGTCATAATTTTGTGCATTAAAATGCCAATTAACGCATAGTTATTGCTTATTTATTTTGTTTGTTATTTTTTTTTAAATACCTCTTTTAGTTATCTGAATCAGGGAAATACGTATTGTTGTAATTTTTAATGTATATAACCTATCGATTACAACAATATTTACACTTTTAGAGCAGTTGCACACTACGTCCGATGCGAATACTGAAACCGAAAAAAAGCTGTTAAAGTAACCACAGAGCTTTTTAATGCGTTACCTGATATAAAAGTAGCGAATAAAGTTGATCATTCGATTTCTCATCTTACTTTTATAGACTTCGCTTGGATGCAGTGAGTGATAACTGCTCTAACTATAAGCTCACATAATGTGGTAGTTAGTTTTATCTTAATTTGTCCTGATTTTCTCAGGGACTGCTCATCTTGTGGTGTTAATTTTTTGTCGACAAATAAGATATTTCGAAAAAAATATGTTATAAAAATATTTCCTTACAGGTAGCGACACAAAGCCAATATGGAATAGGTTTAGGAATAAAACGAGAAGTATTTTTCTTAAATTTAGAAGACGGCTATTTTGGTTGTCAAGTAAACGAATCGACACAAATATTACAATTATATGAACTGTCTAAATTATGCGACGGTGTGCCTGATTGTTACCAGGCTTCCGACGAACTCAAAGCAGAGTTAAAATGCACAGGTAATACACATGCACATGTATATATATTTTATGTTTGAAATGTGTATCGAACTTGAAGTTATTAAGGTACTTTTATTTTATTTTAGATGATTGTACCAAAGAAGATGGCTCCCGTTGTATAAATGGTGCTTGTCTAAACGGAGTGTGCCATTGTAATGATGGTTTCGGTGGATGTAACTGCCAGGAACCTGGTATGGATAATTTTATATACCTAATAAAATAGTGCTACTGATATATTTATTTATCAAATATATTTAAGAGCACGTTTGTTCGTCGATTTTAAGTGATATGAATGTTAATATTAGCTCCATAAAAATATCAATCACAACCATTGTTTAAACAATGAACAGTATTATGGGTATTATTAAATTTTTTTTTTGGTACAGAGTGGTATAGATAGTTACGTAATTTTTTTATCGTTAAAATGTGAATAATTTTAAACCTAACTCAAATTATTACTTTAGTAGTTAACAAGCTGCATGCCTAAACAAACAAAATATATTTAGTAGATAATTCCGCTGGATCTCATTCTCTGTCGAGTCTCATACAAGGTAACCCAACAGGAAATCGACACCTGTTTCGCTATTCCACGAAGCATCATCAGGATGGTAGAATCGGAATTATCTACAAAATATTTTTCTTTTATATACCTATCCTTATAATGGATTTCCGCAAGGTCACGACTGACTCAATTAGTTAACTGACTGTATGATAAAACGCGCGAGCCTTGTAAAAAAAGTTTCATCATCATCATATCAGCCGTAAGACTGCTATTAATAGCATCCCCATTGATTTCCACGTTGGCCGGTTGGAAGTGGCCTGTAAACGATGTAGGTATTATTCTTTAACATAAGTTGCTTTTACTTATTTTCTCATAGAGAGTGATAAAAAAGAATAAATAAATTTTAAAAGAATTTTTTATAATATAGGTAGACACCTTAACTTACAGAAGTAATTGTAAACTCGAGTGACGTAAGTAACACAATATAATCATGAGTCCTTTCTTTCAGATGTGAACGAATGCAAAGATAGACCGTGCGATGTGTTTGCACACTGTACAAATACAGTGGGTAGTTTTCAGTGTTCCTGTTTCCCAGGATACGAAGGCGATGGTTTCACTTGCAGAGGTAAACTATCTATTTAATATGGATTGCACTTAAACTATTGAAACGCTTATGTTATATTTTTACTATTTATTTTTCTAGATATAAATGAATGTCAAGATCCGGCTGTGGCATCACGATGCGTTGCAAATGCAGAGTGTTGTAACTTACCAGCTCATTTTATATGCAAGTGCAACCGTGGCTTCGAGGGAGACGGTGAAGAAGAGTGCCTAGGTAATAAAAAATCCTGTGCAATTCTCTACTCAGTATTGTATTTAAATTATTATGCAATGCATGAAAGTTCTTATTACGACGATTCTCTCCAATAATATTTACATTTTAATATCTATCTATGTACTCATTTAAATGATATCTGTGAAATATGTGTAGTACCTTTCTGGCAATATAAGACGCTCCGAATAGTTTTGATGACGTATATAAATGAAGTGTCCTTGAAATCGTATTTATTATTTTGAATTGGTTGGATTTGATTACTACTTTATTGTTTTTCTACTGGCTATAGACATCGATGAATGCCGACGTCCTGGTGCCTGCGGAGCTAATGCTGTTTGTCAGAACTATCCGGGAAATTACACATGTGCATGTCAAGCTGGTTTCACTGGAAATCCATTTGATGGCGTAAGATTTTACTTTATCTTTTTATAGGATACATGACTGATACCTAAACAGAGGAAACATTTTTATATTCACTTTTAAATAATGAACTACTGAATAAAGTTATTTTCTATATAATATCCTGCGATGTTCAAAATTTGAACGATATATAATATAATTCGTTCTTATTGTGAATGTAAATCTGGATTGTGAATTTATCAACGCTGTTCAATAGTGTGTAGACGTTGACGAGTGCGCAAACAGCGAGTCTTGCGGCGCTGGTGCAGTTTGCCGAAACGTGGAGGGTGGCTACGAGTGCAGCTGTCCACCTGGCCTCGCCGGTGACCCGCGGGTTGGCTGCCATTCTAACGATGGGTGTGCGCGCGCTACCTGCGGACGAGATGCACTTTGCGAAAATCTTCCAGACGCTTTTCGATGCGTTTGTCCACCAGGTTTCGAAGGCGACCCTGACGTACAGTGTAACGGTAAGCCTAGAACCGATGCTTTATCAGGTGTGAGTGTGACGAACGCTAACCTCCTCTGTGATCTAACGCTTTACGATACTTACCGTAACTCGTTCGCGTTTAACGAATTGCGCTGATAACTACCGTTTGTGGACGCTCGGTAGATTCACGCTTTTACTAACTGATCATGACATTAAAACATTTATCGACAAATGTATTAAACTTTCAGTGTAATGCCGCATTGTGTCGACGGCGACGGAATCACTTATTGTTGACTTTGTTTGCGTTCCAGCTGAACTACGATTCTGGACTATTGCTTATAAATGGTCTTGAATTTTTATCTTTGTTCAAACTTCTTACATACCTTTTTCAATTTTCTGCTCGTTGTTTCCTTAACAATTGGTCAGATCGACTGTGTCTATCTCTACTTCTTCGTAGTGGCTGTCGGCGTATCTTCCTACTGAGTTTGTATGGTTCGGTATATTTGTGTAACCAGCGGTTATAATTAGACGTGCGTTGTTTGTTACACCAGACGTGGATGAATGTAAGAGTAGCGAGGCAGTGTGCAGCATACATGCTGTATGTACCAATACACCTGGCAGCTTTATGTGCACGTGTGAGCCTGAGTACACGGGCGATGCGCGCGTGCCTGACGGCTGCCACGACGTAAATGAGTGTGAAGAGCTCGAGCGTCCATGTGGTATGCACGCTATCTGCGAAAACGCTGTACCAGGTTACAATTGCGTTTGTCCCCAAGGATACAACGCTAAGCCAGATCCACGGATTGCTTGCGAACAGGTGATATATAATTCATATTATTTAATTATAATTTATCATTTCTATTATTGATGATTTGTTTAACAATGTATTTCAGATCGACGTGAATACTATATGTGAAACAAATTTCGATTGTACCAATAATGCCGACTGTATCGATAACCAATGTTTTTGCAAGAATGGATTTGATGCCAGAGGATCGGTTTGCGTTGACATTGATGAATGTACAAGTCAATCTTCAAAATGTGGTGAAAACGCAGTATGTATAAATACACCCGGTGGATATAACTGTGAGTGTGTCGCTGGATATGTGGGAGCACCACCGCGAGTTGCGTGCCGTGCTCCTTGCGAAGACGTTAAGTGTGGCGACCATGCCTACTGTAAACCAGATGGAGCAGAAGCGTATTGCGTTTGTGAAGAAGGGTGGACATTTGATCCAGCCGATATTGCGGCTGGTTGTATTGATATTAATGAGTGTGATGCATCAGTTGGCCGATGTGGTAAAAATGCACAGTGTTCTAATACGCTTGGGAGCTTTACATGTCATTGCCCAGAAGGTTACACCGGTGACGCCTATGCACAATGTCTGGATATCGATGAATGTCAACTGGAAAATGCTTGTGGAATTGGTGCAGACTGCACAAATCGTGTTGGTTCATTTACCTGTAAATGTCCTGAGAATACCGTACCTGACCCAGACCCTCGGGTGCGTTGTGCAGAAATACAAACGTGTAGAAGCGATATTGATTGTCCCGGGAATGCTATTTGTGATTCAAGTTCAATGTGCTTCTGTCCAGAACCTAATGTAGGAAATGATTGTAGACGTAAGTAGTTTTAGCTATAGCTTTTATTTTTAAAATAATTAAATACGTTTTATAAAGTATGTTAATATCTCAAATTTCTTTGCAGACCCTTGTGAAACATTGCAATGTGGAAGTAATTCAGAATGTCTTTTAAATGATCAAACTGCTCAGTGTATTTGTAAAAATGGATTTTCGGGAGATGTGTCCACCCCTAATGGCTGTCAAGACATAAATGAATGTGATGATAATCCTTGCGGAGCAGGAGCTGTATGCAAAAACCTTCCGGGACATTTCCAGTGCGAATGTCCTGGGAACTTTAGTGGTGATCCATACGTTGATGGGTGTATTCCAGGGAAAATGCCAAGTGAATGTAGTCATATTAATCCATGCCCACAAGGCGAACAGTGCGTTCAACACGATGGTGAAAATGTTTGTATTTGCCCTCAAGGATTTAAACGAAGTACGGTAACCGGTTTATGTGAAGATATCAACGAATGTATCCAACGTGGACGGGTACCTTGCGGCTTAAATGCCATTTGTAAAAATTTGCCAGGTAGCTACGAATGCAAGTGTCCCGCTGAGTATAGCGGAAATCCATATAAACTTTGCGAAATCTGCAATGATATAAATTGTCAGTGTCAGCCACCATACAAAGTAGTGGATGGGAATTGTGTTTTATCTGGATGCACTAATGATAAAAAATGCGGCCAAGGAGCAGAGTGCATTGTTATTTCAGACGGAGTTAGCTACTGCGCTTGTCCAGCTGGATACTCCCAAACTACCGATGGTTCATGTGAAGATATAAATGAATGTGTATCCGGGAAACCAGTTTGTGGTTTTGGTGCTGAATGTATAAATACGCTTGGATCCTTCACCTGCAAATGCCCACCTGGATATAGTAAAGACCCGGTTTCAGGACAGTGTGCATTAAATCAAAAGCGCTGTATCAGTGATTCCGATTGTTTCCCAAATGAAAAATGTATAGAACCTGGTAATTGTGTTTGCCCTCCACCTTTCTATCTTGATGTTACTGATGGTCAAAAATGCAAAAGTCCATGTGAAAGATTTACGTGTGGAATTAACGCTAAATGCACTCCTAGCAATCCTCCTAGATGCATGTGTACGTCGGGATACGAAGGAGATCCATACACTGGATGTACTAATAGAAATGAATGTCATAGTGCACCATGTGCCTATGGTGCTATTTGCCATGATCGAAAAGGTGGATATCAGTGTGATTGCCCTCCAAATATGGTCGGAGACCCATATAAATCTGGATGTAAGTACATGATATAAAATCATTTATTGTGATATAAAGTTACATACATTTTTAATTTTTTATTAACCTTCCTCAGAAAACTGATTCGGGTCTAACTTACTCAGAAGATCCTGCCAAAATTTCATTACAATCTAAATAATCGTTTAGTTTAGGAAGACATAGCGGACAAATATATAAATATTCACTTTTATTTATATACTAACACTGTGCGTATTTTTTTAGGTACTGTCGAAGAAGGGCCTTTGCAGAAACAGCTATGTACCTCCGATAACGAGTGTCCTAACACCCTTGCTTGCTTGAATCGTACCTGTCAATCGCCGTGTAGCAGTCTTTCTTGCGGATCGAATGCTTTTTGCGAAGTAGATAATCATGCAGCTTGGTGTCGCTGTAACCCCGGCTACACCAAACCCGAAGGTGGAAAATGTATATCGGGTAATGATAATTTCTTTAAAAAATATTATGATTACTTAAATAATGAAAAAAATTGTAAACAAACCTTTAAAAAAGGTTAAAATCTAAACAACTAGTTTAGATTTTAACCTTTTTTAAAGGTTTGTTTACAATTTTTTTCATTATTTAAGGATGTGACACATATTCCTGTGCGCATGGCGCTCAGTGCATCATATCCAAATCGGGACCAACGTGCGTATGCCCGGAAGGGATGGTTGGCAATCCATTCCCTGGTGGCTTATGCAGGAGAGATGTTTGTGGACCTGGTATACCTTGTGAAGAACCACTGTCATGTGTAGCAAGGCGATGTCGGCAACGATGTGAAGATGTTGTTTGTGGTATAGGAGCAACTTGCAATGAGCAGTCTGGACAGTGTGTTTGTAATCCATTTTTTGTTGGAAATCCAGAGCTATTATGTATGCCACGTAAGTGTTCGAATACGAGTATATACCAAATACTATTTAATTACTTATATATATTTATATTTCTAGACTATTTTTTATTATATCTTAAGTATTTTAAGTGAAGAAGTTTTGTATTAAAAACAGTTCTTCCAGATATTTCTTAATGAACTTTGTTTTTTTTTAGCTGTTGCTCCACCATCTTGTGAACCTAACTGCGGTCAAAATGCACACTGCAGTTATGGTTTAACTAATTCATGTAAATGCAATAAAGGGTTTACTGGAAATCCATACAAGAAATGCCTTCCACGTCGACAAATAACATGTGCCAAAGCCTCATGTGGTCAAAATGCAGTTTGTCAACAAACAAAATCACACGTAGAATGCTTGTGTCCTCCAGGTTACATAGGAAATCCAAATATACACTGTACGGATATAAATGAATGCAGCACTGTGCCTTGTGCCGAAAATGCGATATGTATCAATACTCCGGGTAGCTATAGTTGCATTTGCAAAAGTCGATATGTAGGCAACCCATATGAATTATGTTCATTGATTTCCATTTCAAAATGTACCGAGGGAAGTATTTGTACATGTACCCATAATGCCACATGTCCTAATGGCTACACGTGTGAAAATTCTAGATGTGTAGATGTATGCCGTACAATGATGTGTGGTCCAAAGTCAAATTGCGAAGAAGGAAGTTGTCATTGTCCTCCAGGATATAGTGGTAATCCTAATGACCTACAGCTAGGATGTATTGCTGATAATAGATGTATGGTCGATGGAGACTGTAAGGATACTGAAATTTGTTTCCAAATAGCAAAAACCGTTCGCAAGTGTGTAGATTCTTGCAGTAAATTACAGTGCGGACCTAATTCTTTATGTATTAGTGCCAATCATCAAGCACACTGTATCTGTGCTGAAGGTTATATTGGAAAACCAACTGACGTTAAAATTGGGTGCCAATTACAGCAAAAAGACTATAATGATATAGAATGTAATGTAAATAGCGATTGTAATGAACTTCAATTATGTATACCAGTTGATGGGTCTACTAAAAAGTGTCAAAGTATATGTTCTACCATAGCTTGTGGCCCTAATGAGATATGCAAGGTGGAACAAAGTGGTGCACGCTGTGACTGCAAAGACGGTTATTTATGGAATTCTATCAGCTCGAATTGTGAAAAACCTTCTACACCAAACTGTGAAGTAGATGATGACTGTGAAAATGATAAATCATGTGAGAGAGATGTTCTTGGTGTAAAAAAATGTGAAGATAGTTGTGCTTATTTCACATGTCCTCAAAATTCAAAGTGTATTACGAGATCTCATAAAAGCCAATGTGAATGCTTATCAGGTTTTATAGGTAATCCAAATGATCGCGATGGATGCACAGCCATTAACAAAAATGAATGTTCTAATGATGCACAATGTAGGGAAAGTGAAATCTGTAAACAATTTGGAGACTTCAAAAAATGTATATCAGCATGTCAACAAATTAGGTGCGGTCCGAATGCGATTTGTGTCACCAATAATCATATATCTAAATGCGAATGTCCATCTGGTCCATTCACTGGCAATCCTAACGATTTAGATAAAGGTTGTAAATCGGTACCATGTATTTACAATGCAGATTGCTTACCTCATGAGCTATGTAATCGAATGACTACTACATGTATGAATGTTTGTAATGAAGATTCTTGTGGAGATAATGCTATTTGTCTAGCAGAAAATCATAAAAGTAGCTGTCAGTGTCCAAGTGGATATAAAGCAGATCCCTTGCCTGAAGTAAGTTGTAAAAAAATAGATGTTTGTAATTCAAACCCTTGTCATCCTTCCAGTACATGCGAACCACAACTTACGTCATATGTTTGTAAATGTGCAGCTGGATATGCTGTAGATCCAATAAGCAATGAGTGTCGCAAACAAGGAGATTGTCCTAATGGTGATCAAGATTGTCCGTTAGACGCAGCATGCTTTCAAGGTCGGTGTGCCAATCCATGTGATGGAGCTTGTGGAATAAATTCATTATGCAAGGTTGTTAATAGAAAACCCCTTTGTATATGCCCAGATGGTTACGAAAATGTACAAGGTAGTAGTGCGTGTAAAAAAATGTTGCTTATTTGCACAAGTGAGAATGACTGTGATGGAGATGTGTGTCACAACGGTCAGTGTTTCAAAGCTTGTTTAAATAACAGTCAGTGTGAAGAAGGCGATTTATGTTACAAGAATTTGTGTATGGTACAATGTAGTAAGCACACTCAATGTGGTATTGGACAAGCCTGTGTAGATGGTCAATGCTTAATTGGATGCAGAGGTAATGGAGACTGCCCTAGTGAAGAAGCTTGTGTAAATAATAAATGTACTAACCCTTGCCTCTCCACAAGAGTATGCGGCCCTAATGCAATTTGTTTAAGAATAAACCATAGTACAACCTGTGAATGTCCTGTTGGATTTGAAGGGACGCCAACACCGCAACAGGCGTGTGTTCGCAAGCCAAGTGCCTGTATTCGGTCAGCAGATTGTCCACCAGATCATATGTGTATTGGATTGTTATGTCAAGTTCCATGTCAAGATAATTCTGGATGTGCAATGGGTGAAAAATGTAGTGATAACAAGTGTCACAAAATTTGTCATTCAAGTAGCAACTGTTTACATGGAGAACATTGCAGTTCTGGCATATGTATTCCTGGTTGCAAAACCGACTCTGATTGCTTCAAGAACCAATTGTGCAAGTCTGCAGAATGCCAATGTGCTTTAGGATTTCAATTAATCAGTGATGAATGTGCTAATATAAATGAATGTCTAGCTAACTCCTGCCATCCTTCAGCTGAATGTGTAGATACATTGGGTTCTTACAAGTGCATATGTCCAACTGGAGCAGTTGGTGATCCATATAAAATCGGTTGTTTATTGCCAAATCAGTGTAGAAGAGACAGTCAATGTGAAGACTCACTTGCATGTATCAAAGGAAGATGTTCAGATCCTTGTCAGGTAAAATCTTGCGGCCTTAATGCAGTATGCTCAGTCATCAAACATAGAGTCTTATGCACTTGTGAAAAAGGATTTGTCGGAAATCCAATTGACCAAAATATTGGATGTTTCAAAGTAGAATGCGTTGATGATTCTGATTGTCTTGGTGACAAATATTGTAATACTGAAAGTAACAAATGCTCAGGTTAGTAAGCTAATGAGTATTTAAATTTGATAAGTACGATATGACATTATTTTCAAAATGTTGATTATTATTTCTTTTCTCAGATAACTGTGAAGAATATGGCTGTCGAGGTGGAGTTTGTAAAATAGAAAATCATTCTCCTTCATGTCTTTGTCCACCTGGATTTGAACTTTTGAGTAACAATTGCGAAGATATAAATGAGTGCAAAAATAACCCATGTCAATTGAATGCTGCCTGTACTAATAATCCTGGATCCTACTCATGCAACTGTATTAATTCAACCATATTAGATCCTAAAAGTGGTACTTGTAAATTACCAGGGGACTGTTTTACAGATGATGACTGTACAGATAAGACCAAATGTGTCAACAGTCGGTGTTCAAATCCTTGTGAAAAATTGACTCCATGTGGTGAAAACGCAGAATGTTTTGTTGTGAAGCATAATGCCATCTGTGAATGCCCATCTGATAGTCAGGGTGATCCGTATAAGACATGTATCAAATTTGAGTGTACTAAGGACGTTGATTGTGCACCTGAAGAAGCATGTGTAAATTATAAATGTAACAATGCATGTAGCATACCACGTGCATGTGGAAGAAATGCTGAGTGTTTTTCCAAAAATCACATAGGACAATGTTCATGTGCCGCAGGATATACTGGTGATCCTGTTTTAGGATGTGTGCCAATTCAATACTGCACCGATGACAGTAGATGTTCAACCGGCACAAAATGTGTTGATAATTTATGTGTAGGTAGGTAACCATAAAAAATACACTTTTAGTCATATATATTAAATTTGTTTGATGCACGAATTATTTGCAATCGTATTTAGTTCGTTACCCTCTTAGGACCCCATGTTCTTTAGGATAAGATAATTTAATTTCCTAACAATTAGGATACAATTAATGTGTTGTTCATATTTTTCAGGAGTATGTAAAAATTCAAGGGACTGCTTAAACAACCATGTTTGCATTCAAGAGTCATGTCGAGTGACTTGCAATTCTAATGATACATGTCCAGATTTTCAGTTCTGTTTAAATCGTATATGCACTAAAGAAGTACAATGTACATCTGATAGCGATTGCACAGATGAAGAAAGATGTATTGAAGGTAGAAATGGTATACCACAGTGTATTGAAGTTTGTGAAAGACAACCATGTGGAAGGAATGCTGTTTGCATCGGCAAAAATCATCAACCTACGTGTTCCTGTACCAATGATTTCTTTGGTGATCCTTTGCAAGGGTGTAAGAAAAAAGAATGTAATATTGATTCAGATTGTACAGATGACAAGTCATGTGACAATAATATTTGTAAGATTGCTTGCTTGATAGATAATAACTGTGGAGAAAATACAATATGCTCGTCCGAAAAACACAAATATGTTTGTTACTGTCAGCCCGGCTATACTGGCGACCCTACAAAAAGTTGTACTGAGATTGATTGGTGTATGTCTAATCCTTGTGGTAAAGGGGCAGAATGTAAAAATTTGAGGGATCAGGCACAATGCCTTTGTGCTCCTGGTACCGTTGGAGATCCATACCATGAAGGCTGTCACATAGCTCAAGAGTGTGAGTTTAATCGGGATTGCCCTGCTGTCGCTCGGTGTACAGTTGTAGATGGCACAAAAAAATGTACAGGTAGGGAAAACAGTAATTTCTAATAGAGTTTCAAATTTTCGATGTGTATGTTTGTATTATTTTGTTCTTAATTTTTTTTTTTATTTAGATGCCTGCGAAAATGTTAAATGTAGTCCTAATTCAGAATGTATAGCCGTCCGACATACGAGTCATTGTAAATGTAAAACTGGATATATCGGAAATGCTATTGGCGAAAATGGATGCCGACTACGAGAAAAGTCTTGTATTACTAGAACAGATTGTTCTAGTGATCAATATTGTCGAAAAGGTTTATGCAAAGGTATGTATAATTATGAAATATAGAATTCATTTAGTCATACAATACAACTGTACATAAAGTATATAAAGCCATGCCATACCTCGAAAGTCAAAATGTATGTTGTCTCTTTAAATATTGACTTTATTCAAAGAAGAAATATATCTATATATCTCAAAGTATCAACTTTTTTTCTAGCGTTATGTCTAACTGACGAAGAATGTGAAACTAAAGAGAAATGTTTTAGTGGTCAATGTGTCAATCCTTGTCAGATGGAGAAAGCTTGTGGTTTAAATGCTATCTGTCGTACTGATAACCATATCGTACAATGTAGTTGTCCTCAAAGTTTCACTGGGAATCAAGACCTTGAATGTGTGAGAAGTAAGAGAAATATTAAATCATAAAATTCTGATAAAAAAATAGGTATTATTAGGTTATAAGTAGGTTTATGCTAATATGGTGAATATTTTCATAGTTCCAAGATTATGCAGTTCCGGTGGCGGATGCGATGACGATCATAAGTGTCAAGATTCTATGTGTGTTCCTCGATGCAACGCAGATGAAGACTGTGCTCTCAATGAAAGATGTTCAAAAGGAGCTTGCATGTGTAAGTATCAAATAAAAATATTTGATATATAGCTATATAGCTTAGAATCAGATTGGCCATGTGTAATTAATGTCCCAGGATAATTATATATCTGTTTCAATAATCCAACTTCATTGACACGTCACTATGATCGACATTTGATACTTAATTATGATAGTAAAATTTTGTTTTAGTAACATGCCGAGTAGATAACGACTGTTTCTTGGGTCATATATGTCTAGGACATAGTTGTCAGTTTGGGTGCAGACATAATGAGGATTGTGGACCTAATGAGCTTTGCAAAAATAATTTCTGCCAGAATCCATGTGCAAATGATATGAACCCATGTGGACCAAATGCTTTGTGTTCTGTGGTAGATAGAAAAGCTCTATGTTCTTGCTTGGAAGATTTAATACCAAACCCTACAGCAAATATTGGCTGTGTACGTGCACCATCTCTTACGTGTCGTATGCATGTTGATTGCGCAACTGGTTGGAGATGCGAAGATGATCGCTGTCGCCCTGCGTGTACTTCTGATGGATCTGAATGTTTACAAGGGGAAAGATGTGACTCCGGAGTATGTCGTTACGCGTGCACGTCTGATGACCACTGCTCAGATGATGAAGTTTGTGATGGAAGATTATGTATTACCGGTTGTAGATCACATTCAAACTGTAATAATAATCAAGCTTGTATCTTAGGACAATGCATTGATCCATGCATTGAACCATCTGCTTGCGGTGCGAATGCACTATGTGTTACTAAAGATCATCATCCACAATGTACATGCCCAGCTTTATTAGTTGGTGACCCAAAAACGGTTTGTAAAAGAATAAGTTTATCGTGTGGTGGTACTGAAAATAATTGTCCTGAAGGGTTTAATTGCTATGGAGATACGTGCTACCCATCCTGTAGGAGGTAATTATATTTTCTATTTTTTTTTATTTCTAGTTACTAAGAATAGGCCCTTGCATCAATTGTTATCAACGAACTAAGAACATATCAAATAATAATAAATGTATTAATTTCAGTGATAACATTTGCCTTTCAAATGAAAAATGTATTCGTGGAATATGTAGAGTTGTGTGTAATAGCGATGAAACATGTAGCGAAGGACATATCTGTGAAAACAGGATTTGTAAGCAAGGTTGTCGGGACGATAATGCCTGTGACGAGAACCAAAGTTGTCTGAGAGGTCAATGTAAAGGTAAAATCTCACTTATAAATCGTAATTATTTTGAAACTTATGAAACGATTTTAATAATTATGTGTAACTAATTTTTCATTATTTTAGATCCTTGCAGTCAAAAAGGTTTATGTGGAATCTGTTCTGAATGCCAAGTACAAAATCATCGTGCTCAATGTAGTTGCAATAGTAATTACACTGGAAATCCGTTGGTGGAATGTAAAAAGAAAAACATAGTATGTGATGGCTTTTGTCCGTGTGATGACAGCGGGTATTGCACTACTTTGTGCGAAGACAATTCTGATTGTCCTTGTGGTGAAAAATGTTCCAACGGAGGATGTAGAGCTATATGCTCTGCTAGAAAAAGATGCCCAGCAAGACAAATTTGCGTCCAGGGTGTTTGCTTACCTGGATGTAACAGCGATAGGGATTGTGGAGATGATATGATGTGTTCGGCTAAATTATGCGTGAGTGCTTGTCAAGAAAATTCTTGTGGAAAAAATGCAGTTTGTTTAGCAACACATCATCGCGCTGTATGTAGTTGTAATAGTGGATTTTCTGGAGATCCCACAAAGGAATGTAAATCATACGAATGTTTGCAAAATGAAGATTGTGGTGCAGACGAAGAATGTTACACGGACGGAAAGTGTAAAAATGTTTGTTCTGGGGCTTGTGGTATTAATTCTATATGTCGATCTATTGATAGAAGTCCACAATGCTCATGCCCACCTAATTATTTGGGTAACCCAAAAGTAGAGTGTTCTAAACAAGTGACTGGAAGTTGCTCACGAAATCCTTGTGGGGTGAATGCTCGATGTCGTGACATAGAAGATGGTAGTTACGAATGCACGTGCCCACCTAACTGTGCTGGAAACCCTCAAAGACAATGCTTTTGTGGGACGATGGAACCATGCGCTCATAAGCCTTGTGGTACGAATGCACAATGTCGTATATCTAAAAACGGCGAGCCACAGTGCTATTGCCCACGCAACTATCCTAACGGAGATCCAAATATAGAATGTAAGTAACTGTTTGTCGGTTTTTAATTGAGCTCATTGTTTATTCTTCATAAAGGAACGGGCAGCTATGGTAGACACTACATAAATTCAATTAAGTAACTTCGGACTTATTGTTGCACCCGGATTCCCGAGAGAATTAATTATACTCGTATATTTATTACGATAAAAATTCTTTGTTTTAATTTATTTTTCCAAGTACATTTCACTGCCTTCGACGGCCAAAATATACGAACAACTAGAATGCTAAAGAAGATCTACTTAATTACACTGTACTGAAATGAGAATTGAAGTACCTATGTATTTTTTTCTTTCGGTCTAAAATATAATTTTCTGTTTATACTTATAATATTAATGCATATTTCAGGTGCCCAAGAACGCACTATTGTAGACTGTCGAACAACTGGATGTGGAATAAATGGAGAATGTTTAAGGGAAGGTGCTGAATTTGTTTGTCGCTGTATTCCTGGTACGGAAGGACAAGCTGATATCGAATGTCACACTAGTGAGTATTTCATGTATTATATTTCACTCGTCTTGTCAACACCATGTATAAATGCACTATTACTGAATACCTCACTGTAATGGTCTGAGTATCATACAATTATAAGTTACCTTTCATGATTCAATATAAGAAGTAGCGTTGGAATCAAACCTCCACCTTTGCGTATTATTATGTAAATACTTGTGGTTTTACTGAAAAATTATGTAGATATGACATATGAAGTAAAATTTCAAAATTAGTTTTTAGAGTCGTCATGTATTAAGGTATATTACATCCTTGGGTAGTCCGATTCTAAAGCAGTTTTGTAATTAATAATAAAAATAGTCACAAAGCTCCTTTGTGTACAAATATGTTTGTCATTAAAAATAAATATTGTGGCGGAACATATCTGTACAGTTGTACGTATATATAATTTAGTGGAAGCATTCTCACCGTTCGTGCTTGAGTTATCAAACAGTCAGTAACATTTTGTCCGGCTTCATGTACATATCGCTTGTATAATATATCCCGTTATATACATATCTCTGGTCATAAACTATCAGTTTCAAAAAGCATGCACTGTCTCGTGAGAAAGTTTCCTCTTCGCGGCTGAAGGTACCGCTCTTTCGACTCTGCTTTCTTCTTTCACATCTTCCTAGGTATCGAATGTACGAGCGACAAGGACTGTCCAATAGACAGAGCATGTTTGAGCCTGCACTGCGTGGACCCGTGCACGGTGCGTGGCGTATGTGGTGAAGATGCACTCTGCGTGCCGTTAATGCATCGAGCACAGTGTTCGTGTCCACAATGCTACATAGGTCAGCCACGACTGGAATGTCGACCTGACCCTACGTGCAACCCCAACTCAGATTTCAACGTCACTTTCACCTGCTCCGACACCAAGCTATGTCCGTCTAAATTGTCTTGTGACTTAAGTACCAGTCAATGTCGCAATCCTTGCTTGAATTACCAAAATTGTAGACGAAACCAAAAGTGTGAAGTTAGAGATCACAAGCCCGTGTGTGTTTGTCGAAATGGATTTGCTTTAAACGAAAAAGGCGAACTGACTTGCGCCCCGGAGAATGCAGAATGTACGAGAGACGAACAATGTCCATCCAATGCGGCCTGCAGTAATTCAAAGTGTGTGAATCCTTGCATAGCATCTAAAGAACCTATTTGTCCAAAAGGAAAGCATTGCGAAGTATTGGATCACCGCGCCATGTGTGTATGTTTAGAGGACTGCAATCCAACTGCGTCTATATGTTTAAGAGATAATGGTTGCCCGAATAACTTGGCATGCAGAGATTTCCAATGTAAAGACCCGTGTAAAGGCGCTTGCGGTGGTGCTCCGTGCTCAGTGGAAGATCACCACCCAGTATGCAAGTTTTGTCCTAGCGGATTCATACACGATGAAAAACATGGCTGCATTAAAGGTAATTTTTGAGCGAACAAAGGGCTTATTAAGCCTTCGAGTATTTGCCATTTAGTTTATTAGCGTCTTATACGTATCCTAATAATCTTTTTGTTCTTCATTATTACAGGATTTTTTTAAAGATACTACTGTTACTTACTATGACTTCATGCGGCTCTTTTTCTGTCTTTATTTTTTCTTGTTTCCGGCATGTTCATATTTATCTTATTCCACAGTTTGTTCTTCTTCTGCATCAGGTAGATTTTGAAGCATGTCATGTTTTATTTTGTGTACATAATTATTACAACCATGTTTACGATAACTTTCACTTACTCATGTGGTGATGGATGCGCTATGGTACTTACTTTACTTATAATGCTTCTAAAGCTTGGCATCGATACGCAATGCAACAAAACAGCCACGAGACAGAGTTTGCAGGATTAATTAGAATGCCTACTACATACTATGTACGTATATTGTATTGAAAATGTGATTAATCTATGATATTTGCGTTTTCGTAGTATAATACCTAATTTGACTAGAGCATCTTGAAAACTTCTTGCTACTGTGAAAACTGTATTGCACATCTCAGTTTTTTATTTTCTTACATTCGTGTAGTCACGCGTATGCAACTTTGATTAAAAGGGTTATGGTTAAGAGTTGATATTAATTATTATAACTGATACTTATATTTTTCCCGTCTGATTACTTCTTATAAAACTATACGTAGCAACTTTATTATTTTATAAAAATTATATACTTAAGCTTCGTTAAATAAATTCCGATTTAAATCAATATTAATGAAATTCTACTGGGAATACTTTAATTTCATTGGGATTCAAAATAAAAAGTGATTTCTCGTATGCACAGCTATAGAATGCAGCACTCATGAACAATGCACGTCGTCTTTTGCGTGTGTAAATGGACGTTGTGCCGACCCATGCGCACGCGGCGGCCCCTGCGCCACTGGCCAGCACTGCGCTGTTGTGGACCATCAACCTGTGTGCTCTAAAGGTACCTACCATTTTTTGGTGTTACAAAATATTATTCTGACTCTATTTACTTATTAACTCGATAGTATTCACATATATCATAAAAATTAGATGATCTCAGCGTAAGTTTCACTAGCTTTTATCATGCTAAGTAGGCTTTCGCCGTTATATACAAATATGTTAAATAAATGATTTCAACATAAATTATATTAGGTCCAAATTATTGATGAAAATATTCAGATATAACTTTAAAAATAACAATATATTATGTCTTTGAAAAAAATTTGCAAAAAGTATTTAAACTTATTGCTTGTCTTTTACAGTTACGTAGGTAGTAGTATATACCAAGGTAAGGTACTTATTCATTATCCTTTTCTAGTGTGCCAATGTCAAACATCATCAGATTGCGCGAGATATCCCAACACTTACTGCGATGGCTGTGCTTGTGTCCGAGGCAAGTTTCAATTTAATTTCATATTTTAAGTAAAACAACTTGTCATAATAAAAAAGCAATAAAATATTAAACTAGTACATCAGCTTTGATCACATTATAACTTACTTTCTGATGAGTAGGTACATAATAATATGTTCATTCACAAACGAATCCGTAAAAAACGTAGGAGTCCAAATAGACATAAAATAAAACAATTTTTGTTTGTTTAGACAATGTGTGTATTCTAATTAATTACCAATGCCTTAATTAAGCTAATACTAATAACGCTTGATTATAAAAGCATGTTTGTTACCTTTTCACGGCGAAACCACTGAATCAATTTCCATTTATTTCGGTATAGACATTGAAGAATCTTAAAATATTGACGCATACGATGCGATTGCGAACTAGTCAGAAATAAATTACAATACGTTACAATACTTACCTTTTTAAATACAGATAATCAACCACCAACGAATTGTGCGCATTGTCGACCTGGGGTCCCTTGTGATCCATTTTCGGGGGCCTGCATGGAAAGTAAGTTTATTGAGTTTATAAATATAAAACTTGCTTTAATGTTCATGAATTATAATGTTGCAAGTAATAATTTTAACAATGCTAATTTATTATATTTATTTGATTGACACAACTATATTTCTAGAATCTAAGAATGTACAAACAGCAGCTGCTTTCACGGCTGCAGGATTTAATCTTATATTCTATACCTATACTTACTCATGCCATTTTCACAAAGACGTATCATGGACTCTACTATAATACTAGCAAGTCCGCTAACGTAAACAATATGATACATATGTGAATAGCAAAATTAACTCCAGATGAACTGGTTATTGCTATATAATTTAGCATTATTTATTACCTACCATTTGTCCAATAAAACGCCACAAAATACTGGCAATGACAACCCGGCAGACCCGACAGGCAATACACTGTATTTTACTATATACCAATATAAAAACAACTTGGGACAAAGTTAAGTACGATGTGGATTATTTATCTGTAGTGTATATAATATTATTTTATTCGAGAGAGGTAGTTAATTTCATTAACGAGTTTAGGCTTTGATAACAAAATGACTAAATTTTGACATAAATATGAGTAAAACCATAAATAATAAGAGTAGATGCTATAGTTTCATTTTACAAACAAAGACCCTAGAAAGCTTGGAGGCCTAAATTCGTTAGATATGAAACCTTTTCTTTTTCTTAATGTATTTTTGATACTACAAATACATTATATTTGGTTTGGGATCTATTTAAATACATTTCCTTATAGAAAGCATGAATTTTGTCACCAGTCACATACCTTTCCTGAAATATTTGTACTTAAGTTTAGTATCATATCATCTCATCAGCTCATACATTTTATATATTACTTATTGGTAGGATAATTATATTTTATATTAATATTGAGAATATCAGAATAGATTATAATTTAATAACGTTTTTATATTGCATTCCCATTAACAGATGATCGTCCTAAAAATATCCCACTAACTGAAACATACTCCGATATCACGACTACTACGCCAGGAGGAGAAATTAATCTTAGCACTGATATGACAATAAACACAGAAATAACGTTTGACAAAAATGATGTTAAGGACACTACAGTTACGACTTATTCCCCTTTTATGACCGATGACACAAGTACTGAATTACCATCTACTATTTCTGTTCATGAAATATCAACTCAAACATTTTTATTTGAATCAACGACAAATACGAACTTAATTCGTACAACTCACGATGATAATAGGTTAGCGTCAGAAAGTTTCAATACATACAATGACATCTCAGAAAATCCTGCCACGAAGGATATTTTTTCTATTGGTTTATATACCAATACCGGTTCTACGGAGCCTATCACCGAAAGTGTAAAAAATACTAGAGGAGACATTACTCTAGAGCCTGATGTATCTACTCTGTACACAACTTCTTTTGATATAAACGAAAAATATGTGCCGACTGTAGCAGAGACTACTGCTTCGTTTATAGATGATAGTAGTAAAGACTATCAATCTAGACTTGATTCAGAAGAACTTGTTCAAAGTAGTAGTACAATTCATATAGAGAGTACAGTAAAACCATACATAAAAAATACAGTTACAAACGTTTCCTCAACACCGTCAACTGAGAATAAAAATACTAAAACTCCTGAAAATCAAAGAAATTTAAATAATTTCACGTTGGTGAATGATAAAATGAGCAAATCACAACTAAACACAACGCTTAAAATCACCAATTCGGCTATTGGTTCTCAAGTACCTGCTGTCATGGAGACTTCATCACAGCCTACTTCTAGTAAGCAATCGATAAAAACTTCTTCAACAGTTCAATTTGAAATACAAAATCAAGATTTTACAACAGTTACTAGCCAAGAACCTGTAAAAGATATACCATCACATCCCTCAACTTTGACAACACTTCAAGAGTCATATCAGACAGGCGTTACTCAAGTTACGACAGGCTTTGATATTACCGAATCAATAAGTACGTCTGAAAAACCAACTAAATCCAGTTTTGATCTATATACAGTTACTTCTGAGAATGCAATCATTTATACAGATGTCAATTACGACATCAATACTACAGAAAATGACATAACAACAACAACAACAAATAAACAATCTCTTACAGATGCTACAGAAATTCCAAGCATTTTAGATAGCCCAATGACATCCAGTTATGTATCAAATACTAAAACTACTGAGAATTATAGTGATGAGCAATTAAAATCTTATTTAAGTACCACTGTGCCCGATTATTATGATGTAAATGAATTCAAAGAACCTAAAAATTCAGCTGACTTAGACATAGTAGGAACCATAACTACTTCAGAAGGTTTTTCTACAAGAAAAACCATACCAATGTATACGCCACTAACTGGAAAGTCTTACAGTCAATCTTCGCCTTCTTCAGAAATCGACTATCAAACTACGACTGAGATTAACATCCAAACGAGTGAGACAACTGTAGGAGATATTACAAAAAAATCTAAATCAGATATATATCATGGTACCCATACTTCTTCTACACTTCCTATTATAACTAGTGTTACCACTGCTTATAACAACGATTTAACAGTAGTAAAAAAACAAACTGAAAATGTATTCCAGAGCAGCTCAGAAAGCAGTTTCTCATCAAACACAAAGTTATTTAATGAAAATACCACACCAATTCTTCCGTCTCAAAATAACATTATTAATTCCACTAAAAGTATTGACTTTACACGCTATGATACTGTGAGGCACGAAAATGATTTATCATTAACTCAAAACAGTCCTGATGCTATCACCACAGAATCTACTGGCCCTACAAATAGTAATATCGAAATATATAACCCTCATTTACCCTCTACATCAATTTCTTCAATTACTGAAGAAAATAACATTGAACCAAAAGAACAGTTATATAGCGCAGGTACAACAAAAGCTGCAAATATAACGGAACTTCCTTTGTCCCCAAATAATTTAAATACAGATAAAGAGATATCGTTGATAAACAAACCGCGCAATACTACCAAATCTTATAATGGAGATGTTACTGTAAGTGATAATCCATTTGACATGACCAACAATGATTATGATATAACTACAAATACTATTTCTACAGTAAGTACTATACAGGATAGTTTGAATGCTGTACCAGTGCATAATATAACAGCTATAAATAACTTAACTGTTACTGAAAGGCAAAAAGATATTGACGACAATATAAGAGTAAACATGACTTCAGAAATACATAATTTTACTACAGAATCATCAGAATATTTGAAAAAGGTAACAGGCAAAAATTACTATACCCAACCTACTGCTGCTTCAACTTCTAACGTAAAATCACCTTCTATTAAGGAGGATATTGACTACACCATTGATCCACTTGAAGATAATATTATACCCAGCCTAACTTCAACAGAAGTTTCTAAGATAAACTATGCTACTTCAGATAAACACGAAACAGATATACATTCTACGCAAACATACTATAATATTCCGTATAGCACTGTTACTCATAGTGACGATTTTACAAAAATTGAAAATGATTATACAGCTAAACCAAATTCAAAAGATGCAATATCCAGTTTGCCTAGTACAGTCATGTCACTTCACTCTGAAGATATTAATCAAAATCAACATTTTACAACAGTGGTAGAGACTTTAAGTACTTTTGAGATAACTACTAAAAGAACTTCACATAATAATGCAAATACAGACACAAATTATTCAGACTTGTTTACTTCTTCTAATTATCAAGAAAACTCTTTCGCAGTTACTCATCCTCAAACGAGTCATGATCAATATACAAACAAAGTATCTATGGACACAGAAAATATTCAATCTGTTACTACTCCTCCAAATGGCATAGCTACATCTAATTTTATCTCTGAACCAAACAGTTTCCCAGTTTCAATAAATCAACCTGACAAAGATAATATGGGAAATGTAAATAAAAGTACTACTCAATCCAGTTCTACAGAATACATCCCATATTTTGGAAATGAAAATGAGCAAACAACAACTATGTCCGCAAATCCAAATCAAACTGAAATAGATACGACAACAAAAGTTATCGATCTTAAACCAACCCAAGAAAATTATATTACCCAATCAAAAACTACTCAAGCTAGCAATACAACTCCTTATTTTTCGACGCCTAAAGAGTATGATTTGACAGTTACGAGTACTTATGAAGAGAATGACATAAACTTTATGGGACAAACTGAAAGTACGAACAAATTAAATTCTGCAACCTCAAAAATTTATAATAAGCAAAAACATAATATTTATTCAAGTAGTACTATATCTCCTTTCACTGAAACTCAAGAAACCGATATTACTTCTAACAATTTACAACATGGTACTGACGAATTAAAACCCACTAATATCTTTCTTCGCACAACTCTACCAAGCTCAGAACAAAATAAACAACCGATATCAACAGTAATTACCTCAGATTATACTCATATGCACACAACAGATTCAACAATTAGTTTAGATAGCACAACTAATTCTAAAACAACAATCCCAACATCTGCAACTTATGTTAATAAAGAAAGCACATTTTTAGATACACAAAATTCATTAAACAGTGATGTAACCAGTAATAGAAATGTTTTGCAAACTACAACCAACCTACCTACCGAACCTAGTTCACCATTTACCTCTATTGAAGATATCAATTTATTTACATTGCCTAATACAACAAGCATAACACAACAAGCAGAATATGACATAACTAAAATTATAAACATTGACGATTTCGAAACACGTGATACTAATATGGTCACAGAATCTAGTTTTACTCCGATTGTAGAAACAGATCCAGTTTTAAATGTAAAAGAAACCTCAACTGAAGTAGGAATAATAACTGAAAAAGAATACACGAAAAGTACAATAAGTGAAATAAATAACTTGGAAATCGACTATCCATCAAGTTCAAATATTTCTAGTACAGATAATATAGTGACAGAAAATGTTGACGTAACTAAAATGCCACCCATTTCAAATAAAAAAAAATCTAAAGATCCAATTCCAATATTAAATAAATATGACACACAAACTTCGTATAATTTTGAAACATCTACTGATATTACGGCAGAAACAGGTGTATTTGAATCTAAAACAGTTAAACCTTTTGAGCGTGATATTGAATCGACTCTTGATTCACGTAAATCGACAGATTCAACACCTGATGAAGGTTTTACTCCAGCAACGTATAAAACGACTGAAAAAGAACCATATATTAATATTATAACTAAGAGTACTACTAGTATCCCATCTGATACGATATTTTTAAATGATTATAGTAAGCACTTAAATACAATTTACCCAAGCACGCTTAATGAACAAAACGATAACACATTTACTGAATTAACTACCGACAAAGCAAAATATGAAACTGAAACTACACTTAGGATACAAAATACTATAACTTCAGAAAGTAGTATAGACATCGCTACTTCAAAAGTAATCCCTGATCTTAAAGCAACTGATGGTGTGACAAGTGATGAGTTTACAATAACTCAGATATATACAGAAGAAACCAGCACAAAAAATAATCCAAAAGTAACTAGCAAAGCTAATTCTGTGGGACACCTAACAACACCTGAGGTAAATTATGGTGTATCTGTTGCGGATATTTCTAGAGAAACAGTTACAAAAGAAACTGAGCTTACAACCCCATTAAAAATAAGTTCAGCTCAGAATTCTGCGACAAAATCAAGCACATATTACACCGTGAGTATACCTACCTATTCTGTAACATCAAAAAAAATTATAAATTTATCTCAAAACCAACATGAAATAAAGGGATCCATGACTATTTTAGATGAAACGACAACGACAAGACCATCTGAAATCAAAAACGTGCATGAAAATTTATTGCCATTTGACTCAACTACAAATATTCAATCTTTGACCCACAGACAGACTTTTTCTTCGTTATCAAATGATGATACAGAAATAAATCCAACTACAAATGTCTTTTCTTTGAATAGCTATACAGAACCGTCAACAGAAAGTACATTGGGATTTTTAGATAAATATAGCTCATCTTATTTCTCTAAAACAGTAAAAGATAGTCAGTATTCATCAATAGAAACTGTAGTTGAAACAACGCAAGCTGAATTTCCCTTAATATACGAAACAACCACGAAATCGTCTTTGACGACGAATTTATTGGAAACTGACACATTTACTTCTGATAAAAGTACAACAACAGAAATCGAAATAGATATAGGAAATACAACACTTACATCACCGCTAACTAGCACAATGCACAGTGACATTAAAGTTGCTATTTCAAATACTTTGGAAACGACATCTAATGAACCAAATGATATTACAGAATTTACACAGTCAGCACAATTTCAAACAAGCGCAGCTAATGACTTTTCTAGTGACCAATCCAGCACTTCAGACACTATTTCCATTATAACTTCAAATTCTTATACCGTCGGAATTACGGACATAATGAACATGAAGGGAGTAAATACAGAATTAACAACAACACCATTACTTCTCACTACGAACAATGAAATATCAACAGACACACCAATACTAAGTAAACACACGTCGACTTTATTATATGAGCAAACTTCACCTCTGCCTTTCACGAATAAGCTAACTACATCGACTGCTAAAACAGACGTTTACCCTACAAATGATATAACCCAAATAAACAAAGATGTAACGGCACATCCGTTTACCGAAGTAGCAACAGATAACCTTATTTTAGACAAAAATCCATCAAAGAACGAGCATCATTCAACTAGTTTTAGTACATCTACAGAGAGTTTATCTTCTCGGAGAAAAGACATTGATATACCTGCTTGGACTGACTCAACTCCGTTTACTGATACAACCATTGATTTTACTGACTCAATACTGACTACCGACTCAATACTGACAACTGACTCAACACCTATACTTGATCCGACTACACAAGATACAAATAAAGAAACTACTGATATGAACATTAGTATATATTGCAAATTAAACTCACACTGTCCAACAAACAATGCCTGCCTGAACGGAGTTTGCCTGAATCCATGCGAAATAGAGCGGAAGTGTACAAAGAACGCGACCTGTAAAGTTATCGACCACGCAGCTGTTTGTGTATGCGACGACAACGCTGGAATTCACTGCGTAAGAGGTATAATTTCAAGGTTTTTGCAATTGTATCGGTAGTTGTAGCGTTTTTTAGAGATAAATCGTATTGATTATGTTTTTTAAGTTGCTGAGGAGATGCAATACAAATTTAATTAATCCATATCGAACATAAGTAATAGCTGGATGTTTTATCGGACAAATGAGTATGTAGTAAATGCGGATTATGTGTATATTATGTACATTGTAATTATTACATGAATAACTGTAAATATACTAATGATAACCTGTGTAACAAACTAATATTATAACATGTAACATACTAGAACCATCCGGGAAACCCAAGCTACCAGAACCTTGTCATTCTGATCGGGACTGTATAGAAACTGAGGCCTGTTTTATGGGATTATGTCAAAATCCTTGTGAGTTTGACAATATATGTGGTGTCGGAGCTAATTGTCAGCCAATTAAGCAAAGGCCAATGTGTTCATGCCCCGCCGGATACGATGGAGACCCTGCTGTTAAATGCTCACCTAAAATAAGTAAGCCTACTAATTACATTGATCATCAAAAATATTTAAGTGTAAGCCAAAACAACTCGGGTAAACTCATAATAAAGTTTTTTTATACAAACGGAACTGGTGAACAAAGTTGTTTTTAATTAATTTTCACCAACTCATAAATGTATTATGGTTTAGTTGGGGGTTTGAATTTTTCCATTGTTTTTGGCCTTAAAGAAGTTAATTCCTATTTAAAAAAAACCATCGTTGACCTCGCCGACTCATAAACTGCTTAATTGTGTCGATTCCAATGATACAATGATAAATGATAGTGACTTAAGAATATGTTCGCGTTACTTCAAACTGCCCTTATTGACCAATCTTAATTAATTTTCACCGGTGTATTCTAAGTATTTATACACGTACACTCGACTTATCTGATCCCAAGCAAAGCCAAACTCGTACTATGGTAACCAGATCGTTGTAGAGATACTAGTTTTAAATAGACATATTCATGAACACAAGTGTTTGCCCTGTATATCAATGTCATCGCTATCCACGAAGCCACCTAGCCAATCCAGGTTCAAGTTGTTTTATGAAAATATTACTTAAGTTGTGGTTATGGCTTCAAATATGTATATATAATACTGGAATGTACAGCAATGAACCAAAAAGAGAATCATTTCAAGATTTCATGCAATCCGAAAAAAATATAAAAAAATGAATTTGTAACCGATAAGTAGCAATGTATTCAATGCACTTCAATGATGTAATTACATTTATTGTATAATACATTTTTTGCATTTTACTCAGCTGGTTGCACTCAAAATGAGGACTGTCACTTAACTGAAGCTTGTATAAATAATGCATGTCAACACCCCTGTGCTATACACAATCCATGTAGCCTAAATGCTGTTTGTATAAACACAAATCATGGCTCAGACTGCAGCTGTGCTGAAGGATACCAAGGCAATGGATATGTTCGATGTGAACCAGGTAAAAATATATTTTTATTTAAATAAATCAAGTTCAAGCATATTTTTGATGTCTAGACCATGGAATAGCGAATATAAAATCTAAACCACATTTTTTTTAGTAATCGATTCTCGATCAGTCTGTCAGTATAATGAAGACTGTCCACCAAATTTGTTATGCGATAGACTTAATAGAGTATGCATTAACCCTTGTGCTGTAAATAATTGTGGAGAAAATGCCGACTGTATTCCATCAAACCACGGTATACAATGCGAATGTAATCCTGGATTCACTGGAAATCCTTTCTTGGAGTGTTTCCAAGGTAAGAACCGATTTTATACTAAATTCAAATATAAATAGATTTATGTATAAATGAGTAGTATCTGATGACTTAATCCATCAAAAGTAAATACATAAACAATTTTTTTGTATTTTTCAGTTCAAGGATGCCGATCAGATAATGAATGTGCAAATCATGAAGCTTGTATAAATAGCAAGTGTGACTCTCCATGTCGATGCGGCATGAATGCTGTTTGCGATGTATTAAATCATCGAGCATCTTGTAAGTGTCTGCCGGGCTATAATGGAAATCCAAAAATTGGATGTGAGCCTCCAACAAACCCCTGCTCCCCGAATCCTTGCGGAATTAACGCACTATGTGAAAGTGATAATGGTAGCCCAATTTGCTACTGTCCTAAAGGACTGACTGGCAATCCATTCAAGAATTGCAGTAAGTATTAATGTAATATGCTTAACTTCATACTTGTCTCAATAAAAAAACTCTAATGAAGCTTGTTTAATGTATTAATGATGAAAATACTACCTAAATACTTTAGTTAAGATTCGTGTTGTCAATGTGTTGATGATTTTTTCCATTTTAGTACCGGAGGGTAACGAATGCGAACCAAATCCATGCGGTCCTTATTCCGGATGCAGATTAATTGATAATAAGCCAGCTTGTTTTTGTTTGCCGAATTATGAAGGGAACCCACCGAGACAACCTTGTAGACTACCAAACAATCCATGCAATCCTTCACCTTGTGGACCGAACACACAATGCACTATTCTATCCAACGGATTTGCCAAGTGCACCTGCTTGCAGGGTTTTATTGAAAGTCCAAATACCGTTAGAGGTTGTGTGGAAGCACGTAACCCCTGTGAACCAAATACATGTGGCCTGCGAGCACGATGCGATCCTAACAGAAGCCCAGCTTGCTATTGCCCAGAAAATACTGTCGGAAATCCATACAAGTCTTGCATCACTCAACCATACTTGCCGCCAGATATCCTTTGTCATCCCGGATCGTGTGGGCCAAACGCAGACTGTTATGTAAGCAGTAACACAGAAATGTGTTTCTGTAAAGCTGGTTATATTGGAGATCCTCATACAGGTTGCCAACCTCAGAGAAATCCGTGTACTCCAAATCCATGTGGCCCACATGCGCAATGCCAGGTAGATTTCGACGGAAAAGCATTATGCTTATGTCCTGAAGGAAGTAAAGGTGACGGTTTTGGTTCTGTCGAATGCCATTCCCGGGAATGTGAAGTAGATGGCGAATGTAAATTAAATAGAGCTTGTATTGGTTACACTTGTCGTGACCCATGTCCAGGTGCTTGTGGTCAAAATACTAAATGCCACGTTGAATCACATCATCCAGTGTGTGTTTGTGAAGAAGGATTTATAGGCAATCCTTTAATATGTTGTTTACCATCTGGAGATATGAAATCAATAAGACCATGTAGCAAAGTTCAATGTGGCGTTAATGCAATGTGCCATGACGTTGATGATAAAGCACTGTGTTCTTGTCCTCCTGACTTTTTTGGCGATCCAACTATTGAATGTAAGCCGCAATGTATGATGAATTCAGATTGTCCATCTAATGAAGCTTGTATAAATAAAAAATGTATTGATCCTTGCTTATCTGACAATGTTTGTGGAATAAATGCACAATGCTTGTGCTCGTACCATACGGTCTCATGTCTTTGCCCTGATGGATATATAGGGGATCCACTGACGCAATGTGTTTATAGACGTAAGTAAAACCTTATGCATATTATTTTACTTTACCTGGACTTAAAATAAAATATTAACTTTAAAGAAAAATAAATTGAAACAAGTAAATTTTATCTTTCAGCCATAATAATTCCATCAGAAAATACAACAGCGCAGCCGTGCTCACCAAATCCATGTGATTTAAATGCACCGTGTGATTCGTTTGGAAATCAGTTCGCAATTTGTGACTCTTGTGTTGGACCGAATGCAATAGATAATCCTGCATGCAGACCAGAATGTGTATTGAGCTCGGACTGTGCATTCAATAAAGCATGCTTAAGAAATAAATGTGAAGACCCATGTCCAGGTGCCTGCGGCGTTAACGCTGAATGTACTGTTTACCACCACGATCCAATTTGCAGATGCTTTAACGGATTCGAAGGAAATCCTTATGAACACTGCAAAACCGTAACGAATTTAAGACGTATGTATCCGGTACTCAAATCTTATTGCTCTCATTCCAAAGTTAATTATCACTACTTATGTATTTATATTTCTTTTCTAGCTGTGCCTCACGAAACATGCGATAATGTTCGATGTGGAGCCAATGCAGAGTGCAAAGATATAAATGGTGCTTTAAATTGTCTGTGCTTGCCTAACTTTTATGGAAACCCTCATATGGCATGCCGGCCTGAATGTGTAGTTAATAGTGATTGCCCCACAAACAACGCCTGTTTAAATAACAAATGTGAAAACCCCTGCAAGGACGTATGCGGTATTGGTGCCCTTTGTACAACAGTTAACCATCATGCAGTGTGTTACTGTGAATCTGGGAAAACTGGAGATCCATACATACGTTGTCAACCTAATACTGTAGCACCACCAGCTTTATCTATTTGTGACCCTTCTCCATGTGGACCATATAGTCGTTGCCTTGTATCACCATCGGGTCTCGCAGTATGCTCCTGTTTACCAGGTCATAGAGGAGTAGCACCAATGTGTCAACCTGAATGTGTTGGTAATTCTGACTGTTTACAGACAGAGACATGCGTGAATCAAAGATGCTCAAATCCATGCCAAGGCAGCTGTGGAGCAAACGCTGATTGCATTGTAGTTAATCACAATCCAATATGTAGTTGTGGTTCAGGAAAATCTGGAGACCCATTTGTAGCATGCTCTGAAGTTGTGATTACTGTACCTAATGACAAAAATCCCTGTTTACCTTCGCCATGTGGGCCTAATTCGGTTTGTGAAATAAAATCTAACCATCCTGTGTGCTCTTGTCGCCAAAATTACTCAGGAACACCTCCATATTGTAGGCCAGAATGTGTTATCAGTCAGGAATGTTCGCCTAATCAGGCATGCATCAACGAAAAATGTATTGATCCATGTATCGGTGCTTGTGGAAATAACGCAAAGTGTGACGTCGTCAACCATACTCCCTTATGTAGCTGTATTGATGGGCATAAAGGGGATGCTTTTGTTGGTTGTGTTGCAATGCCAAAAGATGAGTCGACTTCACCCTGCAACCCATCACCTTGTGGCGAAAATACTGTATGCACCGTATTAAACAATGTAGCACGATGCTCTTGTATTCCACCAAATATTGGGAATCCTTATGCTGGGGGATGTCGACCAGAATGCACAATAAATTCAGATTGTCCAAATCATCTAGCCTGTTTATCGAACCATTGTCGAGACCCTTGTAAAGATTTGTGTGGCGTAAACGCTGAATGTATAGTAGCAAATCATGTTCCAGTATGCACTTGTGTCAAAGGATATGATGGTGATCCGTTTTCATCATGTCGCCAAGTATACACTTCACGTAAGTAACAATATTATACTAGCATACTAGCTGTCGCCCCGCGGTGTCACCCGCGTAGTTCCCGTTTCCAGTTCCCGTGATCACATAGAAAAAAAAATAGATATATGGTAGCCGATTCTCAGACCTACTGAATATGCATATTAAGTTTCATAAAAATCGGTCAAGCCGTTTCGGAGGAGTATGGTAACTAACTTTGTGACACGAGAATCTATACTAATCTGTGTTATAAAGCGGAAGAATTTTTTTTTTTTTGTTGAACGCGCTAATCTCAGGAACTACTGATGCGATTTGAAAAATTCTATCTGCATGAAATAGTCCATTTATCGAGGAAGGCTATAGGCTATATATCATCACGCTACGACCAATAGGAGCGGAGCACCAATGAAAAATGTTTCAAAATCAGGAAATTTGTTTTCCTTTTGAGAGCTTCCGCTGCATACGCTGCGTAAACGGTTATAGTTTCGATAAAATAATGTATTACAAAATTGTTCCCTTTTAAAAGTTCTAAAAAAAGTCTGCAATAGCATATGTCTATCTGTTAAGGTTAACTATAACCATTTTTATACCAACCAAATTTGTTCAAAATAAAGCATTATTTGTGAAGGTGTTTTATAAAAACAAAAATTTTAACAAAAAAAAAACCGACTTCAAAAAAAGAAACTATTCCTAAACAAACTAATACGCACTAAAAAGAAAAAAATAATTGCAAATTAAAATGTTTTCGTTAATAAAAAAATCAAATGAAAAATATTAGACTACTTTAAAGTCAATCAAATTATTACGATAAATATATTGTAGTTACAATTAATGTTATTTTTGGAGTCGGTGTCAGCCAACGTAGGCTTGTAAGTATGTCTCTACTCAGAACTGGAGAAGGGCAAACGGAATCATGGCGGTCCTTTTCTCCGGTACAACGATGTCTAAAAGCGACACATGAAGAGATGCAATATAGGTCCCTCTCGTTGAGAACGTTTGGCAGCACAGCGGCCAGAATGGCACAGGATGGTGAACAGCCAAGTACACGAGTTCGAGGTTCAGCGTAAAGCTGACCTTGATACCAAACGCGACCAGTTAAAGGCTCGCCCGCCTGCTGCCATATCATATCATTATGAGAACTGCGTACTCACGTGCCCTCAGTGTGCACGGAGTTTCGTCGCGAAGATTATACTTTACGAAGAATTTACTATAGTATTCTCGTATATTGTAGTGTTTCCTTGGCTGACACCGACTCCAAAAATAACATTAATTGTAACTACAATATATTTATCGTAATAATTTGATTGACTTTAAAGTAGTCTAATATTTTTCATTTGATTTTTTTATTAACGAAAACATTTTAATTTGCAATTATTTTTTTCTTTTTAGTGCGTATTAGTTTGTTTAGGAATAGTTTCTTTTTTTGAAGTCGGTTTTTTTTTTGTTAAAATTTTTGTTTATTTTTTGATTTTTATCTGATTATGGATAAGGAAAAACGCCTATCTCAACAGAAGCAATCTACTTCGAGGACAATTTCAAACAAAAGAGACTAGCGATGAGCGTACAAATAGACTCTCGAAAATGCGGCTTTACATGAAAATAGTTTTGAAAAGAGTGCTATGTTTATTTATCTATACCTACTAACATCATAAAGCGGAAGAGTTTGCTTGTTTGTTGGTTTGTTTCTTTGGTTGAACGCGCTAATCTTAGGAACTTCTATAAAGTATACTACCTACTATACTAATCTAATATATAAAATTCTCGTGTCGCGGTGTTTGTGATTAAACTCCTCCGATACGGCTTTACCGATTCTCATGAAATTTTGTGTGCATATTGGGTGGGTCTGAGAATCGGGCAACATCTACCTACTTTTCATACCCCTGTGATCACGGGAACAACTACGCAGGTGAAACCGCGGGGCGGCAGCTAGTAAGTATATAAAATTTGCATTAAGTATGTGTGTGTGACAAATGAGCGAGTAAGTCAATATAGCCGATTCGATTTATTTATAAACTAGCTGCCTCCGCGCGGTTTTACCCGCGTAGTTCCCGTTCCCGTGGGAATACAGGGATAAAATATAGCCTATGTTACTCGGGGATAATGTAGCTTTCCAAAGGTGAAAGAATTTTTGAAATCGGTCCAGTAGTTTCGGAGCCTATTCATTACAAACAAACAAATATTTCCTCTTTATAATATTAGTATAGACTAGCTTCTGCCCGCGACTTCGTTCACGTGGAATACATAGTTACTTTGGGCTAACGCTAACTTTCAACCTGTGTCTTTGTTTACGTAGAAGTATGGTCTCGCAGAGCGAACCGATGACTGCACAAGCGCTGGGCCGGCAGCGCTTAAAGGCGCGCGAAGTACTTGATCATTATTTTGCTGCGATGTTATTTAAAATTTGCGATATTCTCCTAAGATATTCATTGAAATCGAATGCTGTAAATGGCAATTTTGTTTTAAATTAAATGCTTGTGGTGAATAACGTATTTATTGGGATAAGGATTAATATCATCTTTATAAAAACACCATCACAAATAATGCTTTATTTTAGAACAAATTGAGTTAGTATAAAAATGGTTATAGTGAACCAACCTTAACAGATAGACATATGCTGTCGCGGACTTTTTTTTAGATCTTTTAAAGGAAAACAATTTTGTCATACATTATTTTAGCGTAACTTTAACCGTTTACGCAGCGTACGCAGCGGAACCTCTAAACAGGAAAAGAAATCTCCCGATTTTGAAACATTCTTCATTGGTGCTCCGCTCCTATTGGACGTAGCGTGATGATAATGAAATGGGACCAATCGGGAAGCACCAGCTTTCAAATAAAAAAATAATAATTTAAATCCCTTCGCCCAGTCGAAAGTACTGAGGTAACAAACATAAAAAAAAAAAAAAAACATACCCGTCGAATTGAGAACCTCCTCCTTTTTGAAGTCGTTTAAAAACGATATTAATCCTTATCCAAATAAATACGTTATTCAGCGCAAGTAGTTAATTAAAGACAAAATTGCCATTTACATTATTCGACTTGAATGAATATCTTAGGAGATATCGCAAATTTAAAATAGCAGCGCACCAAAATAATTATCAAGTACTGCGCGCGCCTTCGAATTTTATATATGAGATTATATTTTGCTTATACTCTATAACATATTAAGAAATCAGATAAAGGCAATTTAGATATAGAAATAAATATCTATCATTTAATTTTCTGTTTTCCTCATAGCTACACCTTTTAATCCATGCGAACCTTCACCATGCGGTGCCAATAGTGAGTGCAATGTGGTGAGTGACCGAGCTGCCTGCTCTTGTCGCCCGGGCTTCCTTGGATCGCCTCCTGCCTGTCGTCCCGAGTGCGCTGTAAACTCTGATTGTCCAGCCAACAAAGCTTGTATTACACGCAAATGCAAAGATCCATGCACTCACAGCTGCGGATTGGACGCTAGATGTCATGTGGTTGGACACAACCCTATATGTACCTGCCCTGAAAGTTTACCAGAAGGAGATCCTTTTATTAGATGCTACAGGAAAAGTTAGTTTTATTATTACATTACCACATTAAGAGCTATAATATTCTAGGTAAATTGCATTAAATTTATATTTATATTTTGCTTGAACAGGTATTCCGCCTCCATCACTTGATCCGTGTCTTCATTCTCCGTGTGGGCCACACTCAACGTGCCGTAACGAAGGTGGTCGGGCTGTATGCGCATGTGAACCTGGCACACTGGGTGCTCCACCATCTTGTCGACCACAATGTGTTATTAATCAGGATTGTCCTTTAGCTCTCGCATGTCTCACCGGAAATTGTGTCAATCCATGCGTAGGATCTTGCGGCTTTAATGCTCGGTGCATGGTCCAGAATCACCAACCGATTTGTTCCTGTGACGAAGGCTTTTCTGGAGACCCATTTGCAGGCTGTAATCCCATCGAAGGTATGTATACTTAACTAGTATTTTAAATATTATCTTTACATAGTATAAAAATAAAGTCGCGTCCTACCATCTGTACGCTTGAAACTTTCAAACTACGCATTAGATTTTCATCATTAGATGAAAGTGATTCAAGGTGAAAGTTTAAGTGTAAACCATAATGATTTTGTGTAAATTGACTGAAATATCATGGTGTATTGTTGCACCCGTGCGAAGTCAGGCGGATCACTAGTAGTATATAATGCAAGCTTTAAATCACGCTTCAGCATGATATTTATAAATAATGAGTAGTCAAAGCATGTTTTCTATGAACAAATTTTTCAGTTTCGAAAGAAGCACCCCATCAACCATGCAATCCATCACCCTGCGGACCTAATGCCATTTGTCGAGAAAGAAATGGTGCTGGGTCTTGTACTTGTGTTGATGAATTTTTCGGTGATCCCTACCTTGGGTGTCGTCCAGAATGTGTAATGAATACTGATTGCACTACCGATAAATCATGTTTCAATAACAAATGTGTGGACCCTTGTTCTGGGACTTGTGGACAAAACACCGATTGTAGAGTTATAAACCATGCACCTTCATGTTACTGCTTACCTGGATATAGCGGAAACCCTCTTCATGCATGTACTCCTGTTACGAGTAAGATCTATTTTCTTATCTATTCTCTACATTCCTTTTTTCTGTATGTTTTATTTATATATCAACTTTCTGTCCTATCATTTAGCTCTACAGGAACCTGTCAATCCATGCCACCCTTCACCTTGTGGACCATATAGTAAATGTCGTACGTTTAACGGTCATGCTGTTTGTACATGCCTCGATATATGCGTTGGTTCCCCGCCAAATTGTCGGCCTGAATGTATCGTTAGTTCAGATTGTAGACCCGATAAAGCATGTATTAATCAAAAATGTCAAGATCCATGCCCTAGCATGTGTGGTATTAATGCTCAGTGTCAAGTCGTGAATCATAACCCAATATGTAGTTGTTTAAGTGGCTATACAGGTGATCCGTTTATCAGGTGTTTTATTGACGATAGTAAGTAACTTTTTTATATATTATCAAGATGTAAAATTGTATTAATGCGAATACTAATAACCAAATTATTTATTTTGTAACAGGGCCAATGATACCAATTAATAGTTGTCTTCCAAATCCATGCGGTCCGCATTCACAATGTAAAGAAGTTAACGGTGTTCCAGTATGTTCATGTTTAAGCGATTATGTGGGTCGTCCCCCAAATTGTAGACCAGAATGTGTTATGAATATCGAATGTCCTGGAAATTTAGCTTGTATAGCAGAAAAATGCAATGATCCTTGTCCTGGGTCCTGTGGATTTCATGCCACTTGTACAGTAGTTAAACACGTTCCAATTTGTACGTGTGATCCAGGATATACCGGTGATCCATTCTCAAGCTGTTCAGCCATTATATGTGAGTCTATTCGATTTCAATGAAGTGATTAGCAAAAACAACATATTGACAATAATTTTGATCCCCCATTTTACTTTTAGCTATCGAACCACAGTATGAAAGTCCTTGTTCACTGTCTCCTTGTGGTGCAAATGCAATTTGCAAAGAACGAAATGATATCGGATCATGTTCATGTCTACCTGATTATTATGGCGATCCATATATTGAATGTAGACCGGAATGTGTATTGAATTCGGATTGCCCTAGAGACCGAGCATGTTTTAATAATAAATGCAAAGACCCGTGCCCTGGAGTATGTGGCATGAATGCAGAATGTAGAGTAAATAATCACGCACCGTCATGTGCGTGCTTACCGGGATATGACGGAAATCCATTTACTTCTTGCTACATAAGTAATATATTTGTCTAATTATTGTTTTTTCTATTTGCGAAAAAATATTTTTTTCATAATTGATATTATTTTTAGGCCAAGTTGAAATCCCAATCAATCCATGTCAACCGTCACCTTGCGGACCTTACAGTATCTGTCGAGTTAATGTTGGTCATGCTATATGCTCATGTGAAGAACAATATTATGGGTCACCACCATTTTGTCGCCCCGAATGTATGGTTAGCAGCGATTGCATGCCAAATAAGGCTTGTATTAATCAGAAATGTGTTGACCCGTGTTTGGGAACCTGCGGGAATAATGCCAAATGCACGGTGGTAAATCACAATCCCTTATGTAGTTGCCCGCAAGATTACATTGGCGACCCATTCGTACATTGTGCCTATGAAGAAAGTAAGTTAGTTTCTACTTGCGATTAACCATACTTACATTAGTATCAAAATAAAGTTGCTACTTACAATATAACTTATTTCTAAGGCTTGGTTAAAACGAACATATTAAATGAAAAGTAGGAAATCTAATATGATTCTATTGTTGATTAAAACTAATTATTTTAGGACCAAAACCAAAACCATCTGGAAACCCTTGCATTCCGTCACCATGTGGACCGAATTCACAATGTCGAATCATCGGGGAAACTCCTGCCTGTTCTTGTCAATCAGGTTTTATAGGTCGGGCACCAAATTGTCGTCCTGAATGTATATATGATGAGGAATGTTCGAGTAACCTAGCTTGTGTACGGGAAAAATGTGTAAGCCCATGTGAAGGCTCTTGTGGTTCTAATGCGGAATGTATAGTAATTAATCACAAAGCGATATGTCACTGTAGAGAAAGTTACACTGGTGATCCATTTAGTGGTTGCTATTTTATTGGTAAGTAATTGGGTGAATAAGTATACCTCATTCGAATGTAAAAGTATTTATAGCATGATCATTATTTTGTAGTCACAATTCCAAGTGAGGAAGAAACTAATCCCTGCAACCCTTCACCATGCGGGCCAAATGCTATATGCAAAGAAAAACATTCCGCAGGAGCATGCACCTGCATGCCAGGTTATTTTGGAGACCCGTATCTTGGATGTAGACCAGAATGTGTTACAAACAATGATTGTCCTACTGACAAAGCTTGTTCTAATAACAAATGCGTTGATCCATGCCAAGGCGCATGTGGTATCAATGCACAATGCACTGTAGGGCACCACACACCAGCTTGCTGGTGTATTGATGGGTATGAAGGAAATCCAGTAGTATCTTGCCATCCTCAAAGACAACGTTAGTATAATCTCGACATTTTACTTACCCAACCAGGCGTCAAAAATATATATTCTAATGAAATTATATAATTCATTTTAGCTTCACTAGCTGACACAAATCCGTGTATACCATCACCTTGTGGATCATACAGTAACTGTAAAATAGTAAATGAACATGGAGTTTGCTCATGTCAAGAGGGATATATTGGATCTCCACCAATGTGTAGGCCAGAATGTGTAACCAGTACAGACTGTCCCCAGCATCAAGCGTGTATTGAACAAAAATGCAGGGATCCATGTCCTGGGACATGTGGTATTAATGCAAGATGTCAAGCTATCAATCACAACCCAATCTGTACATGTAAACCGGGATTTTCTGGTGACCCATTTATAAATTGCCAGTTAGAGAAAAGTAAGGAAACCCGTAGAACCAATAAAATCCAGTTTAATTTCAATATAAGAAAGTTTTATTTAAGCTGTTATTATTGTCATGACCCAATGCTGATTTTTTCTTCCACAACTTTCGATTCTTTTTTTTATGTATGCAATATAAATATCATTATTTATTGTATAACTTTAATTTACTCTTTTGCTACTTCTCTTTTATTATTTTTCTCTGATTTTCATGCTATTTTCTGAATCTCTATGTTTTATTTCTTAGAACCTATCTTTGAGGGGCCTAAAGGAAATCCATGCGTACCATCACCATGCGGACCAAACTCTCAATGTAAAATTGTTGGAGAAACGCGTGCATGCTCATGCTTACCAAATTATATCGGTGTTGCACCTAACTGTAGACCAGAATGCTCTATAAATGCTGAATGTCCTGGTAATCTTGCATGTCAAAATGAAAAGTGTATTGATCCGTGCCCAGGCTCTTGTGGTTTTAATGCGGAATGTTCTGTAGCAAATCACGTTGCGTTGTGTAATTGCATTCTCGGATATACAGGTGATCCTTTCAGTGGATGTTCACAAATTGAATGTAAGTTTTATAAAATAAACGAATATCTGATTTTGTTTAATAGGTTTATTTATAAAGGTTACACTATTTCAGATGCATCAGAACCGCCGCCAAACCCTTGTAATCCATCCCCGTGTGGAGCAAACGCATTATGTAAAGAAAGAAACGGCGTTGGCTCCTGTGCCTGTTTACCGGAATATTTCGGTGATCCTTACACTGGTTGTCGTCCTGAATGTGTTTCAAATAGTGATTGTGATCGCAATAAAGCATGTTCAAATAATAGATGCAAAGATCCTTGCCCGGGAACATGTGGTATTAACGCCGAGTGTAGAACAGTAAACCATTCCCCAACCTGCACTTGCCCTACCGGCTTCGTTGGCAATCCACTTGTGCTTTGTGAAATAAGATGTAAGTGTATACCTACAAGATACTTCAGAACAATAACTTATTAAATTTTCAGTTTTATATACCTACCTAAAGTTTTGTGATAATAGAACCAATAGTGCCAAAAAGCACAGAAAATATGTTTTTGCGATAAATCAACCACATTACACTAAATACTTAAAACCTTAGTATTATTTTTAATAGTTAGCTTAATATTTTGAATAATTAATTACATAACCGCAAAAAGTAGCCTATGTCCTTTCCCATGCTCTAGTCTATGTCTGTACCAAATGTCATAAAAATCGCTTCAGTGGTTAAATCGTCAAAGCGTAACAGACAAACAGTCAGGCAGAGTTACTTTCGCATTTATAATATTAGTTGATATAACAATAACTGAAACTATGGCAGTCTTTTATTTTATTAATCTAATTAAAAACGTTTTACAGCTGTCATTCCTACACCTGAACCGCAAAATCCATGCCAGCCATCACCGTGTGGGCCAAATAGCCTTTGTCGGGCCGTAAATGGTCACAGCGTATGTACATGTGAGAGCGGTTATATCGGGACACCACCAACATGCCGCCCTGAATGTATAGTCAGCTCTGAATGCTCACAAAACAAAGCCTGCGTTAACAAGAAATGTATTGATCCATGTCCAAATACCTGTGGTCTTAATGCCAGGTGTCAAGTCATTACTCATAATCCAATTTGCAGCTGTACATCAGGATTTACTGGGGATCCTTTCACGAAGTGTAGTCCCGAAGAAAGTTAGTACTCACATTTTCTATATATGATTCTGTAGAAATATAATGTGATCGGCCTATTTGCGTGCATGAACGTATCTGTTTGATCTTAAATGTAAATATTTGCAATTAAAAAAATGGTTTATTTTATTGATCAGTTAACTAGTCAAGTTAATTTTTTGTTGCAAAAATAATATCTCTTGTCAAAGTCACTGTGATCATATTTTTATCAGTACATTTTGAAGGTTTTTCTAATTCCAATTTGTTATTTATGGTTCCACCGTTTGAATCTGAATTTTTTTATTGCATTGTAATAAAATACTGTTACCATGACATTAGACATAAGCAGTTTTCAATAACACTATGTACTCAAAAAGAACAATCATATTGGAAGATCATTTAGTTACAATTATATAAGTTATTGCTTGTATTATTTCAGGAAATGTACCAGAAAACCCTTGCGTACCCTCACCCTGCGGACCAAATTCAGAATGTCGTGTTATCGGAGATCAAGCTGCTTGTTCTTGTTTGCCCAACTATATTGGAAGAGTTCCTAATTGTAGACCTGAATGTACCATTGATGCTGGATGCGCCAGCAACACGGCTTGCATTAATGAACGTTGTAAGGACCCATGTCAAGGCGCGTGTGGATTGAATGCTCTATGTTTGACAGTAAATCATAAACCTATTTGCTCTTGTCAACAAGGCTTTACAGGAGATGCTTCTAGAAACTGTATTCAAATAGAATTATCAGGTAAATAATATTAATTAGGTGTATTACAGCGATATTTTTTTTTAATTTCTTTTTTAAATATTAAACGGTTTTTATTTTGATTCAGTGACAGAAATTACACCAACATCGAGTCCATGTACACCATCTCCCTGTGGACCCAATGCTGAATGTCGAGAGCATAATGGAGCTGGTGCGTGCGTCTGCTCAGAGGGCTACGAGGGTGACCCTTACAGTTCTCAAGGCTGTCGTCGGGAATGCGAGAGCAATGACGATTGTTTACCAAATTTTGCATGTACAAGATTTAAGTGTATTGACCCATGTCCTAGAACATGTGGACATCTTGCACAGTGTACTGTAGAAAACCATGTACCTGTTTGTACTTGTCCTAGAGGTTACACTGGAGATCCATTCTTCCAATGTAAAGAAATACTTCAGATACGTAAGTTAACCACTCACTTATATTTACCTACTTAATAAATAATATAACGATAAGCCATTAAAATAACTTACTGGCGAAGTAAATAATTTAAACAGAGTGTTTTTATTTTACAATTAACAGTATCATAGTCCATTACGATATGCGTTGAGTCACTTGCGTCGTAGATAAATTATTATTTGCAATATGAAGAACACGTAAATGAGTTAGGGTAATCACCACGATGAACGAACTATTTGTATACTAACAAGTAGGTATGTACGGAACCCTCGGTGCGTGTGTTCGACTCGCACTTGACCGGTTCCTTTTGTTTTTTTTGTATAATTATGTAAATGTACCTATGGTAAATGACCCAATGGTGGCCAGTTTAAGAAAAAAAAAAACAGGTTTTTGTGAAATATTACCAAAATTGTGAAAGTTTCAGCACTGAATATAGTGAAACTGTGAAGTCCAGTCCTTATTTAATATTTGTAATGCGTTGCGCATGAGATACGGCAAAGCTGGATTCAATTAATTTAACAAATAAAAGTTGTAGTTTTGAGACCCAGTCTTGGACAGGGAAAATTCATTAATACCCCAGTCTTAGTCTACGTTTATCTTTATTTTATGGTTAACACATGAAACAAAACTAATTTTGATTTTAATTAAGCAATACTATTTTACAAGTGAAACTTTCTGCTCACCGCCTTAACGATTTCCTTAAGAAAAGCCGTCGTTGTCAATTTCAACTCACCTTACACTTTGTATTCGCGCATATTTGTACATGTAACTGACTGAATTTAATAAAACGTTAAACTTAGATAGTTCGATGTCTAAAGTCTATGTCACAGTGATCCCAATGTAAAAACATTCGCTCATGTCCGAATTCTAGATGTTTCTTTTAAGTTTTGGCCATTACTGGTACCGTGGCCACGACTGGTACACTTACGATATATCTATTTATTAAAATTATTTATTAATGTAATATTATTTGATGTTATCTAATGTTTACTTTCATATTTTATTTTAGCTCCTCCGCCGCAACATCCGTGCGAGCCCTCACCATGTGGACCAAACAGCCAATGTAGACAAGTTAACATGCAAGCGGTTTGTTCCTGTCTTCCAAGTTATGTAGGGTCACCACCTCAATGTCGCCCTGAGTGCGTCGTAAATAGTGAATGCGATACATCAAAAGCTTGTATCAACCAAAAATGTGACGATCCATGCCCTAATACATGTGGTTTAAGAGCACATTGTCTTGTGAAAAATCATAATCCAATTTGTACATGTCCAACATCAATGACTGGTGATCCGTTCACTCAATGCTATCGTAAGTTTTCAATAAAAATATTATGAATATTTATCATGTATGACCTTTTGCCACGCGGGTTCAGCCGCCATTCCGGGGGACTTTCCCAGGATAAAAAGTAGCCTTTATTCTTTGCCAAGCTCTAGTTTATCTCTATACCAAAAATCATAATTATCGGTTCCGTGGGTGTGGGTGTGAAGGCGTAATAGACAGCCAGAGCTACTTTCCCATTTATAACATTAGTAGGAATTTGTAACATTTCTTTAAAAATGTTTTTTTCCTTATTGCAGATATACCTTCAACGGAAAGACCACCCACATGCACACCATCGCCTTGTGGACCCCATTCACGCTGCCAAATGTTAGCTAGTGGGCCAGCATGCTCTTGTTCACCGGGGTACATTGGCTCACCACCTTCCTGTCGTCCGGAGTGTACTATAAATTCGGAATGTCCTGCTTCTTTGGCCTGCGTACGTCAAAAGTGTGAAGATCCTTGCCCTGGGTCATGCGGGGTTGATGCAAATTGTCACGTTTTAAATCACGTTGCTATATGTGTTTGTAATGAAGGTCACACAGGAGATCCATTTTCAAGATGTTTACCAATAAGCGAAGGTAAACATAATATTTAGTTTTTTTTTATTTATACTTATAAATAAATCCCCAATAGAGTTTAGTAAATATTTATATCATATCTAAATTCCAGCTCCTACCACACCAACGCCCGCAGACCCATGCAATCCATCGCCATGTGGTCCAAATTCTCGATGTGATAATGGAATATGCACATGCTTACCAGAATACAGTGGTAATCCTTATGAATCATGTAGACCTGAATGTACAGGAAGTCAAGAATGTCCACGAGATAAAGCTTGCTTCAGAAATAAATGCCGAGATCCATGCCCTGGAGTATGTGGACAGAACACTAAGTGTGATGTTATTAATCATATACCAACCTGTTCTTGCATGTCTGACTACACTGGAAATCCATTCACTCATTGTCATAGAATTGAGCAGAAGACACCAGAACTGCGAGAACCCTGCAATCCATCACCATGTGGACCAAACAGTATATGTAGGACGTCTGATAATACTGCAGTGTGCGCTTGTATTGAAGGGTTCCAAGGTTCGCCGCCATCATGCAGGCCCGAATGTGTAGTTAGTTCAGAATGTCCTTCGACTAAAGCGTGTGTTAACCAAAAATGTATAAATCCTTGCAAAAGTGCATGTGGCGCGTCGGCTCGATGCGAAGTAATCAATCACAGTCCAATCTGTAGTTGTAATCCTGGTCAAACAGGAGATCCCTTCAAGAGCTGCTACGATATTGTTCTTACTCCTGAGCCAGTAGACGCTTGTAATCCTTCTCCATGTGGCCCTAATTCTCAATGTATTGAAAGAAACGGAAAAGCAAATTGCAGATGTGTTGAGAACTATATCGGGCAGCCACCAAATTGCAGACCAGAATGTGTTATCAACCCTGACTGTCCTTCGAATCAGGCTTGCATTAGAAACAAATGTATAGATCCTTGTCCAGGTTCCTGTGGAGTAAATGCTGATTGTACTGTCGTCAGCCACATGGTATCGTGTAGCTGTAAAGAAGCATTTACTGGAAATCCATTTATGCAGTGCGTGTTACAAGGTTAGTAGAAATTTATATGGTTTAAATTTGATAAAATAAATACAGATGATAAGCCAGAATTTAATCAATATTAAAAATAATGATAAAATTGTCAAAATGTATGTGCTAATGTATTTGTATTTCTCCTATATATTTCTGCATTTCAATATAATCGTCATAATTAGGGAAAATATATTTTTATTTTCAGAACACGAACATGTTGTACAACCATGTGACCCTTCACCATGTGGTGCAAATGCGATATGCACTCAACGGGACGGAGCAGGGGCTTGCTCTTGCTTAGACGGATATCAAGGCAACCCATATGAAGGTTGCCGACCGGAATGTGTCTTAAGTTCAGATTGTTCTGCAGATAAATCTTGTATCAGGAATAAATGTGCGGATCCCTGTCCTGGTATATGCGGCACAAATGCTGAATGTACTGTTATTAACCACGTTCCCAGCTGTGCTTGCTTTAAAGGACATTCAGGCAACCCATTCGTCCAATGTACCAAAGATAATCCAATGGAAGTGATCAGACCATGTCAACCTTCCCCATGTGGACCTAATAGTATTTGTAGAGAAAACGGAGGATTGGCTTCTTGTGAATGTCTTCCAGATTATAGAGGTGCTCCACCGGATTGCAGGCCGGAATGTACAGTTAGCAGTGAATGCCCGCCAGATCGTGCTTGCCACAGAATGAAGTGTGCAGATCCTTGTCGTGGTACTTGCGGTATAGGTGCTCATTGCCAAGTAATAAACCACAGTCCGTTATGCAGCTGTCCAGTCGGCACGAGCGGAGATGCATTTACACTATGTATTGAAATTGAGAAGACTGTGTATGAACCAGATCAACCGCCATGTCAATCGAACCCATGTGGACCTTACAGTGAATGTCGAGCTGTTAACAAACAGCCATCATGTTCCTGCCTTCCGGGATATTTAGGCGTCCCACCAAATTGCCACCCCGAATGTCTAGTAAATACAGATTGTCCATCACACCAGGCGTGTATCGCTGAAAAATGTACAAATCCTTGTGAAGGCTCTTGTGGGTTTAGAGCAGATTGTCGTGTGCACGATCATATACCTATCTGTAGCTGCCCGACTGGCTTTTCTGGAGATCCGTTTATTCAATGTTCGGAAATTATTGGTAAGGCAACATTTAATTTTATCATTTTGAATTAAGAAAAATATTAAAAGTATAATGAATACTCGTAGGTTTTAAATAAACTTACTTACTTAAAATATAATTATTCACTTACAGAAATTAACCCACCATCAGAAGATCCTTGTAGCCCATCCCCTTGTGGCAGTAACTCAATCTGCGAACATGGGGCTTGTTCTTGTGCACCTGGATATTTCGGTGATCCTTACATAGGTTGTCGATTAGAATGCAGTACCAACGGCGAATGTGCACCAACACGAACGTGTCAAGGAGGAAAATGCGTAGATCCGTGTCCAGGCACCTGTGGCACTGGTGCAACGTGCTCGGTCAATAATCATATACCATCATGTTCATGCCCTCCAAGTACATCCGGAGATCCTTTTACATACTGCACAGGAATAATACCCAAAGGTATTATTATATAACAATAATTAGCTTATTAATATAAAACAATAATAATGTTGTAATCAAATGTTATTTATATTTGTCATAAATTGTGTTTTGTATATTTATAGAAAATCCAAAGACAGTATGTTCGCCGTCGATATGTGGTCCTTACAGTGAATGTACAGTGAGTCCTAGTGGTGCAGCTGCATGCTCATGTAAAGCTGGACATATTGGGTCCCCTCCATCTTGTCGACCAGAGTGTCTCGTCAGTGCCGAGTGCAAATTACAAATGGCTTGTATTGATCGCCGATGTCGCAATCCTTGCGAAGGGGCTTGCGGTCGCGGTAGCCGTTGTCAAGTTATTGCCCACTCTCCTATATGCACATGCAACGATGGCTATACTGGTGACCCATTCACACACTGCTATCTAGCACCAGGTTAATATGAAATTATTTAAAACTACATTATAGTCAGTAAAATCACGGGAGATTATGAAACTATCGATGACAGCTATAGATGTATAAAAAATTATGTTTTTATTAAAGAAAACTTCCGTCTTGCCGCATAGTAGGAGTCTGATAATACGGTTTTTAATCTATCTTTTTATGTGTCTATATATATTTCAAATTCGAAATAATAATAATACTTACATAATGTATCTTTACGCTTCGTCCAGCTCCACCGACCGTGCCAGTCGATCCATGCCAACCATCACCATGTGGGCCTAACTCTATGTGCGTAAATTCGGGCGAAACTCCTGCGTGCAGTTGTCAACCTGGATTTATTGGAGCTCCACCTAACTGCCGGCCAGAGTGTACTATTAGTGCGGAATGTCCAGCGACACTTGCATGTGTCGCACAAAGGTGTAAGAACCCTTGCGAACAAGCTTGTGGACCACGCGCCGTATGCTCAGTGGTGGATCACCGTGCGTCATGTGCCTGTGAGCCTGGACTACAGGGCGATCCTTTCCAGGGATGTTCACCGCCCAAAGGTAAGAAAAACCATCCATTTGTAAATATATCATCATTAAATTACAACATACAGATATTACATTCAAATATGGAGTAGTCAAAACTGCAAAGAATTGTGATAGATTCATGTTAAAAAAATAATAATGATTCTAAAATAAAAGGTAAATCAATTTAATCAGTTAACGCCGTCCAAAAATCAAACACAGACTTTTATAACGCATATAACCCCCTGCTTTGCAAAGCGTGATAATTCATGCTTCCAAATAAATATGTGCTTATCGTTAAACGAAATATTAAGTAAGATCACGCCTCACACGGTATACTAATGTAAATAGAACTGGGTTGATGATTTCACTTTATGATTACGTGGTGACCATGCCCACTGCTTGGTTTAAAGGTGTTATCGTTAATGCAGTGCCTATTTTTACGCTTAAAACATAAGCCTTCGGATCAGGTCGGTAAAAGAAATATAAATAAAATGGTTTTAAACATGCTTCCAGAAGGGGCGTAACAAATTGATAATAACTATTTTATGTGAAATTAATGCCTTTGCTTGAGATCGGAGCACGCGGAGATAACCTAGCACTTACAGTAAGCTTAGGCCGTCCGCTGTGGTGGCCGCTTTTGGATGGTGCCGCTAGAGATAGTGACGCTGTCGCCGGATTTGGAGGTCACTAAACGTCGCCGGGCCCAGCAAGCTTCAACTAACGCTTCTCATGAAGGAAGTGCTTCTACGGTGAATGATCCGTTTATCGGTAAGTCAATTTATCATATTGGAAAAATATTTCAGCTTCGCCAAAGATTGAATATTTAGATCCATGTCAGCCTTCGCCTTGCGGCGCAAATGCCGAGTGTAAAGTACAAGGAAACGCTGGATCGTGTACGTGTATGCCTGACTATTTTGGAGATCCATACAGAGGTTGTAGACCGGAGTGTTTAGCTGATTCAGACTGTCCCTTGATCTCCACTTGCAATAGAAACAAATGCATTGACCCATGTCCAGGAGTATGTGGATACAATGCTGATTGTAACGTTGCAAATCACAAGCCCATATGTAATTGTAAACCAGGCTTTAGTGGGAATCCACTTACTATGTGTTCAAGTGTACGAGGTAAGCAATCTTATAAATAAATTTGATATATAAGCTAAAAGAGTTTTTAAAAATATAAGTTTTTTACAGAATACGACGTTTCAGTAATAAATGGCTGTAATCCATCACCATGCGGTATGAACGCAATTTGTAAAGAAGTAAATAATCAACCTGTATGTTCCTGCTTACCGAATTATATGGGGTCGCCCCCAAATTGTAAGCCTGAATGTATTGTCAATTCAGAATGTAAGCCAAATAAAGCTTGCGTTAATCAAAGATGCATAAATCCTTGTCCCAAGCCTTGTGGGCAAAACACGGAATGCAAAGTAATTAACCACAGCCCTGTATGCTCATGTCGGCAGGGATATTCAGGAAATCCTTTTACCATGTGCAACATAATACTACGTATGTATATTTTTATTAGAATATGAGGATAATAGGGATATTTAGTTTTTGCTTTGTTTCCCACAGGGAAACATAGGCAGGTACGCTTTCTTACGATATTTGTAACAGGAAGATCGGTAGTAAAATTTATAGAATATATGTATGATCCTCAGAACAAATAATTATTTATTCTAAAAGATTCTTCTTTATGGGTTTTGACATTGCAGAGATATCTCCAAGTATCGCAGAACCAGCAAATCCCTGCTCACCATCACCATGTGGTCCATACGCAGAATGTCGCAACATAAACGGCTTATCCTCCTGCTCGTGTCAACCTACATACATAGGCTCTCCGCCATTTTGTAAGCCGGAATGTGTCGTCCATTCTGACTGCCCGAGTGATTTGGGATGTGTGGCTGAAAAATGTAGAAACCCATGCGAAGGCTCGTGTGGACTATACGCTAAATGCTTCGTGAACAATCACATACCTGTTTGTTTATGCCCAGATGGATTTACAGGAGATCCTTTTAGACAGTGTATCCAAAAGCCTATCGAAGGTATTCATTATTATATAACAAATTGTTTTATATACAATCGTAGAAAATATTATATGATTCAATTAATCTCAATAATTAAAAGGGTAGATATATTTTATGCACACTGACTAACATGACTCTATTTTCGACATAGTTATAAGTGTACTTGTTTTTAACAGATGACCTACCATCCACACCTGTCAACCCATGTCAGCCAAATCCTTGCGGTCCAAATACCAAGTGTTATAATGGAGTATGTTCATGCTTAGTAGATTATCATGGTGATCCTTACCTTGGTTGTCGTCCAGAATGTGTATACAATTCCGACTGTACATTTGATAAGGGCTGTCAGAACAATAAATGTGTCAATCCCTGCATTGGCACCTGTGGAATAAATGCAATATGTGATGTCATGAATCACATACCAATGTGTTCTTGTCCAAAAGGAATGACTGGCAATGCTTTTCTGGAATGCAGACCATCACTGGGTAAAGATCTTTTTGATTTACTCCAATTTATATTTTTAGTTCAAAACATAAAATGAAAAATTAAACATCTTTTATTTTCAGTGGTGATTTCAAATCCATGTAATCCTTCGCCGTGTGGACCTAACAGTCAATGTCAACAATCGAATGGGCAAGCAGTCTGCTCTTGTGTACCTGGTTACCGAGGTAGCCCACCGACTTGCAGGCCGGAATGTGTAGTCAGCTTAGAATGTCCACTGAAGGAAGCTTGCAACAACCAAAAATGTGTGAACCCCTGTATAGGCGCTTGTGGAACTGCGGCTGTATGTGATGTCATCAACCACAATCCCATCTGTACATGCCCACCTTCTTTCACGGGGGATCCTTTTGTAAGATGTACCTTTTTAGGTGAGTATTTGAGCCAGAACTTAGTGTTTATGAAGTATGTGTAATATTTTTATAGAAGTAAATATAAATTTTGTGTTGCAGTTGCAGAAGAACCTCAAATAAACCCATGTGAACCATCTCCTTGTGGACCTCATTCAATATGTAAAATTAATGGCAATACCCCCTTATGTGCCTGTTTGCCGAGTTACATGGGATCTCCTCCTAATTGTCGACCAGAATGTATAAGCAATAGTGAATGCGATTATAGTATGGCTTGCTTAAATAGAAAATGTTCAGATCCTTGTATTGGCGCTTGCGGCTCCAATGCAGAATGTAGAGTTGTAAGTCACTCACCAATGTGCATATGTCAAGTGGGATACAGCGGAGATCCATTTTCATTTTGTACTCTTCAAGCTATAGAGCCAATAGAAGTTTTAACACCTTGCACGCCGAGTCCCTGTGGATCGAACGCAGTATGTAAAGAACTCAGAGGTGTGGGTTCTTGCCAATGCCTTGATGGATATTCTGGTAACCCCTATGAGGGATGTCGCCCCGAATGCGTAGTCAACTCTGATTGTCCTCTCAATAAAGCATGTTCAAGAATGAAGTGTACTGACCCTTGTCCAGGAACATGTGGCTCAAATGCCTTATGTCAAGTAAATAATCATATGCCAACCTGTACGTGTCAAAGTGGATACACTGGAAATCCGTTTAGTCATTGCATGATTATGCAGGAACGTAAGTATTACAATTTAACCAATGGAGTTTTTAAAATGATTATAGCAAACTACGTTTTTATTTATATAAACAAAATACATTTATTTTTAGCTGTTATAGTAGAAACCAAACCATGTTATCCATCCCCTTGTGGAGCCAATAGTCAATGCAAAGAAATTAATGGCCAGGCAGTGTGCTCATGCTTACCAAATTTCATTGGAGCACCACCAAGCTGTCGACCAGAATGTGTTGTAAGTTCTGAGTGTCCTTCAAATTTAGCTTGTGTTGAGCAAAGATGCATCAACCCCTGCGCTGGTACTTGCGGCGAAAATGCCAACTGCAATGTTTTAAATCACAGCCCAATCTGCGTTTGCAAGCAAGGATTAACCGGCAATCCATTAACCAGATGTTACCCCATTAAAAGTAAGTATAAAAGTTACATTGCAGTTAAAAAAGAGACTAAAAGGTGTTTTAAAAGATTATCGGATTAGATTAGTGATACATTCACTCAAAAATTAATTAATAACTGTTTTATTTTCAGTTTCCCAGCCACCATCATACCTACCAACTACAGATCCATGTTTATCATCGCCTTGCGGTCTTTATGCAGAATGTCGTGTCATAGGCGGCTCCTCTTCCTGTGCTTGCAAATCTAATTATATAGGAAATCCGCCAAATTGTAGACCAGAGTGTACTATTAACTCTGAATGTCCAAGTAATCAAGCATGTATTAATGAGAAATGCCGAGATCCATGTCTAGGTGCATGTGGTTTGCAAGCTCAATGTACTGTCCTAAATCATATCGCTCAATGTGGTTGCTTTGAGTCTTACACTGGAGATCCATTTACACGATGTCTTCCAATACCTGAAAATGACGGTAACTAATTCATAAACAAAAATTACCATATCATTAAATACATATATATTTGTTACTACCATTACTAATAATATACTACTTATTTATTTCCAGATACGGAATCCGAACTAGATTTATGCAACCCATCACCCTGTGGAGCCAACGCAGAATGTTACAATGGTGTGTGCACTTGCTTACCGGAATATCATGGTGATCCTTACTTTAGCTGTCGACCAGAATGCTTAGTGAGTTCGGATTGCCCACAAAACAAAGCTTGTTCAAGAAACAAATGTATCGATCCATGCTTAAACACTTGTGGAAGAGAGGCTATTTGTAATGTTTACAATCACGTGCCTATGTGCACTTGTCCAAAAGGTTACTCGGGAAATGCATTCCTCGAATGTAGACTAGTAAAAGTACTTGAATTAATTAACCCATGTAATCCTTCACCGTGTGGACCTAGCAGCCAGTGTCGAGAAATTAATGGACAAGCAATTTGCTCTTGTTTACCTGGTTTTATTGGTGCCCCACCCACATGTAGACCCGAATGCAGTTCAAGCTCAGAGTGCGCATTGAATAAAGCTTGTTCTAATCAACGATGTATCGATCCATGCAAAGGAAACTGTGGCGCAGGCGCTCAATGTCAAGTAATTAACCACAACCCCATCTGCTCTTGTCCAGCTGGCCTAACCGGCGACCCCTTCAGCCGGTGTACCACAGCAGGTAATTACAATATAACAATTGTTTTTCAGCCATCAAAGTAAGCAAATCTTATCTTATATCTTGACAGCGAACTTTAAATGCCTATTTGAATTATAAGATATATTTCATATATATTTTCTATTAATATAAAATTTATTTCAAAATATTATACCATTTGCAGATATCCCAGCAACTTATATTAATCCATGCGAACCATCTCCATGCGGACCTTACTCAATCTGTAGAGAAGTGGGTGGTTCACCATCTTGTGCATGTCTTGAAGACTTTACTGGAAATCCACCTAACTGTAGACCTGAATGTATCGCTAATTCTGAGTGTCCAAATGAGTTAGCCTGTATCAATCAAAAATGTAAAGATCCTTGTCCTGGTTCCTGCGGTACAGGAGCTGAGTGTATGGTCATTAGTCATGCTCCTCGATGTTTATGCCCACCCGGTTATACTGGAGATGCTTTTATTGGCTGCAAAATTCAGGATGTGCCTCTGACCCCTTGTTCACCATCACCGTGTGGTCCTAACGCCATATGCAAAGAACAAAGAAATGCCGGGTCATGTGTCTGCCTATCGGATTATATAGGAAATCCGTATGAAGGGTGTCGGCCCGAGTGTGTAGTCAATTCTGACTGCTCTACTAACTTGGCGTGCATTCAAAACAAATGTAAAAATCCTTGTAATAACATTTGTGGTAGCAACGCCTTCTGCAATGTTATAAACCATACACCAAAATGTGAATGTTTACCTCAATTAACTGGGAACCCTTATCAAAATTGTTTTGAAGAAAGACTGGGTAAGTGGCAATACCATAACGATATATAAATTTAAAAATCAAGTATTCGTAGGCCTACTTAGTTAAATAATATTTTCTTGGATTTTTTTTAATGTTTGTATGTACCTAACTTGTATATAAAACAATTTCAGCCCATTAATTTAACAACAAGTTCAATTTTTATAATGAATTTTATAACTTTAGAAACTATTATTTAAATTTTGAGGTTCTATTCATGGTTCAGGCCAGAAAATATACCTACTACTGTTTTTCATATAGTATTCTTTTGTAGATATTCCAAATGTCGAAAAGGACCCATGCATCCCCTCGCCATGTGGCCCTAACAGTGTATGTAAAGTATCGAACAGTCAAGCAGTTTGCACCTGTCAACCTGAATTTTTGGGAACGCCGCCTGCGTGCAGGCCTGAGTGCGTTGTAAGCTCTGAATGTAGTCAACAACAAGCTTGTATTAATAGAAAATGTACGAACCCCTGCGAAGGTGTTTGTGGACAGAATACTGAATGTAAGGTTATTAATCATAGCCCCATTTGTTCGTGTCGACTACATCATACCGGTGATCCGTTTAGTAGATGTTATCAAATCCCAGGTATTTATATTATTTTTTTCATATCTTATATACTTTAACCGTATCACTGTAATAGAGGTATTAATTTTTATAATGATTTTAGTTGCTGATATTGGTATGATCCCAACAAATCCTTGTTTACCATCACCTTGCGGACCATTCTCACAGTGCCGTGATATCGGTGGCTCGCCTTCATGCTCATGTATGCCACAATATATGGGAAGTCCGCCAAATTGTCGCCCTGAATGTACATTAAACAGTGACTGTCCGAGTGATACCGCGTGTATAAATGAGAAATGTGTGAACCCATGCCCAGGATCTTGTGGAGTTAATGCAGAATGCAGAGTTCAAAGTCATGTCTCTATTTGTACTTGTTTAGATGGTTATATCGGTGATCCTTTTAACAGTTGCTCTTTTAAACCACATATAGGTAAACACTATATATAAAAATACTATAACTATACATATACTACAATGTGAAAATTCTGAAATAATGCAAAACAATACTCATTTTCAGAACCAGTCTTATCAGATCCATGCAATCCTTCGCCGTGTGGATCAAACGCACTTTGTGATAATGGTGAATGCACCTGTGAACCTGAATATACTGGTGATCCATATTTTGGATGTCGTCCTGAATGCACTATAAGTTCTGAGTGTCCGATGAATAAGGCATGTGTAAGAAAGCATTGCGTTGATCCATGCATCGATACGTGCGGAACAAATGCGGTCTGTCAGGCTGTCAATCACATGGCAGTATGTACTTGTCCAAGCAAAACAACTGGCAACGCCTTCATACAATGTAATCCTGAAAGAGGTTGGTTTTCGTTTTAATCATAAAAATGTTTATAAACAGGTACCCCGCAGTAACGTGAATAATGTAATTGTAATAAAACTAATACATTTGGAATCAGTAGCGTTTTCCTTACTATCCGGTCAGTGCTTCTTATTTACGCGGAAATCAAAGATTTTACTGTTTGGCTCTAGAATAATGCTATACCCAGTTTTTGAATTTGTAAATGTTTTCTTAACCTAATTTAAATATGTGTGTATACTTAATTTAACGATGTACCTAATAGTGGAGAAGTCTGTTAAAAATAAAAACTATATGGGCCCTATTTCATTGCAGATAATATTCCTACAAACCCGTGTCATCCAAGCCCTTGTGGACCGCATAGTCAATGTCGTGAATTTAATCAACAAGCTGTATGTTCTTGTTTGTTGGGATACCGTGGTGCACCACCTTCATGCCGCCCTGAATGTATTTCAAGCTCGGATTGTCCGTTAGATAAGGCCTGCAGTAACCAAAAATGTATAAACCCATGTCTTGGCACTTGTGGTGTAGAAGCCAAATGTCAAGTAATAAATCATAATCCCATATGTACGTGTCCTATAGGACTGTCAGGCGATCCATTTACAAGATGTACTTATATACGTAAGTTTACCACACATTAACTAAGACAAATTACTGTTTGCACTAAGAAAGAAAAAAAAAGTATGTACTGTGTAAATAATTAATATTGTCAGGTAGATTTAGTAGGATAATGCATATACTGTGCACAGTAATCACATATTTAGTATGATAATGTTTCATTATGACAGTTTTTTTTTTTCATGAATTAGCGCCTGAGATACTGACACCTGTAAATCCATGTCAACCATCGCCTTGTGGGCCCAATTCTATATGTCAGCAAACCGGAGGAGATATTCCATCGTGTCAGTGTATGTCTGAATTTATCGGCGCTCCACCAAATTGTCGTCCTGAATGTTTGTCAAACAGTGAATGTGCACCACAGATGGCTTGTATCAATAAAAAATGTCAAGACCCATGTTTACAAGCTTGTGGTACGAATGCAGAATGTAGAGCCGTCAGTCATACTCCTATTTGCATTTGCCCCGAAGGCTACACGGGCGATGCGGCTGTTCAGTGTACTATAAAGGATACCATATCCTTCGAGCCTCTTTCACCTTGCACTCCATCACCATGTGGATCAAATGCTGAATGCAAAGAACAAAATGGAGCTGGTGCTTGTATATGCGTTAAAGGATATTTTGGAAACCCTTACGAAAATTGTCGCCCAGAATGCCTTGTGAACTCTGATTGTCCGAGTAATAGAGCCTGTACACGAAATAAATGTATCGACCCCTGTCCAGGCACATGTGCGCCTGAGGCTGATTGTCAAGTAGTAAACCATTCACCGTTATGCACTTGCCGACAAGGATATTCCGGTGATCCGTTTTCACGTTGTAAATTAAAACGTAAGTATTTCTACTAACCATGTTTCCACTATTGTAATTTTATCTAGATTCTGAAATGTTAGTTATAATAAAATTGTTAACCTCTTTTAACAGCACAAGAAATTGAAAACATTAATCCATGTCAGCCATCCCCCTGTGGCCCCAATAGCCAATGTCGAATAACGAATGGACAAGCCGTATGCTCATGCATACCTGAGTATCAAGGAGCTCCTCCAAACTGCAGACCGCAGTGTGTTATAAGTGCAGAATGCCCCGCGGATAAATTTTGCCAACATAATAAGTGTATATCTCCATGCCCTGGGCCTTGCGGTCGTAATACAGACTGTAGAGTAATCAATCATAGCCCAATTTGCACATGCCAAAATAGGTTTACTGGAGATCCTTTCTCGAGTTGCTATACAATTTCACGTAAGTGTTGTGTCACGTAAATCACGCTTTGGTTCCGAGTTTCATTGAATTTTGTTTTAATTTTAGTTTTTTTTGGTTTCAGATGTAGAGCTTTCACCTCCAATAAATAAGGACCCTTGCATACCATCGCCCTGCGGTCCTAACTCGCAATGTCAAAATCTAAATGGCATTCCATCTTGTTCATGCTTACCAACGTTTGAAGGCAGCCCTCCTAATTGCAGACCCGAATGTACTATAAATGAAGATTGCGCTAGTAATTTAGCTTGTATCAATAAAAAATGCAAAGACCCTTGCCCGGGCTCTTGTGGAATTGACGCTAATTGTCAAGTTATAAAGCACGTTTCTATTTGTACTTGTAGCGAAGGTTTTACTGGAAATGCGTTTACACAATGTAATGTTATAGTACCGAAAGGTAATTATACCCTTCATGAATATACTTTTATATATCTTAAATTTTAATGCATTATCTTTAGGCGCAATAAGAAAACGTTAAAGCAAGCTACAAAAATGCTCCTAGATTTAATGTATTCGCTCGAAATATCCATCACATTATATAAAATTAAAAAGATGTGCATCTCTTCTTACCATTTGACTTGATGTATTCCCATACTGATTCAAATCAATTTATTCTAGCCCATGATGACTTGTGTAATCCTTCACCATGTGGACCAAATGCTGATTGCCATGAAGGAACATGCACTTGTTTGCCTGAATTCCAAGGTGACCCATACTCTGGATGTCGACCAGAGTGTGTACAAAGTGCTGACTGTGCTCGAGACAAAGCATGTTTGGGAAATAAGTGTAAAGACCCTTGCCCTGGTACTTGTGCTTATAATGCTATATGCAATGTTGTAAATCACATACCAATGTGCAGTTGTCCGGAACGCATGACGGGCAATGCATTTTTAGAATGTCGACTTACTTTAGGTAAATATACTCATAAGTACTATAAAAATATTCCAGATGATGTTTTGAATATAATGTAATACAATCGTCTATCTATTACAGAACCAATTATTGTGAACCCCTGCGAACCATCGCCTTGTGGACCTAACAGCCGATGTAGAGAAGTAAACGGTCAAGCTGTCTGCTCGTGTGCCCCTAATAATATTGGGGCCCCTCCTGCATGTCGTCCAGAATGTACTATAAGTGCCGAATGCTCATTAGATCAGGCTTGTAGTAATCAACATTGCACCAATCCCTGCATTGGTTCATGTGGTGTCAATTCTGAATGCAAAGTTGTGAATCATAACCCGATATGTACATGTCCATCGTTATACTCTGGAGATCCGTTCTCAAGATGCTTTAAACTTCGTATGTATTTTATATATTTGTTTTATGAAATCATTATCATAGATACATTACATACGTTGCATACTAATAATGTTTATAATTATTTATAGCTGAAAAAATACCAGAACCTGTCAACGCGTGTATACCTTCACCATGTGGTCCACATTCCATATGTAAAGATGTAAATGAAGCACCATCATGTATATGTTTAGAGGGTTACCACGGGCAGCCGCCGCATTGCAGGCCTGAATGTAGTAGTAATGAAGAATGTTCGCAACAATTATCCTGCATTAATATGAAATGTCGAGACCCATGTCAAAGTGCTTGTGCCAATAACGCGATTTGTAAAGTAGTTAGTCACTCGCCTGTTTGTACTTGTCCATATGGTTTTGTTGGGGACCCATTCTTTGAATGTGTTCAAGAACCATTGCACACGGAACCATTGACATCTCCATGCTCACCATCTCCGTGTGGAGCAAATGCAATATGTAAAGAAAGAAATAACGCTGGGTCATGCACATGTGTCGAAGGGTACTACGGAAATCCATATGAAGGGTGCCGCCCAGAGTGTGTAGTGAATACTGACTGTCCTTCGAATAAGGCTTGTGTAAACAATAAATGTTCTGATCCTTGTCCTGGTAGTTGTGGCACAAATGCTGTTTGTCAAGTAGTAAATCACGCTCCATTATGCACGTGCATTAATGGGTATACCGGAGATCCATTCAGATATTGTGTTTATCAAGGTAATCATTTCTATTTTATATATCTAAGGTATCATCTATACATGATAATAACTAGGAGACTTGGCAGACTTCGTTCTGTGCATCAGTGCAACCTGCACGGTCCATTTGTGTTTTCAAACGATCCACAAATTTCATCCAAATCACATACGTACAGAAGAAATATATATATACGATTAAATGACATGTAAACTCAAATAACATTTTAAACGAATTATTATTATTTCAAATTTCAGAAAATGTTCCGTTATCTACAGTAGATATGTGCTACCCATCACCGTGCGGGCCAAACAGTCAATGTAAATCGGTTAATAATCAAACCGTATGTTCATGTCTGGCGGAATATGTTGGCTCTCCACCAAATTGTCGTCCCGAATGTGTAGTGAGCTCAGAGTGTCCACATGATAAAGCTTGTTTAAAACATAAATGTGTAAATCCATGCCCTAAACCATGCGGTTTGAATGCCAACTGTAAAATAATAAACCACAGCCCAATATGTTCGTGCAAAAACTCATATACCGGTGACCCGTTCACTATTTGCACCATCATAAAATGTAAGTTATTGAAACAGCATTTTTAGAAGCGTAATGTTTTCTATAATTTATATAGATAAAATTCATATCTATTTCTGTATAAGGTGGTTTACTATAATATAGCAAGAATCCTATTTCTTTCAGATGAGCCTCAACCCGACATTAAAAATCCTTGCGTACCATCCCCGTGTGGTCCTAATGCTGAATGTAGAAATAGTGGAAACAGTCCGTCATGTTCATGTCTGCCGTCATTTATTGGTAGTCCACCTAATTGCCGACCAGAATGTACTATACACTCCGATTGTTCGAGCGATAAGGCTTGTATAAACTCGAAGTGCCAAGATCCTTGTCCAGGCTCGTGTGGTATATCTGCTACATGCAATGTTATTAATCATATACCCATATGTACATGCATTAGTGGATACATTGGTGATCCATTTACTATTTGCAAACCTCAGCCTTTAGAAGGTAAACAAAATTGAATAACTAAGTCAACTGAGTACCTACCTACTTGCGTGTATTACTCATCCTCTTTAAAATAAATGTATTCTATTGTTTCAGTGGAACCTAGCATCACAGATGTGTGTGCAAATATACGTTGTGGTTCTAATGCCGAATGTATAAATGGGCAGTGTCAATGTCTAACTGAATATCACGGAGATCCTTACTTTGGCTGTCGACCAGAGTGTGTCTTCAGTTCAGATTGTGACCAAAGCAAAGCTTGTGTGCAAAGAAAATGTGTCGAACCATGTCTTGGTGCATGTGGACAAAACGCTATTTGTCAAGTGGTTAATCACATCCCAATGTGTAGTTGCAACAACGGATTCACTGGCAATGCTTTCGTAGTATGCAATCCTATAAGAGGTAAAAAGAGCTATGATTGGAGTCAGTAAATAATTTATTTGACTAAAAAAAAAAGATATTTTTTTTTAATATTATTCTCCATTTATAAAATAAACAAATTTATATTTTTTAGTGCCACCAACTGAACACCCATGCAGTACAGCAGTCTGCGGACCAAATAGTCAATGTCGTGAAATAAACAATCAAGCTGTGTGCTCATGTTTACCGACATATCTCGGCATCCCGCCGGCTTGCAGACCAGAGTGCGTAGTTAGTGCAGAATGTCCACAGAATCAGGCCTGCATGAATCAAAAGTGTGTTAATCCTTGCGTCGGAACCTGTGGATTAAGAGCTACTTGCGAAGTAGTTAATCATAACCCAATTTGTGCTTGTCCTTCAGCACACTCTGGTGACCCATTTGTCGAATGTGTGTTTATATCAAGTAAGTGTCAATAATAATTCATATAGCTACTATTTCCATTTTCACTTTTTTGACAAGTCACCTAATTTAAACTATTGATAAAATATTGAATACGGCAAAATATGGAATATGTGCAATCATAATTTATGATGGATATTATTTATTTATTTTTAGATGCACCTCCAGTCTTAATCAACCCATGTCAACCTTCTCCTTGTGGTCCCAATTCGATATGCAACGATATAAAAAATAGTCCATCTTGTACTTGTATGCCCGAATATAGAGGACAACCCCCATATTGTAAACCAGAATGCATCAGTAACAGTGAATGTGCCTCTCATTTGGCTTGTATAAATAAAAAATGTAAAGACCCATGCATTGAAGCATGCGGAGAAAATGCTGAATGTCGTGTAGTTAGCCACTCTGCAATGTGTGTATGCCCTCAAGGATATGTAGGCGATCCTTTCACACAATGTTCATTGCAAGCTATAAATGAAGTTCTTACTCCATGCTCGCCATCACCTTGTGGAGCCAATGCAATTTGTAAAGAACTAAACAAAGCAGGGTCGTGTACCTGCAATGAGGGATATTTTGGAAATCCATATGAAGGATGTCGTCCTGAATGCGTGAGTAATTCGGATTGCTCCGGAAATAGAGCGTGCATTGGAAATAAATGTCAAGATCCATGTCCGGGGACTTGTGGAATTAACGCAGAATGTACTACAGTAAATCATTCTCCCATATGTAACTGCCTCGTGGGATATACTGGTGATGCATTCCGTCGTTGCAATCCTACTCCACGTAAGTCTTTACTTGAAGATTCACAATATACTTAAATAGAATATATTATAATTTCAATATTATTTACAGCTCAACAGTCAACTCCTGTGAACGTTTGTAACCCAAATCCATGCGGGCCACACAGTCAATGCCGTGAAGTCAATTCTCAAGCTGTTTGTAGTTGCTTAGCAAATTATGTCGGTGAACCACCTTTATGCAAACCAGAATGTTTACTAAATTCAGATTGTGCTTCTGACAAGTCTTGTATTAATCAGAAATGTGTTAATCCGTGTCCGGGCCCTTGTGGTCAAAAAGCGGATTGCAGAGTATTCAATCATAATCCTATATGCAGCTGTAGATCAGGATTTACAGGAGATCCATTCACAAGATGCTACTCTAAGCCAGGTACTTAATAATAAATATTTAATTCACACAAGTTAGTCATAATATAATTGTTTGACATAATGCCTTAGATGCCTTCTACCATTGCACTTCTCGTCATCGACGGGGAGCACACCCTCACACTCTGGAATCAATTGGTCACGAACCCTGCGGTTTCAGAGGAGTTCCCTACCACGGACACTCAGGTTGTGGAATGACCTCCCTGCCATGGTATTCCCAATGGAGTACAGTATGGGGTTCTTCAGAAGGGAGTGGAGAGATTTTTATAGGGTCATCAGGATACAAATCATAGGATTTTAATAGGGGAGGAGGGTCGGCAACACTAGGGGCGTAACCGCTTCCCATCAGGCGGACTGTATGCCTGTTTGCCACCTTTTTGGTATAAAAAAAACATGTCTGAAACATAGCATTACTTTTAAGTACTATTATGAAACAGATAACATAACATAAGATGAGTAAAGCAATAATAGTTAAGTAAAAAATATTTTTTCTTCCAGTGACACAACCATCACTTGACGAAACAAGAATACCATGCGTGCCATCGCCATGTGGTGCATTCGGTATTTGTCAACCAGTGGGAGGGCAAGCTTCATGTACTTGTTCCCCGGGCTACATCGGAAGTCCACCTAATTGTCGACCGGAATGTGTCACAAATCAGGATTGCGTTAGTTCACTCGCTTGTATAAATGAAAAATGTAAAGATCCTTGTCCTGGTTCTTGTGGACAAAATGCTCAGTGTTCAGTGATGAACCACATATCTATCTGCACCTGTCTAGAGAGCTACATCGGAGATCCGTTTTCCGCGTGTACCTTTAAACCATTCGAAGGTAATTATTAGATTAAAGTAACTAACTGTCTTTCTATGAATAGAACAGAATAAAAAACATCGCAGATTTTCCTAAAGAAATGCTTATTTTTTAAATATACAAATGCAATTATTTGTATCCAACGGTCCTTTTGTTAAACAATTTGGGTTCAGTAACAATTAACCTTTTTTTGATTATTAGATAGATCAGCTTAAAAAATGTTTATTAAAACCTAATGTCATTTAATAATGAAGATAAATAAAAAAAAAATTACGTGAGGCACTCGGGGACTGCCGCGGTAAAGCTATTGCATTGCATAGCATTTTGTATCAACTTATGCAATTATAATTTTATTTATTTATTTTAATAATAAATGCACTTTGTTCATTCATATTCAAAACACTTCATACACAAATTTTACAAGTACAGCTATTCACTGTTGTACATAAATACATATACACCTATATACTTTCTCATAAACAGCTGCTTATGTATTCGTCCGATTTCGGAGCAGCTCGTCTCGATTCGTGCGAGTTTCGTAGAGTCGTACAATACGTCTAATCGCACACAACGCCGTGTCGAAGACTGCCGAACTGAAACGACGTTAGACGATGCACGGCCTTCAAGCCACACCTCCTTGCCCGTCGGAGTGGGGGGTGTTAGGTTTTTTCGTTACGGAATTTCTTGATTCGGTCGCCGCGCTCAGAGCCCGCGATAAAAGCTATGCAATAGCTTAAAAATATATAAGTACTAGCTCATATAAATCTTAGAGAAAAGGTCTAATTTCATTGCCATGTTGGCCCAACGTACAAACATTTGTACCAATACGCCAACATCGCGTGCTTAGAAATGCAAATGGCCGCTACATGTACTAAATAAATGATACATTTGGATTTAAACAAAGGTTAGGTTAGAAAGGACGCCTTGTACATTGTAAAAATACTTGAGCATATATTTTGACGTGACAACGTCTTATAAATTGGTTTGCCGGGTGACACTTCAAGAAACTGCGTTACGCTCCGCTCACGTCACGTTATGTTTTAAATTGTTACTATTATTTCATCCTTCTTCCTACAATACGAATGAATATTCACATTAAAATTATTTTACCACTCAAAGTCGTTGTCACGTAAAACTTTTTATTAATAATATGCATTCTGATGTGCATACGTATTTGAATACTTAGGCTTTATGACGTGGTACCCTTGCCACGAAATAGAAACAAAATAATTACGCGCGAATACGGAAATTGAGTTTTGTTTTTTATAAATGTCAAACGCCATTTTTTCAAAACGTCAAAGAGTTAAGAAGATAGCAAACAAACACCGTGCCGAAGTCTGCCGAACTTAAACGACGTTAGACGATGTGTTAGGTTTTTTTCGTTACGGAATTTCTTGATTCGGTCGCCGCGCTCAGAGCCCGCGATAAAAGCTATGCAATAGCTTAAAAATAGAATGCCAATATTCATGCTATTCGCTATTTTATACAATCTAAATAATAAGCTGTTTATGTAATTTTAAAGTTAATACTTAGGTATTGTTATTTCAGAAAATATTCCGGTGGACTTATGCAATCCTTCTCCTTGCGGTCCAAATGCTGAATGCTCTAATGGTGAATGCACGTGTTTACCAGAATATCGTGGCGATCCTTATGTAGGGTGTAGACCTGAATGTACTGTTAGCACAGATTGTCAAAAGGATCAAATCTGTGTTCACAAGAAGTGTATAAACCCTTGCCCAGATACATGTGGTAGCAACGCCATATGTGAGGTTATCAATCATGTACCAATGTGTAGTTGCCCTGCTGGATATACAGGGAATTCATTTGTGACTTGTAATATAGTTCAAGGTAATTATTTTAAAGTTTATATATATATATATTAAATGTGAAAAGTAAGCCGTACACCTTGTTAACATAACACTTTATTGTTTGCAGTTCAATTACCGACAAACCCCTGCAACCCAAGTCCATGTGGTCCTAACAGCCAGTGTCGAGATATAAATAATGTTGCGGTATGTTCGTGTATACCAGGATTTTCAGGAAACCCACCGACATGTAGACCCGAATGTACAACAAGTTCTGAATGCCAACTCAATAAGGCTTGTAATAATTATAAATGCGTCAACCCTTGCAACGGAGCTTGTGGAGTTGGTGCTCATTGTGAAGTAGTTAATCATAATCCAATTTGTTCTTGTCCCAATGAATTTATTGGAGATCCATTCAGTAGATGTGTTCCAAAACGTAAGTGTTCTATTTCCAACATACTTTTGTTTTTGGTTAGTCCTAGATGGCATTGTTTTTTTAACAGAGCATTGCATATATTATACGTATACCATAATAATGTCAAACACAAGCTTTGCGATTAATTAATAATAATAATAAGATAATAAGAATTTTTATTGATATAAATTGTTGTTCCTTAAACACTATTTATACAAATTTATGTAAACAAAATACAAACAAATTGTGATTTTATTTATATTTTCAGCGTTAGAAATACCACAACAAATAAATCCATGTGTTCCTTCACCATGTGGGCCCAATTCTATATGTCAGTCCATTAATGATTCGCCATCTTGTTCGTGTATGCCTGAATTCATTGGATCTCCACCTAACTGTCGACCAGAATGTTCTAGTAATAGTGAATGTCCAAACCATATGGCATGTATTAATAATAAATGCGGTGACCCGTGTTTAGGCGCATGCGGAACATTGGCACAGTGTCGTGTTGTAAGTCATACACCAAATTGTGTATGCCCACAGGGATATCACGGTGACCCATTTGTAAATTGTAGACTACAACAACATACGCCATCGGAACAAATAAGACCTTGCACTCCATCGCCATGTGGAAGTAATGCTATCTGTAAAGAAAAAAATAATGCAGGTTCTTGTATTTGCTCTGCTGGATACTTCGGAAATCCATATGAAGGCTGTCGACCAGAATGTACAGTGAATACAGACTGCCCTTCAAATAGAGTTTGTCAGCAGAATAAATGTCAAGATCCATGTCCAGGAACTTGTGGCGTGAATGCTCAATGCCAGACAGTTAATCATGCTCCACAGTGTACATGCATATCCGGTTATACTGGCAATCCATTCCAAAGTTGCGGTATAATTCAACGTATGTAATTTAATTTATTTTTATTGAATTTTTTTTTTATGTATTTCATTCTTCTGATAAATTTATGGTTTTCAGAAATTGATATACCGCGTAACCCTTGCAGTCCATCCCCGTGTGGACCAAACAGTGTATGCAAAGAAGTTAATAATCAAGCTGTCTGTACTTGTATGCCAGAATACCGCGGTGCTCCGCCTAGCTGTAGACCCGAATGTGTTATTAGTGGCGAATGTCCTGCGAATAAAGCATGTATAAATCAAAAATGTAGTGATCCTTGCGTAGGACAATGTGGACAAAATGCAAAATGTCACGTTATCAATCATAGTCCTATATGCTCATGTATAGAACGATTTACTGGTGATGCTTTCAGTCGATGCTATCCATGGGCACCCACACAAGCAGAACCACTTAAGAATCCGTGTGTACCATCACCTTGTGGGCCATTTAGTGAATGTAGAGATGTAAATGGTATACCTTCTTGTACTTGTTTACTAAACTACATAGGTGCGCCACCTGGCTGCCGTCCTGAATGTACAATTAACGCAGATTGTCCAAGTAACATGGCATGTATTAATCAAAAATGTGGAGACCCCTGCCCTGGATCATGCGGATTAAATGCTCAATGTATTGTTAAGAATAATATGCCTATATGTACCTGTCTTGAAAATTACATTGGTGATGCCTTCACTGAATGTAAGCCACAAGGTAATCCATAAATATTTTATTTATTTTTTTATTATCTGCTCGATCATATAGTGCCATCATTGTCTAGAAGAGATAGAGAAATAAGAAAATAAGTTATCATGCATAAATTGTCAATTTAATTTCATTGCAATAAATTCAGGTAAGGATGTTAATTTCAATCCCATTTTTTTGTTTCAGTACCTTCACTCGATGAAATAGATCTGTGTAATCCATCACCGTGTGGTGCTAATGCAGTTTGTGATAATGGTGTATGCTCCTGTCTTCCGGAATATCAGGGAGATCCATATTTCGAATGCCGTCCTGAATGCGTACTTAGCTCAGACTGTTCTCAAGATAAGGCATGTTTCCGAAACAAATGTGTAAATCCGTGCAACAGCGGCGTTTGTGCTACCAATGCAATATGTGAGGTAATCACCCATATTCCAATGTGTAGATGCCCCGAACGTATGACCGGCAACGCATTTGTGCAATGTTCAGCTCTTGAAGGTAAATATTAAATAAATAATGATAATATTAGAATTTTTAAGACAAAATATTCATACGAACAATTATTTGTTTCAGTTATGAGAATACAACCATGTGAACCAAACCCGTGTGGACCCAACAGTCAATGTCGTGACATAAATAACCAGGCTGTTTGTTCTTGCCTAGTCGGATATATTGGTAGTCCACCGTCGTGTCGGCCGGAATGTGTAGTGAGCAGCGACTGTTCCCCCAGTCACGCTTGTAGTAATATGAAATGTATCAACCCGTGCCTTGGAACTTGCGGTGTTAATGCTAAATGTCAAGTTATAAAACACAATCCCATTTGTTCATGTCCAACATCTTATACCGGAAATCCGTTTGTTAGATGTTTCATACAAGAGTTTATACCTGAAATCGTCAATCCATGTACACCATCCCCATGTGGTCCCAATTCAATATGTAAAGAAACTTCAGGCTCACCATCATGTTCTTGTCTAAGTGGATTTGTGGGTGCGCCGCCGTACTGTAAACCAGAATGTATAAGCAACTCCGAATGTCCTATACACAAAGCTTGTATTAATGAAAAGTGCGTTGATCCATGCATTGGCTTATGTGGAACAAATTCGGAGTGCCACGTTATAAGTCATTCTCCTACATGTGCTTGTTTACCAGACTTTACTGGGAATGCATTCATAGAATGTCGGAGATTAGATGTTATACAAGAAGTTGTTACACCTTGCCAGCCATCACCATGTGGAGCTAATGCGATTTGCAAAGAATTCAATGGAGCTGGTTCTTGTACATGCTTACCGGATAATTATGGCAATCCCTATGAAGGCTGCCGGCCTGAATGTGTGATCAACAGTGACTGTGCCTCAAACAAAGCATGTATTCAGAATAAATGTCAAGATCCCTGTCCGGGAGCTTGTGCGCCAAACGCATATTGTCAGGTGGTCAACCATGCTCCGTCGTGCTCTTGCGAACGGGGCTATACAGGCGATCCATTCCGATACTGCACGCCTGAACGTAAGCTCAATCTTTTGTTTTACTTGATATTTACAAAAATCATTCTAATAATATTTGTAACTAGTTATTATTGTAATCTTTTTATAATTAAAATCAATTCTTTTTCAGAAATATTAGAAACACCAATTAATCCCTGCCAACCGTCACCATGTGGACCAAACAGTCGATGCCAAGAAGTAAATAAACAACCTGTATGTTCTTGTTTACCTAACTATATAGGAGTACCACCAGGATGTCATCCGGAATGTGCTGTTAGCTCTGAATGTCCAAGAGATAAAGCTTGTATAAATCAAAAATGTGAAAATCCTTGTCTCGATGCCTGCGGAATAAATACTGAATGCAGAGTAATCAACCATAGCCCGATCTGCCATTGTAAATTACAATATACTGGAGATCCCTTCACAAGATGTAATCCTATCCCTCGTAAGTACATCAATTTCAAAATAGAAAATATATACAGTAATACCCCGGACTTACGCGGTAGGTGGGTCCGAGCGATTACCGTGTAAGTCGAATTCGCGTAAGTCGGGGTTCAACTTTGCATATAAATACATATAAAGTATGTTTAATCGGGACCAGAGTTTAAAGCAAACAATAATTTAGAAGAAAAATGATTAACAAAGTGCTTAATAATAAAACAATTTACTTTGTTATGAATAAAGTAAACTATACCGCAGTTATTTTGATGTCGAAGGCTTCATATATTCTAACAATGTTGCCTGACGAGTTAAGTTTTTCTTCTTCTCACGCATAAAAAATTCCTCGTAGCATACCAGTAATTTTTTTATTCCCCATTTTGTAGTAGAAACGCGTTCTTCATTAGAATCTATTTTTTCTAAAATTTGTAATCCCTTTTCAATTGAATTGAGTCCTTCTGTTAAGTTTGCAATTGTCATTTGATTTACCGATTCATCTTGATTGTGGGTCAAAATGAAAACCGCGTATCTCCGAATTCGCGTAAAACGGGGTAGCGTAAGTCGGGGTATTACTGTACTTTTCTTTTTTTATGGCTATTAGCTATATATCATCACGCGAGTATTTTGTTCTTTTGAGAGCTTCCGTTGCGTAAACTTTAAGTTTCGCTAAAATAATGTATTTCAGAATTGTTCTCCTTTAAAATTTCTAAAAAAAGTCCGCGACATGTATGTTAAGGTTGGCTCACTATAACCATTTTTATACTAACCAAATTTGTTCTAAAATAAAGCATTATTTGTGAAGGTGTTTTTATAGAGATGATATTAATCCTTATCCAAATAATTACGTACACGTATTTAATTTAAAACAAAATTGCCATTTGCATCATTCGATTTCAATAAATATCTTAGGAGATATCGCAAATTTAAAATAACATTGCAGCAAAATAATTATCAAGTACTGCACGCGCCTTTATGTGGTGGGCCGGCGGGCAGTCAACTAGGTATTCTGTTAGCTCTGCGAGACCATCCTTCTACGTAAACGAAGTCACAGGTTGAAAGTTACCGTTAGCCTAAAGTATCTATTTCACGCGGGCGAAGTCGCAGGCAGAAGCTAGTTTTATTATATAAGGTGCTATGTCTAACATCAAGTTAAAATTTGGTGTAATTCGATATGATTAATCTCTTTATATATTATAAACGCGAAAGTGTTTGAAGATGAAGATTGAACTAAATGACGAATACCGGCTAAAAGGATCTGAGGGCTTACTCCCCGAAAACGATTCGAATTTGATTTTGTTTTGATTTCAATTCGAACTCCTATTGGTTAATCCCGAACCAAAAAATTTCAATTTGAACTTCTATTGGTTAAAAAAAATTAAGATGGCCGCTAAGATTGACATGTATTCGATCGGTAACGGTATTTGATGTTTCAGAATTTTCTATTAAGTTGTGTGTGGTTCGTTTCTACGGAAATAAATAAATATTCAATTCCTTATTTTTTTCTAAAACGAAATCTTGTACATTAGATGTAATTTTTTAGATTAGATAAATTTATCCTTAGATTAATAGATAAATTTATCTTTAGATTAGAAAAAGTACCTTTTTAGTGATCGTGTATTTTGACGTTTAAAGTCGTTCCCGCCATTCGATTCACAAATGTCTTTTAATGGCAGGAGTACGGACTTTTCGATTCGGTTTCGATTGTAACGAAATTCTTGATCGAAGTTAGTTCCAAAAAGTGTCACCGCACGATTGTGCGCTAGAATCGCTATCAAAAATGTATGAAATGACATTTATTCGATTCGAACTCGTTTCTCGAAAGCGTCGGGAGTAAGCCCTCTGGACAAAATTTAACATATAGTTAAGATGTGTTCTGGAAAAGGACATAGTCTAGTGATATAATATAATAACTCATTATTTTTTTTTAGCACCTGTCGCAAATGCCGTGTTAGAACCATATAAAAATCCATGTGCACCATCGCCATGTGGACCAAATTCAATTTGCCAAGAAATTGGAAATATACCATCGTGTACCTGTATGCCTACTTACATTGGAAGCCCTCCAACCTGCAGGCCAGAATGTACAATTAACGCAGAATGTCCCAGTGCACAAGCTTGTATCCAGCAGAAATGTCGTGACCCGTGTCTAGGCTCGTGTGGTATTGGTGCTTTATGTACTGTGTCTCGTCACACACCCATTTGCACATGTCCAGACGGTTACACTGGCGACGCTTTTAATGTCTGCTCACCGAAACCACTTGGTCAGTATTCTTTTTTTACTTTTATTTCTCAGTTAATTTAATGATTTGCACCTAATTTTGATTTTTCTTGTAGAAGCTGAAATCCTTGATAAATGTAATCCATCGCCATGTGGAACAAATGCTATTTGTAGGGATGGTATATGTTCATGCGTAGATGAGCATCAAGGTGATCCATACGTGAGTTGTCGCCCTGAGTGTGTTCTGAGCTCTGATTGTCCAAGAGATAAAGCGTGCGTGAGAAATAAATGTACAGACCCATGCCGAGGTACATGTGCAGTCAACGCTGTATGTGATGTCATCAACCATGTCCCAATGTGTAGTTGCTCTCAAGGAATGACTGGAAATGCTTTTTATAATTGTGAACCCATTCAAGGTATAATGTTATGACTATGCAAATGAAATTTTATGGACTACTACCTTAAAACTATAATAAAAATAATGTGTTTATGTTTTAGTGCCAGTGGTTACAAACCCATGTTATCCGTCACCTTGTGGGCCAAACAGTCAATGCAGAGAAATAAATGGTCAAGCAGTGTGTAGTTGTGTTCTGGGTTATAAAGGAAGCCCACCATTATGTAGACCTGAATGTGTTGTTAGCTCTGACTGTCCACCAAATAGAGCATGTAGTAATCAAAAATGTATTGATCCATGTTTGGGATCCTGTGGTGCAGAGGCCCAATGTAACGTTGTAAAACATAACCCTATTTGTAGCTGCCCAGCAAAGTACACGGGAGATCCATTTATAAGATGTACACCATTTAGTAAGTACTACTTATTCTGGTTTTTTAAAAGGTTATTATTTTGCTAATAGACAACCTTGCTCTTTTTACTATTGAAACTATGTTTTTATGCTATTGAACCTAATTTAAGTTTTAAATGTACGTTTTATTACCAAAGTGCATTGAATAAGTCTCATAAAAATTTTTTTTTAGGGGCACCAATTGCTGATGTCACACCATGTGTGCCGTCACCATGTGGACCGAATTCCATTTGCAAAGATATATCAGGGACACCATCGTGTACATGTATGCCGGACTTCTTTGGTTCACCACCTTATTGCCGACCAGAATGTTCAAGTAATAGTGAATGTCCACCTGATAAAGCATGTATCAATCAAAAGTGTAAAGATCCGTGTATTAACGCTTGTGGACTAAATGCACAATGTAGAACAATAAGCCACTCTCCGATGTGTTTCTGTAACAATGGTTACATTGGTGATCCTTTCTCAAGCTGCCAAAAAGATATGATATATGAAAAACCAACACCCTGCCAACCGTCCCCTTGTGGATCCAACGCTGAGTGCAAGGAATTCAATTCTGCAGGATCGTGTTCCTGTTTACCTGATTATATCGGAAATCCTTATGAAGGGTGTAGACCTGAATGTACCATCAATACTGACTGTGTACCGAACAAAGCTTGCATTCGAAATAAATGCCAAGACCCCTGTCCTGGAACGTGCGGTCAAATAGCTTTGTGTGCCGTAGTGAACCATCTACCTTCTTGCAATTGTCCTCCCGGGTATACTGGGGATCCATATCGACGATGTGAAATTCTCAGAGGTAGTTATTTGTTGTTAAATAAAAGCTATTATTACAAATGACTAAATTAGTAACACAAATGACAAACTAGTACACAAAAAAAATTTTTGACTATTTGCATACATTTCAGAACCAGTTCCAGATGTTGTGACGCCATGTCTACCCAACCCATGTGGATCTAATAGTATCTGTCGGGCAGTTAATAGCCAGAGTGTATGTTCTTGTATGCCAAACTATATCGGCTCACCACCGGGCTGCAGGCCCGAATGTACAGTTAGCTCAGAGTGTCCCTTTGATAAGGCATGCATCAACCAAAAATGTTCAGATCCGTGCCCAGGGCATTGCGGATCAAATACAAATTGTAGAATAATAAACCACAGTCCTATTTGCTCGTGTATGTCAGAATATATTGGTGACCCATTCACACGTTGCTACCCACAGCGTAAGTATACATTAACATAATCTTATCGTTATAAATAAGACTCAAATTTGTCAACATAAAAAACCTTGAATAATTTTAGCACCAATACAACTACTTCCGGAGCCTTTGAGAAACCCTTGTTTACCAAATCCATGTGGAGAGAATGCTATATGCCGTGATATTAATAGTGCTCCGTCTTGCACTTGTATGCCTAATTACCAAGGACTGCCTCCAAACTGCAGGCCGGAATGTGCAATTAATCAGGACTGTCCTTCAAATAAGGCTTGTTTCAACATGAAATGTCGTGATCCCTGCCCTGGTAGTTGTGGGCAAAATGCTGTATGTACAGTGTTCACACATGTGCCAGCTTGTACATGCGCCATCGGGTTTACAGGAAATCCATTTTCATATTGCACTTTGATTCAACCGATAGAAGGTACCGTACCGTTTAAATAGTTTAATACTGTTTTGTAGTACGAAGTACTTAAAATCTCAGAGCAAAGATATGTCCAACATTATTTTTTATTGCAGATGAGATTCCAAATGATCTTTGTAATCCGTCGCCATGTGGTTTTAATACTCGATGTGTAGACGGAACATGCACATGCTTAAATGAGTACCATGGTGACCCATATTTCGGATGTAAACCAGAATGTGTATCAAATATGGATTGTTCCCTAGATAGGGTTTGCTCTGGTAACAAATGTATAAACCCATGTCCTGGTACATGTGCTCAAACTGCTCAATGCAACGTATACAACCATATACCAATTTGTACTTGTCCTGAAGGAACATCTGGAAACGCATTCTTGGAATGTCATACAATAGAAAGTAAATACTTAATGTTAAAATAATATAGAAATGAAACCCTATTCCTATTTCTAATACTCATTATTTATATTTTTTTACAGTTGCATATGCTGAGCCTTGTAATCCTAATCCATGTGGTCCTAACAGTCAATGTCGACCAATTAATAACCAAGCAGTTTGCTCGTGCTTACCAACATATATCGGAAGTCCACCATCATGTAGACCTGAATGCACAATTAGTGCCGACTGTGCGTTGAACGAAGCTTGTAACAATCACAAATGTATAAACCCATGCCTGGGTACCTGCGGCTACGGAGCAAGATGTGAAGTAGTTAACCATAATCCTATATGCTCATGTCCAGCACAATATACGGGAGACCCATTCTCTCGTTGCAATCCAATCGGTAAACATCAGATACATTTCTTTTCTCGGTTAAAATTATTTCGTTCTAACTTTATTTTATACCTGATTTTTGTGACATATTGTTTTAGTTGTTACTGCATTACCGCCTGTTGATCCGTGCATGCCATCACCATGTGGACCGTACTCAATGTGCAAAGTAATTGGAGAGTCACCATCGTGTACGTGCCAACCAGATTACATCGGATCACCGCCAAACTGTCGTCCAGAATGCGTCAGTAACACAGAATGTCCCAGCAATTTAGCATGTGTGAACCAGAAATGTAAGGACCCTTGCCCTGGAAGTTGTGGATATAACGCAGACTGTAAAATTATCAGCCATGCTCTTATATGTTCGTGTCCGTACGGGCAAACCGGTGATCCGCTAGTATCTTGTAATCCAGTCAAAGGTATTATATGTTTTTTCTCATTTAAAATAATAAGATATGTATATATTTGCTTGTAGCTAATTTAACTAATCTTTCACGCGCCATATCTTGCTGTATCTTACTCTGACCGTTACACCAGTGCCGTGTGTATTTTCTTACAATAATTTATTTCGTTTAGTTTAGTAACTATAGGGTGAAGAACTAAACCTGACTACCTGAACGTCAGATCAAAAAATCCGAATTTTAGTGGACTTTCTAAAAATTCATCATTCTTACAAACGGTACAATCAGAAAATCAGCTCTGTTACATCACACGACATATTTTAGAATATAAACTCATAACATTTATACCTATATGGTTAAGGTAGTTTATTCTAAATATGAAAATATATCTTTTTTAGATACCATCATCGAATATAACTCCCCATGTGAACCTTCACCATGTGGATTAAACGCTGAATGTGCAGAAAGAAACGGTGCCGGATCTTGTAAATGTACCGAATCATATGTTGGCAATCCCTACGAAGGATGTAGACCTGAGTGTGTTATCAATAGTGATTGTCCTCCTATGTTGGCTTGCATACAAAATAAATGTAAAAATCCATGTCCCGGCATATGTGCATCAAATGGAATTTGTCAAGTTATAAATCATCTTCCCTCTTGTTATTGTCCGCCAGGACTTACTGGAAATGCTTATGTAAATTGCATAGAAAAACTTGAAGGTGAGTAATTAAATATTAATTTTAATAAATATTAAAATTATGTAGGTATGACTAGTTAATAATGCGTCAAATAATCAAATATTTGTTTTAGATGTCCTTAAACCGACACCATGTTCACCATCTCCATGTGGACCTAATAGTCAGTGTCGTGAAGTGAACTCTCAAAGCGTCTGCAGCTGCCAACTTGACTTTATGGGCACTCCACCCAACTGTCGACCTGAGTGCACTATTAATAGCGAGTGCACTAGTGATAAAGCCTGTGTAAATCGTAAATGCATCGATCCTTGTATCGGCCAGTGTGCTAAAAACGCCAATTGTAGAGTATTTGCTCATAACCCGATATGTTCCTGTCATGATCGCTTTACAGGAGATCCATTCACTCATTGCGTCCCAAGTAAGTGACGGAAAAGTTGCAAATAAATATTCGAATTCAAACCAAAATTGTAAAAATTTTAAACATTATATTTATTGATTTTATTATATCAACCGCATTATTTTGGATCAGACTCAAATTAAAACCAATAGACACTGTTAGGAAGTTTTTTTGGGTCAGATTTATTTTCATTTAAACACTAATATATTTTGATTTTAGTGACAATTCAACCACAACAACAAGACATTAATCCTTGCGTGCCATCGCCCTGTGGGCCTAACTCTCAATGCCAACAATTCAATGGGAATGCGCGTTGCACTTGTCTGCCCAACTACATAAGTTCACCACCTAGGTGCAGACCTGAATGTACTATTAATTCAGAGTGTAATGCTGTAATGGCATGCATCAACAATAAATGTGTCGATCCATGTCCGGGCGCTTGCGGAAATAATGGACAATGCAATGTTAACAATCACTTGCCCATTTGTTCGTGCTTGCCCGGCCATACGGGCGATCCATTCAGTAATTGTCAACTTATTCAACAAGGTAAAAATTACTGCTAAGGATGTTCATATTTTCTTCTTTATTTTAATAAACATTTTTTATTAGTGTACACTAAAAGCCCTTGTCCATTTAATTTATTGTAACATTTTTAGATCTAGAACCGGTCAATCCTTGTTCTCCGTCACCTTGTGGTTCTAATGCTATTTGCAACGATGGCATTTGTTCCTGTTTACCAGAATATCATGGTGATCCATACTTTGGATGTAAGCCCGAGTGCGTGCTCAATTCCGACTGTCCAAGAGATAAAGCATGCATGCGAAATAAATGTGGTGACCCCTGTATAGGGACATGTTCGACTGATGCAGTCTGTGAAACAATAAATCATATACCTATGTGCTCCTGCCCACCTGGATTTACTGGATCGCCATTCTTTTACTGTACCAAAGTTATAAGTAAGAATAATCTATACTTATAATAAATCTGTAGAGAGGTCAATTCTGTACATGAAATACATTTTCAAAATAACTATCAGGGGGTGATTAGTGATCGATACTGATGCCAAAAATGCAATCAGTAAAATTTTTGTCTGTCTGTCTGTCTGTCTGTCTGTCTGTCGGTCTGTATGTTCCTTATAGAAACAAAAACTACTGGACGGATTTTAACGAAACTTGGTAGAATTATTCTTCATACTCCTGGGCAGGTTATAGGATACTTTTCATCACGCTACAACCAATAGGAGATGAGTAGTGAAGGGAAATTTTGGGAAAACGGGAGAAGTTACTCCATTTTTTAAGATTCCGTCGCGTGTGCAGCCTTAATGGTTAAAGTTACATAGAAATTATGTATGACGGAAATATTCTACATAAAATTATCTAAAAATATCCCGCAACAGCATATGTCTATCTTTTATAGTTGACTCAGAATAACACGTGTAACTCCTGATAGCTTAGCAGTTCGGAGCATTCTGATTATATTTGTTTACTCTTACGTTTATAATACTCTCACTAATCCCTAATTTAAAAAAGTTAACATTATTACCTATTCAATAAAAAAGAATCATACAAATCGGTATAGAAACACCAAAATTATAGAAGAAATAAGCCATCGCGTCGTCACCCGTGAATACTAAATCATGCTATAAGTAAGGATTATTTTTAAACGACTTAAAAAAAAGGAGGAGGTTCGAGGAACGAAGTCGCGGGTTAAAGTTAGAGTTAGCCCAAAGAAACTATTCCACGCGAACGAAGTCGCTGGCAGAAGCTAGTTAATATAATATAATCATTACAGTAAAGTCGTTCGATCATTCAGCTTACCTATCTCATTAATTTGTTGTTTTGACAGATCCACCAGTTCCAGACAATTTATGTGAGCCTTCGCCTTGTGGACCTAACAGCCAATGTCGAGAAGTTAGTGGTCATGCAGTATGTGTCTGCGTTCAAGGTTTTGTCGGTAGCCCTCCTAATTGTCGCCCAGAGTGCACTGTTAGCACTGACTGCCGATTAAATCAAGCATGTTCCAACCAAAAATGTATAGACCCATGTCCTGGGGCATGTGGTCGGAACACGAAATGTACAGTTGTCAAACATAACCCTATATGTTCATGCTTATCAGGATACTCCGGGGATCCATTTTCTTCGTGTCAATTTATCCGTTAGTACTGTTTTTATAATGCCTATTTTTAGCTTTATTTTCGATTTTTTTTTTAATTTATATATTTTCTTATGTAGCTGCTGTACCACCTGAGACAATCGATCCTTGTCTACCATCACCATGTGGTCCGAACTCACTGTGCAGTATTAACGGCGAAAAAGCAGATTGTAGTTGCTTGCCGGAGTTACTTGGCTCACCACCAAATTGCCGGCCTGAATGCACCAGCAACACGGAATGTCCGCAAAATATGGCTTGCTTGAATAGAAAATGCCGCGATCCCTGCCCTGGGTCTTGTGGTATTAATGCAGAATGTAGAGTTGTAAGTCATACACCTATATGTTTGTGTCAAATCGGATATACTGGAGATCCATTCATTCGATGCCGCATTGAAGAAGCTGCAATTGTACAAGAACGTCCAACACCTTGCGTACCTTCTCCTTGTGGAGCTAATGCAGAATGTAAGGAGAGACACAACACAGGATCTTGTGTTTGTCTGCCGGGGTACTTCGGTAATCCTTACGAAGCCTGCAAGCCAGAATGCTTAGTTAACTCCGATTGTCCTTCAAACTTAGCATGTTACCAAAATAAATGTAATGATCCATGTCCAGGCACTTGTGGCATAAATGCTGCATGTAATGTGATTAATCACATACCAAGTTGTTTATGCCTCGATCAACACTATGGTGACCCATATAAAATTTGTACAATTCGTGCTCAATGTAAGTTTATATAAATTAATAGTTTTGTTTTAATCTTTGTTTAGTTTAAATAATTTTAATAACGCACTTTTTTTATTGTAGCGGAAACATTAGATCCCTGTGATCCATCACCATGCGGACCTAACAGCCAGTGCAAATCTCAAAACAGTTTGGCGATATGCACGTGCCTTAGTGGTTATCAGGGAGCACCACCTATCTGCCGCCCTGAATGTATTACGAGCTCAGAATGTTCCTTGGACAACGTTTGCGTCAACTTCAAATGTACATCTCCGTGTATAAATGCATGTGGCGTTAATGCAGACTGTCGTGTAATCCAACACAACCCTATATGTACTTGTAAGCAAGGATTTACAGGAGATCCTTTCTCATTATGCTATAAGTTAATTGAACAGCAACCGCCATTGATGACTCATATTAATCCATGTTTACCATCCCCATGTGGCTTAAACGCCGAATGTCGAGATGTCGGTGGAATACCATCATGTTCCTGTTTAATTGGATTCTTTGGAAGTCCACCAAATTGTAAACCAGAGTGTGTATTGAATACTGACTGTGGCAACGACAGAGCTTGCATAAATATGAAATGTCAAAATCCATGCCTAGGTTCTTGTGGAATAAATGCCATCTGTGACGTCGTTAAACATGTGCCTATCTGCTCATGTCCCGAGGGCTATCAAGGGGATCCATTCTCGGCATGTAGCCTCAAACCGCCAGGTATGTCATGATCAGACTTTTATTCTTCTCCGTTGCAAACTTTAGTTCAAAAGCGTATACGTTAAATACAAAACCATCAATGACATAACCGGTATATCTGGCAATCGCACTTAACAGTCTGCCAGTGTTTGGGTAACGAGTTTAACATGTCTATCTAATCAAGAAGGATATAATGGTCTGACACAAGTCATGAAAATAGACATAAGAAGACAATAACACTTTTGTTTTAATTATTTTTATTACTAAAGTATGTAGGATTCTTAAGTGTTTTCGTTTTCAGAACATCCACAAGAAATTGATCCATGTCATCCGTCACCATGCGGTTCTAATGCAGTTTGTAACAATGGCATTTGCTCGTGTCTACCGGAATATCAGGGAGATCCATACTTCGGATGTCGCCCTGAATGTGTTCTGAGCACGGACTGCCCACTGAATAAAGCATGCTTACGATCAAAATGTATTGATCCATGTCGTGACATGTGCGGTATAAATGCTGAGTGCAACGTTTATAATCACGTTGCTATTTGTAGTTGTCCAAATGGAATGACTGGAGACGCTTTCACTCAATGTAATAAAATTGAAAGTAAGTGGAAACCTCCTTAAAAAAATACACATAATACTAACGCCATTTTTATTTCTTATTTTCCCGTTTCTTTTCTTTTCTTTCTGGCCAAAAAACTTAAATTGTTTAACTATGTGTAAATACCATAAGCTAAAAAAAAATTTTTTTTCAGAACCTAAAAGCCTGCCCTGTGAACCATCACCATGCGGGCCAAACAGCATTTGCAGAGAGGCAAATGGTCAAGCTACTTGCGCTTGCGTACAAGGATTTATTGGCAATCCACCAAACTGTAGACCGGAATGTATTCAAAGTACGGATTGTGCACCATCTCATGCATGTATAAATCGAAAATGCCAAGATCCATGCCCAGGCTCTTGCGGTCATAATGCTATATGCAACGTGCACAATCATAATCCTATATGTAGCTGTCCTCCTAGATACACAGGAAGTCCGTTCAACCATTGTTATGGTAATATATTTGATTAAAAGTAATATTGAATTCAGAATCAGCACAATGATCTAAAAATTTTTAACAACGCAAAACCATGTTTTTATATATATTTTCTATATTTTAGTTCAGCAAATGGAGGAGCCACCAACTAATTTATGCATTCCAAACCCTTGTGGACTCAACAGCATTTGCACACCGTCAATTGACAGAAAATCACACATTTGTTCATGCCAACCAACTTTTGAAGGTAGTCCACCAGGTTGCCGTCGTGAGTGCTCATCAAGTGATGATTGTCTCTCAAACCAAGCATGTATCAACTACAAATGTAAGGATCCCTGTCCAGGATCCTGCGGAAGTAATACCCTGTGCTTAGTTCGCCTTCATAGTCCAATGTGCTCCTGCCTAGATGGATACACTGGAGATCCATTTACATCTTGTTATCCAATGCCGCAAATTAAGGATCCGATTGATCCATGTAATCCAACGCCCTGTGGAGCTAACGCTCGTTGCAAAGTTTCAACTGGTGGCATTGCTGCATGTATTTGTGAGCCGGGGTACTTCGGCAACCCGTACGAGTCCTGCAGGCCAGAATGTACTGTGAATACTGATTGCCCATTCAATAATGCATGTTTGAAGAATAAATGTGAAGATCCTTGTCCTGGAGTTTGCGGTTCAACCGCAATTTGTCAAGTGATAAATCATATACCGACATGTAGTTGTACACCTGGGTACACTGGAAACCCATACTCTTATTGTCATATCATTATCAAAGAATCAAGTAAGTCGTATAACATATCCCTAACACATTTTAAAATTAAATATTAAATATTTATTAATCTAATATAAATATCAAATCCTTAGCTCCTCCGGCTCCACAAAACCCATGTATTCCAAATCCATGTGGAAGTAATTCAGTATGTAAAGACAACAACGGTCTTGCAACATGTTCATGTATGCCGAATTTCTTTGGTTCGCCACCGAATTGTCGTCCGGAATGCACCGTCAACTCAGAATGTGAAGTGGCTAAGAGTTGTATTAGGCAGAAGTGTAGTAATCCATGCGTGGAAGCATGTGGTCAAAATGCTGAATGCAGAGTGGTAAACCATGCACCGATATGTAGCTGCCGACAAGGTTTCGAAGGAGATCCATTCTTTAGATGCACAGCGATAGAAAGTAAGAATTTTATAGTTTTCTATAGTATAAAATAGTAATGTTTTTGTATACTTATATTAAACATACCAAAAATATTTATTTCCAGAATCACCTATTCCCGAAATAAACCCATGTTTACCTTCTCCATGCGGACCAAACTCTCTCTGTCAAATAATTAACAAATCTCCTATTTGTACCTGTATGGAGAGATATCTCGGCTCACCGCCAAACTGCAGAGCCGAGTGCACAGTGAACTCAGATTGTCCAAGCGTAAAATCATGTATAAACCAAAAATGTATCGATCCCTGCCCCGGATCATGTGGAATACAAACTGACTGCCAAGTACACCAGCATACAGCTATATGTAGTTGTAGGGAGGGATACACTGGTAATCCATTTGAAAGCTGTCGCATCAAGGAAAATATAGGTAGGTTAATAAACGATAAAAAATATGTAAAGTATTCAAAAATACACTTTTTTATGAATTATTACATTACCGACATATATTATTATTTACAAATAATATGTTTTATTTCAGAACCTCTTCCTATTGAATATGATAAGTGTAACCCGAGTCCATGTGGAGCTAATGCTGATTGTAATGATGGAATGTGTGCATGTAGACCAGATTACTTTGGTAATCCTTACCTGAGCTGTCGTCCAGAATGTACGAATAATGCTGACTGTGCATCGGACTTAACATGCGTCAATTTCAAATGTATCAATCCGTGCCCTAACCTTTGCGGTCAAGGTGCTTTATGCGAAGTTTACAATCACATTCCAATGTGCATTTGTCCATCTAATACCACTGGAAATGCTTTCTTTGGTTGCACTGCACCCACTGGTAAGAAAACCTTCTATACTAAGAGTAAATAATATCTATTAGCCATAAGAATATGATGATTCTTTAATTAATGATTAACTAAGTTTCAAAAAATTATATTTGTATGTAAAAAAGTACAATTACAAAGGATTACCAATAGGCATGAAGACATAATATATGTTCAACGTTTACAGTCACTCCAGCAATAAGAAATCCGTGCCAACCATCGCCGTGTGGCCCTTACAGCGTGTGCCGCTCAATTAACGAACAAGCGGTTTGTTCCTGCCTAATGGGTTACACTGGGATGCCGCCATCATGCAGGCCAGAATGTTTGGTGGACTCCGATTGTACAACTCTTATGTCCTGTTCGAATCAAAAATGCATCGAACCATGTCGAGGATCCTGCGGGTTTAACGCTGTATGCAAAGTACACAATCACAAACCAATCTGCTACTGTGCTAATGGATTCTCTGGCGATCCATTTACTCACTGTTACATTTTCAAAAGTAAGACATCAAAAGTTTTCGGAACATAATAAATATAAATTGGTTAAGCAAATAACAACAAACATTTTCAAAATTTAACGATTAATTAATTCAATTATTTCTACAGATGAACTCCCCCAAGAGAAAACTCCTTGTAAACCATCTCCTTGTGGACCAAATGCCATTTGTCAAGCAGTTGGTGATACGCCGTCGTGCTCTTGCATTACGGGATTCATTGGGTCTCCTCCTTATTGTCGGCCAGAGTGTGTCACAAACAGCGAGTGCGATTACGATAAAGCGTGTATAAACAGTAAATGCACTGACCCTTGTCTCGGAGCTTGCGGACGTAACGCAGATTGTCGAGTTATAAGTCACTCGCCACAATGCATGTGCCAATCCGGATTTGAAGGTGACTCATTCGACCAATGTCTTCCGATCAAAGGTATAATATTTAGGTATTTTTATATACACCATTTATTCTACCAGGATATAAATTAAGTTCATTTATATTAACTGTTTTAGTTCCGGCTCAACCACCGACTGCAATCAGGCCATGCGTGCCAAGCCCATGTGGAGCAAATGCTATTTGCCAAGAACGTGATAATATTGCAAGTTGTACATGCTTAAATGGTTTCTTTGGAAATCCTTACGAAGGGTGTAGACCCGAATGTGTACTTAACTCCGACTGTCCTGACAATCGAGCATGTATCAATAATAAATGTCAAGACCCATGCCCTGGCTTGTGTGGAGTAAACGCCAATTGTCAGGTCGTTAATCATATACCTAATTGCGCCTGTATTAACCAATACGTCGGAAATCCATATGATAGCTGCGTACTAAGAGAAGGTAATATAAATAATTATTTAGGTTATTAATGTCGTTTTTTATGTCTGCACAAAATCAAATAATATAATACGTACATATTATTATTTCAGAAAAACCAACTGATCTGTGTAATCCATCACCATGCGGCCCGTATAGTTCATGTAAAGCCGCAAATGATCAAGCCATATGTACTTGTATGCCGGATTATATTGGCAATCCACCAAACTGTCGCCCAGAATGTGTTACAAGCCCGGAGTGCCCTCTGAACAAAGCTTGCGTTAGGCAAAAATGTGTCGATCCATGCGTTGGAACCTGTGGAGAAAATGCACAATGTCGAGTTCATCACCACAGCCCGTATTGCACCTGTCTGTTTGGGTTTGAAGGTGATCCATTTATTAGATGCGTAAAAGAAACCCAAAAGACAACTCCAATGAAATCGCCATGCGAACCTAACCCATGTGGACCATTTGCTGTCTGTAGAGATGTCGGTGGTTCAGCCATTTGTAGTTGTAAACCTGGTTACGTCGGTGCTCCGCCTCGTTGTGCACCCGAATGTGTAATTAATGAAGATTGTCCCAGCGATAAAGCTTGTGTTAGAGAGAAATGTATCGATCCTTGTGTTGGTTCCTGCGGCGCCAGTGCTGAATGTCGAGCTATGAACCACCTTGCCATTTGCACATGCTTACGAGGCTTTAGAGGAAACTCTTTCGTCGGATGTTATGCGTTCAAAGGTATGAAAAACCAACATTGTGTTTATTAAGTATTATATTACTAGGATTATAAATCATTGGTAAGCGAAACCATAACGGAGGTCCCGAGTTCGAAGCCTACATTGTTGATCTCGATGAAGGAAAACGCCACGAAATAACCACAATATGGGTGTAGGGTGCTTAGTTTGTATGATCCGCATGCCTGTCCTTTCAAAACTAAGTCCAAAAAAAAAAATAAAACTACGTTAAAAAAAACCGACTTCCAAAAATACTAAAAAGCAAAAAATAACTAACGCAATTTATAACACTTTCCTCTACTTACCTACTGACTACTTATTCTCTCCGCTTACTGCTTGGTTTGAAGTTGGTGCCAAGCCACAGCATAATTAGTAAACAATATACAAAAGATCTTTGTTAAGATTCTCCATGATTTAATAAGGTCAACAAAAACTTTGGCACCGTTTGCATTTAAAATTCTAAATTTTAGAAATAAACGGTCGGACCACTATAGTTGTAGAATGTAAATTACATTTATCTCATCGTCGTTTTCATTTGTTTCTTATTGCCATTTATCGTTATTTCTGATTTATTTACGTAGGTTAGTACTTAGTAGGTTATCGTGTGGAAATTTATTTGTTACACCATTTTATTTCTTTAAGTAATTTTTTTATTCATATATGGCTTGGCACCGACTTCAAACCATGCAGCAAGCGGAAAGAATAAATAGTCAGTAGTTAAGTAGAGGAAAGTGTTATAAATTGCGTTAGTTATTTTTTGCTTTTTAGTATTTTTGGAAGTCGGTTTTTTTTAACGTAGTTTTATTTTTATTTTTTGCTTTTTAGTGATTTAAGTATGGGTAGGCTTATTATTTATTTAGCAATCACAGAACACTATTAAACCTAAACGTTAATGAGATTAACCTTCAAGGTCAACCTAATAGCCTCAAGGAATACTATTCTCTATCCATATGCACGTATAATTTTGAAAGAATTTTCTCTGAACTCCTATCCTTTGAGGAGTTGTACCTTCCATCATCAGCTCATCCATAGGAAATCATCATCAAACGCAAATAATTGAACAAACTGTATGGTATTGACTGAAACGTAACAGTTATATGCTTATAATTTGAGTGTTCTTCACGATTTCCTTGGGATCCCATCATCATATGACTAGATGACCAGGATACCAACTTGAATATGTACCCTAACGAACAAAAAAAGAATTACGCAAATCGGATTAGAAATGTTAAAGTTATCGACATACTAATATACAAAGTATCGTCAAAATGACATCGTCCAAATAACAATAATGCTTATAAAATAAAAACTACTAAACCAAACTGAAAGAAATTTTTATGGGACCATCTGGCAGCTATTTCGCGTCGAACAAAAAAAGAATCACGCGAATCGGTCCATTAACCGCGACGTAATCGATGTACATACATAGAAAAAAAAAAAAAAAATACCGGCCGAATTGAGAACCTCCTCCTTCGTTTTGGGAAGTCGGTTAATAAACCTTTTTCGTGCGACTTTTTTCTCAGGATGTTAGAAATTCTTGTATTTTGATCATAGTCTACGCGCGAATTGTCCTGTTATATATAACAATCACTATACACTCTACAAAACGCTTGGTACACCAGTCCAACTTGCACTTACCGGCTTTATTTTTATCGTAGATCCAGAGACGCCACTTCTTAAGGAACCATGTGCGAGATCCCCGTGTGGAATCAATGCAGTATGTGACAATGGTACCTGCTCCTGCATACCTGGATACTATGGAAACCCAACAATCGAATGTCGACCGGAATGCACGAGTGATAACGATTGTTCAAAACAAATGGCCTGCGTGAACTACAAATGTGTAAATCCTTGCAAGAATGCATGTGGCTTGGACGCAATATGTAACGTCTATAATCACATAGCTATTTGTGAATGTCCAGCACCACTTCAAGGAGATGCTTTTATTGCATGCCGTCGTGTCATAGGTATTTATTTAACAGAAAAATATTTTAATAACTGTATTTAATAAAGCCTTGTGGTGGAGAATATCTAATTGTATACTTTCAGAATTGATTATGTGATAAACATTAATCACTAAACTTAACAAAAGGTCAGGTCATGTGTCAGGTGAATGTACGTTGTATGAAATATTTATTATCGGAATAGAACGTAAGAAACGTATGAATCTTGTACTGCATTTTATCAATGCCTAGAATCCACCGTACTGTTTGCCCAGGAAATTTAGTATTAAATCAATAATTTGTTGTTACTTTTTACACGTGAAATGTACAGAAATAATTTATAGCTTTTACATAATGTAGGTTTTCCACAAGCTTGCTGTGTAGGTATATCCATCAATCATATTGTATAGTATGAAAATAATATGTTTTTAATATCTATAGCGACGGAACCTGTAGTGTCAAATCCCTGCACACCAAATCCTTGCGGACCGAACAGTGTATGCCGCGCAGACGGCACTGTGGCACATTGCTCGTGTCGCCCACCCATGTTCGAGGAGCCGCCCAGCTGTCGACCCGAGTGCCGCGTCAATTCTGAGTGTCCGCACGACCGCGCTTGCCGAAACAACAAATGTCAAGACCCTTGTCCGGGTGCATGTGGAGCCCGCGCTATCTGCCATACTCGACTGCATTCTCCTATTTGTACATGTCCGAACCATTACGTCGGCGATCCATTCATTCGTTGTTTGCCAGGTAATATACATAACTTCAGAATTAAATAAATTTTTGGGCTTTGTTTTTTAAATGACGGTTTATAAAATCAGACTTCGTTCTTTCAACAGCAATCGAAAGTGAACCAAAAAAGACGTCCCCGTGTCCAGATTGCGGCCCGAACGCAAACTGCATTGACAGTCAATGTCACTGCAGACCTAACTACTTTGGCTCTCCACCATACTGTCGTTACGAATGTGTTAGTTCTAGCGATTGCGATTGGAGTCTCACATGCATGAACAGACGCTGTGTTGACCCATGTCCTGGTGCTTGCGGTCTGGGTGCGAAGTGTACACCGGTAGCACACGAACCACGCTGCAGCTGTCCCTCGTTGACTACAGGAAATCCTCAAGTAGAATGTCGAGCCTACGAAAATATCCGTAAGACAGACTCAAAAAAAAATTGCTTATCCAGTACCAATAGTACAGTGTTATTTATGTTATTGCTAGAGTATGTACCAAAAAAAATTGGGAACTTCATTGCGGCGATCCTATGTATTCGCTTTTAAAGCTTAGGCATGGGTTTTATTAGTGAATCTAGGAGAGCCGTTCGTCTCCGTTGTACCGTTACTTTTCGCTTCGTGAAAAGTGCTTCCTCTAGTTGCTGCAATACATAATTATTTATGCATTATGTTTATTATTAAATCGGTATTACAGCGACACCTCCAAATGATCCTTGCAATCCATCACCGTGCGGACCTGGTGCGATTTGTCGCACCAGAGGAATGGGTGCATCTTGCGAATGTGAGCCGGGACTTCGTGGAGATCCATACTCAGGATGCCGACCAGAATGCCTAGCGGATTCTGATTGCTCACCATCACGAGCATGTATCCGTTCGCATTGCCGCGATCCTTGTCAAGGCACTTGCGGCGTTGGAGCGGATTGTGAGACTGTCAACCACATCCCGCTGTGCTCCTGCCCGCCTGGAACAAGAGGAAACGCATTTGAAAGATGCAATGTCATTATATCACGTAAGTATACATTTTTTACATTATTACAAGCCTTTTTACGTACTTCCTACTTATTTATTTATTTACGGTCTGCCAACAGTTGGATCAATAATAACATCACATAATAATATTCTAAAAGCACAACCAATTATAAGCAAACCCCACATGACATAAAATAATAAAATCAAGTAAACATAAAATTAAAATAAATTACAATATTGTTAGTTTGTGAGGATTGATGGCCGGGTGAAACTGCGGGTGGTGACTATGCAATATAATATAAGCATAGTTACACAGTATATAAGTACCAGCTAATACCTACTCCCCCTCAAATTTTATCAATGCATATGTAATGCAAAAAGGCACACAGCGGAGGGACACAAACGATTATACCTACCTACTTACTTCTATTGAATCGTTTTACTTTTGTTACAATAGACATAAAACAATTTTCTATTTCAACAGCACCGCCGTGCAGTCCTTCACCGTGTGGTCCTGGAGCGTTGTGCTCAGTGATAGGTAATGATGCAGTATGCTCGTGTCCAACCGGCACAAGTGGTGATGCGTCAAGCGCTGGTTGTCGTCCAGAGTGCGTTGTCAGCTCGGAGTGTCCACGAGACCGCACCTGTGTGCGCAATAAGTGCGTTGATCCCTGTGTCGGTACCTGTGGAAGCGCTGCAGTCTGTCGTGTCATTGATCACGCTCCGATCTGCTCCTGCCCACCAAATACTACTGGAAATCCATTCTTTGAATGCATTGCTAAGAGAGGTATAATATATATTAAAAACCAACGATGAATTTATTATATTAAACTTTATTGAATCTTTTACTTAATTTACTTTATTCCTCAGATACACCACCGACAGTACCAACAGTATTTGATCCATGCGATCCCAACCCATGTGGTCCGCATGGCACATGTCGCGATGGATTGTGTAGGTACCCAGAATGTGTAGTCAACGACGATTGCCCAGGAGACCGAGCGTGTAATAATAGGAAATGCACAGACCCTTGTGTTAACGCTTGTGGCTTGAATGCGATCTGCACAGGAATCCGACATGCTGCTGTTTGTTCTTGTCCTGCAGGCTATACAGGCTCTCCCTTTGTACGTTGCGATCGCATAATAATATCGACACCACCACCACTTGAGCCAGAATGTATCATGGACGAGCAATGTCCAGACAACGCTGCGTGTATTGACTCTCGCTGCTCACTCGTTTGCGGTCCAAACATATGTGGTATAAATGCGCCATGTGTAGCTAAACAACATAGAGCTCGTTGCGCCTGCCTACCTGGTTATGAAGGCGATGCATACACGGGATGTTATTCTGTCCAATGTCATAGTAACAACGACTGCCCGAATGATGAAAGTTGTGAAAGTGGATCATGCGTCAAGGTTTGTTCACGCATACGCTGCGGAACAGATGCGCAGTGCGTTCCACGCGGACACACCGCGACTTGTGAATGTGATCGCGGAGCACGTGGAAACCCATGGACCGGGTGCCGAAGAGACGAATGTAGTATGGACGATGATTGCACTTCATGGTTGGCTTGCAGAGGTGGCACTTGCCAGAACCCCTGTCCGGGGGCCTGCGCACCAGGAGCTTTCTGCAATGTCGTGCGCCATGAACCTATTTGCGAATGCCCGAGAAACATGCAAGGCAACCCTAAAATCGAATGTCGACAAGGTTCGTTGTAATTTAAATTCATTTGTATAGCTATTATTGTCTTTTAGACACTTGATGTTGATTTTACCGTTGTATTTCTAGTGCTTGAAAAAGAAGAATGTGAGAGCGATGTCGATTGCGGCCCTGACCTTGCTTGTTTGCAAGGCAGCTGCAAGAATCCTTGCGAGCCATCATCATGCGGAGATCAGGCCGTGTGTCGAGTTGCTAATACCTTGCCTTTCCGTACCCTAGTTTGTGAATGTCCTAAACCTTTAACCGGTGACGCATCTGTTCAATGCAGTCCTCGTAAGTACTACTTGTTACTTGAGCTTTACATAGTTACCTTTTTCATTAAATTTTTTATCCAAAAGATTGAAATAAATCAAGAATATGCAGGATCTATCTTGGAAAAACCGTATGTATGTGTATACTAGATTTTTGCGCACGTACTGTGTATACACCTTTTTTGTATATGTTTGTTACGATAATTACATGTAAATATATATATAACACAATTTATTTTAAATGAACATGTATATATCATAATATATATAGTCATTTACAGTCCATGATACGTTAAACTCTATACATCAAGGATTTTCTAATTCATATAACATTCAATAATCTAATGTTTGACACAAAATTCAGGAGGAGAATGTAGTTCGGACACTGAGTGCGGTGTAGAAGAGCGATGCCTAGAAAGGCGTTGCATATCGGCTTGTGCGGGCGCGTGTGGAGTCGGTGCCGAGTGCCGCGCCGCCGCGCATCGCGCCACTTGCACCTGCGTACCACCGCTGCTAGGAGATCCGCATATTGCTTGCACACCCGGTAAGCTACATGCAAGATAAATGTTTATGCAATGAAAACTTCAGATCTCATCTACAAAATTTTTGGTTATTTTAGGCAAGTATCTAGTATTTTTTTGGTTTTGGCTACTGTTCAATATTGGATAACAAATTGGAACTACAGAGTGGCCGCTACACTTCTTTGGTTATGTGTATTATTAATAAATAAATATCCTGGGACATTTTTCACACACGGCCAATCTGATTCCAAAGTAAGCTTCAAAGTGAGCTTGTGTTATGGTAACCAGATAACTGATATCCTACTAATATTATAAAGGCGAAAGTTTGTATGGATGTTTGTTACTCTTTCACGTAAAAACTACTGAATGGATTTGAATGAAATTTGGAATAAAGATAGCTTATAACCTGGATTAACATATAGGCTACTTTTTATCCCGGGAAAATGGAAGACCTCCCGGGTACGCGGGTGAAACCGCGGGGAGCCACTAGTACTACATATATTACTTCTAAATACATACATATCATAGATATTTACATCCAGACACAGGACAAACAGACATATTCATGCATACAAATGTTTGTCCTGGATGGGATTCGAACCCACGACCCGCGGCTTGAAAGTCAGGGTCACTAACCACAAAGCCAACCGAGCTGTCAATTATTCAAACATATGTGTAAATGGAACTATGTAGCATACAGAGGTATATAATGCCACAAATATTCTAAACTACAAGTTTTTAATTCAACTTGCAGGAGCTCCGGGAGTGGAATGTTCAGTGGACTCAGAGTGCGGCAGCGCGGAGGCATGTGTGTCTGGCCGTTGCGTGTCGGCGTGTGCAGGTGCATGCGGCACGGGCGCACTCTGTGACGCGTCCCAGCATCGCGCGCGCTGCCACTGCCCGACCGGCACTGCTGGTGATCCAGCACGCAACTGTTACACACGTAAGACCAATCACCAGAGCTTTGCTTACAATTATAATATGGCTTGTTTATTTATTTATTTATACATTTTATTACAACAACTTTTTTTTTCTTTCAGCCGAATGTACAACAGACGACAACTGTCCATTCGATAAGACCTGCGCTAATAGTTATTGTCAAGATCCGTGTGCCTTGGGATCGCCGTGTGGCCGTGATGCTACTTGCGAAGCTATTGCACACATCGCCACCTGTCGCTGTCCACCTGGGACGCAAGGAGATCCGCGAAGAGCTTGCATCTCCGCCGTCTGCCACTACAATGAAGACTGTGACTCAACCCAAATCTGCGATCGTCTAAACCGTGTCTGTCGACCTGCCTGCTCGGACAATGCGTGCGCACCCGATGCATTATGTACACCTAAAGACCATAGAGCAGTTTGCACATGCCCAGCTGGACGCACCGGTGACCCTTACGTCCGAGGTTGTGCCACGATGCAATTAACCAGTGAATGTACCACAGACGCTGATTGCGCTGCTCCACTAGGTTGCGTAAATGCACGCTGTACAGATCTCTGCCTTGTCAACCCTTGTGACGTCGGTCTACTCTGTAACATCGTAGACATTTTACCACTACGTGCAGTTGCTTGTATATGTCCGGACGGCGGTAGAGTGGCTCCAGATAGCAGTTGCCGAACACCACCCGAAGTAGAATGCTCCTCAGATTCAAATTGTGCCAACACCCAGACATGCCGTCGTGGAAGCTGTGTAGAAGCATGCAGAGCAGATCCCTGTGGACTGAGCTCACTTTGTGAATCCGTCGATCATGCTTCCCATTGTACTTGTCCTCCAGGATATAACGGCAATCCAAGAATTGAATGCAACCCAGGTAATTAAAGAATATTCCTACTTATATTATAGGTAGTAAAAAAAGTATAAATAAACCACAAATTAAAACTACACACACCCTAACCCCACAATATAAATATATTTTTTTTATATTGTGTAAAATGTCCCAGTAAATATAATGCTGATACACTCTCTTCATACCTATGTATCCTAAGAGAGAGTTTAGAAAACCGATAAATTTGTTTTATCCATGGTTGGAAATAATGTTTAAGTATTGAAATTAAACCTCAATATACCCTCGAATATTTCCTAATAATACAATACTAATCTGTCCAATCTGCAAAACATTTGGTAGTATAAAATATAATTGTTTAGGATAGTATACCTACACCCTTTTCCTCCACCTATTCAAATACTTTATATGTAATTTATACAAAATACAGGTAATGTAACTGGATTTTTATTATATTAAATATTCCTTGTTATACAGTACCTCGTCAACCAAACTGGGAGTGTTACAACGACGACGAATGCGGACCGGAACGCACATGTGTCGAGCGAGTTTGCGTTAATCCGTGTGTCGACGCTTGCGGAGTTGGAGCACTATGCAGAGTTATAAATCGTAAAGCCCAGTGCTCCTGCCCGGTAGGGTACTCGGGTGAAGCTACAACACGATGTGTACCACGTGAGTATAATATTTTATTTGCCTAAGTATATCAATTTATATAAATAAAAATAAATAAATAAAATATACCTGAGCACAAACAAAGACTCTCAGAAACAAAAGGATTATTAATAAGTTAAACTGTTATAAATTGTACCCATTTTGATTTTATTTTTCAGCTTCCGACAAATCTGTTATACCTGTGGGCTGCAAAGCTAACTCTGAATGTCCACTATCACAAGCATGCGTGAATGGCGCGTGCGCTAATCCTTGCGCCTGTGGTTCAAATGCGGATTGCTCAGTAGTGAGACATCACCCCGTTTGCTATTGTCAACGTGGTTTTTCAGGCAACCCCTACATTGGTTGTGTTAAAGGTATAGCAATGTTTTACTTGTCTTAAATAATATATCATCATGCTGTATTCTATATTCATTTATTTATTATTTTTTTTCAGCTGGATGTGCCTCCGATTCAGAATGTCCGGATAGCGACACTTGTTACAACGGCGCTTGCGTTAATCCCTGTGTGGTCGATGCTCCATGCTCTATCAGCGCAGAGTGTTTCGGTAAAGGTCATAGACCCAACTGTCGCTGCCCCGTAGGAACGACCGGAAATCCATTCACGAGATGTAAAACGGCTGAGTGTGAAATTAATAACGACTGCAACGACGATAGCGTTTGCATTCAAGGAATTTGCCGCAATGCATGTTCACCCGAAGGAAACAACCCATGTGCAAATAACGCCGACTGCTTTGCTCGTAATCATGCTGCGTCTTGTCGATGCCCTACCGCACTGCCTCAAGGAGATCCTTTCGTTTATTGTCAGAAAGTAACTGTAATTGGAATACCCGAATGTCGAATGGATAGCGACTGCCCCAGTGGGCATGCTTGTCTCAGAGATGAATGTAGGGAAGCGTGTACTGAATTGAAACCTTGTACTGGTAATTCTCGTTGCTCGGTATCAGACAGTATACCATTCCGAACCCTTATATGTCGCTGTCCTGATGGATACATACCTGAAGAAGGAGGCTCATGTAAACCGGCTCAACTGCCACCTCTCAGTTGTTCTTCAGATCAGGATTGCAGTGACCAAGAGTCTTGTGTTAACAGAATTTGTCGAAATCCTTGCAACTGTGGAGAAAACGCAGAATGTTTCGTACGTGATCACAGGCCTGTTTGCTCATGTCTACAAGGCTTCGACGGAGATCCATATCGCACATGTCGTGTAGTTGGCTGTCGCACTGATTCAGAATGTGAATCACATGAAGCATGTGTTAACGGAAACTGTTTAAGTCCCTGTCTTTTTAACTCAACTTGCGGACCGAATGCTGAATGTTATGTTGAAAGAAACCATCCGTTATGTAGATGCCGATATGGATTCGAAGGGGATGCATATGTTGGTTGTAATGCCATTGAATGTAGATCCAATGGCGATTGTCCGCTAGATAAACAATGTCGCTCCCATCGATGTGTCGACCTATGTTTATCTGGGAACTTATGTGGTACTAATGCCATTTGTCTGGTAAGAAATCATATTGCTGTTTGCAAATGTGACCAAGGATACACTGGTAGTCCATATATAGAATGTAAACCACAAATAACCGCGGAATGTACTGTTGACGCCGATTGTCCATCGAAATCGGCTTGTTTGTCATCCAGATGTGTTAATCCTTGTACTGCTTTACGACCTTGTGCTACCCCAGCACGATGTGAAGTGTCACCCACATTACCAGTACGCACAATGTTATGTACTTGCCCGCCAGGATATGTTAGCAATGGTGGCGGTGTTTGCCGCCCAGCACCAACTATAAATGAAGTGGTATGTGAATTGGATAAAAACTGCACTTCCAACCATGCTTGTATAACTGCAGTATGTAAAAATCCATGCGATTGTGGACCCAACACTGATTGTCAGATAAAAGATCATAAACCCATCTGTGCATGTCGACCAGGTTTCATAGGAGATGCATACTCTGGTTGTTATGAAGTTCTGTGCCGATCTGATTCTCAATGTTCCGATGATGAGACGTGCATTAACAATCGTTGTGTGCCAGCATGCTCAGTTGAACCCGACATATGTGGACAATCAGCTGAATGTTACGGCGTTGAGCACCGCGCATCTTGTCGCTGTACGATTGGAACCGTCGGTAATCCTTCTATTGCCTGCTCACCAATAGGCTGTCGTGCAAATTCCGATTGTCCAACGGATAAGTCATGTATCAACAAGAAATGTGTTAATCCTTGCAATGCAACAACTTGTAACAATGCGGAATGCAGAGTGTATTTACACGACGTACACTGTGTTTGTCCACCTGGCTATCAAAGCACTGAAAACGGCTGCATAATAACTAACGAACCACAGTGCATAGCCGATATTGATTGCCCCCCGGGAACTGCATGCATGAATTCTAAGTGCATCAACCCATGTCTAGAGGCAAAACCTTGCGGTACCAATGCCGAATGCAAGGTTGCAGATACACACCCGGTCAGAACAATGATATGCGAATGTATTCCCGGATACAGAGGAAATGCACTGGTAGAATGCACACCCCACAGAAGTAAGTATTGAAATAAATTCGTAAATTAACCAAACGAAGCTTGTATAGGTAAAGGTACATGTATTAATTAAAAAATATGTTTTCAGCGCCAATTGCCAAATGCATAGATGGACAAGGTATAAATACATACGGTGAGTGTATGCCATGCCAGGCTGAGGATGGTCGCGTAGTGGACGCACGAGGGCGCTGCGTGTGTGACTCTGAGCGTGGATACAGCGCCCGCGGTGACACCTGCTTGTTGGGAGGCTGCACCGTGGATGATGACTGCGACGACCGATCGCGCTGCATTAACCGGATGTGCGTGGACGCGTGCCGCGCCGAGCCCTGCGGCATCTCAGCAACATGTGATGCTATCGGCCACCGCTCCCATTGCACTTGCATAACCGGCTATAGTGGCAATCCAAGAATCCAATGCAACAACACCAACCCCGGAGGGTATCGCACAGATTTCCCTCTGCCGGATATGGAGGTATAAAAAAATATACTGTTTTACGGTTAAAGATACTTATATATAGTATCGCCTACGGGATATTTTGCATTGTATTGGCGCAACAATACGTATCATCGTTGACTTTGTGTCTTTGTTGGTTTTGTGGTTAGTGACTATCAAGGCGCTCGTCGTGGGTTCGAATCCCATCCAGGACACACATGGGTATGCATGAATTTGCCTGTTTGTTCTGTGTTTGGATATAAGAATGTATTTAAAAGTAGTATATGTAGTATATCGGCTATCTCGTTACCGTATTACAAGCTCTGCTTAGTTTGGAATCAAATTGGCCGTGTGTGAAAAATGTCCCCGGATATTTATTTATCACCTGTTAGTGTTAGTTTCCATTTTGTACAGGATGCTATTAATATGGGATTTGAGAATGAAATATTCACCTACATAACTTTTGCTCTACGCTGTGTAACTCTGACTCATGAGTTCTGTATTTTCGAAAGCACAAAGTATAGGTATAATATAATCCTACCCTACAACTAAAGCATTATTGCAAAAGACAATAGATAGAAATCAATAAACCCACTTTTTTAAGCATTCGTAATTTTCTAATCTCCTAATTTGTTAATTTACTCGGTAGTATAGTAATAATGTATAACTTGAATACCTACTAATAAAAACGTCTTTTTATGTTAGGTTCACTGTCTGGCAGACGGTGTACGACTTAGCCTCAAGATTAAGGATTTTAACGGAGTACTTTATGTAAAGAGCTATAGTAAAGATGAACGCTGTCGACTAGTTGTCGATGCGCCCAAGGACAAGGAGACGTTCGTCGACTTCACTGTACATTTCGGTGACTGCGGTCTAGTCCACGTTAATGTAAGTATTGAAACGTCTTTTTGTTACTAATTTAGATTAGGTAACTACATGGGATTAACATTTTTAATTATCCAATTACATCATTTAAATTTACAGGGTTTGGCGAGCTTCGTTCTTGTCATGCAGAAACATCCTAAACTAGTGACTACAAATGCGAAAGCATTCCACATAAAATGCATCTATCAGACCGGCGAGCAGAACGTTACCCTGGCGTTTAATGTATCGATGTTAACAACTGCCGGTACCATCGCCAACACCGGCCCACCACCCACGTGCTCCATGCGGATTGTGTCCCGCAGTGGAGACGAAGTCACCTCCGCCGAAATAGGAGAGAATCTTGTCCTTCAAGTTGACGTCCAACCATCTAGTAAGTCGTGGTTGCAAAATACATAGGAGTCGAACTAATATATATACTATACCTACCTAGTACCGAAATATAAAATGAACAATGTGTTATTCCAGTATCATGTTCTTAAATGAAATCAGTGATTGAGTGGGTACAAAACGTCCAAACTATTATATAAATACAAAATTTATAATATAATTAAGATTTGTTACATAAGTCATAATACGTAGCTATTTAAGAATATTATGACTAGATAAACTGAATTAATTTCATTAATTCTTATAGATATTTACGGCGGATTCGCTCGAAGCTGTATTGCAAAGACAAGTGAAGCATCGACCAACGTAGAAACCGAGTATCGCGTGACGGACGCGGATGGTTGCGCCACAGACCCCGCCATCTTTGATGATTGGGAGCGCAGTGAAGATGGTAGTGCGTTGAGAGCATCTTTCAACGCTTTTAAGTTCCCGAGTAGTGATAATATTCGATTCCAATGCAATATTCGAGTCTGTTTTGGAAAATGTCAACCGGTGAGTTTTATTTTATAAAAACAAATTTACCGTAGCCACTCGAGAGTACGAACCAATTTATATCAATTTACAAATATTTCAGGTTAATTGTCGGGGTTCCGACGCTTTTGGCAAACGAAGAAAGCGGGAAGCAATCAGCAACGATGGTCCCTTGGTCGGGCAATTCCGAGAAGAGGTGACCGTCGAATCGAACCTGATTCTGACATTACAGCGTCGTGACCCGTCACAAGTTGCCCGGCAGCGGGACGGGTGGAGCACAGATAGCAACGCGAACGCGGGTGCCGCCGGGGGTGAGGTGTGCGTGTCGGCGGCTGGGCTGGCAGTGGCGCTCGCTCTGACGGCCTTGCTGGCGCTGGTAGCAGTGGCAGCCGCCGTAGCGTGCTGGCTAGTGGCGTGGCGGCGTGCTCGTCCGCCCCCAGCTCCCCTGCCGCACCCGCCTGACTTCCCCAATCCGCTGTTTCAGCGCTAATGTACGCTAGTCCCGCGCCCCGCTCCTCCGCCGGCGCCGGGCGGTGTCGGCTCCTTCTTTCTCACTCACTAAGCTTTAATCTGTGCGTGCCGTCGGAGGACCGCCGGGCGAGGGCGCCGCGAGCGCTCTCCCTCGCTCGCGCTCGCCGCGCCCTCCATTTAATTTTATATTTTTTTACGATTTAAATTAATTAACGTGGTACCGTCGACTTTTTCGAATTATGTGATATAAATGATGTACTTAAATATTCGAAATCACCATAACTTTATGTAAAATAAAATTGACTATATTTTAGAAATAAGAAAATAATAATAATATTTTTGTTTTATTTAACTATAAACCCGTTGACTAATATATTTTATTATTGTATATAAATACCAAATATTAATATATTCATTTGTATTGGAGTTAAAATAAAATAAAATAAAAAAAAGTAGAACACGTGCTACAAGAAGAAGGTATAGTCGGATTAATAATTCGAGTCAGAAAAATGACAAGTGCAACTGTCACTGATACAAAAAAGGGTGACCCGCTACAATAGTGATGCTCGGCAGTTTTGTTCTTTCAGTATCCGATACATAAATCTAGTCGAAAATCCCAAAATTTCATTTTTTTTAAACTAAATTTGAATTTAATTGAAACCAAAATTAAATAAATAAAATCGAATAACTGTTATTAATTTAATTAACCTAACATAGGCTAATCATCCAATTCATGTTTAATTAAAAAAAAATGAATAAATGTACGAATAAATATAATTTATTTGTCCTGTACCCGTACAAATAGTCACTTCCAAAACAAAATGGGGTCCATAGCGTGACAAGTGATGACTATAGTTCTTCCAATAGCCAAAAACAAATAATATACATAAGAGTATTTTATGTAATATTTAATTACCTACCGTGTATGTCTTCTGTTTTATTACCATAATAAATAAATTACATATTTTTATTTATATAAAGGCATTCTGACATTGAATAAAAAAAAGGAAACTCTAGTCGAGTTTCCTTTGTCCTTAGCCGACTTTTAGTTGTAAAAATTCGAATCTACCACAACACTATTTATTTGAGACTAAAAACCTGCAACACTGGAAATGCCATTTCTCTGCCTACAATGAATAATCTGAGTATAGTATGAATGTAAAAAGTATACGTTCACACATTTATAACTTTCACTTGTCTCTTGAAATCTGTTAATAAAATCCTTAATAAAATGGATAATGGGTCAGTATCTTTAGGGAGCTCACCCTAGTGGTATAATTTACGAGAATATGGTATTAAGTGCATGTGACTGAATGATATTTTTGGGACCTTGCTATTGAAGTTAATTTCAAAATTTGTAAAAAGATTATAGTCGCGAGACAACGGTGATTATTGAAAAATTTTGTATTGATAGCCTTACTTAATCGATCCTGTCCCGGCAAGGATCAAAGAGTTATATGGAGGTCTAGTCTATGGGTTTTCGGAAGCATCACTAATTGTTATTAGATAGAATATACATATCATGTTATTGGACTAATAATGAAATGAAATGAAAAATGTTTTTATTCACAAGCACTCATGAATAGTCAGACTCGTAACGCTCGGTTTGGAAGGTTCAGCAGCGAGACCAGCTCAATAACTCAAGCAATTACTATTTTCAAATCAATCTTAGATTTAACAAAACGGCTTGACATTAACTGACTATAACGGCTTGGAATTTTAATATTAATATTAGGTAGTAATTAATTTTGTATGTTTCTTCCGGACTACTTTAGGTTTAAGTTATTACCTTTTCCACCTATATCTAATACGGTTTGAATTTCGTATGGCTATTTAATCAATCAAGTCAAATTAATTATGTACATGAACAAATAGCAGAGCCTTAAAAGGGGAGTTCCATTGGCACTTTGGGTACAGAAAGCTAAAATGCTGCAGTTTTAGAATTCCCTATCGACTCGTTTGTATTCCAAGGTCATGTAGATACAAATCAATAAATATCATGTGTCATTCTTCCATCTAAGCTGAGCTTTTGGTCATAACCAGATAGCTAATTAACTACAAATATTTAAATTTATTCTTATAACATCTGGGGTGGGGTTCGAACCCTCGACCAGGAGCTTGAAAGTCAGGGTCCCTAACCACAAAGCCAACCGGTCTGTCTATAAAAAATAATAAAAAAATCATGATCGTAAAATTGATTAATAATAGGTATTTGTCACAATAACGAAGTGGGTGTGTAACTAGGCGTTTCGAACCTACCTACATATCTAAGTATATCAACAATGACATAATAATTATTGTAAATTACACCAGTGCACGATGTCGCCAAATATCGAACGTGACTCTAAATCATAATAATACAGTACATTCATGTCGACCACAGCTGCATGCGCTACAGTAGCTCAGGTACGCTCATTATAAAGTTATGCAATATATCCATAATATAAAATATTATATAATTATCAAATAAAATATAATAATTCAGTGTCCTGATTGATAAACAATACCTACATAATAAAAAGGTAACCGTCTCCATAAACCGTAATCCATAAACTATTTAATTGTGTATAAACATAGTTATAAGGCAAACCCAAGCAAACTAATCATGAAATATTTGTCGAGATTCACGAGTCCCTCAACTGTCCCTCAGAACAGTTGCACACTCCCATACACGTACAACGGGAACAATTTTTTTTAAGCTGTAATTTTAGTTAGAGTCATGTGTCCACTCCCCCTCTAAAAACTAAACCAATGTTTGTAGGTATGTAAAAAAAAACATGATATACTCAGATTATTCTTATATATATATATTACATAAAATACTCTTATGTATATTATTTGTTTTTGGCTATTGGAAGAACTATGGTCATCACTTGTCACGCTATGGAGCCCATTTTGTTTTGGAAGCGACTATTTGTACGGGTACTGGACAAATAAATTATATTTATTCGTACATTTATTAATATTTTTTAATTAAACATGAATTGGATGATTAGCCTATGTTAGATTAAATTATAACATTTATTCGATTTTATTTATTTAATTTTGGTTTCAATTAAATTCAAATTTAGTTTTAAAAAAATGAAATTTTGGGATTTTCGACTAGATTTATGTATCGGATACTGAAAGAACAAAACTGCCGAACATCACTATTGTAGCGGGTCACCCTTTTTTGTATCAGTGACAGTTGCACTTGTCATTTTTCTGACTCGAATTATTAATCCTACTATAGTAGTATAAACGATGAATTTTAAAGGAAAACTATCACGGTTAAGTTGGCTTTACAGGTTAACGAGTTATAGTCGCCCAAGTAAAAAAGATCCTGAAATCAACCGAATACGACTTTTTACCATTTCGCTGCTACCTCAATATTAAAAATATGTTTTAGTAAATCGTATATGTAATACGTAAAGTATTGAATTTTCTCAATCTAGGTACGGAACCCTATACAGCGCGTGTCCTAACAAGCTCTTGGCCGGTTTTTTTTACTCATGCCAAATTGTACAAGTAGTTACCTTACCTTCCTTTGTATAGGTGTAAAATATACCTTGATTTGAAACGCATACATAAAAAAGTATTATAGCAACTTCATATGAAAATGACTGTTCAGGGCTTTAACTCTTGCACTACTTCTGTTTATATCATACTGTGGTTCTTCCATTACTTAGAGCTTAATCTATTGAATGAAGTTGCGAATTACAAGTGTTAATAAATAAGAAACGAATGTAATACTAGTTAGGGCAGACCTAATAAATTTTTCAAATCATATCCTCATCATTCTGCAGAAATCATTTCCAGAGTACAGTTCATTAAAAGACAGAAAATATATCAAAAAAATTCATTAAGAACAAAATGCCTCGATCGATGGAACCGGCCAAGAAAAAATATGAGCCCATGTGGTAAGTTAAACTTACATAAAGCTTCTATCAGACTTGATAACTTCTGTTAATAATTATAAGAAGTCTGTAAAATAAAACATGTTCTTATTTGTAAGTAGATACGGACCTCAGGAAACGGCAGGTAATTGTACTGAAATCAGAAACACATTCTGATATAAATAAATTTAAGGACTAAGTAGTTACTAATTATTTTGACTGTACAATCGGCACAAACCTAATTAAATAATAAATATGTACTACATATATTTTCGCGTGACAAAGACGTGCAGACAAGTAAAACGTCAAAGCTTACCTTACTTCCCAGTACAGTGATTTGATTGAGATTGTTTAGATACTGATATTGATTATGTATTTTTTTTTTGTTATTGTTCGATGCACAGGATGCATGTGTAAAGAAAAACACATTTAAAGAAGGTATCTATCACTAAGTAAAGTATTTCCCGATATTTCTTATCTCTATTTATTTTCCGATTTTCAAAGCCTTGGCAAAGTGGAGTGCCTGAATTCATTATGAAAATATTTAGTTATATATATTTTCTTAGCGTATTCATAAAAATAATAGACACTAGAAATGAAAAATAAATATAAATGTAGGTACCTACCATGCTTAGCATGGTCTGCGGCCTCTGCGGGGATGGAAATAGGGAACGATTTTATCTATTTCATTGTTTATTTATTTTTGTTGGAGGACCAACAGCATTCCAAATTGTGAACAGAGAATTAACTTAAAAAAATAGGTGAGCCATTTATAGGTCCGCTCCGATAGACACAAAAATATATTTGAATCGTTACTACTTATTATATAAAACAAAATAATATTTCCACTAATTCGACGCCAATTGCATACTTTATTTTTTCTTGATTAAGGATATTAAATATAATGCAATTTTTGCCATAAATCAGTACACAACGTTAAAAATTAATAAATTATATTAGTACCAACACATTTGCTTTTCACTCGATACGTATGTATTTATGTTGATAAAGAATGTCACAGATTAAAATGCAAAACATAAAAGTACATAACATAATTTTAACCCTGAAACAAACGCAGGCGCAAGTGGCACAACGCAAGCGCCGATGTATCATGGCCGCCACGGCGCATGCGCGGCTCTCCCCCACTTTTCTGTCATATTCCCCCCACTTGCAGAATCGTACTTTGTTTACCGATTGCTCCGCTACGATTGACGAACCAGTCAGGGCAGTTAGTCTGGTGCTAAGCTGAGTTTGCTCGCTTTCGCGTCCGTTTATCATTCATAGTCGCGCGTCGCTAGCGGCGTACGCGACGATATCACCGCCGCGTCATGACCCTGTGACGCGATATTATGAGTAGAGCCGAAACTTCGACGGAAGCCGCCGCGCCCTGCGTGGCGATCCACGTGGAACAATATGAAGACCAGGACAAGGAAAATTCACAGCTACTGAATCATGCACCCCCGCCGACTATTGCGCCCCCGACAGGGCAAATGCGCAAAGTAAAGAGCTTCAGTGATACACATAGAATTAGAGATGTGGCAACTGCTTCTGGCGCGGCGTCTGCGCGTAGTCTTCGCCCTTATGAACAAGTGACTGCATATCCAGAGGGATCCGATTGTGGTACCAACCAATATGGAGCCCCGTCCGTCCGGTCCCTCGCATCAATCGGAATGGGCTGTACGGACGGTCGTAAAATGGTTATTAGGAGAGTACCAACATCGCCTACGGAATTGTTCCATCTAGTACGTCCTCCTACGTGAGTATATCTGCGGTTGATACATCCTCTGACTTGCCATTATTCAATTGACATTAGTACCTAACTGTAAGCGGCGCAGGTACTCTCCATATCCTGTAAGTAGGTACATAGGCATGTGTTGTGATTTACAGATTATTTTACTCAAACAAAGGATTGAATTTATTTCATAAGCATCGTTTAAATTAATGACAGGATACCTGCTTTGCCATAATATAAAAATGGAATATACTTCTGTATTTCTACAAAATTAGAATGTACCTAAGTATATTATTGCGTTCCAAACCTTATTTTGCATCGTTCGTTTTGTTCACCTCAACCTTATCTGAAGTAGGTACATAACCTACGTTCATTAATTCATTGCAAAATAGATATTTATTTGTTGATGTTTCAATAATATTCACATAGTATCTAGGTACGTACTCTTTTCCTCTGTAACTAGTTGTATACCTAGAATATTATTATAACCCAGGTCAGAAGTACAGTCGTTAAAATATCTAGCTACTGTTTCTTAAATCGGTACCACGGTAAGGTAAAAGTTATGGTACTATGTACCTACCTAATACCATAACTTTTACAAATCTAAGTGGGTATGTACTTGTTTTTGTATTTTCACTGTGGTATTTTACTACTTATTTGAAAGGGTACTTACGGTAGAAAGTAGGTCCTTTGTTAGACAGTGCAGTAATGCAGCCTTGTAATATTGACTTACTTTAGCTTACTTATAATATTAAGCACATAAACCCTACAAATATTATAAAAGCGAAAGTAACTAGTCTGTTTGTCTGTTACGCTTTCATGCCTAACCATTAAAACGATTTTTATGAAATCTGATACAGAGATGCTTAGGAAAGGTCATACCACCTTTTATCCCGGTAAAATTTAAGGTTCCCTGGAAATGGGGTTGAGTATTGTATTTATTACCATTCAATTGGTTTTCGATTACACAAAAAAGTACCTTCACTTCATCCATTTAATAAGATCTCCAGTCTCTTACGGTGTACCTAGATATTTTTAAATATCTATTTTTAGACGTAAATAACTTTTAATTTAGGCCTCATGGCACGAGAGTTTTTTTGGATGTAAATATCTTTATAAGTATGTATTTAAAATTAGTATCTGTAGTATATCAGCTATCTGGTTACCATAACACAAGCTCACTTTGAAGCTTACTTTGGAATCAGATTGGCCGTGTGTGAAAAATGTCCCAGGATATTTATTTATTTATTATAATGTGCTCTATTTCCAACGCCCAAAGTTGAAAATGCAACACCGCTCGATAAAAAAGCGTCGCGTTTTAAAAACGCTGTCGTGCGCATATATACTTGGGAATGCATTTGTTGTATTAGAACGCTTTTTTAACGTCCGTTAAAAAATCTCTCGTGTGAATGCATAGGAAAATAAATAGTAAATAGTTTGAAATTAGGCACCTTTACATCTGTTGGAACTGCCCTATAAAGTAGTTAGGTACCTATGTGTAGTTTTTATTAATTGGAACAGTAAACCATATTATTTATTGTGTCAATACTTATGACAACAAATAAAATTATGTAGGGCAATGAAGGTTTGAACAAAAATATATTACTAATAATTTCCATACAATGACCAGTGGCAAGATTAGATAGCTGAAAATCTTCACTTTCTAAATACACACTAATCAAGATTAACTGAAAAAATACTTATTCTAGGCATATGTGCATGAACATGCCTCATATATTTTGTCCTGAGTGGGAATCTACTAAAAACCCGCAGTGTGAATTTCAAAGTACCTAGCCACGAAGCCAATTCGCTTGATAAGACACACACAACAAAACGAACTTAAATAAATATTATCCGATCCAGCTCCTATAAAATCAACTTGATTCATATCGTACAAAAGAACAAGGAAATTAAGATAAAGTTCATGTAAGGGGAGAGAATGTAAAGTTAGTAGGTAGTAATTTAAATGTTGTTTGTACACAGAAGCAGTAATACACTAACTATAGTGGCAGTTGAATAAACAAAATTGCAGTGTAAAAATATTCCACTATCAATGATAAATTATGTAGAAGCCCAAAACAGAAATCAATAAATCACTTTATCGTAAAAATATTACGTAAGGACCAACACGCACGTGAATTTTTATTCAATATCAGTGCTGAAAAAGAAAACAAAGTTATGAAGCGATTTTGATACTTATCATTTTCTCTCGTGATAAGTTTCTCATTAACGGTGGACGAAACAACTACCGTTAGTAGTGTAGGCCTTGAAACTGACAAGCAATTAAGTATCATAAGGAAAATCTAAAGGTACATATCTCATTATTATCATGCAAATGCTACAGACCAATATGTACGTTGCTGTTGATAAAGTTAAGGCTACAAAAATCTAATTATAGTACTTAGTAAAATTCCTATTCAAAAAAATATTATCCAACATTAAACTAAATTATTGTTACAGTGTATTGGATTTTCTTAAATAATAATAGGCTACACGATAAAGTTAAACGATCCGTGTAACATTTTAGCCATCATTAAAATCACAATATTTCCATGACGCTCAGCACAACCGATCAACATTTAACTAGTTACTAAAATCTTATGCCAGATTAAAAGGATAAACACATCTCAATTCTTACCGTGAAACTAATTCGGAAAAAATATATATACGTCCTTTGTACACTTTCCAATTAATGATAGTCATCATTTTAAAGGAGCCATCTCGCACAAGTTAACCACTAAGACCGCGCCAAGTGGTCAGATGAAGCCATTGGTGGTATCCACAATCAAAGCCCTCCATATATTTATGGCCTAACTAACCCATAAGTTACTAACTATATCGGTCATGCAAATAAGTGCGTTTACATAATTGTGGCTACAAAATATGATTGCTAAATAAGTAAACATAAAAAACCTTATTAACACTTGATTACTTCTTCTTTCTCACACATTTCCGCTTACGACTCTACGCTATGTAAAATAGCTCTACTGTTACATGATTGTTTCTTCAAAGAGCGTGATGTTATGACGTCATATCTCTCTGAAAATAAATGCTCTTGATTAGTACGACCGCAATTTAGAAATTTAATAGGTATTTTCATAAGATCATAACAATTTACTTCATTTGTATCAATGATTAATAAAGACTTTTCGATGAAGGATAATCTATCATCGACCAAATCTTTCGTACTTATATAAAATTCATTCATAATTATATTAGAATTTTATGTCCCATGTTTAAGTAATGCGCGTTATATACCTATCAAATGTTGTCAGTAAAACTATTCTGGACTACTAATCGATACTGTAGGTATACAATACATCAATCGATTCAGCAACGAATTCAGGTTCAGGACTCAAGAGTAAATGCTGAATACCTATAATATTATACTACTTACCGTCACAATTACAATAGGACACGTTTTTAATAATAACCATTAATAAAAAAAATAGTGGTTGTATTTACATACCTACTTAATAAGAAGAAGATTTTATCTAAGCGAGCACATTCATTGAATTGTAAAGGATTTGTATGAATCCGATTAAACTCTGACAGCGGACAACTTGAGACAATCTGCCAAATCCTTTGGGGATTATGTTTATAGGGAGTTTTGGTGTGACCTTCGTGGCTTAGGCCGATAACGTTGCAACGTATTATCTTGCTTATACGGCGACATGTATACAACGATTGATCGTGCGGCTAGCCCGCCTGGCCTTATCGTCCACACTTGATAATGATTTTAAAATTTGTTTGCGTACTTACGCATTGACAGCTGAAGATTACAGCTTCTTTATGTGGAAACTATTTCACAAACAGATTATATTCGGCGAAGGATAGGTATCATTCAAGTAAGCTGTCACTATATTCTTCCCTGAATCTCTCCTAAGAAAATTTTACCTATGTAAGTGCAAAGTCTTTCACACTTGACATTTTATCTGAAGCCAGCTAATCTTTTAACATCCTCAACTCTGAAAATAAAGTGACGTCAACATCGTCATCGTTATCGGAGGTAGATTATAGGAGAGATCTCTATCCTTCATCCAAAGACTAAAGATCATGAGGCCATCGTCCAGAAAAAGGAATAGAATCAGTGGCGTAGCGAGGGGGGGGCGGAGGGGCGGACCGCCTCCGGCGCCAGCATTAGAAGAGCGGCAAAATTGGAAATCGCTGGTGGTTAGTCAGACAATATTTTGTTTAAAAAACTTAGCTTTTACCCAGTTGCACATATTAAATTAACATCGTGTCTACAAGAAAAAAAACAATATTATTTATAATACGACGTCAAAAGGGCGGCTAGTTATGACCCCGCCCCGGGCGACAATGACTTTCGTTATGCCACTGAATAGAATATAAGAGCAATACATTGTACCGACATATCTATCAAATGTAGGATGATGAACAATTTGTTTTAAAACAAATTGGTATATTCATCCTAACGGAAATACCTAAAACCTGTCCATTGTAAGTATGTACCTACAGCCCATTTCGTGCGAGGCCTGTGTAATATAATAAACATTGTTATCTCTACATTAGTAGATATTTCATTATTTTATGTAAACATGCCATTTACTTTTAAAACTAAACATAATCTACATAAATTATCTGGGACAGGTCGGATCTTTTAATACCTGAAAATGTATTCAAATATTTGCCATGTTTATGAGGTTTTCTGAAGTTAAGTACTCTACTAATTCGTTTGCAACAAACTATAAAAGCATTATCGTTTTTAAAAATCTCGACCGAGAGGTTTAGAGCTCGTTCCCACTATGTCGTGTGTCGGATTCCGATTTTAATCGGGTATCGATCGGCCCCTCTGTTGTCATCGTTGTCCGACGAGTGTGAATAGCTTCATATAAAATATTCTGCCGCTACGACACACGATAAAAAATCGTCCCGATAGACGACATAGTGGGAACGAGCTCTTAGTTAACATTTTAGGTCTCTTATCATTATTCAGTTGTTCTCTTGAACACTTTAAACACTTTAAAATTAAACATAAGAGTAGATAAATATAAAGCAAAACCGTTATAGATAGTTGGTTGGTTAGGTGTTGCATTACTTCACTTGAATAGTATTATTTCATCCATTACTTGTTTCTCACTTCCGGTGAGGTGACAGATCATCACAGTGATTACCTACCGGTTATCCGTTTATAATTACGTCATTTCGAAAATGGCCCTTTAGTTTTCGTTGCAATTAAAATTCATGGAACAATGTCGACGCAACGTCAACTAAGTAGGTAGCTATATTTATCATCAACTAGCTTCTGCCCCGCAGTTTCACCTGCGTTCCCGGTGTATCTACTTAAATGTTTCTATTTTTTCCATAAGAACCTCAATTGGACTATTGCGAACATTTTAAGACCAAAAAAAGCCATTTCCGTCCACCCGTTCTCGAGTTATGCGCTTACCAACACATTTTGCGATTCATTTTTATATGATAGAAGATTTATATGTTGAAATTATTCATGACGAATTAGATATTAGGCTCCCAAGTCGGATATAAAGTAGGTACCTACATCACATCCGTAGTAACTTGACTGCGATATCCACCTCGAAATTTTACCCTTTATAAATACCTAGTGTCTGGTTGGGCTATATGAGCGCCAAAAATCAAGATATACCTATAGTTTGACAGCCACACTCCCAAATTGACAGGATACATTTTGCGTTTAACACTATCTACGTATTAGTGTGGATAGTGAGTAACAATGTAAGGTGCTTAGGTAAGTATTGCCTAATCCATTGTTTTGTTTTGTTTATGCAGGCCACCTGATGAAGATACCGCATCTCATGAGAGTGATTGCGAAGAAGAAGAGGAGGATGAAACGGTGCACCTTAAGCCGCGCAGGCCTTTCTGGGCAAATAAGATCCAGTTCGTATTAGCATGTGTCGGATACTCAGTCGGTCTCGGCAACGTGTGGAGGTTCCCATATCTTTGCTACAAGAGCGGTGGAGGTAAATTTAGTTCATAATATGTACATAATACACTAGCGATCCGCCCCGACTTTGCACGGGTCCAACAAAACACCGTCATAATTTTTGCAACAATTTACCTACAAATAATCTTATTATATTATACACATAAACCTTTTTTTTTTTTTTTTGATGACCCAGGGGAATCCTCATAGGATACCCGGCAGCTCCGGGGGGAGCCGCCGGGTTATGTGGTGACTCACCGGCACAGAAGGTGCCGGTGCCTACCCACTAAACCCCTGGGGTTCCATTGACGCCTCGGCGCCGTGTGGCGGGGCTGCGGGACACGCGTAAGCCTTACAACCGCATGCCCCGCCGGCGCAGCTCGGCTTTACAAGGCCGAGCCCGTCTCCGGGGGGTGGGACTCACAGTGCGAAGAACACACGTGTGAGTCCCGCCCCCCTCCACTTCACCGAAGATGCCCATGGAACAAATGGGCATCTCCGGCATGGAACCGTTGGCGTGGGCGGTGGATCCCCCGATCCACCGCCCCGGTCCCCGGCGTTACGGCGGCAGCCGGCCCGCGAAGGCCAGTCGCCGCCTACCGCGCCTGCGGCGACGCAGCGGGAGAGAGTTGACGTCGTCCTCTCTCACCCGCTCCACCGCCTCCTTCTGCGACATCACTTGACCGCAGAAGGTTGCGGCCGCCTCCCAGGCCTCCTCGCTGCCCACCATTGCCTTGATAAAGGCTGGCAGCGAGAGGTCTGCGCCGACCGTCGCGGACAAGGCGGCGCGAGGAGTCGCCCAAGCGGGGCACTCCTCGCGCGTATGTTGCGCCGTGTCCTCGACGTCGGCCTCGCAGTGGTGGCACATCTCCGTGGGCTCTCTGCCCGCCACCCGACACAGGTATCGCCCGAAGCACCCGTGCCCGGTGATCATCTGTGTCAGGTGGAAGGAGAGAGCCCCGTGCCCCCGTTCGAGCCACTCTCTCAATAGTGGCCGAACGGCGGTATACACATAAACCTGCATCAAGAAAAACTCTATCTATTGTTGCAAAACGCGATTAAAATTCGCGATTAAATTTATATCTAAGACAAACGTCGTACAGACAAACGGCCGGAAGCGACTTTATTTTATACTAGCTGCCTCCGCGCGGTTTTACCCGCGTAGTTCCCGTTCCCGTGGGAATACATGGATAAAATATAGCCTATGTTACTCGGGGATAATGTAGCTTTCCAAAGGTGAAAGAATTTTTGAAATCGGTCCAGTAGTTTCGGAGCCTATTCATTACAAACAAACAAACAAACAAATATTTCCTCTTTACAATATTAGTATAGACTATGTTCATAAATCTATGCCCGGCTTAACGGATTAGATTAAACTATTGGGTCGGCTTGTTTAAATTTTGTAATATTGTTGTTTTTGAATGCAACTAAACAAGGGGACAGAATATAGGTACCTAGTCTTTAGTTATATAGTTAGGGACTTTGAATCTATAGGTTGCTGATAAAATAGTCGGTTTTTATAAAATTCAGTATTTTCTACCGATAGACAATATTCGTATGTATAATTGTCCTGTCAATCTTTGGAAATATGTATAAGTATTCTACATACTTGGGTTAACCTAGTAACCATTTTTATTTAGTACCTACGTTGTAATCTATCTATCATCCTTGTACGGCTTGAGATTTTATTGCCATCTGTAGCACATCAAAAAATAACGTCGGAAGAGCCATTACGCCATCACGACTAATTATTTGGGCATGAGAATGGAGATAAGTGGATGACCAATAATTGGGACAACAATTATATTATGCCACAGTCACATGTTCTTACAAAATAATCATGCTTCGAAAATTAGCACAATTGACGACAAAGTTTATTTATAATAATAAGTAGGTAGGCATACCTACCTAGTATACCTACCACATAATATTGTATACTAAGACATAGATATTCAGAATGCCAGTTTTTTGTTAAGTTTGATTAATAAATTGCGTGAATATTTTCAATTATCATAATTAGATTTCGATTAACTAGTAATCAACATTTACTAGGTAGGTATCTACTATATATAGTACCTACATACTTTACCTGCCTGCCTGCGTGAAAAGTTTGGTTATTATTTTTCTCAAAGGCAAATAAGTATAAAAAATAAACATAAATGTGTTAAGTACACATTAAATATAGAGATCGTGCTAGTGATTTGTTTGTGTCCTCTTGCACTAACTGAGCTGGTTGACACCCAGGCTTCAACACGAACCTACAACACGACAATGCGGTGTGAATTACCGATGATACCTATTGCCTACAGACATACTGTAAACTGACACTTCAGCGCGCAGACATGTTCTCAAGATATCAAATGATTTATTACCACTTACTACTTAAGTATATTTAGACATCATCGTAGGTATTTCGATGACGTTTTCTGTATACATAACCAAGTGCATGTTGAAGTAAGTATATTTGTTTCTACAAATAGGCACTAATAAACAAAATAATATCCTATTGTAATAGTTACATGAAAAGCAAGGTTTAATATTGCCAATCTACAAACTCATTTTTTTCATACCTAAATACAATAACATAATTTTTACACTGTTCATCTAAATCCTGTCAGCTGTTACGTCACAATTTTCAAGTCTTCTTTATAATTCAAACAAGGATTTGACTGAACGATATCTTTCTATACCGGCATTATTTTTACAAAATCGTATCGTTCTGTCTCAAAAGTAGGAATGACACAACACCACCTACCTACTTAGTTACCTCTTATATCATTCGAGCATTGCTGGGTTAATTATCTCAGTTCCTGTAGGTCAACTCATTGAAATGAAGAATACAATTTAAGCATTAGTTAGACACGGACACATGATAAAGGCAAATCAAAAATAATCTATTTAAATGTGATATCAGTACCACCTACATTTATTTTTTTTGGTCTTAAAAGACCTATTGCTTAGTTTTAATTAATCGTCCCCCTTTAAATCTAGGTATAAATCATAAACATATATTGTTTTTGTTTTTGTTGCAGGCGCTTTCCTTATACCATACTTTATAATCTTGCTAGTATGTGGTGTGCCCATGTTGTTCATGGAATTAGCTGTAGGACAGTACACGGCTCATGGTCCTATCGGTGCGCTCTCACAAATATGCCCGCTCTTCAAAGGTATTTTATTAATTTATTAAATGAACGGTATTTGAGGTTAATGCTAAAACAAAGCTCCTACAAAATTTGGATTTTATTTCCAATGTTATATAATAATTATCTTTTTAAGCTTATCTCATTGCAACTGAAGTTTTAGTGAAATACAAAACATATTATTTCAGGTGCTGGCCTTGCAAGCGTCGTGATCTCATTTTTGATGTCCACTTACTATGCAGTTATCATTGCATGGGCCATATACTATTTCTTCACATCGTTCAAGTCTGAAGTACCGTGGGCTAGTTGTTCGAACAGATGGAACACACCTCAGTGTTGGGTTCCAAGTCACAACCATACGAAACCTAATGGATCCCAAACGCCTACCGAACAATTTTTCGAGTAAGTACCTAACTGTTATGAATATCTATGAATAATAAGAAATATTAGACATACTAGCACATTAAAACCTGTTACATAAATCTGTTGTCATAAGAGGAAACATATTTCCCAAGATGTAATTTAACACTGAGCTATCCTGTTGCTGTTATTATTACAAGCCAAGCACAGGGGGGTAGGGGGGCAGGATGTCCCCCTATAGAAAATACGAAAATACTATACATAATATTAACTTACTTATATCTTATTCATACCTATTTACACGTCGACAACATCTTACTCCAATTGGTCTGCCTGAAACTGTTAAAGAAAAATTATACTTAATGCATGTTATGGATGAGGATATGAGTTAGGTAGGTACTTACTTCATGTGATCGGTACGTTATTACAAAACTACTATCTGTGTAATTCCAGGAAAAAGGTGTTGAGCATTAGTGACGGTATAGAATTTCCTGGTGGCATGCGGTGGGAGTTGGCAGCTTGCTTGGTCTGTGCTTGGGTGCTAGTATACTTCGCCATCTGGAAAAGTATCAAATCTTCCGCCAAAGTTCGTTATATTACAACAACGTTACCTTTTCTACTAATTATAGTATTCCTCGGCCGATCGTTGACTCTAGAAGGAGCCGATCGTGGATTGAGATTCTTTTTCAAACCGGATTGGGCACTCCTTAAACAATCGAGACCTTGGGTGAATGCCGCTTCACAGATCTTCAATTCGATCGGCATCGCATTCGGATCAATGATGATGTTCGCATCATACAACAGATTCGATAACAATTTCTTGCACGACACTGTGGCTGTATCGCTAATCAACGCTGTTACGAGTCTTATAGTGGGGATATTCACCTTCGCTACGATAGGAAACATCGCCTTTGAACAAAACACTCCTGTTAAGAATGTCATCGCTGATAGTGAGTATATATACAATACAAAAGGTTTCCATTGCTTACATAAAAAATATTCATATCCAATGTAACTAACATGTTGAATTGAAGCATAAAATATTATTTTACATAGATAGTTAATCTAGTTATAAAAAGTTCATAAGTATTATTATGATGTTTCGTGTTTAATTTCATATAATCTGGTTAGTATTTGATTTATCTTGGGTGAAATATCTTATCACATTTTTTTTTTTTGGATCCTTTGATTGGTGCTCTTAGATATATATTCTTAGGTATATATATGAGACTATAAGTAGTTGTAGACACCACAAGTACCTACCTAAATTAGGTACCTACCTAATATAATAAATACTTTGTTAAGCTCAAATTATATGCAATAATACAATCTTAAATTATAAAAGATCTCATAAGTAATATATTACATACCAACTTGTGTTATCTAAAAGTACCGTCTATAAAGTTTAGCGTCGACATTTTAATTTATATAGGTACTTAAATATTTTTAGGTTTATTTGTGCATGTACACTCACCACAACTATGAATAGATCTCACAATTATAATGTTTTCTTATTTATTTTCAGGTCCAGGATTACTGTTTGTAGTATATCCCCAAGCAATAGCAAAGATGCCAGCATCCCAGTTGTGGGCTGTACTATTCTTCTTCATGTTCCTCTGTCTTGGACTCAACAGTCAGGTAGTCACCCTCTTTACTACTTATACTAAAATATGAATCTAAAGATACCAAAGGAGGAACGTACCCAATTAGGTGATGATAAAGAATAAATAAAATGTTTGTGTACCTACTTATTTTTGTGTGTACACAAACTGAACACGCCAACGTAACAATGGTTGGATGGATTTAAAGAAAATTAAAAAAATATATATTATAAGTATACCCACTAGTTATCCCCTGGTAATTTCGCATCCGCATGTTGACTTCCTATGGAATGCGGCGCGAAAGTTAATTAGATTATAATCAAGAATTCGTTTTTTCAGTTTGCGATAGTTGAAGTAGTAGTTACTTCAATACAAGATGGCTTCCCAGATATGATACGTAAAAGACTGGTATATCATGAACTGCTGGTGCTATGCGTTTGCGGTGTGTCGTTGTTCTTCGGATTGCCGCACATTATACACAGCGGGATTTACATATTCCAATTAATGGATTACTATGCCGCGTCTCTGAGCATCACGTACCTAGCCTTCTTTGAAGTAGTTGGCATTGCATGGTTCTATGGTGTGGGCAGATTATCCCGCAACATTAAACAGATGACTGGTAAGACTGCATCAATTAATCAAAATAATGCCTATATATATTAGTTAGAGGCGAAGGTCATTGACACGGTCAACGATCTTAAAATATTATAGTTAATTGAACATTTAAATTAATTTTACTTTAACACTATTAGTTTATCATCACAATGACTGAATGTACCTATTTATTTATTTATTGACACGGCACACGAAGAAGATATAGAAGAGAAGATAGTAGGTATTATTAACAATACCTACCTTAATGTAGGTAGGTTAGTATGAAGTCCAATCCGGTTGAATTATAGTGGATTTCGCTTTTATTATATAGGTATAAAACGATTCTTATCATTATGCATCATATTTGTGGTACACATTATTTGGTTAAGTGACGTGCTTATGAGTAATCACTTTACCTATCATGCCGAATTACCACGCCCTAAAAAAGTATTCAATTTACTAGAAATCCTTGTACGTTTTATTGCTGCGCACAGCGAAAGATATATGATTTTAGCTTTATTATATCTTTATGGTCTAAATGTTAATTGGGGCTTCAATGTTTCAGGTCGCTACCCATCACTATATTTCCGGTTTTGCTGGTTAATAGCGGCGCCAGCGCTGTTACTAGCGCTATGGGTGGCCAGCCTGGTCGACTACTCGCCACCGAGCTACCGCCATTACCAGTACCCAGCGTTGGCTCAGGGCCTCGGCTGGACTATCGCCTCGCTCTCCTTACTTTGCATACCAGTGTACGCAGTGGTAGAGATCGTACGAGCACCGGGGAAGACTTTATTAGAGGTTACTTTAATGTTTATTTTACGTAACGGTACCTATTCAATTCCATTAATGGCTTAATTAACCTACAACAAAAAAATGCGATCCGATATTACTTACCTAGTTGGCACATCAATACAATGGAATATAAGTATTTATCGAACATAGATATTTTTAAAGAACTACGGTTCATCGCTATCAATCTTCGTTGATAAAACACCTGATAAGATTATCTTTCATGAAATTGAATTTGTTAACATCTTTTTTTCCAGAAACTGCGTCATTCGATACGGCCGACGTCTATATGCGAATGTGGCGTGGCCGGTTGTGATATCTGCTACTCCGACTCCGAGCCGCCGGACTACAAAACGGCGATCAACTAGTCTAAAGATAAATTTAATTAGTACATTTGTATTAGAGGCAATATTTTATAAGTATCCATACCAACTCATTTTATACGAAACAGTGCGAGAGTAGATGCTCGAGATATCAAGAATAAACAAGACAACAAGATAACTTCATAAGACGGTCTTCCATCATCATTATCATTAATTTACAACGAGACAGAGACCGCACTCGACCTAAAACAACAGTATGTAGGTATTTATACTATTACATTACAAAGTATTGACACAGTTTCTATACTTGAGTTAACGAGGTCCTTCAGAACCTCAAGTGTGATTTGCTGCGAAAAGCAATAGACTATTTCAAATTGCGTTTAGCCCTCTAACAGGCGAAAAGCAATCGACTTTTGCGGTTAGCACTCAAACTCCCAAAAAAATTAACGGTCGAATCATAACGCCGACCGCGATTCGAATAGTCATTACATCATACATTACTAGCAATCACATATACTGAGGTACACGCTGCACTACGAATACATACCTTGTATGTACCTACCTACTATGTAAATAAGAAGGTCCCTCAAATTCTAATGAACTGTAAAATGATCGCATTAATTTCAGTAAAAAATAGTATAAAGTGAGATTACTTTCCAAGTACATAGTAATAAATTACTTATTAAGGGCGTTGTATGTAAACTACTTCGTAGTTCGTACTACTTCGTACGCATTTCGACAACGAACTGAAAACTTTTAAAACAAAGATCTATTTTTTTAAATGTAGACAACAAACATAACATTCCAATGTTAATTTTAAGACAATAATGTTTACTTGTACCTACGTCAAAAATTAAACATTACCTACATATAAGCAGGTATTAAACATATTTTTCTTGTGGATAACCTATAGAAAAGTATGATTGTCTCAAGAGTGTAGTTAAATTTAGTAACATTGCTAAGTATTTATTTTGAATAATATACTCGAGTTTAATATAAGTATAAAACGCTGTGTCGTCTTAATATTTAATTAACATATTTTAGAACCAGTGTGAAGTGAGACTAGACTACTTGTTATAAAAAATACCAGTTACATAACTACTTGTAAATTACTTAATGTATAATAAATAGAGCAGAAGGTATTTTGCTAAATCAGACATATGATGGATATGGACTTTTTGTATTAAATCATTTTAAATATATTATCTAGAGCTTTAGCTTTTTGTTTCTGATACTATGGTATACAATACCTATCCTGAGTGTTGATATTTAACGACAGCAAACTCAACCTTAGCAGCTGCTTGCGTAGGGGGCCTCTTTATGTAACTACTAATTGGATTATTTATTATAAAACTACCCTCTTTTAAGTGGGCATCGTAATACATAACAGCTAAGGAACATTTGCTAACTTCAAAAAAATATACTCATAATCAATTTCAGCCATTTTATTGAAACATCAAGTTTCATTTCTATATAAAGAATCAGCTTTGTATTAAAATAATACAGGAAGTCAAGTCAAAAACTTAAAAAATACTCAGTATAAAAGTGCAATTATTTACGACTGATTGGCAAATAATTTTAGACCCGAAATCACGCTTATCATAGAAACATGAATTTTGAAAATGAAAATGATAAATATTTATATTCAACTTGGCCTCTACGAGCTTATGAATAATAATCAAACACTGACGCTTTATACGATATCCTATTTTGATTAATATTTCACCCCCAATGGTATTTTGTATTCGTATCGCATTACTATCGATGGAAATAGTCCGCAAATTGGTATCTACTACTATAGCCTTCAGAGAACTATTAAGAGTACGTACCTTATATTAGTTCCGTTGAAAAAGGGTTAGAGCGCGTGAAGATCATTTAAAAAAATATTACAACATACCGACTACAAAAACTAACGTTTCCATTAATTAAACTATCATAGGGGCGAGCAGCGAGTGACGCAGTACGATGGAAATAGTAAAAAGTTATATGAAACAACAATAAAATATTTAATAACTTACTTTTCAGACTAAACAACCATATTCTTATTTATTAGGGCAAATTTGTAACGCAAACAAAACCACTGAGGAAAAACTAACAGCAACAGCCTTTAAATTTATGAGGTACTTCAGACAAAAGGAAGGATATTTATTAAGTGCCTGATTAATCAAGCAAGATACAATATTATTGTGAACAAACATTCCATATAAATGGTTGAAATTTATTTTATTTACAATATTATAATAAGTGTGTATCTCATAAACATAATAATAGTTAAACCTACAAAAATATTACTACTATATTTATTATAGTACGTAACCGGGCGAAATATGTTAAGTAGTATATATATACCAATTTGAATTTAATACTATCATGAACCAATACATCTTTATATCAAGCCATCACAGAGACTTCCTATGTATGCAAATCATGTTACACTCATGATGGTTTAAGCCTGCAATATTCTTTCTTGATCTATTTCAATTTATTGAGAATAAAGTATACACAGCTTTTGGCATCTAAATTCTGGTTTTGTAAGTACCTATGTATTTCATCTAGCCAGAATAAGCCAGGATACAAGAAATCCTATAAGTATTATAGGAAATGTATTTGTGTATTTAATGTGGTCTAGACAGCAAAGCAGTTAGCTGGTAACATATAGTTAAATCCTAATTATAGGTATGTTAACATAGAACAGCCCTATTGATTCACCTACTATAGTATTCAATTGCAATGTACAACAATAGCAAAATGTAAATATATTGATAGGTAAACTTGTAAATAATACAAAAGCTGTTGCAATTAATGTAAGAAATAAATAGATACTATAAGTAAACAAAAATAATAAGCAATTGTTTTATTTACTACTCCATGTAGCTTTTTATCTGATCCATAGTATCTTTATAAATATATTTTGACAGCCCGGTTGGCTTTGTGGTTAGCGACCCTGACTTTCAAGCAGGAATCAGATTGGCCGTGTGTGAAAAAAAAATGTCCCAGGATTTATAAATGAAATATCAAATTATGCGAGCTAAGATTAAGAGGAACCTTTAGTTAACTATCCTGTTGCATTTCTTTCCAAGAATCATCGATTTCTTATTTGTTTGCAATCCCTTACATAGAATCTAATATCTTACATAGAAATATTCATATATACCTAGTTGTGAAACTACTTATTTGTACATATAATAAATAGAGTAATGAGAAAACAAACTAGCCCATGTCACTTTTTGTATCTTGTGTGAAACTTCATCATGTGGCACACACATTGACACCACTTAGAGTACTTAGACTATAAAAAGGTGAAGTATCAGGGGTATTGGAACCAATTTTCTTACACCTATAAGTACAGAGTATTATTAACCTTTATTGTTCCATTTATAGATTTATATATCCATACTACATTTTCTTTTTTTTGGATTAGTAACTTGTACATCATCTTCAATTTCACTACTTTCACTGTCTTCATCATCATCCATGTTAAGATCACCTGAAATAATTGAAAATTACCTTCATTATCTTCTTGTATATGTCTCCACCGAGGATCATGAACACTAGTTCCTAACCCCAAGGTGAGCATGACCCTTCACCTAACAATGAAGGGGTTTAGGCCATAGTCCACTGTGCGGGCCTAGTAGGAATTGGCAGACTTCACATGCATTTAATTGTGACACCTTGTGCATGCAGGTTTCCCTACAATCATTTCCTTTACCGAAAGCCAGTGGTGTGATTCCGTATGTAAGTTTAAAAACTTAAGAGGTACGGGCCAAAGTCAGAACGATTTTTTGGATGGAAATAGTAATATCAAAATAAGTGTACCCAATATAAGTTTCGATTGGTCTGTTCTCGCATAAGTTTCTCGTAAAGAGCTATTAAGTACAGACAAATAATTTTTTTTTTTGGAAATTTTGATGGTAGTTTGATATTCTCAATGTTGCATGTAATTCTCCAAATACACTGTTAAAACTTAGGGTTTTAACTTTTAATTGCGTTGACATTGTAATTTTCCGAACACTTTATGAAAGTAATCTGAAGTAACTACTTACTTGAATCGCATCCAAGATCTTCAATCATCTTTGTAAGAGTTTCATTTGCTGCTATCTGAAACTCTTCCAACGATTGCACAAAATGTTTAGTATTTACTTCTTGCGTAACGGTTTTGAGTATGTAATTTCTTTCAGAAATAATTAATTGAAATTCTGATGCCATGTCGATCGATCTTCAATGATATGCTTGTTTGTTCAAGTTTGTTGTGAGTGATAATTAATAAATAATTTAGGTTAATGGCCTCATTACAGTTTTTTTAACGGATGTTAAAAAAGCTTTCAAACACAAACAAATGCGTTCCCAAGTACCAAAATATGCTCTATTTCCAACGCCAAAAGTTGAAAATGCAACACCACTCGATAAAAAAGCGTCGCGTTTTGAAAACGCTGTCGCGTGAACATACATGTACTTGGGAATACATTTGTTGTATTAGAACGCTTTTTTAGCGTCCGTTAAAAAACTCCCGTGCGAATGAGGCCTCACAGTCAGCCCAAGACCAAGTCTGCAGACAAATACCTATTACTACTACTATAGATAAAATACTATTACAGACAGTCTGTTATTTACTGAATTACCTACATATTATTATGTACACAAGTTGCACATAAATATCACTTTCAACTCTTTAATACCTTTAGAAAAAGTCTACTTTCTTAATTATGATACAGAATATGAGTGCGTACCCATATTAAGTATATGGTTCTGTGATGAGAACTTAGTAATTTATATTTAAAACATTAAATATAACAACATATGTAATAATAATAAGTACAAAGCCATATGCTCGAACATTTGAAACTCCAAATAGCAATTAATACGTTTTTGTTTTGTTATCATATAGGTACTTTATAAAAACATAACTTACAGTTTGGCCAAAAAGTCCTGAAACGGAACTAAAATATTTGATCATTGGCAACACTCGCTCTGCCTTGTCGAGTAAGGTACACATTCTGTCATTTATTGTAATCGGTGACTGTTTGGCCGCTTTCCGAATTACACTGTCATCGTTCAATGCGCTAACGTCGATAATTGGCGTTCCGATTTAGATATCACGACTATGACAGCTTAGAGCCGTCAACAATACGGAACGCTTGTGATCGCGCTCACACGGCTCACAAGTCACAACCTTAATGCTCCAGACATTAATAATCTTTATTGGTAAAAACAATATCAAGCTATGATTTGATACCCTGTGAATATTGGTGTGGTGTATATATCTTATATGTTTTAACTATTACTATTTTTTTTCGTATATATTTAATAAACGTATATTATTGTTTGTTTCAGTGTTGTCCTACTAACCCAACAAGGCCTACATTTAGTGCAACAGATTCAAATCAAAATTTTATTTTAATCTCTTATTGATTGTAGTAGCATACACATTGTGTCTTTCAATATCACTTCGGAAATTGGCAGAATTGTCGACATCGGCATCGTTGCCATAAATAAAAATAGAATAGAATAGAACCTTAACGTCAAACGTCAAAACAAAATTACTTCACACTTGCACCGGTCTAGTCTAATAATTACCTTTCTTTTATAACTAATACAGCGAATATTATTGCATAAAGATATTATTTGAAAATGGAAGATCAACGGCAACGGCTTGGCACTTCTGTATTTTTTGTAAATAATACCTGAATACATACTAGCTTTAGCAGTACTACATAATATTTGTATACTGCAGAAAGATATGGTACCTATTGAAGAGCATTTACGGGTGGTGCGAAGAGGGTGCCTTATTAACGACGGCTTTGACGGGACAGTGACAGGGAATGCAGATGCGATAAACATTGACCAATAATATAAATTAATAAGGACAGTGTAATATTAATCAATAAATATTGATTTAATTATTGTATATTTTGTAGTTTTAACATCCTATAACATACACATAAGTTAGTTTTATATTTATTTAAAACTTAAATTTTACATAATGTAACTGGATGCGAGAATGTGGAATTAATTTTTGGCAAGACTATAGTGTTCGGCCCACTGTATTGTATGTAAAGTATGCAAGATCTACATGCCAAGTAGCTAATTTGCTGTTTTAATTAAGTACTCATATTCAAGTATTTAAAATATATGAAAAGGTATCTTGTTATCTTTGGGATAGGTAAGTAAATGATATTCAACACTTATAATAATAAAATAGTTTCTAATAACAATAATTTCAGATCACAGATTAATCAGACATAACATAAGGTGCCACACTTGCACTCCAGGGTCATATTCTCTTCCTAATTATTAATAAATGCTAATATAGGAAACGGGAATATTTTTAATCAATATAATGCTAATGAAAGAGCAGGCCTGTATAGAAAAATGATGGCAATTTAGCAGTTGTTGTATGTAACAACAATAATAATTAACTGTGTTTTTTATAGTTCCTTATGTCTATCTCTGCAAAATTTCCATCTTTTCTCTATGCTGCTGCTCTTTCATTAGCATATATTTATTAAAATTTTCTTGTTTTAGTTTTGTTCTTTCTTCCCTATACTTCATGTCTTTTCTAAAATACAATAAAATTTTCTTTTCTTTGGTTCAGGTCGTGGACTAATATTTTCTTCATCTGGTGTGGGTCCTAGCTCTGAAGCCAGCGCTACAGGATTAGCCCATCCAGTGGAGCCAAACCACTCAGTCATTCGCTGAAAAATAAATAACATCAAGCATGATTTATTTGTTATCAACTTGGTCTTTGACATTCTCTTTTAAACTTTGAAACTTAGCATATAGATAAACATACCCTGGAATAAAACAGCATATTTGTAATATGCCTACTAAAGAAAATGCAAAAATAATTTTCTTTGAATTCAGCAAGTTCTACAAGCACCTAAAAAACTTACTGCTAACATACTACTCTATGATTAAACAATCAAACACTTAAATACAAACAGTTTTGTTGAAGATTTGAATATTGTAATACTACAATGACTAACCTCAGTTTATTTGGTCACTGTAGAGTAAACATGATATTACTAAGCTAAAAGTGTCTACACATAACCAGATATAAAATATCTCAGTAATTACCATGTTGTTCTGTTTGTTCATTCTGCATCAAAGTCATGCAGGAACTGCTGTACATATTCAGTATCTGTAAACAGCAAGTACCAGTTCAGTAAACATTTAATTATTTATCAGAAAGCATACCATGATTTGCATTAAGAATGCAAGGGAGCTCCCTGGCAGTTCTAACGACTGCTCAAAGGATGGAAATTTCAGCCCTTATGTCACTTACCTCTCTGAGCCCTCTCGTATTGCTCTAATGTGAGCATAAGAGAAATTTGTCGCTCGTTAGGCTCGTCGGCTATAGTAACTTGAATACTCATGATTCGAATATTTTCTTGTATCTAAACCACAAATTTATTGTTTTCCTTTGTTACTGTAATGTGATTTCACCCAGAGCAACAATCACTGAATCAGAATACTTGAGCACAAAATGAAATGAGATGCGACTCAAATCAAAACAAAACAGCACAACTTGTCATTTTTGACAGCGCTCACGGTGATTTCAATTTGTAGCTGGGTCGGCGTGAGCGCAAGATGGCGCATGTCATGACGTCATCTATGACGACATAGGAGACATCGTTATCGCGCTCAAGCTAATACGGTACGGGTTTATGGACGCTCAAATCGATTTAAGCGTAATTCGGAAAGCGGCCTTTTTCGTGTCTATTATTATTTATTTGCGTTAATGTGGTGATACTGGTGACCCATTGTGTTCATAATGAACAGATCTGTTATTCCCAGCTCCGCAAGAAATAAATTTTTTAAAGTGTACGCTGTGTACGTGAGATGTTTGGCGGAACTTGAGGCCGGACAAATTTCATCCGATTTCAACGATATGTATAAAAGAACCGCTGAAATGACAGGTAAAATTATATTTTATTCATGTAATCAGATGTAACGTGTGCATTTCAAGGTGCTATATCTAGTATAAACCTTTCATACAATTATTGAAATGTACATTCACGAATTTGAGGTTATGTTTACAAAACACATTCGGATTGCAGCGCGTTCGTATAATTTTGATACTTTTTATCAATATTGCATAAATCACTGAACAAAAATAACTACTTAAAGTATTTTTAGGTAAATCCATCAGTACTATAAGGCGAATTGCAAAAGAAATACAAAGAAACAAAGGTGTTTTAAATTTATATGTAATCGCAAATGATTGTTTTTTTTATTTTATGTTATTGTTCCAGGCGGTGACTGAACAAGCGTTTCAGTTCACGACTAGAAAAAATCATGTCAACATGTCATGAAAATAGAAGAAGGTTATCTTCGAAGGGGGCAAATTCTTTATAGTGATATTGAAAAAAATATCATAAACCTACAAGATTAAAGCAACAGTAGTGACACATCTGAAGATAGCCAGCAGAGTTTTGGTGAAAGCACACACCAAGACATGGATGAAGACTTTTCGGGCGTGGAATACTTAGCGGAAAACATTTTTGAGTCTGATTAAAATTTTTAATTCTGATTTTTTTTTTCTTAGTGTTTGTTAAATAAATAACTACAAATGTCGTCGTTCTAGACACAAAGCGTTTCAGAGGTTTTCATTTTTTCATTAAACCCACCAATATTCATATTAATTGTAAAAAAGAAAAACCGAGTATCAAAACTGTTTTTGTCGTACTATATAGGGTTGCAATATGCACGATAGTGGCGCCACCATTAATTTCACGACTTTTTGGCCAAGCTGTAACCTAGTACGATTTTACGAAACGCAACTGTCTCGATACGCCTTTTTCATGGCAACTCTTGCAAACCAGCTGATATTGTATTTTTTTATCTGTCAGTTAGTGTCAGTATGTCAGTCAGTCAGTTGTTCTCGCATCTCAGTTCTTAGTCTTACTATGCTAAATAGTTTAATTTCATAATACTTAACTTACCTACCTTATAACGGCACAATAAAGCACGCGCCTACCTAGGCCAATAATAGAGACCTATACATATTATTTGTTATTTACAAATATTTGAGCCTTTATTTTCTTCAAAATGTAAAACTCTAACCAAATATGCGTGAATTCGGAAAATTTGGACCTTTAGTTGGTGCAATTGATGAAGGAACTTCTCATGTAAAATTCCTGGTAAATGTTGAAATTACCTATTGTTGATGAGTGGATATCTGCTATGGTTACTGACATCGTATTTTATATATTTATTTAAATCGAATTTTCAGGTTTTTTCAGCAAATACATCTGAAGTCTTAACGTATCATCAAATTTCATTGAAGCGATTTAGCCCTCAAGAGGGATGGGTTGAACAAGATCCTATAGAGATTCTAAATGCTGTACTGGAATGTATTGAGGTACTTAGATGATTGGTTGGTTTAGTGATAGTTGCCTTTACCAGGATAAACTTGTATGTGCATTAACATGTTGGAGTGTAATCTGTGGTTGTAAATATCTGTAAAAGCATGTATTAAAAAGTAATATTTCTGGTCACCATAGTCCAACCTGTACTTAATTTTTACAACAATGTTTCAGGATCACTCAATCAATTTAACTTGGCATACCTAACTTACCTTCACTTGCAATAAAACCTTGAGTTATATTATTTTGCCTAAAGTATTGTAAACCGGACCTTAATTTGATCTTAGTGCTAAGTTCAAATTTTAGATATTGGTACTTATAGTTATGTTTACTATATATAATATGTTTTAATTACATTGAAGCCTATTAAAGTATGATTTATTGTCATATAAAAATATAGGTTACAGTAGACAACTTGAGAAAGTTGGATATAAATCCTGAAGATATTGTGAGCATTGGTATCACAAACCAAAGAGAAACTACAATTGTATGGGATTCCATCACCAGTCAACCACTGTATAGTGCCATAGGTAAGACAGAATACCTAACCTACCTTCAGGAGATTTCTAACTGATGTTATGTACATTACATATATTATGTTAAATTAATCATTACATACTTGACACTTGTATCTATTGTTAAGTGTAGATTCTGTTTTCAGTATGGTTAGATGTAAGAACATCAAAGATTATAGATGATTTAATTAAGACTAAAGGAGCACAGTGTATAAATGCTGTGGCTCAGACTAGCGGACTTCCATTGTCAACATATTTCTCATCTGTTAAGCTCAAGTGGCTGCTGCAGAATGTACCAGCTGTTAAATATGCTCTTGATGCTGGTCAATGCATGGCAGGCACTGTTGATTCTTGGCTTATATGGGTTAGTCCAATTTTTTTAAAATATATTTAATATTCATGAAAATAAATACATAATTATATTTGATTACATTCCTAAACACTGAAATTATTTTTGTCATTATACTGTTTAAAACTTGTATATTTCAGAACCTTACAGGTGGCAGCCATGGTGGGGTGCATGTTACAGATGTGACAAATGCCTCTAGAACACAGCTTATGTCACTAAAAAGTTTACAATGGGATAAAGGTTTATTACGCTTCTTCAATATACCATGTGAAATACTGCCAAAGATTAAAAGTTCCTCAGAAATATATGGTTACATTTCAATAGGACCACTATTTGGTGTTCCAATTGCTGGGGTAAGTTTTGTTAAAATATAGCTTAATTAAGCCATTATTGTTACCATGATAGCTTTCATAATCAAAATCGTTTAAACATTTCAGTGCCTAGGAGACCAGCAAGCAGCTTTAGTTGGTCAAGGATGTATGAGATTTGGGCAAGTTAAATGTACATTTGGTACTGGCTGCTTTCTCTTATACAATACTGGTAGGTTTATGTAATATTTTTATTTTATCTACGACTGATTCTTTTAAGTAGGGAACTAGTGGGAATAAGCTGGTTTCAAATATATCTACTAGTTAAAATATCTGTTACTTCAATGCCCTCAGAACCTTAATTTTACTTTAGAAACTTTCAATCCATCGTGGATTGAAAGTTAGATATTATTACAGAATGAACTTTAGTTCTTAAATAAATATCCTGGGACATTTTTCACACACGGCCAATCTGATTCCAAAGGAAGCTTCAAAATAAAGCTTGTGTTATGGTAACCTGATAGCTGATATACTACATATAATACTTTTAAGTACATACATATTTGAATATCCGATATAAAATTCCCCAAATAATCAAACCAGTGAGTCCCTCGCCCCCAGCAACGCCCTGAGCCGAGACACGGTTCCGCAGGGGACACCCTCAGCGCAGTTGCTTAAATCTACTACGGTTGAGAGCCTTCAGCGCTCACCGATTGCCCGCGTACTATCAGAGGCTAACACCTTCAGGTCACTTAAAAAAAAAAAAAAATAGATATTTACATCCAGACACAGAACAAACAGACATATTCATGCATACAAATGTTTGTCCTGGGTGGGATTCGAACCCACAACCCGCGGCTTGAAAGTCAGGGTCACTAACCACAAAGCCAACCGGGCTGTCTTAAATGTGTGAAACTTTTACCCTAATTTATTTCGTTTAAAATACCTGTGTATTTGTCGATTACAGGTGACTCAATTGTTCACTCACAGAATGGTCTCCTTACGACTGTTGCCTATCAACTTGGCTCAGACAACCCACCAGTTTATGCTTTAGAGGGATCAGTTGCAATTGCAGGTAATTAATTCATCGCTTCACTAAATAACAATAGTATGTTCCTCTTCTGGTTCCTAGTTAACTAGAAAATAACATGTAGAACGTATAAATTTAAAGTCTTGAGATTTATAGCTATATTATTGACACCAGAATTTTTAAAACCTGTAGGGGAAACATTACAGTGGCTTCGAGATGGTCTGGAGATAATTGATGACGTGCAAGAAACTGAGGCATTAGCTACAAAAGTGAATGATGGAGATGAAGGCAGCATTTGTTTCGTACCTGCATTTAATGGATTATTTTCGCCGTACTGGAGAAAGGATGCCAGGGGGTAAGTCAGTCAGTAAGAATATGATAGTAATCAAATAAAAATATGGCATTGGTGAGGTCTCCATTCAATATGCATAAATATCTATTTGTCTGTGACTATTATGACTGACAGACTAGATCTATACTAATATTATAAAGGAGTAGAGTTTGTTTGTTTGTTTGGTTGAACGCGCTAATCTTAGAAACTACTGGTCCGATTTGAAAAATTCTTTCGCCATTGGATAGTCCATTTATCGAGGAAGGCTATAGGCTATATATCATCACGCTATGACCAATAGGAGCGGAGCACCAATGAAGAATGTTTCAAAATCGGGAGATTTCTTTTCCTGTTGAGAGCTTCCGCTGCGTACGCTGCGTAAATGGTTAAAGTTACGCTAAAATGATGTACCACAGAATTGTTCCCCTTCAAAAGTTCTAAAAAAAAGTCCGCGATAGCATATATCTATCTGTTAAGGTTGGTTCACTATAACCATTTTAATACTATTCAAATTTGTTCGAAAATGAAGCATTATTTGTGAAGGTGTTTTTATAAAGATGATATTAATCCTTATCCAAATAAATACGTTATTCATCACAAGTATTTAATTTTAAACAAAATTGCTATTTACATCATTCGATTTCAATGAATATCTTAGGAGATATCGCAAATTTATTATAACATAGCACCAAAATAATGTTCAAGTACTGTACTGCGCGCGCCTTTATGTGCCGGGCCGGCGCGTGCAGTCATCAGTTAGCTCTGCGAGACCATTTTTTTTTTTTTTTACGCTGGGAAAAATGCGTTACGCATACCCTCCCTGTCGGGGGACAGGAAGGGTTATGTGGGACTCCCCGGTTGCTAACCAACCGGTATACCCACTAAACAACCCAGCGACACTCCTTCCTCGTCTTTATGGGGGGGGACTGGGAATCCGGCACAGCCCTTGCGTCCAGTCCCCCTCCGACGACCGCCCGCCCTCTTGGCAGGCCCTTCATGTCCCCCTCCCGCTATGGGAGAGGGGTCTGGGAATGACCGCGAGTGCTCGGCCATTCCCTCCGGCCACGGTGGTGCACCGTGCAATGCGGGAGTGGGCGCCCCCGCGCCCGTCTCCCGCTGGTCACCACCGCTTAAGGGGGGAGGTTGCGGCGATCGTACTGTCGCCGCCTCCCCCCCCCCTTCTTCGCCTGCGGAGCTGTGAGGCGAGAGGGTCGTCCTCCCGCACACGCTCCGCCGCCTCCTTCTGCGACATCACTTCCTCGCAGAAGGAGGCTACCGCCGCCCAGGCGCTCTCGCCTCCCAGCATGCCACTGACCACGCTAGGAAGCGAGAGGTCCGGCCCTACCGCCGCGGTCAGACTGCGGCGCAGCTCCGACCAGGCTGGGCACACCTCGAGGGTGTGCTGCGCCGTATCATCCGCCGCACCGCAGTCGTGACACACCGGGCTCTCCTCCCTCCGAATCCGGTGCAGGTACGACCCGAAACATCCATGACCGGGCAATACCTGCACCAGACGGAAGGAGAGGAACCCGTGGGACCGCTCGAGCCAGTCCTGCAGGACCGACCCGAGCGCGTCCAGCGTCCGGCGGCCGAAGACGGCGGTGGCGAGGTCTTCCGTCCAGTGCTGGACGATTGCGGTCCTCGCCTCCCGCCGCACGGCCTCCCGCTCTTCCGCGGCGGGGCGCTCCCCGAGCGCCTTTCGCCGGGCCGTCCACTCGTACACCCTGGCGAGCACCCACGCCTCGAGCTCCCAAGGAGGGGTGCCCGCCAGAGCGCACGCCGCCGAGAAGCCCACTGAGCGGTAGGCCCTCGCCACCCGCAGTGCGATGGCCCTTTGGGGCCTGCGGATGGCGGTGGCGTTCTCCCTCCTGTAGAGGGAGTCCGCCCAGATGGGCGCCCCGTACAGGGCCATACTTCGTATGATGCCGGCGTACAGCTGCCGGCATCGCGCTCCAGGCCCCCCCAGATTTGGGAGGAGCCACGACAGGGAGTCCGCGGCCCTCAGCAGGCGAGTCGATAGCCCGCTAAAGTGCGGGCCGAAACGCCACCTGCTGTAGCTCTGCGAGACCATCCTTCTACGTATACAAAGGGGGTTGAAAGTTAGCGTTAGCCCAAAGTAACTATTCCACGCGGACGGAGTCGCGGGCAGAAGCTATAAAATATATATTACCATGCGACCTAGAGTAGGGAAAATTAACGATTTTTTATGTAAAGGGTGATGTGCGGCATTAGCAGTAGGACGCGGCGGGAGCATATAGTGCGTGCGGCGCTGGAAGCCGTGTGCCACCAGACGCGCGCCGTCACCGTTGCCATGGCAACAGACTGCGCGCCATTGCGGAAAATGCTAGCCGATGGTGGCATGGCGCAGAACTCGCTGCTCATGCGGATGCAAGCCGACGTGCTCGGTATACCCGTGGTGAGTACCTGCCGCCAGCCGCCACTAAGGATACTCACCGGTAGCGAGCGAGCAATACTTATACTAAATGACTTAAAATATTTTTTAAAGCGTATAAAAACACATTAATTGGTTATTCTATATAGGTATTAGATATACCTATATAAATAACAATTACGTAAATAAATAATATCCTGGACAATTATTTACACGCCCGAACCGAAACGATCGGAGTTATATATTTTTGTTATATGGTTATTTATTTACTATTACGACTTGACATGTTCATGCAAACAAATGTTTTTCTGGACGGGAATCGAACCCACGACCAGTCGTTTAAGTCATGCTTACTAAGCATTAGCAAACCGGCCAGTCAGAACCGTTGTCGTATCTCAAAGTAACATTCCTGGATGCAATGTTCTAACTTTTAATTAACATTCGACAGATTCGTCCACTTATGATGGAGAGCACAGCTCTTGGTGCTGCTATAGTAGCTGGGCGTGCACTGAATGTATGGCCGCCATCGACTCCCAGCCCACCAGTAGACACATTTTTACCGGCCATGTCTAGTGAAGGTAATTACGCATAATCCTAGATTTAACGACTAAATCACCAATTTGTGTGCCCGATGCCACAATTTCTAGCGAAGTCAGACATTTTGGCCAATCCAAACATAGGTACTTCATATTCCTTCAAATACTATAAACGCGAATGTAACTCTGTCTGTTACGTTTTCACGCCTAAAACATTGGACCGATTTTTATGAAATTTCGAGATGAACATAGGCGATCCCGGGAAAGTTTAAAGCCCACCGGAAACGCGGGTGAACCCGCGGAGAGCCAGTAGTAATATATAGTATTTTAATGCCTCTAGTAGTGTTTGTAAATAGAAATTTTGCTTCAAAAAATTCAGACCGTGACATACAGCGCGTCCGGTGGGAATCTGCATTGGACCGATGTTTGAACTGGGTAACTGATGATAATGAGGAACAGAGCAAAATCAACACAGGTAAATCCTACTATTATATACCAACGCTCCTTAAATACTTGATAGCATTATATCCTTTAGATTTGCGTGTATCGCCATGGATCATGATCTAAAGGTGATTAAAAATTAACTACATTAAAATAATTATTTTCCAGATGAACCCGATCGTACGATGGCAGCATTACCACCGGGTCTGTTTTTCTTAGGCACCGCTCTTCTAGTTATTATAGCAGATAAGTTGAAACCAATGTAGATAATGTGCGTGGGCTCAATCATTATAATCAGTAGTGATTAGTTAGTAGAACAAAAGTACCTCCAAAGTTAGCTATTAAATACTTAAAAGTATTAATTTATTCATAGTGAAATTGTTAAAGATTTTTTCATAATATAAACATTGTTTAAAAATATTTTTTATTATTTTATTGAAAGCTAAGTTGACAGCTCATATACGTCTCGACCGAGGAGTACGAGTCTCCCCTAACAACGAGGGAGTTTAGAACATAGTCCACCACGTAGGTCTAGTGCGAATTGGCGGTCTTCATAATAATATGCCTTTCATTTTGGGCATGCAGGTTGCCTCATATTTTCTTCACCTTCTTTTTTAATAAAAAAATACGGGCATGCAGAAAAGGATGGTTTTAGGAAGGTTTTATTATATTGAAATTAAAAATGATTTAAAATTATAAAGAGAATAATATAATTGATATTAATGATAATTTAGTACATAATATATATATATACACTCGGCGTCAAAAAAATCGCAACTTTCCTAAAATTCGTTTCAAGCTATGATTACTCCTAAGATACTTAATGTACCCTGCCGATATTAGTATCATTTGAAAGCTAAATTAATCAACTTTTAAAAAAAGAAGCATTCTTTTAAATAAAAACAATAATCACAAAAATACAGCATTTTATTTAAAAAGTGTCGAAATCCGAGTTTGTATCCTCCTTAGTTGTGCCACCCTGGACGCGTATAAAAGAGGGGGTAACAGTCAATTATGGGTCACTTACAATCCAGACATCACAGAGGTCACACCTGAAGAGCTCCTACAAGAAAAAAACTACTGAAAATGGATACCACGGCTGAAGAAACAGCTCAAGTTGTGGCCTTACTGCAAGCCGGGCTACGACAGGTTGAGGTTGCTCGGCAACTGAATATCAGCAAATTTCGGGTGCACCGTGTATTCCGACGGTTCCAGGAGACCGGTGGCTACATCAGGAGGCATGGATCCGGACGAAAACGCTGCCCACAGCCAGATATGATCGATAAATTGTATCGACCTCTCTGCGGAACCGATTCTCTAACGCTTTGGAGGTGCAGCAGCAGCTTTGAGTGTCTCGAGAAACAGCAGTCAGTGACTCCACGATTAGAAGAAGGTTGCGAGAAAAGAATTTGCTGCCCCGAAGAGCTGCTACGGGCCCCCAGTTGACTATAGGTCACCGGACTTCCAGGAAAAGATTTTCCGAATCGCATGAGTCGTGGAAGTACGACCAATGGAGGAATGTCCTCTGCTCCGACGAGACTAGAGTGTGCCTGTACAGCAATGACAAACGTAGAAGAGTGTACAGGCGACAGAGAGAGCGTTTTACACCAGCTTGCACCGTGGAAACCGTCAGTTACGGAGGGGGATCCGTGATGTACTGGGGCGGCATTTCAATCGACGGAAAGACAGACCTTGTGTGCGTTTCCAGGGCTGATGGTAGTCGCGGCCAGGGATCTCTGACTGCTCACCGCTATATAACGGAAATTTTGGAGCAGCATGTGGTCCCGTATGCTGGTTTTGTCGGGCCAAACTTCGAGTTCATGCATGACAACGCATGTGCCACACAGCCTTAATTGTCAAGGATTACCTGCGTCAAGTTGGAATTAAAGTTATGGACTGGCCAGCAAGACCTAAACCCCATTGAGCACCTCTGGGATGAGCTGAAACGGCGTGTGCTGCTCCTGCCACTCTCAGTGAGCTTCGAGATGCCGTCATTGATGAGTGGGACAAAATTCCCCAAGAACAAGTTGTGACGCTCATCAGGTCCATGACTGACCGCATGGAAGCTGTTCGGAAAGCAAGAGGAGGCAACACCAGGTTTCAAGTTTAATTTTAAGCTTTATAATTGTTGATTTTTTAAATTTTTGTACGTTTGTTATTGTTGCAATTTTAATCAAAATACACATTGTTTCACATTTTCCAAGAATTTTCTTTTATTTGAGGCGGTGGTGGTCAATTTTCCGACATTTTTAGGTAAAGGATTTTATTACCTATCAAATGATACTAATCTGGACAGGGTACAGATCGTAATAATCGCTTGAATCGAATTTCTAAAAAGTTGCTATTTTTTTGACGCCGAGTGTATATATGCGTTCATGATAACATTTGTATACATGTATTTTGCAAATATGTAAAAGATTAGATTTGACCCTGTCCCCAGGGACCAAAAGCCTCATATGGGGCTAAGATAGGTTAGGCTTAGGACTAGAAATGTTAGGTAGGCCTGTATTGACCCGTCTCAAATTTCCAATACAGTTATAAATTATGTTTTGTCTGGTAGAGAGCTAGGAGCGGTCCAACCAGATCTCGGAACGCAATTCGTATAGTATTTCGATTGAATCTCAAGTCAATAAAATTTATACTTTAGTTATTGTTATGGATTAAGTATAAATGCACGACATAACACAAATTAAGTTAATCATATTATCAACCTTTAATAACAGCAATGGGTCGTAATTTAACAGACTTCTTGCTTATGCCAACCGCGTGACACGTGTTTACAACATCTGTTACATTCTTATAGGACTCTGGGGCTTCTTCCATAACAAGCTTTGGCGATGCAACTCTTATCGATATACCCAAAGATTCTAGCTTGCTGAGGACATCTTGATAACCTATATTCCGCCTTGACTTCGCTCGCGATAGAGCGCGACCCTGAAACGATATTTTTTACATTATTATGAAGTAATTGTATTGAATGTTTATAGGAAAATAAAACTTTCTTTGTCATACGAAAAACTGTTGCTTTGTAACAGGTAACAATAATTTCGTACAAATAACAAACACAAAGTTATATCGGATAGGATCGAATTATCTGTTAAAACCAAACCATCAAAAGCTTGATGGTTATTATTTTACGCAAATGTGAGGTTGTTTGTCTTTTTTTTGTTCCATGATGTGGAAATGTTTGTATAGCTGGTTGGTAGTATCTACATACTACAGGACATAGGCTATATATCTTCAAATAGTATAAAAAGTTTCCTGTACATTGAGTTATGTATACATTTTTATTTAAAATTATGGCAAATATTTATGAACTCTAACTAATATTATATATATACACTTTATGCAGCAAGCTATAATTTTAATATCAGTGATAATTTTATAGGTATCGCAATTTTAATATGTCAAATATATGAATCAAATACTTACAGCTCCATGACAGGTAGACCCAAATGTTTCAGTCATTCCTTGGTGAGTTCCTGTGAGGACATAACTACATGTTCCCATTGTGCCTCCAATCAGTACTGGCTGCCCAGTGAGTTGATAGTCCACTGGTATCAGAGGGTGGTGTGGAGGAAAAGCTCTTGTTGATCCCTGAAAATTATTGACAATAAACTAAAACTGCATGCTGTAACTGGATCAAACAAATATATACATCAGTCGGACAACTTAAGTATCCCATGTGTTCATGCGTTTTTGAATATAAAGAAATCATAGAGATGTAAGCTTAACACATAAATTACTCCAAAGTCCAAATTATTTATTGAGTATATATTACCTTTCTATGAACCAATAATGTTTTGAGTTTTCCATCAACAATATGCTCCTCAACCTTGGCAATATTATGGGACACATCATATATAACATGCATGTCTAAATCATCAGGTGCCATTTTAAACTGCTTAGCAAATGCCTGTCGGGTCAGGAATGTCATAGAGCTACGATTTACCCAAGCAAAATTGGCTGCTGCTGCCATTGCCTTCAAATAATCTTGTCCTTCTACAGAATTTATTCTAGCGCAAGCCAGTTGACGATCATTTGTTTCAATTTTGTCCCTCTTCATAGCTTTTTCCATTTGTACTAAAGCATCAGTTGCTACTTGATGACCAAATCCTCTGCTTCCCGAGTGGATCATTACACAAACCTGACCAATTCTTTCAATACCCATTTTTCCTGCAGCATATTTATCATAAATTTCATCAACAACTTGTATTTCAGCATAATGGTTGCCAGCACCTAATGTACCGAGTTGTGGTAATCCTCTTTTCTTGGCTCGGAGGCTAACTTTTGATGGGTCAGCATTCAACATACGACCATATTCTTCACAATGTTCCTTGTCTTCTGCCCAGACATAACCTTCACGTAGTGACCAGTCCATCCCCATTTCCAGAGCTTCCTCCATATCACGGGCATTCATAGGTATTATTCCTGTAGAGCCTACACCAACAGGTATATGGTCAAACAGACTCTGAGCAAGTTGTTCCTGAAATAATAATTTGTACATAAATTCTATGTACAGAATGCAATATTTCTTTACCTGTCAAGAGTTACCTGTCATTTACATACATATATTCTAATAACATGTGTTATGAACTGAGCAGATTCAGATTAAATGATTTGAGTATGATCAGCATATTTATTGTTAGTGTAGGGTATTGTAGAGATATGTTGAATTATGAGTAAAAAAATATATAATACAATTTTTATTATGCAGTAAAGTTTGTTTGAAAAGATAATCTCAGTAACTTGTGATTTGAAGTATAGAAATATCTTATTATTAGATTACCCAGTTAAGGTTATATAGGAAGAGAACCAGAGCATAGAATGGAGCATCAATGAAAAATGGGGATCATGATGCTGATGAAGTTGTAAGGGTTAGCTAGTATGTAAATAAAATCACTTTTGTGTGTGATGCAAGAATCATTTGTATTTTCTACAGGCAATTATAAAACTATGTACCTTAATTGGTTGTACATCCTTTTCATGTAAATTTGTTCTCAGAAGTCTTACACCACAATTGATATCAAATCCTACTCCTCCAGGAGAAACAATTGAGTTTGGGTCAGACATATCAAATGCAGCCATATTCCCTGGAAATTTTGAAGATTGTAGGTAATGTGTTATAAGGGTTCCTTTATATCACTTACCTATGCTATAATCTTGTGGTTACACTCATGTTCCTTGGGATAAGCTTTACTATAAAAACAGCTGTTTTGCACAAAATCCTCACAAGTTATAAGTTGCACAATGATTATGTTAAAATACCAAAGAATAAGAATAGAAAATGATTACTGATATTGCACACTTATTAAGTACCTACCTAATCTCACAAACAAAGAGTTAATGAGCATACCTATTGCAAATCCGTATCCAGAATGTATATCAGGCAATCCTACAGACTTGCCCACGATGCCAGGTAATGCCGCTACATTTGCAATTTGCTTCACGCCGGGAAGAAATCCACCAGCTGTGCCTGGTCTACAAGCATTTTTGAGTTCGTCCAACATCAGGTTTTCAAGTGTTTTATTTACGTAGAATACGCCTTCCACATTCATGTTAGGTTGGAAACCTTTTTTGATTCTCCAACAGTTAGGATTGATTTTTTCCAAATACTTTAATTCCTCGATATATTCTCTTACCACCATTTTAATAGCTTTCTTTTATAACTACGGGCTAGCTAATATGACAGCAAGAATACACCGGCAATAGAATAGACCGTATTCCCTCTTAGTTCCTACTAATATTTTAAAGAAAATTAAATTAATGGTGGTAACAAACAAGACAGTTGACACTCACTCACTGGACACTAGAGTTGCCTATCGATAATGATAAACGACAATCGCTAAAGTATCGATATTTTTCGCCATATCGACATGTTTGAACCAAATTTCAAATGTTTTTTTCAAAACCGTATAACAGAATGTCTGAATTATGTATAGTATTTGTACTAGCTTGTATATGAAATTAGATAGTAGATTTTATAAACTAAAGTGAGAAATGTAATGGCTTTACCGGTTTTCGGCTATGGGTACAAACACTACAAACCAGTCAGTGTAACCAGATTTAAATTGATGATTTTGCTAGTATGCTAGGACGATTTCTGTTTTTTTAGTTTTTTTTGTTCTGCGAATCTGTTTAATAAAAGCTATTATATTGCAACTTCAGCCCCATTCCAGGGAACTTTAATGTTTCTGACTTAATGATTTTGTGGATGTCATAACAATGACCTTTTATAATTGATGTATAAAATTTCAATATATTAATGGGAGAATTATACCTATGTTTATTAATTTCACACAAACTCGAACGCCATATAAGGTTGGTGAACTTGGTGATGATGATCTAAATCTTGTAATAGTTCAATAAATATGTATTAATTTTTCTGGCAGCACTGATCGGATACTACCCCTAGCCCCTAGTGATGTTAAAATTATATTGTATCGATATTTACAAAGACGATATACCTATTTAAAAAATATCGTTGAAGTCATATCATCTATATATTATCATCATTCAGATAAACAATTAATAATTTTATGTACTTTGTATTTAAATGACATGAGTATATAATTAATCGTGTATCGGTTCATACGTAAATTTTATTATTATTTATATAATATATTCCTAAAACGGGATTGTGAAATTTATGAATAATAATAGACACATTGAAAATAGTTATTTTTTAATCATTATTATCAGTAAATATGAAGGAGCAGGATGCAAGATGCAGCATCCTCACTATCTAGTAACATTACATACGAACGAACCATTATTTGGTAAATTGTAAAAAATAGTTCGAAATTGATACAAAAAGTTTAATAGGTATCAATCAAAATAGCGCGATTGCAAGTTTGGAGGAAATATCGACTTATCGATGTATTTTACTAAAGTCTGAGCATCACTAGTTTTCCTGATTTCATAATCAACTTCACTCAACCTCTTTTTGATATTAGAAACAAAATATCAATTGAATTGTGACAAAATTTAGATATGGCGTCGTTAATAAAGTTTCGCCACATGTCTGTGGTGCAAAGGTCGGTTTGGAATCACTATAATAGATTCAGCAGGAACATCTCTACATCTAAGAAGAACAGTGATACTGCTACTACTGCTACAACTGCTACCTCAAGCTCTGAAGACAAGAATTGGGTGAGCTACGGTTTCGACTACACCAGTAAGGAGGAAGATACGAACGTTCACAATGCGTCATTCTTCTTTTCTGTGTCATTGTGCTTGGTATTTGGTGGATTTGCCTGGGCATATGCTCCAGATGTACACATGCGAGATTGGGCTCAGCGAGAAGCATTCTTAGAACTTCGTCGGCGTGAGAAAGGTGGTCTTAAACCCATAGATCCAAACTATGTAAGTGCTGAATCTGTGAAACTCCCTGATGAGTCCGAGTTGTGTGATGTTGAAATTATTATTTAACTTATATATATAACTGTTATAACGTAGATAATTATATAGGTATGCATTGGTAGTCAATTTCAATCTCAATAGAACGATTTTTACTTCTATTTATTTCTGTTTAAAGGTTTATTCATATTGTTTTCTATTTAAATTAAAATACATACCTTCCTTCGGATGTTCTGAAATGACACTGTTGTAAACTTAAGTCACTGTTGCAATTTTTAATGTAAATAAATAGGAAAAACAATTTAAATTATGGCCTAAATTTATTGATTTTTTTTATAAACTATTTTCCCATGGTTTCACCCATATTTCCTAATTCCCAGGATAAATAGTACACTACTGCATTATTCCAGAACATATTCTTACTCTGCTAAATTTCACCACAATATCAACAGCTGTTCTGGTGTGAACAAGTAAAAAATATATAATATCATATTGAGATTCATGATATATTTTATTATGCTTAAAATATGTTATTATCTAATAAACAGTCTTATAAATATAAAGAGCACCATCTACAATACTTATTAAAGTACATTCATGTATATACTTATCAAACATCTTTAATGCTAATAACTTTGCCTCTTGCCACAGCAGCATAAACACAATCAGATCCAGTAGCTAATGCATTTACACATGAGCCCAGGTTGATTTCTCCTGCTGCTTCCAATTGATTTGATGTTATTTTCCACCTCTTTACAAATCCGTCCCAGCTGCCTGTCCAAACATAGTCACCGCTAACTGACAAGCTTGTTACTATCATATCACTTACCTGAAAATGAGTATAGTATTTTAAAAAAATTCCTTATAATTCACATTAGTGTAAGTATATTGAAATAGTGGATTGTGGTTACTCAATTTATTAATGATAGAAATGTAGTGCAGTATTGTAATTTTATTGTCGAGAAAATAGAGTCTATTGATGATGAACATGTTAGTGTGAAATTACATACCTACCTTAATTTCATATAAAAGCTTAAAATGAGTTTCGATTGATATATCATACAGTCTCAAATTCCTACCGCCCCGCGCCATTGATAGAAGACGGTTTCCTGCAGTTGCCAACGGAGCTTGTCCCTCCACCGTATGACGAGTGATAAATCGAAATTTTGACTCATCTGAAACAAGGTAATTAATAGTAATTATTAATAATTAATAAAAGCTTCCGTCCCGACAGGGCGGCAGAACTTGAACTTTCTCGAGATAAAAATAGCCTATCTGCTTTCCTAAGCTCTAGTCCATCTCTATACTAAATTTAATCAAAATTCCTTATCTGCTTAAGGGGTGACGATGGAGAGCTACTTTCACATTTACAATATCACTTTAATAGGCATAATAAAGTTTACTTAGGTTTATACATACAAACTATTGCAGGATTGCATTACAATTATATACTTAGGTACCTACGTGTACATAGAGTTTTGTACGAATGAATAAACACACAACACCTTAACAATTCCTTAAAAAAGTTATAACCGAAACAAATACTCCTATAGGTATTCGAGCCGAAATTGCATATCGATACCTTAATTTGCAAACCTAATAACGCCACTTTTGAAAAAAAAATTTTGATTCCGGCAGGAAAAAGATGTCATATAGTTTCTGCCGGTATAAAAATGAAATTAAAAGAAAGAAAATTGGTTTAAAAGTGGAGTTATTAGGTTTGCAAATTATGGTATCGATATCCAAATCTAACATCCCTGATTCGATAACCGGCGTGGCGCTGCCCACTAATGATTGAAAACTTTAGCTCACCAGGTTTAATTTCTGTCACAGTAACATTAAGATCCCGAACAGTAAAAAGAAATGGTGGGTAGAGACACAGATCTTTTACTTCTTCTAATAAATTATACATCGCTTTTGCAACGTTATTTTCATAAACAATTACCTGAAAAAGAATAAGTGTGTGTTAGACAACCGTGAAAGGTAGACAAGCAATTCCTCAACCTGCCATTTACTTTTAACGCCAAAAACAGGCTATTGAAGAAAAATGTTTATGAAGAAAAAACCGGGGAAGTGTCGCTAGTAGCAGAAGTTGCGCGGGTCATCTACTTAGTTAAACATAAATAAATAATAATACTCACATTGCCGACTTCATCACCGGTAAATACTTGGTTACCATAGATACGTATGATACCCACGTCTCCTCCAATGAGTGGTATCTCTGTAATCTTATCGCCTTTAGGAGTCCAAACACAAATCACTCCATCATTGGATGACGAGTAGACCTTACCATCACCTGCAGATATGGCAAACAACTGCACTGTATGAGCTGACCATGACGCTTCTGATGTCAACTTTGCGTCAAAAGTCTGTGGAAAGAGATAATATTTACAGTTGCCTCTGAACATACTGCGATTCAGTCCAGTCTGATCTAATTTGTTTTTGTTTGGTAAGAGTTTTAAAATGGAAGATTAAATCTGTTTAGGTAATGCTAAGTCGCTATAAATGATGGTAATGCCCCCTATATTCCACAGCGTATTCCCAACAATGATAATAATTATTTACCGCAGTCCCGATAAAAAACGTAGGTAGATATTTACCTACCTTTATAGAGCCATCTTCTGTCCCAACAAAAAGCTTATTATCCCAGGCTAAAACGCATGGTTCGGATTCCAAAGATATTTCTGATTCAAGCTTCAGTACCATTATGTTCTAATTTAACGTTTTAAGTCAATAATATAGTTTTGAATCTTTACACTTGTTGTATGGAACTGCGCTACTGAGTAGGAAGGCGAAAGCAAGCCAAGACTAAAATAAACCAAGCAGCGTCCACTGAAAATTACGACCTAGATACCTACTTTTTTATACATGAGTAGGTACTTTATAAAGAAATCTTTTGATATAGGAATAAATTAAATTTAATGTAGGTATTTCTATTGAGTTTGTATATTTAGGGTTTTTCAAAATTCTATATAATTTGTGTTACATGTAGGTACTCCATACCACCTATGATAATATCCAGATGCAACTGGTCGCAGGACCCTTTTAAGTCACCTAACGTATAATTCAAGGTAGGTAGATAGGAGTACCTATTGTGGATTTACATCAAAATTGTATCTATTATATTTTGCGATACATAGGTAATATAGTAGCTAAATGAAATAGCAATATTTTTACCTACCTATGGTAAAAATATTGCTATTTCATTTAATTCGACATTTGGGTATCGAAAGTTCTGTTCTAATTTCGTTCGATAGCATAGGCCGTCCAGAATAATAAGCCGGTACCTATTCGTCATCAGTAATGAGGTATGCAATATTCCGGGTACGAAATATGGCCAAACCGTTTCGTAATTCTATAAACCTAGTGATGTGCCGAGTCGCTGTTTCGGTGGATCGAGTCGACTCGAGTCAGTTTATACGGTATTCGAATCATGACTCGATTCCCTCTACTCGAATTCTATTATTATTATTTATTAAGTTTAAGTTTATTAAGTTTATAGGCTTACAATCTAAATACATTTTCTCTTAGAACTATTACAGTATCTGTATACTGACTCGAGTCCGGCTGGACTCGAGTCAGTATTGAATTCCGGCTAGACTCGAATCAACCCTCATTACCGATTCCTTTTTTCCTAATGTTGCGGTTGGCATCGACCTCAAAAGAAATATTGCTCATATCCGATTATGAAGACACTTCATGATTTTAAATATTTATAAGTTAATATTAATCAGGTATCAAAGTTATTACTTTTCAGTTATTCGTTTGAGTTTTAAAGTCCCGTAAATGTTGTTTAAATTACTTTTTAATGAAAGATAATTAAAAAAACTCAACTCAACCAAACTCGTATACTAGACTCGAGTCAATTGAGCTCGCATAAATAGAATCGAGTTAACAAGTACGAGACGATTCTTCCTGACTCGAGTACCGGAATCGAGTCTGGCGTACTCGAATCAAAATAAATTGGTATTCGAGTAGGCGAGTCCAATGCAGGAATCGAGTCTGACTCGAGTCAAACCGTACTCGGCACATCGCTATATAAACCATAATGTAACACTATGGACTCTATTCTATTTGTATCGTAAGGATAATACATTTGGCAACATGACATAATGTGTTGACGACAATCCTGGTTTGCGGAAGCATCCATTCATACACCCGTGAAAGTGAAAATTTTAAATTGCTGAGCTGTGATATTAACGGTGCCGTGAGAGTGGGACGTTTTGTACTATTGTATGTATGTGGAGTACCTACATGGTGATTGTTCTCATTACATCACATTCAGATCCACTGACAATCGACACACAATTGCTGATGACAATATGTAACTAGGTACTTTGTCTTCAACGTCTCAATCTTCCCGTAGATTGCATACCTACATTGAAAAGTTTTCGTAACTAAGACTATAGGATACCTACTATACAGGCTGTATAATACAGCCATCCAATGTAGGTAAATGTTGTTTCAAATTGGTGAGCGCTGAGGGCTCTCAACCGTAGTAGATTTAAGCAACTGCGCTGAGGGTATCCCCTGCGGGACGGTGCCTCGGACTCACTGGTTTGATTAATTAGAGCATCAACTAATCACATGCAGCTAGTCACAGTTGTGCTACAACGAGATAGAGTTTCGTTAAATACAATGATTTTCATTAAATCAATCCCGGGAAAATTGAAGATCCCCTGGGAACGCGAGCGAAACCGCGGGGAAACACTAGTACCTACCTTCCTCCCTAAGTGATAACTTAGATTTATTAATCAAATATTATATATTTCATAAGTAGGTCTATATATATAATGTAGGCATAGGAAAGAGATAGAATTTCGTTAAATGATGGTCAATAAAGTACTTATATATTAAGTAGGATGTTGTAATTTAGATTATTTTTTTAAACAAATGAGCTTACGATATTAATAGGATGTATTTATTAATTTTATATTTCATAAGTCAGGGTGCAGGTTCAAGCCTCTGGCCCGTACCTCTGAGTATATTAAACTTAGGTACTTACCTACGGATTCACACCACTGGCTTTCGGTGAAGGAAAAACATCTTGAGGAAACCTGCCTGCATCACCTGCATGCCTGAGATGTCACAATTAAAGGCATGTGAAGTTCTCCAATCCGCACTAAGTATTATCTTTAAACGTCATTTTCTCAAAACCAAGTTTATGAGGGTTAACACATTATTGCTTAGCAGCATCCAATTGTCCTGTCTTGTTAAATCATTTATAATACATACTCACATATTATTAACTAACCAATATAACCAATATAATTAATTATTTATTCTGTATTAATCAACATCTCAATTATCGTTTCAAATCTTAAAGTCTACCCTATTGCGAAGGTGTGTGTTGGAGTGCACAATAGGTAGGTACCAAACTAGAAACTCTCTTACGCGTGTGGTGTGCGTATAAATCGTGGCAAAACCATTTTTATTAAGTATCTACCTAATTATTTTGAGTATCTAACATCTATTCAGGCTTGAAAACTAGTTGTGGCTGTATGTACCTAATAACGCAATCAGGCTCTTGGACCTACCTATACCTACTATATTGTGTAACTCGAAAATTACCATGTTTTCGCTTTTAGCGCGTCTCTAATCAGGGTCCCTGATGGTAACTAGTTAGCGCCTTACGCAAGCAAGGCTCCTACCTGAAAATTTGTCAACTGAAATAATGAACTGAAGGAGAAATTCAAGACGAATTCAGTGGGATGTAGGTGTGAACTAAACATACTATTTAAACATATCTTTTATTTTTTTAAGTTCCATTTACTATTATTACCAGTTGCCTAAAGGTGGGTATAAACTAAATCATATTTAAAGGCTCATAGCATCGGTGTCACATAACTGTTAGTAAACATTTTGTAAGAATGATTGGGTCATTAGTAAATGATCAGGTAGAAAACACTAAAAACCATATTTACTTTTTATTATAAAACATTTTAATCATATAAAATAATAATATTTACAAACATTCACATCAATTTGATGTATAATAAAAAATTAAACGTGCAGTACAGTTTGGCGTTAATCGAGCGGCGCACCTCTACCGCACTCATCCAACCTCTCGGAAGTTCTATTACCAAGTGTAACATGTACCTAAGGACTATTTTTCCAAAAATATCACAGAATATTAATTACTATTCAGTTTCAGAACGTTGTGTAGTCAAAACATGGTAAAACAAAGCCCGCGCGCGCCCTCTAGATGCCTAGGTATGTCGCAAACTGGTTGAAAACCAATCCTTAATGAAATTTAAAACCGGATAGATAGGACCATCGTTATATTATCCCAAAGTAATTTCATGAAAAAATTAAACTGTTTTGGAACAGGTAAATACAACTTTGTTTAGTCTCAAACTGTTGTTTTTGTTTACATTGCCCTAGAGTTAGCATATCTCAACGTTAGTATACTCTCAACTATAAGTATCTATTATATACTCTGAAATTGTAACTTTATATTATCTATTAGAGCTTCATAACGATATCTCTAGGCCTATAAGGTAACCTTATAGCGACTTAGCACATAGAGATGGTGATCAGTGAGCGGTGACGTATCAACTCAACTCGTAATTGTAATCCTCAGTTCTGGAAGTCATATCAATGTAAATCTCTAGTTCAAAGAAGATTAACATCGATGAGCTTTTAGAAAACGGCAAGCACGTGTGTTGATTGACTACATTTTGACCGAACAAACATGAAATATGGAAAATTTACAATACCTACGTTTTGTGTTTTTTTGAACATTACCTACTATTATGCACGTTTCTTAAAATAATCTACCGAAAATGATAGCTTTATTTGGTAATTGAGAAGGGAGGGTCAGGTCGTCAGGTCAAAATAGTCAACTGACTTAGGGTGCTCCATACTCGGAGGAGGGCGCGGATGCGGGAGGGCCGTACTCGGGCGCTGGCGGAGCGGCAGCCGGATAGCCTTCTTGTTTCTGAAACAGCCACATAATATAAAAATTAAATATTTTATATAAAAAAAATATTGAAATGTCAAAATTATACCATGTGTAAAGACAGTGTGTCTTTTTTAGTAACAGCGTAAGTGAACAGCTCAAAATTTATTAAATAAGTAATTTATATCGCTACATAAAAAAAGAAAGGGCTGATATCGGCTTCTATTTCTTGTTGAATATATTCATCGAAACATCATATCATCGGCAATGAGATACCTAGAACGTTATTCAAATTAAATGCGTGTGATTCTTCCAAAAAAAATTCTACCTAGCGGCATTGACATCAAAAAATTTTGATACCACCTTCCTAGGTATCTACAACCTGAATAAACTGGATCAGAAATTGGAACTATTTATTCCATGAATAATAAGTTCACTATGTGAATAAGTATCTACATAATAATATGTAACCACATAAAAGTAATCATGTAATTATGTTATACCTACCTACTTTCGTTTGTACCATTCGGGTTTCCGAATAGACCGACAATTATAATGCTATTTGCATGAAACAGCTGTTAGAATAATAATAATAATTATTATGTTTTTTTATATGATGCAAGACCTGGAATCGTTTAGAATACACATACTTGCTTCCGCTTCGTGGATTCATCCGCTTTCCCGAGAATTTAATTTTTTACGGGTATAGAGTATTTTATTTTACTATATGGGTTCCACACATTCTATTGGGAATTTTATTTGATAGAGTATCAAGAAGCCGATCAGATCTAGATTCACTAGGAATTCAATATAGAATAAATCACGTCCTTACATCCATCCATTCTCATATACCTGCGTCCGCGTTTAGTATATCTATAGGGTAAAGAATATCGCGCTAAGTATAAGAAGGTATAGAAGGTAAGTATAAGAAGGTAGCGCGTCGAGCCAATTCAAGCTAATTATGATTTTCCTGACAATTACATGAATAGGATATTATGGTTTGTGAAATTAATGTATTAAATAATTTTAATGTTTGAGTTATAAAAATCATTATAAGCTAGTGTGTCACGTCGAAACCAGTAAAATTCTACTACCACTAACTAAGTACCTACTAAACTAACTAGGTACCTACTTAATATGGTTCTTTTAAAAAAGAAAACGCCGTTTTCCTATTCATTCTATTATTGTAGGTTGTAGTCATCGTCAACATTTGTATTTGCTGGGTATCATCTTCTGTTACGTCAGTTTAATGATAGCAAAATGTTTTACAATACTTGGTCATGCATATAATGATATCTTTGACTTCCTAGAATGTGCCAGGAAATGATGACATACTTTCACGAGATGATGCATGGGCGCATCCCCATAACGCAATGCTGTAAAGTGAATGAATAGTTCTGCCATTGCACTCTTAGCAATTAAAACCAACCTCCGTGAAATGGTTAATACAATGTAGTGAATAACATTAGTACCTAAGTATTAACTTTATATGTAGAAATTTCAATAATAGGGAGTAGGTACCTAAGTATTGAAAAATAAAAGAGATCTTCACCAAAAGATTGCTTAAGAATTCAACTTTCTTCAACAAGAATATGTACCCACGTATCACTTAAGGGCTTCCAATAGAATAACTGAATTAACTAATTCTAGAAAATGTTCTCTTTTTAACCGACTTCCCAAAAAGAAGGAGGAGGTTCTCAATTCGGCCGGTATTTTTTTTTTCTTTAACTCAACTGCTCGCTTCATCATTATCTATCGCACATCGGGGTTCACATTTTCCTTGGGTATTTATTAAGCCTACAGTCAAGAAATACGAAGCCATTTGTTTTGACATAATGTTGACATATCTTTGAACACACCACTATTAATTTGATCTTTAAAAAAAAATCTTACCTGTGTTTTGTATCTGATGAAGTAAACTTCAGGTTTGGCAGGTTGCGTCGGTGCCGGTGTTGGGATGACGATATCTGGTTGGTCCTCGGGTTTCTTCACTAATACGTAAACGAGAGTCTTCTCCTCGTTCTGAGGTTGCACTGGGATAATCGGCGCGGTTGGAGTCGGGGGGGTGGGCGCTTTGATGAATACTATTTTGTAGTGCTTTTGTGGAGGAGGCACGTATATCTGCTTACGGGGCGCCGGTAGCTCGTTGTCCGGAGGTGGCACATGGACGTACACATGCTTGTGTACGATGGGCTGAGGCGGTCCATATTGGGGAGCGGGTGCGCCGTACGAGGTGGAAGGTGGTCCGTAAGAGGATGGTGGCTCAGGCCTCGCGACCACGCAAGCTGCCACCGCAGCCACCAACAAGGATATCAGTACCTGCACACATAAATATCCAGATCAAGGATCACAGAATAATGACATTAGGGGTTCGGAGGCACTACATCACTAACTTGGCTAACAGTATTTTCACCGAACTAGTACATAAGAACCTATTCACTGATTAGGTCTTATTCAGAACTATGTCACCAGATCACTAGATCAAGAACTTTGAAGTGTCACGGGCACCTACCGTTTTGTCACACATCCTGGTTACACAGGTAGACTCAGCTTTAGATAGTGTAGTGTCCAGTGACCAGGCACCACCTGTGTTTATAAGAGATGTGCGCTCTATATCCGGAGGAGGGGGCACTTTCGATGGCTCACATGCCTTGCGTAACGTGATGGTGCTCACGCGCCGCCCTCCTACCGGCACGCGGTGCCATCGGCACGAAGCGGGCGCGACGCGAACGTTTCAGTAATGCTTGAGGATCCTGATGCCTTACCAGTCAGGAAATTGGCGATGGGTTTATAGTTGCACATCACCATAGCAAACGGCGATCACGCGATTAAAGGTGAATCTAGGTCTGATCGGCTTCTTGATACTCTATCAAATAAGCCTTTACTTAAACTTCGTTCTTTAAAAGATTTATTTTAAATTGTTAATAATTTTATGTTTATAAATATTACATATACATATTATAGTGGTAGTAGTTTTTAAATATATATTTTATAAACATCAAATTCCCCTACTTCAGGTTAAATGCTAAATAGTTTTAAATCTTTAGGAGAGTTGTTATTCACACTACAAAAAAGTTGATAATCTCACCCAAGTTTAAATAATTTTTTTACATAGGCGACTATAACTCGTTAACCTGTAAAGCCAACATAATCGTGATAGTTTTCCTTTAAAATTCATCGTATATACTACTAGGCCTAGCATGTATTTTTTTACATATCTACAAACAATGGTTTAGTTTATAGAGGGTATACACATGACTCTAACTAAAATTACAGTTTAAAACGAGTTTGACACGAAAAATAATACATTTTGCAATGCAATGTCGACTAATAATATAGACCTCAGGCAATATCTGTGTATATAAAATTGCATTGTGTAACAACAGCTAGCTGGTAACATCTCGGAGCTTGTTTAAGTATCACATTAAGAGGCGAAATGTTGAGAAGATATATTACAATCCTAAGTAAGTACTTATATAGCCACGTTTACACAGCTCAGAGATCAAATGTTAATTTACTTCAGGATAGCCAACGAAGGCAGCGCAACTAGTAGGTAATTCCTATCTGCGTATCTACGTAAAGCATGATTGTTAAATAAAAATTTCGGAATGTGAATGGTATTAGTTAAACCATTTTATTACCGCTCGTGGCTTCACAGTGGCTGTAAATGTTTATTATTTTTAAGGCTAATTATGCTCAATATTTTTGGTAGATATAAGTAGGGGCGCTACCAATTTATCTATTTTCCAATGAGTCTAATAATTCTGCATTTAGTTGGCAAGCATTCTAAAACTTGTCAATATTTTTATTACCTGCACCAAACGCTAGACAAACTAATGAAAATAATTTGAAGTGAAGTGGGAACAAAGTAGATACTTTGTACCAGTATCTGAGTGCATCATTATTGTTTGTCGATATGCGAAGTGGGAATAATTGACCCTCGACCTGGTTCGAGTCTATAATGTAGAAATACAAGGAAGGTATGCTAGTGATGACTGCTGGGGGGGGGTCTATATCTATTCTGCAACCGGTTGATTAAATTACGTCTATTGACTATAAACTGGTGACGGTGTCGCCATTAGTGCAAAAGTTTATTACATTAAAAATAATTATGAAATTTTTAAGTAAAAACAACATCTTTCAAGTACACTACTTGAACTTGAAATATACCTAAAATCCACAGTAGGCGGGATATCTCCATCTCATAAGACAATACCTAAATTTTTTGTGATAGTACCTAGGTACAATGTTAAAAAATATAACAATTATATGAGATGGTCATTGTGCGTACTCATTAACAATAATGTTATCAAACACATTTTAAATAGTAGTTATTTATTATTATTTTCGTGGCGAAGGTGACACTGACACCTCGATTTTTTCGTCATGAGATATTTTCTCTTATAACATGTAACTAAATACTGTGTCTAGTTAATATCAACCGGACTCTAAAGTTATTTCAACCCACCAAAATCTCACTATCCTATCACATGTCCCGTGCCCCATCTATTTCATAACAAGCTTCTATGTATGTAGGTACCTACTCGTAAAAAAAAACCGGCCAAGAGCGTGTTAGGACACGCGCTGTATAGGGTTCCGTAGCTAGATTGAGAAAATTTAATACTTTACGTATACATATACGATTTACTTAAACATATTTTTAATATTGAGGTGGACTGGTAAAAAGTCGTATTTGGTCGATTTTAGGATCTTTTTTACTTGGGCGACTATAAGTCGTTAACCTGTAAAGCCAACTTAACCGTGATAGTTTTCCCTTAAAATTCGTCGTATATACTACTAGCATGAATTTTTTTACATATCTACAAACAATGGTTTAGTTTTTAGAGGGCATACACATGACTCTTAACTAAAATTACAGTTTAAAAGCTTAATATTTCGTAAACGGAACCCTGAATGGGAAAGCGTTCTTAGCAAACCTTTAGTATTTTTTAATAAGCTATCCAACGATATGCCACACTATAGGAATAGAGGAAAAAAAATTGTTCCCGTTGTACGTGTATGAGAGGGTACCCAAAAAAAAATATTTTTTAAGATTTTATGTGTTTTTTTTGTCGACGCTGTTAATATCTACTATCATACCAAATAGCTCTGTAGTACAAACCGTCTCTGAGATTACCCGCGGACGGACGGACGGACATGGCGAAACTATAAGGGTTCGTAGTTGACTACGGAACCCTAAAAAGTGTTTTAATCCCAAAATGTCTACTAACACTAAGCAATACAAAAGGCAAAAACCTGTCATAGCATGTTTCATTTAAATTCGCCCCTATCCGATATTATTCATTAGGTATCCTTACTTAGTTAGCATCAATATTGTATTATGAGTAACTAATATTACTAACTATAAAGTGTAAAAGGTATACTTTTACACTTTTCTCACAATGTTTTCCATTTTCCTCCTCAAAAATTATACTCAAAATAAGATTCAAACTTAAGCCACGGCATCCAATGTCGCTTCGTCGCTTCTAACTGATCTCTCATCAAGTATTGGGATTTGGGAGTCCAAACATCAGACAAAATTTGGACAAATAGATACATACCTACATACTATCTATATTTTACAAGGACTAAGGGACTATTCTGTATAACTAATAATGTAAGTAGGTAGGTATATTGTATAATGTGGAATACTCTGTCTCTACAGTAGGTATATGAAAACAGCGGGAATAATATTAATATTCGATCCGATCGTTTTAAACAAATACAATTTTTCTATTGGAATAAAAAATTCACGGTTAATTCGTTTGGTAACTAGAATGACGGTTCTCTTATCGGTGCATGCTGTTTAGTAAACTTATAATGTTAAGTGCTTGCAAATTACGCAGTCCTATCAACATATTCATAAAACCCTAACGTACAAAACATTTTCCAAACCACAATTTCGTTTACAATTAGGATTAGTAAGTAATTATTTTATGTGAAACGGGGTGGAAAATTTTGCTAGAAAGGGATCAGACTGCAAAGCGGCGGGTGATGATGTTAAAAGTCATGTGAATGGACATGAAAAAATTATATTATTAGTGACGCTTCGGTTAATCGACACGGCGCTTTGTCTTAGTCACAAATTAATTGAAGTAAATGGTCGGCACATACATATTGAGGCGGCATCTCAATCTCACAGAACGTTTAGTAGTGCACTGCGTGTATCATAGCCAATGTACTCAAGTCTTTACCCGACGGATATGCAAACAAAACGACCAAAAGACTTATCGTGATTATTGAAGAGAGAACGAAAGAAATCGCCATGCGCACTCATTATACAACACATAACATAAAGCTACTCGGCAAATCCAAGGTAAGTGGTATTTTTTGTTGCATTTAAAGAGAAACAATATAAATAGAAATAAAAAAAAATATTCAGCGTGGAGCTGAAAACAAGACTGTTGAACAGTAGATACATCTAATAATGTATATTAAGTATTAAAACCAAAGAAACGCGTTTTTCAATAATGTGATGTGCCTATGTACCGACAGCTACTTTTTGCGAAATTATACTTACAATGTCTAGTTTTACCTGTTGTATACCCAAAACAATGTCTACCATGCTAACAACGGTATACTTAACTTCTGTAGAGACGGAAAATCTTGATGTTTTAGGATGTATACCTATGTTATAAAATAACTACTTCTGGCCTTTATATTTATAGGTTCTTCATAAAACACCTACCTATTAGGTACGTAGGTATATATTTGTTAAAATTTTGGAAACACCTAAGATAAAAAATATGTCGTTTTACTTATTTTTGAATCCTAGTAATATCACGTGTTCCCCAAATTCATGTTGTAGCTGTTAGCGGCTTTGATGTAGTCGGTGTTAAGTAATCTGTGGTTAAGTACGGCTTTTTCTTACAGTCGGTCAGATTGTTAGAAAACTTCTATGAACTGAAGCAGGTAAGAAAGTAACGACTGTTCCATGTCCTTAATACCTATAATAAAAAATCCTAGTAAGTATATGGAAATTGGATAAAATAGATTGGAGGCAAGTTGCCTCTTACCATAGCTACCTACTTTAAAATTATTTTTATATTATTTTTTATATCTAAGTACCTACGTGTACCTAGTCGACACTAGATTAGGAAATTGCTTAAAAACTCAACCTAAATTTATAGTTATGGTAGTTAGATTATGTTTTGGACAATATAATTGTACTTAACTAGGCTAGGTTATAAATCTATGATCATAATATTTTAACGAAAAATAGATGAGGGACTAAAAATAATCACTTTAAGAATTGACATCAGTCTAATTGCTTACCAAGTCCACGGTCATTATGAAATTTCAATAGGTAGGTAGGTATTAAGTATGTTATTAAATCTTAATAAAAATATTTTGTGATGGAACTCTAATATTCACTATATAATATAACATTTAAATTTTCACTAGGCAACAATAAAAATATTGTTAACTAATGAGTAAAGTTAAAATCTTATAGGTACTTATCGTAAGTGTACCAGTCGTGGCCACGGTACCAGTAATGGCCAAAAATTAAAAGAAACATCTAGAATTCTTACATTGGGATCACTGTGACATAGACTTTAGACATCGAACTATCTAAGTTTAACGTTTTATTGAATTCAGTCAGTTACATGTACAAATATGCGCGAATACAAAGTGTAAGGTGATTTGAAATTGACAACGACGGCTTTTCTTAAGGAAATCGTTAAGGCGGTGAGCAGAAAGTTTCACTTGTAAAATAGTATTGCTTAGTTAAAATCAAAATTAGTTTTGTTTCATGTGTTAACCATAAAATAAAGATAAACTTAGACTAAGACTGGGGTATCCATTAATGAATTTTCCCTGTCCAAGACTGGGTCACAAAACTACAACTTTTATTTGTTAAATTAATTATAAATAATAATAAAAAAGGACTGGACTTTACAGTTTCACTATATTCAGTGCTGAAACTTTCACAATTTTGGCAATATTTCACAAAAACCAGTTATTTTTTTCTTAAACTGGCCACCATTGGGTCATTTATCTTAGGTAGTTTCTTAAACTTACTCTTTCGCAAGTTTCTTCAAGGATAAGTCTAGCGTTCCAAAAAACCGAAACAGAATTAGAAAAAATTAAGTTTTGTAGTTAGGTAGTTGGTTGCACCAACTACCTAACTACATAATTAGCCGTATCACGAATTAACCTTTGACATCTCACTCCGACGCGGTACCACAAGCGCAGTGGGGTACCGATGGTTTTAGCCACCAATAAAGAAAAAGGTCAAACTTGTTGGTGAGTAAATAATGCGTTCACCCCGGGAATCACTGAGTCTCAATTTTATACGTTTATTTTCTTATAATATGCTCATAATAATATGAATAGTTAGCTACATTTAAGACAATATTTTAATTACACGTTGCTCTATGAAATACTAAAAGCTAGTTTTGAAATATTTGTTGCAGGTTACCTATACCTATTGTTGAGTATCTCGCTATTGAAGATGACTGGTGTCTCAACCGTTCAATATTTTTCTATTATTTATCTTGTTCTTATTAGATATCATCTAATTACCTATATTGTGAAATCTATAAACGGATTAATACCCAATTTTTTTTATAAAAGCTTGTAAAAGCTACCTGAGCAAAGTATATTCCTATTATTAATTCAACGATTCGTCAGACAGTCGGTATAGGTACTCGAAAGGGATTTATCTAACTCCTTGTGTTGTGAATTAATTAAAAAATATTGCCTATATAGGTAATAATATTATAATATAGGTTATGTTATGAGACTTATAAGTGGGTAAAGTGTGTAATTTCAATTTGGTAGCGGTCTGAGATAAGATTGCTTACCACATGCCACAATTAACCGAATAAACTGTCATGAATTATTCGACAAAAAAAACACAAGATTTAAATCAACAGTTAGATACCTACTTAATTGCCTGGAATGTACGCATGCGTCTCCCATGTCCGTGAGATGGTTTTGAAGAGTTCAATGAAGCTATACCGGAACCATCCGGTTTGAGGAAGCCAGAACAAGAACTGAACTGGCTGATTCCGCTCCTAGACGATTGTTTTAATCGCCTATGCTACGCATGACGAGAACCATAATAATTTACTTGATAGATTATACTGCGTAGGTTCATTGTATTTTGTCGCGGGTAATTATGAGGCTAAATATTATTTTAATATAGGCAAATGTTAATTATTTCGTTAGAATAAATCTTAGTAGGTAGGTTTCTAATGACTTATTCGTTATCCTACGTTTTATTATATAGAATTATAATTGTAACCCCTTATTCTGGACTGGATAATAATTTGTAGCAATAAAAAACAATTGAAATTGTACCTACCTTCAATTAATTGAAAAAAGAGTTGTTGTCGATCTCGATCAACCCACTCACCTACCTACATTACGCAATTATACAATCTCATGGTTTCAAAGTAATTGATTTGAGTTCGAGGCTACGGTAATTAAACTATCATACGAATTTATATTAGATGCTACATAACATTGTAAATTGACCTAACACAAGATGTATAATGCATCTTTTCGTTAATAATTACTCGTTGATTAACATCACGAGATTCACAGTTTTGCAATACTTATAACATTGCTTCGGTACGCTTTTACCAAGATACAAATTAAAAAAACCAGCTTTGAAATGTTTTTTGCAGGTAATATTAATGGGTATCTCGATGATATTCTTAAGAATTACATCGGCAACACCAAGTTTACCTAAATCTAACAGTACTAGAATAAATATATCGTTGCACACTCACTATAAGAATGAAACTCCAACGAGCGAACTCTTCCACTGGGAGGACTATAGTGTGCTGGCAACAATGCTCATCGCCTCATGCGGAATCGGCGTATTCTACGGGTTCTTTGGAGAAAAACAAACGACTGGAGATGATTTCCTTCTTGGTGGGTCATCAATGGGAACATTCCCCACTGCTTTGAGTCTTGCTGCAAGGTGATAATATTTCTAATGTTAATTAACTATATATATAGTATCTAGAGCTAATTTGTTATGCATTAAACAAAAACTTTTTAATTAGGTTCCTTCCTTTCTAGACTTTCATTCTCAATTTCATGTTATTAAAGGGTGCCTGAAAGAGATTACTTACAACAGTAATAGGGCTACAGCATTGTAATACTTTCATTTGCTACGTAATATTTGTTTTATTATGTCACGCGGTGTTATATCTATACGTCTAAGTAGGGATATTTAGTATACTTATCTACTATAATGTGAGCATTGTTTGTATTGTAACATACCTAACACGGGAACTACTGCCAACAAAATGTGAAGTATGGCAGAATAAAACTAAGTACTTACTTAAACTATAGATAAATGTTCTTAACAATTATTTTTTCAAGATATACTTTGAATATATGTAAGGACCTAACATACAAATACATTGAATTGAGTAGGTATATATTTAAGCGTAGACCACCAAAATTCAAACCATTGAATTATGTAGGTAGTAGTGAAAGGTGTAATAATTAGTAAATAGGTAATTGTATTCATTTAGTTCAAGAGCAACAAAATACTTATCTGCATGAATGAAAAAAAAGGTTACACAAAATTGACACTTGCTGAAAATAAATTGTAAAAAAATGTACAAATTTTTAGCGTCTGAGTGACTCTATTGTAATTACTCACTGTTTTCAGTTTCATAACAGCTATAGAGTTGTTGGGAAACCCAGCGGAGATGTACATGGCAGGCGCACAGTTCTGGATGATTTGTATAGCTTTTGTGCTTGTTGTGCCTATTGCAAGCCAACTGTACCTACCAGTGTTTATGAGGCTAAGGCTCACATCATGCTACGAATATTTGGTAAATATAAATAAATGTTACGTTTAACTCTGATGTTTGCCCCACTTGGCCATTTAACTTTTTACCATGCTTCGAAAAGATTCGTGTAGCGCGCAATCATCATCATGGGTAGTCACGAATGGTGTGTCGCTTTGTTGTTCAATGCCGGTGACCACAAAAACATTTTAGAAAAGGCATCACTATTTTGAATACCAAAAGCGATGTAGTTTTCACTTACAATAATCGTTAACCGTAGTGTCATTAAATAAATCGTTTATTTGATGTTAAATGACTGACATTATGTTTCAGATTGTACAATCTTATTGGCATTTAGAATGTAGGTAATAATTATTAAATAGTTGTACATTTAACAGGAAGTACGTTTCTGCAAGTCAATCCGCGTGTACGCAAGTGCATTGTACATGATGCAGATGATCTTGTACACTGCGGTGGCGGTGTACGCGCCGGCACTCGCTCTATCTGATGGTAACTAAACCTTACGACACTCACATTATTCATTAATTACACACCACACATTCCGTGATTTACGATTACTCTATCTACAACTTCTCTATTAAATTCTAGATGGTACCTGTCACATCACCACATTCTTTCATTTCTTACATCACAACCACCCATGACTTTTTGGTTGCCATCGTTCCTTTAGTAAGCTGCCAGTGATTATATCTAACGATTTTTTTCATTATAGTTACTGAAACCTACTATCGAAATACAATACGTTTTGTATTCTGAATTCATTTACATACCCAATGTCAATAGAAATTTTACAATTGAAGCGTGACCAAATGTGCGATCGTTTATGTATATATATATATATATATATATATATTATATATGTGGCATAGTTACTGAACTTACTGCCTTACTGTAAAGTATAAGGGCACAAACCTATTATAATGTGTAAAACACATTTAAGAAATTATCTTTGCAAATCTATAGGAAGGTAGGTACCTACCTATAGTTTAAAGTTTTAGAATAAGTAATCGTTGCCTACTCGTTACCTAGTCCCAATAAACGTTAAACGATTTTCTAATGATAGCCTGCTTAACATTTCCATTAGGTAAGCCTATGCAATACTTGCCGAAAAACCAATGTAGAATTATAATTCAGGGACAAGTGGCGCCACCGCCTGAGTTCGTTACTGTGTATGAATGTAAAATTTTTAATCAAATACATAATACCTACCTTTATTTATTTTTATAATATATACCTACCATGAAAAATATGAGGTTATGTTATCCTGTCAAAAAAAGTTTCCAAGGTAGGTAGGTACCTATGCAGCGAAATGATCGTTTCTTTTTTCTTATGTTTAGCTAAAGACAAATACTATGCGTGTACGAGCCTAGTATTGCTTGGACATGAATTAAAAGAAAGTATCAGCTAGCTGGTTACCACTTACCATATTTCAAGCTCTGGTTAGTTGGGAATCAGATTGGCCGTGTGTGAACAAATGTCCCAGGATATTTGTTTATTTAATGCCTGGGTATAGTGTATTTTATCGGTGCATAGTTCAAAACAAAAATAAAACTAAATGGCTACTCAAGTATTCAATGATGTACCTACTTGCCCTATTGCTAAATTCGTCACGTTTGTTTACGACTTATGGCTATAGATGTCACGTTATGGTGGTACGACTGGACCCATTATGTTGCACATTGGTCATCAAGCAGCCCTCCTAAGGACCTCTTTATTTATTACTAACATTGGTCCAAAAGTAGGCTGCAATTGCATAACGTAACGTAGGCTATCTTATGCAATTGCAGCCTCCATAAATATAGATTTATTGGAACTTATTCAACACCTAAATAGGTAGATCCTAATTAGAAACGTATCTACTTAGTAAGTAAATATGAGAGGTGGGTAAAAGTGAAATAATGGTTTTCATTTAATTACAGTAACAGGCCTAAACACGTATTTAGCAGTTTCGTTGGTGTATGTGGTGTGCATATTCTACGCTTCACAGGTCAGTAGTAGGTACACTTATTAGAATTAGGTATATTTATTTGATGACTGGATTTTTAATATTTCCTCTATATCTTTAAAGGGTGGTATGAAGGCAGTTATTATGACAGACACATTTCAATCAGTTGTGCTGCTTGGCTCCCTGGCAGTTGTGCTGGGAATGGGTGCCTCCCAAGTTGGCGGCCTAAGCGCCGTTTGGGAGCACGCTACCCGAACGGACAGACTGCACTTTTTTGAGTAAGAATACCTTTTAATTAAAACCTGTCTGCATATTCTCCTGTTGTTAACAGTTAAAAAGAACTTTGTTCATTCCACTTGTAAGTAATATAAATGTGCATGATTAGATGCTTGCCACCAACCACGCAGTGGGTAGGCAATATTGCTTACCTATTGTTATTGGACGAATCATCAAAAAAATAAAGGTGTTAAACTGATAGGTATGTTTTAGCATGGATCCGGACCCAACAGTCAGGCACTCGTTTTGGTCAGTCGTGGTGGGAGGTACCATGTACTGGACGAGCATGTTCTGCGCTAACCAGGCGTCCGTTCAGAAATATCTGTCGGTGGAGCGCATAGGCCAGGTCCGCATTGCCCTGTGGGTGTCTGCCTTTGGCCTCACCGCCGTGTACTCCGTCAATTTCATCACCGGTGCTGTCCTCGCCTTACATTATGCAGATTGTGATCCAATTCAGGTAGGTACACGGATATTTACTCAATACTAAAACGAGCTGGCGGTATGCTTACCTATAGGTTCGAAAAAAAAAGATAGGTAACATGAATAACCAAACCCGTTTATGTACTAACGGTAGGTATATTATAAATTGACTACCCGGTGGCTTGGTGGTGAGATACCCTAGCTGTCAAGACGGTGGTGGTGGGATTGATTCCCATAATTGTGGGTGATTTTACATAATCATATCTAAGTAAGGACCTACCTATTTATGTCATGCCATAACGAATATTCGTTGTACTTATCATAGCAAATCGCGCTGATAAAGTACGTACCTACCTACCTACTCTGTACCCATATGGCTATATGAACAAGTGATTAATGAAAAGTGGAATTATACATACCTACAGGCTATATGTAGGTACCGACGTTACGAGAACCTAGATATTAAGCGACTTTAATAGATAGGTAAACGTTTTTAAAATACATTGAAAGTAAGACAAATTATGTAAGTCATGCTAATGTACCTACAGAACAGTAATTAAAAGTTAAGCAAATAACTAGGACATAAACTTTCATTTTTTCGCCATTGCACATTTTCTCAAAGATAATTATACTTAACATTGCACAAAAGATGTTCTTCTAAGAGTTTTCTCGATGCCAAGGTTACTATAAGATACAAAGTGACTGTACGTAATAATGTAAAAGGAAGGTACCTACTTACATCATTGGTAATAACCGCAGGCCGGCGTGATCAACGGCTCCGACAGGCTGCTGCCGCTGTACGTCGTGCGTCAGCTTGGAGGAGCACGAGGTGTTCCTGGATTCTTTGTAGCCGGTATATTCGCTGCGAGCCTCGGGTAAACGATACACTATATTATATTTTAGTTAAGTCGAACTTTTAAATTCGATATGGTAAAAACAACACCCTCAAAGCAATGCGTAACGGTCGGTAGCGCTCTAAGAACTGCTTTAGGCTCAAACTTCAGTCTAGAATTAAAGCAACTGGTAAAGTCCAGTTAGTATACCGGTTTTAATTTGAGGAATCACTCGTGAATTAAGACCTCAATTTATAATAATTCATGTGTCACATGGTAGCCTGTGAACTAACACACAAATATTTGAAATGCAGAACTGTAGCGTCTGCGCTCAATTCATTGGCTGCTATCGCGTGTCAAGATTTAGTTACTGGCCTTCTTGGAATAAAATTACCTGAGAATAAAGGCGCTTTGGTAAGTGTGATTTTTACATGTTTGCTTGGATAAGATTAAAACTTATAGAATGCTAGATAGGTACCTACCTATCGAACTAAATAATGGTAGGTAGGTACCTATCTAATGATTTAAAAACCTGTATTTAAAACGGTATTTAGGTAACCTACCTATAAAAAGTGAACACCGAAAATCAAATACAGAAAAAAATATTGTATAATAAATAAATAAATAATAAATAAGCCAATCTGATTCCAAAGTAAGCTTCAAATGAAGCTTGTGTTATGGTAACCAGATAGCTTATATCTATATAATACTTTTTAAATACATACCTACATATTATAGATATTGACATCCAGACACAGAACAAACATACATATTCATGCATACAAATGTTTGTCCTGGGTGGGATTCGAACCCACGACCCGCGGCTTGAAAGTCAGGGTCACTAACCACAAAGCCAACCGGGCTGTCAATTTCCACCACTGGACGTGAGATCGCAATAACTAGTATTAAATAGGCATCATACATGATTATCATACAGATAGCAAGATGGGTGTGTATCATCTGCGGCGCGGTGTCATTCGGGCTGGTGTTTGCCGTAGAGCGATTGGGACCAGTACTGCAACTAGCGTTATCCTTCAACGGCATGGCGGGTGGCGTCTCTCTGGGACTGTTCACTCTCGGGATGCTCTTTCCTTGGGCAAATGCTAAGGTAAAGCTCGTCCATTAGTATGAAAGCTCAATCTTTTATATAGCAAAGTATCTTAATATTTAATTAATTAAATATGGCCTTTATAATAAAAATGATAAGAGATGAAATACATACCTATTTGTATCGATGATGAATGATGATTGTACCATATGAAGTTCAATTAGTATGATTACCTATAGTAGGTACGACCAAAAAAGACTATGATAAATATTTATTGTCTAGAGCAAAATTATTTTTAAACGACTTCAAAAAGAAGGAGGTTCTCAATTCGACTGGTATGTTTTTTTTGACATTTCAGTCATACTTAGCCCTCATTCGCACGAGAGTTTTTTTACCGGACGGTAAAAAAACGTTCAAATACAACAAATGCATTCCCATGTATATGTTCACACGACAGCGTTTTTAAAACGCGACGCTTTTTTATCTAGCGGTGTTGCATTTTCAACTTTGGGCGTTGGAAATAGAGCATATTATGGTACTTGGGAATGCATTTTTTGTGTATGAACGCTTTTTTACCGTACGTTAAAAAAACTCTCGTGCGAATGAGAGCTTAGTAGGTACGGTATTACTTTCTAGGGTGCAGTAGCTGGCGGAATATTTGGTCTAGTGTTGGTAGTGGCAGCTGGGGGAGGCGCGCAATTGGCGCAGGTTGTGCCTGGTCGCCTGCCTGCCTCCATAGAGGGATGCTTCGATTCTCACAACATAACACATTTGACTATGGACCCCACGTAAGATGACTTAAATACATAGATGTACATCGTTAACTATATCTTCGTTACATTGTTTACTTACTTGGTTAGGTAGGTAGGTACCTACACTAAGCACAAAAAGTTAGGGATATAAAAAAATATTGGAATTTTTGGGCGATTTTCAACGAGCTGTAACTCCGAGGAAAATAATCGCACAGAAAAAAAAAGAAAACCAAACTGTAGCTTCAAGTGTCTTGTTTTTGGATATGGTCATGATTTTTTTGTATCATGTCTGGATCTGGAGAAATTCTATGGAAACTACCAAGGAAAAAAAAATGATTATTTTTTGTCATCGAAAAAAAGGTCTATGGGCTTCAAAAATGATTTTTTTATTGTTTTTGTTAAATGTTCTGTCAGAAAATTTAATGTCCTTTAATTTGTTGTAGTTAAGAACCCTGTACAATGATTTATCACGGAGTTATTGTCATTCAACCGAAAAAATAACTTTTTAACTTTGTCAATCAATAACTCTGAGAATAATGATCGTATAGGAAATCGAAGATGGGTTTTGAAAAGAACACAGTATTCTCTATAAGAAAACGTGAACAACTTATCTCGAAAACATTTTTATGGAATTGAAAACTTTGATTGAAAAAATGCCCAAAATTTGCATAATTAAGGATATTTAGATAACTTTGTATAACTTTGGATTAAATCGATGAATGAAAGATATCGGTAATTTTTTTACCTTAAAGTGTCCCGGAAAATCCCTGAAAAACTCAAAGCGCTGCAATGCTTCTTACTTAGTGTCCCGAGGCTCTAAATTTATTGTTTTCGCTAAAAACACCATTATGAACGCTGGTTCGATTTCAATCATTTTTTCAATGAAAACATTTTTTTTTCTCAATAATCTTTATTGCTTTGATGAAAATGATCGACTTTTTTTTCAAAATGTCGAATAGAAAAAAAAAACATTCGATGATCTGTCATCATGCGAGAGCGCTTACGAGCAGTGACCCAAAACAGAGGCAACACGCGGTACTGAATTGTGACCTGTATACGTGCAGACCTTTCAATAGCTACAGATGGACACACAGACAGACGGACAGACAAACATACACACACACACAAAGTCAAGAAAAAAAAAATAATAAAAAAAAAAGTTTTTTTTTCTATCCAAAATTTTTGAATTAAACCGATCTTTTACATCAAAGCAATAAAGGTTATTGAGAAAAAAAATAATGTTTTCTTTGAAAAAATGATTAAAATCCAACCATCGTTTATAATCGTGATTTTAGCGAAAACAATAAATTTTAAGCCTCGGGTCACTAAGAAAGAAGAATTGCAGCGATTTGAATTTTTCAGGGATTTTCCGGGATACTTTAAGGTTAAAAAAATACTGACAATATCCTTCATTTATCCATTTTATCCCAAGTTATACCAAGTTATCTAAATATCCTTAATTATGCAAATTTTCGCCTTTTTTTCAGTCAAAGTTTTTGAGTGAATGAAAATGTTTTCGACATAAGCCGTTCACGTTTTCTTATAGAAAATATTGTGTAGTTTTCAAAACCTTAGATTTCCGATACGATCATTATCCTTAGAGTTATTGATCGTCAAAGTTAAAAACTTCTTTTTTCGGTTGATTGACAATAACTCCGTGGTAAATCATTGTACAGGCTTCTTAATTACAACAAATTAAAGGGCATTAAATATCCTACAAGAGGATTTGACAAAAACCATAATCAATCATTTTTGAAGCCCATAGGCCCTTTTTTAGACGACAGAAAATTTGTATTTTTTTTTCCTCGGTACTTTTCTTTGTATTTCTCCAGATCCAAACATTATACAAAAAATTCATGGTCATATCTGAAAACTAGAAACTTGTAGCTACAATTTGGTTTTCTTTTTTTTTGCAGTACGATTATTTTCCGCGAAGTTACAACTCGTTGAAAATCACCCAAAAATTTCAATATTTTTTTATATCCCTAACTTTTTGTGTCTAGTGTATATCTAGGCAGCTAGGTATATTCGGTCGGTGTTACGTAGGTACTGGCACAAATTCAGGTTCAGCAACGCATTAGCAATAATCATACTCTAGATACTATCGGACGTAGGTACTAGACCTGTATATCGACCTGGATGAAATAAATACCTACTTTTGTGCTTACATGCTCTCGTGGACTTACAGCGAAAATCGCGATGAATCAGTATTCTGGCTGTTTCGCGTCTCATACCTGTGGTACAGCGGCCTCGGATGCATGGGCACCCTGGTGGCGGGGCTGCTGGTGTCAGTCATCACCGGGGTGACCGATCCGGCACTCGTGCCCGTCGACCTTATAGCACCACCGGTCATCACTCTCCTCAACTCTCTACCAAACAAAATTAAGGTATGTTAACTCTTCTCCCTCATATAAGTAACAAAGTATTAATTTCAAAGCAATATTGGTAAATAATAGGCAATAGCATAGGTACAAACTCCCAGAAGCTGCTCTTTCTAGTGCCTGCTGTTTGATATACTTAATAATATTTATTTATTTTGTTATGTTTGATGCTTCACAAACGAATTTCTGAAACTTATCTGGCACCGTAAACATTTTTTGACTCTATATTTAACGTTAATTGAATATTGCAATATTTCTGCTAGTTGGATTTCTAATTTACTACTTCAAAATATAAGAATAGAATATAGCATAGGTAACTAACTGATTGTTTCTTCCCGTTATAGAAATCATTACGAGTACCGCCTCGTATGGGATTGGAACGGCGGCGTAGTTCGAGCGTGCGCCCCCCGAGCATGGCAGACGACAAGGACACCCGGCGACGGCGGCGGCTGTCCGAGCTGGCCGGCGGCGTGTTCTACAGCGACGCGGCCACCCTCACACGCGGCCACGACAACCTTGGCCTTGACTCGGAAAAACCACCACCCGATGACTATAGTAAAGAGAACGTCTTCAATCTAGTACCCACATCGGAAACTCATGTTTTACCGCACTGCTCCTCCAACTGTTAAGATAGTTTCAAATTAATAACTAAGTTCTAAATTGCCATTTTACCGAGTTCAAAAGAGCAGGTTCTCAATTAAATGTTTCTTTTTACATAAATCTACTTATACATTTAAATCTAAGGCAATGTTGAACATTACACATCACATATTTTGCATTACGGTATGTAGCAGCGTTGCCAGACGTCCCGATTTTGGCGGGACGTCCCGATTTTTAAATCAAATTTTAATGTCCCGCGCGGGACAGGCTCAGTCCCGCTTTTCGGGAAACTTTATCTCGACCGTGCGTGCAGCGTACTGAGAAAGCGCGGACAGGTGGCACACACAAGTGTGGACTGGCCGCCTGCCCTAATTTGAATTCAAATAAAAAGATAAATATTCAAAAACTTTTAATTAGATATAAGTATACGTTTTTTTTACTATGTCCCGCTTTCGACCAAAAAAATCCCGCTTTTTTTCACTCAAAAAGTTCCAAAATCCCGACTTGGCAAAAAATATATCTGGCAACGCTGGTATGTAGGTATGCCTAATTTTCTGATCTTTTGTGTTTCATAATAACTCAGAGGAGCAATTTAAACTTTCTGTAACGAATTAACGATAAGTAGCTACTGCGTTCATACATAGTTCATTCATATAAATATTTTAATGATGTGTGACGTGATAAAATGAGATGGGATTTAGAAGGAATTTATTAGTAATTAAATATTTTGAGACATTAATTCCTAACTATATGCAATCACTAAGGGTTCGTTCATTAAACCAAGATTCATCGTAGGTAATAGTTTTTTTTAACAATATGTACTAGGTATGAATAAAAAGTAGTTATTTAATACACTGGTTCCGTGAACCTCATCGCCATATTTAACAAAGTATTCTGTAGGTACATTTCGTTCACATTTAGACACATGCCATTATTCTTATGTATACAATGTAAGTAGGTAAGTAATGATCAATATATTTTGATAAAAGTGAAAGCCCATGAATAATGCGTTTATTTTTTATTTGAACATCCATGTTGAACGTGTACACTTAAAATAACACTGAAAGGCAGTCAGATACATATACATATTGGTGGTAATAATTTATTATATCTATGAAAACCAACTTTCGACTACCTGAGTAGTGTAATTCGGATTTATATAAGTGTAGACAGATGTTTCTAATAGAATATTTGAGCATATTCTATTATTTTTCAACAAATTTAAACAATAAAAACATTTGAATATGCCAAGAATCTGCCGCCTCCCTGATAAATGATTTGCATGTAACATTTTAAATAATATAACATAAATTTGGATAATTAAGAGAATGATCTGCTTATCATTATTAATTACAAGGCATTTTGTAAAACAATATAATATCATTTCACGATAATAAATCCTGTTGCTGTAACGTTTGTTGCTGATGTATTTCTTGCATAGTTGATACTGGCAGTGTTGCACTAACAGTTATAGACGGCATTCCCGGTAAGGACACGGGCGTCACCACCGGCAGTCCGGATGAAATAGGCGGCGGTTGGATAGGCGCCTGAGCAAAGCTACTCATGTCAAAAGTGGGTACTAAAGGTTGACTTTGTGTAAATGCAGCTGCCGATGAAACATGGGACTGGGTGTAATTAGGCATCATTGGTATGTAAGGTTGTGGTTGGTTCATTGGAATGCCTGGTAAGCTGGGAAGCGGCGCTGGTGGCTGCATGTTCGACACAGACGGTATACTTCCCAAATTTGTCAGAGTTGCATCAGCTAAATCTGTAAAAATTACCAAAGATAGTTGTTTGTTACCCTTAGCTTAGCACAATAATACCATTGAAAAATTATGTGATTACGATGATTTTAAGATTAGAATCTTTGGATTCGTCGTAGTAGCGACATAATTAAAAAGAAATGTAAACTATTATAGCATTTAATATTCTAAATAGTACCTATATTAAACTAAAATTTGTATAATAAAATAATCTACCTTCTGTTTAGCACAAACAAAATAAGGCAGTATCTTGTGTCGCAGAAATGGTTATATTTTATACTGAGTACCTCTTTAGGTTTGTAGTAGCCTTATTATATCGATTTCATATATCAAGCAGCACAGTATTGAGATACTATTTACTTTTTAAAACACGGATTTATTATCGTTTTAGTTTTCTACCGAAATTCCTGATGAATTTAACGTTTTCCAGGCACAAAAAGTATCTGTTCACGAACCTTTTTGCCAAGTTTATATATATTAATTACATATATTATTAGAACTTACTGCTGGAATATGCAGCCATGTTGGAGACAACTGATTGTGTTTGTGAAACTTGCTGTGGTATGTCTGGTTGCAAAGCTGATTCTTGTGTTATATTACTTGAAGCAGCAAAGTTCCCAGGATTTACCATTGGAACACCAGACAAAAACGGTGGCGGCGAAATTTGACCTGGTTCATCATGAACATTGGAGGCTTGAGATGCTGAGATTAGTGGAGTCTTGTCATCATTTAAGTTTAAATTTTGAACTCCTGGTACTAAATTTTGCTGTGGTAACATTGGTTGTGAAGTTACCTGTGAAATGAGAGAAGGTAGTAATGAGATCTTTGATACACTGTTTAATTTCATTAATCGACACTACTCCATCAAAATGCACTTTTATTCAAAATCATTTGACATTTTCATATTGATAATGTTGAGTTGAGAGTAGAGATTAGACATGGTGTAGTAATAATCTTTAATCAGATGAGAATCCAGGATTTTGTATTTCTATTAACATTCAATACTATGTTGTGTGTCATTAGGTAAATACATTTAAGTATACATATTTTTATTTTGGAAAAAGTCCTGCCTGTCACCACCAGAAAGGACAAAATAATAACAAAATGTTATTCTTGAAGTTGCAATAATATGCAACTGGGCAAAATTTTGTTTTTAAATTGATTTTACTATCTAAGTAATTTGTATTCTGAGTTTAACTACTGGTGCAGTACTTCAGTGTATGTATAAACATAACACTTCTTAAGAGGTCTATGGCCAAAACTGCATAAAGCAGACATTTTTTGATGTCCTATGTTATATTTATTTGGATTTGTTTAAAATATTAAAATTATATTTTTTAATCTATTACATCTTTACAAATACATACCATTGGAGCAGCTGAAGAGTATATATGTTGAGTAGGAGTAGTTGGTGTGTTTCTTATTGGAATCCTATGTAAATATCCATAGCCAATTCCACACCCAAGACTTCCTTCCCCTCCCCAGTTATGGTTTGGCGTTATATGCACTTCCCGGCATGTATCATCATTAGCATTATATACATAGAGTTTAAGGGCTCTTCCTTCATGTGCTTCTATCAGTGTAAATAGATCTTCACTCTCATGCATTATAGAATCTGCACCAATTATGTAATCAGAGAATGGTTTCAAACCTGCCAATTCTGCTGGTGATGATGGATGGACCTCCTAAAAATATATTATCTTGCCTAAATAAGACCAATAATAGTAAAAGGAAAACATTGAGTGTTTACGACAAAAAACTGTTAAATAACATTATGTGAAAAATTTTATTGATGTAGATATGAGTTGTTATTTTCATTCTATATTCTGGCAAACTTGACAACATTCTGTGATATGCAATTCAGAAGTTATCCTATTGTAAACATTACTATAATAAAGTAAAATTGCCAACACATGATTGTAAATGCTTTTAACAAATTCTCTGATAATGTTAGGTAATAATATAAATTCTTACATTATATAAAACCTAAATTGTAACTCATAAAGTTTGTACCACCTATAGATTTAATTTGATGTAAACTTTAAAGACTCAATATCTCAAAGCCAGCTTCCATGCATTTAACCCTTGATATGAATAAGTTTAGAGGACAAGAATATTTTTTTATAAAGGATATGTATATATTGGTGGCACATTGATTCCCAAAACATTTAAATAATAATGCTAGTTGAGGATCTAGCATAAAACATATATGTGTTTGTACAAATAATGATTAAAAGACAGACAAGATTTTATGAAGAACACTTAGCATACACACCAGTTAAAGTATAGTGTGAGCACTGTATACAAGAGTTATAGATACCAAAGAATGATTTAGATATCCTGACATTTTTATTATACTTATTGTAACTGATACTTACCAAAACATGCCACACATTTTCATTTGCACCTTCAAATGAACAAAACCTAATACTGACACCCAAAAGGCCCTGACCACCCCAAGTGGCACTAGGAGAGATCATCACCTCTCGTACCGACTGACTTTTACTACTATATATCATCATTTTTATTGTTTTATCAATGTTTTGTTTTAATAAATCTTTTAATGTGTCATTGTCTTGATCAAGTCTTGTGTTTTCTATAGCTACTATGAAGTCAAAGAATGCTTCAAGATTGGCTTTCTGCCCCGGTGAGCCATCCTGAACCTGAAATCAGATATATTGACGTGTAACATCATATATACGATGAAGTGTTCATCATCTCATAAATGTTACTAACCCGTAAAACATGGTAACCTTCTGAGCCACCTCCCGGTACTTCTGAACTATGGGAGGACCCCATTGGATTTTTTTAGTATGTTTAAGGAAAGGCAAGCAAAGGTGCTTACAATTTATTTAATTTCTATTTTCGGCGATTATTTACAATTCCATTCTAATTGCAACAAAACTGTGACATTCATTTGACAGTTGAAATACTTACGTGGCTGTGAATGAGTGAAAGGTTGATTGAATTGAACAATACAAATGAGTATAGTGATTTTATTGTTGTAAAAATAATTTATTAGTCGATTAAAAGTTTTTTTTATAGTTTATTCTGCTATTAGGCTATGTGATTACCACAGTTCTCACGTTCTTTTTTGTTTGGCTGTTTATTTCACATATCTAAGAACATTTATTGTTTTTTATCTTTTCTTCTTTTAAATTACGACTATGTACGAAAGAAACAGTATTTTTGGGATATAGACTTATCTTGATGGACCTAGCTGCAGTGCACTAATAAATAAAATCATGGACATTTAATCCATCTTATCAAAACTCTTGGTTGGTTATATCATCATATTAATCTGTATGGTTCCGCATAAAAATAAATTAAAACAGGCAGTCAGTTTATTCCTTCTTACTCCTAAGTTTTACAGTTCTGTTATATATACTACACTACACTACTCACTTGAGTCAGTCGGTCACTTTAGTCGTCAGTCTGTCAAATAGCCGTTCTTTCAATCCATCAAAAAAAAATCAATTTCAGAAAAACTATTATTTTGGTGCTTAAAATAAAAGTAATAACAAGGGCTGGACTGCATATTCTAATACAACTTTTTGTCTGTTACCATTAATTTTATTGAAAGTAACTTTAACCTGTCAGTAGCGTAGAATATAAACTGCAAAGGCGGGAGGTGTGATAAGTGACATCAATTACATTACATGGTTTGTACTTATTACAATATATATATTGTATTTCGTTTTGATTAGTGGATTATTTACCTACTGAGCTATATAATCACTATATATTGTTGTACCTACCTTGGATTAATAACTATTTCAGAATCCAAAGTTTTTATTAATTGTAATATGCCTGCCCCTACTCTCAAAATATGCAATACATAATTATATTGATTATTGTTTAAGGTATGTATGTAGGAATCAACATTTTATCAATCAATTCTTTAGATAATATAGATTCCCTTATTACTCATATATTTCACTTCAAATGTCTTTTAAATATTTTTACCTTGTTTGAATGTTTCATCCTGTGTGGTAATTGATTACGATGGGTTCAACACGGTGGCTGAACATATCACCAGCTAGGCTGATGGAGCCTGTGTCTCCACTTCTGGAGATATGCTTAAAATTAGTAACACATTGTTGAAACTAATGAAATGAAAAATGTACCTAAATATTTGAATCTGATAATTTCAGAACATTGTCAGTAAAAATAATGGCAGAAGTGAAACAGCTTATAACTGAATGGCTTAATGAATATGCAGTTCTTCAAGACAATGAAATAAAGAGCTTTGCAGCAGAGCATGAACACAATCATGAAATTGCAACAGCCATTTTTAATCTGCTCTACTGTGAAGATGACACAAGTACAGATATCAGTTCCACTAGTAAATTAGAGAATGAAAATGAGTACGACCAGGTAATAACTGTATTTAATGGAAATGATTCCTGTCTTCAATAGTTATCTAGCTAGATAATTATATTGCTAGCTTATGAAAACCTTTACTTTTGGTTTCAAAAATTCAACCATTAGTACAAATACAAGTTATTAGAAATGCTATTTATTTTTCCTGTTTTCTTTACACATATATCTATTCACAAAATATTCAATTCACATGCCATTATTTAATTTTATTTTTTGCAGATATTGGAAAATGTTTGTACACAATTATTTAGTTTCTACAGATCTAAAGAAGCAGAACTCCAAAGATTTACACTGCAATTTGTTCCTACTTTCATTAATAACTATCTAAGTTCAGTTGCTTTGGGAAACAAAAAGACCTGTCGATGTATAGAAACATTACTTATTGGTACTAAAATGATTATAATATGAATAATTATTTAAATTTAATAACATTTTACTTGTTTTAATTGTCACAACTTTTTTACAGGTATATATAACTTTGAAGTTGTGGATGAAACTGGTAAACCAAAAGTTGTCTCATTCAGACTTCCCTCTTTGGCCCAGGCTTCTATTTATCATGAGGTAAATGTTATTCATTTACATAGTATAGTTTTGATAAGAATATGTAATGAAGACATTTCATGGTGTTAATCTTTTATATTAGGTAAAAATATCATTCCAATAATATTCCATTTAATGAGTTATTTTTATTGATATGATATTTTTTAATATATTTTTGAACCCCAATTTTAATTTGTGTGATGTTAAAGGTTTGCATTTTGCTTCTAAAGCTATTAGATATGTATAACCATTGAAACTTATTTAATTATAGATTAAAATGTTATTGTATTACAACATACCTTATTGAGTTTATAATATTTAAAGACTTGTAAGGAGTTATGTTCACAGTTATGCCTTTGATTTATATGTGACATTTTATATATCTCTTAGATTCTTCTCCCTCTTTAACCCTTCACTTTGGTCACAAGTCTAAGTTCCTCATCATCAATACTCTTTGTTACAGCCTTTGTCCCTTGGGCCTCAGTTTTTAACTGAAAGTGCTTTGCGCAGATGGGAAGAGTGTAACACAAAACTTGTGAGCTGGGGTCCTCTCCCACAGGTTGAGGTGATCAATGCTCAAAATCGCTTAAAAGTAATGTCTGCTCTCCTGTTTATTTACAACCGTCAGTTGAGTCTCCTGCCAAAACTAGCTCTGCGGCATTTTTGTTTTGCAGCATCAAGGTTTGTAAGATAGTATTAATTAATGAAACATGATATGTATTTAGATTGCAATTTTTTGAGTTCCGTACCAAAGGTAATAAACCATTTGTGGGTATTGTCTTAAATAATTTGCAGGTAATTAATGGTAAAAAAAATGTGTGGTTTGAATTTATTTTCATTTCATTTCAAATATAAGATATAATATCACGTTTCTATTTATAATATTGGTACATATTGCATACAATATGTATGATCCTAACAATTAATAAATTATAATAATTCCAGAATCGTAACACAGGGGTTCCGTAAAAAGGGCGTATCTGGTCCCAGTAAGCTTCCATCTAGAATACCTGTGTCACCAAACTTCTTGTTAGAAATGATAGAAGGTGCATATTTTGCCATGTTCAATGAGTTTTACACCCTGGCCCTTCAGGCTGTGATGGACATCGACCAGAGAGCACAGTATGAACTGTATGCCGACGTCATGCTAGTCACTAGTGCTGTCATCAATTCTTTAAAGAATAATCCAACTGGTACGTACTATATCTGTTAATGAAAAATAGATCTGTATAATTATATAAGAAATAATCCCTATTTCCCTTGGTCACGCCATCTCGCGTGAATGGCTGGACTATTCACTTTTATAATGTTGCTTAATGGGGTTTAACATAAGTCAGTCGCTTTAAACTAATAAGATTCATAGATATGACAAGACAACGTTTGTCGGGTCAAATAGTTAAATTATAATTATAGTTTGCATAAAATTATGTATTCTAGGTCAACCATGTGATGGGCCTATGGGTATCAGCGTAGCATTGTCGCCCGCAACTACTACGGTGACCATGTCGAAATCCATGATTACTAACGCATCATTCCGTACCAAGAAACTACCTGGTGAGTTACTTTCATATTTTTGTAGCTATGTAGTATTTCAACTATTTGTCAACTGTACTATAATTTCTGATTTAGGAATATTATTGGCAATGTGATGTAGATGAATAAAAATTACATAGCATATTTTTATATCTCACATTATACTACATACTCGTTTTGAATTTTGTTTTCAAATATTCTTATTTTTATTTATGTACAGATGATCGTAAATGCATGCTGCCAAATGCATGTGACTCGTCTGACAATTTGGATAAAAGTTCGTGGACTGAGAATGTGTTTCTATGCAATAACTGTACAAAACGTTACAATGTTGAGTCCAACATACAAATTCCTCTGGAATATCCAAGATGATTCATGGGTATTTTTGGAACAGTAAATAAATTATTATCCTGGGATATTTTTCACAGGTTCTTAAAAACTTGTAAATAAATACATTCTTAGTTACCAATAGTGGTAGATCCCTGCAAGGGTTTTTTTGTTGTTTTTTATTAGAACCTAAACTGAATAAATTGCATTTATTATTTCTAGTCGTTGAATACAGCATCAATCATGCACATACATTATACCTAAAGAAGACTAACTGATAAACTCATAATTTATTTAGGGTTCCATTTAAATATTGTAAACCAAGAGCTAAACTTTCAGTGTCTACGGAACCATTTTTATGCGCGAGTAAAACTTTCCGTATGAATTAAGTCCCTATACGCGTTATTCTAAATATGTTAAACATTTACAAATTTATTAGTCAGAGATAAATGACAATATATAAACTTTTTATATAGAAATTATTTTCATAGATGCAACTATGACCTCATAAAAAAACTATGTAATATATGGGTACTATCTACTACCGGTCCCGCGTAACTTCGTCAGCGTCACGTTCCCCTGTTTTTTTCAACATTTTTCATTGATGCTTCGCTCCTATTGGTCTTAGCGTGATGTTATTTAGCCTATAGCATTCCTCGATAAATTATATCCAACGCTAAAATTATTCTCTATTTTCAAATTAGAATTGGACTTTCTCAACGCCTTCAACATATTTTTATTCATAAGTTTATTTTTTGTAAATAATTATAGATTCTATATATATGAGAAACCATTGTTTGTCTGCTTGCGACGAAATGGTAGGTACCTACCTATAATATTATGGGGCTAACAGTTGACCTGAGGAACTCGTCGAGTAGGTACAAGGCTAAACATTTGTAATGTCAAAAACGTAATGTTGACATTGAACTGTTGTGCGTCACGATTCTTATATTGGATATTAACAATGCTATTTTTATTTTTAAGAATCTATGATAGACTAGCTAGTTCTAGTTTTGAGTTCCCCACATTCGGCACTATTCCAAGCGAACAGAAAATGCGGGTTGGATAGTTAGGCGCACCGTCATAATTTAAGGACGGTGGTAATTTCTGTAATTAAGTAAAAAGTTATTCTATCGAATGGTGTGTCCTGCCACGTCAACTCACCATTGGTTTTATCGCAATTAGATGAATGAGGACCGAATAGACGACGATCGAAAATGTATAATCGTGATTTTGCTGCATACCCCTAAAATCAACCTCCGGCGAAACGCGTCCTACCTACCCCACATTGTTACTACGCCAACTAGCAATGCTGTGAGTACTTTTTGTAAAGGACTAAACCTACGTCGACCGATGTAATCGTATTTGTTTCTAGATTCGATGTTTTTAAATTTAAATCATTAAAAATTTCCTTTTCTATCAGTAGTTTCTGTATTGCGGTTTTACTTGCGTGTCCCGGGATCTCCTTTGTGTTATTGTGCACAAAATATAGCCGAAAATATATCTATATTATTTTTCTACAACTTCACATCAACGGTTTACATATTCCGAATTCGCTCAAGTAGGATCTATTTGAACTAGCAGAGGCAATTTGTGTTATCGGCAGCTAGGAACGTAGTAGGCAGTGTCTTATTTAATATATGATCTTTATGAGCAATCATTCATTATAGAATTTTGCACAACGCCGAGACTGTTTGAAAACGATTTTTTGTCTTAATTTTAATGCTATATGCCGTTTTCGAGCACGGCCACGCCAGCTTCACCGTGATCCCAGCGTACCGAATGAAAATGGTTTATATATTTGAAATGAATTCGGCACATTTTATGATTGCACTAAATAGACACTACTTATTTACGGTCTATTTAAAAAATGTGAATGATCATGTTTACGCTACTGTCACGGACACTAATCCAAAGCCCTTTCTAGGGTTTTCATTTGTGTTTACCACCTTCGACACCACCCATTCATAATCAATTTGTAATAATAGTCAAAAACAGCCTATAATGGGAAATGTTCATTATTTTCAGTGCACACTGCACTACTACCAGTGCTCGACAGAGAGAAAGAAAGAGAGGCATGCTGTAGGCTCCACGCGTGAAATGTACATATATGTGATCACTCAACCCATCGTTAAAGCTGCCGCACTCCTCATATATCTATATGCTGTGCGCATGACTGTTAGACCTTACGTTTATATTCTTCAAAAAATTACCATTCCTTTATATCTATAGGGAATACCTACCGATCCACATATCTCCAAAAGTTATAGATGAAATAAATAACTTATTCGGGGCCTGAACTGCCCTAACTGGAGTGTCTATATAACACGAATACTTAGTTTAGAAATTGTCGAGGAATCAAACTAACTCGAATCTAAGTCACACTATCCATGCCATTATCTGAATCATTATATTCATTGTCTACATATGCATTGTAATGATATTTAAAATGAATATACTTAGTGTGAACAATGATACATATTATAACTTGAATGCAACTTATTTCCAGATGACATTCCAATACAAGCTGGGCAGGTGGTACCTGCAGAATCTACTGATATGCTATCATCCATCACGGAGGAAGGCGAGGGTGAGGCGACTCCTATACAACGCGGTGGCATTATCAGAAATTCAAAACCTAAACTTAGTTCCTTTCCTGTGCTTGGAAAAAAGGCTAAGGAGGGTAAGGACAAGGCTGTAAGCAACGAGAAAAAAGTGACACTTAAAGATTCTACGAAAGGTATATGGAACTCGCTGAGCGGTGGCAGCGGCGACATGGTCGATGGAGCTCAGCAGAAGTCAAACTCACTGGACAACTCCGTCGATGCGAACGGCAGCTTGAAGGACGAAAAACTATCAATGACTTCTATGCACAACAGCACAGAGAGTTCCGATACTCGTTCCCAAATAACTACTGACTCGTTGGATATGGAAAATACGCCTCGTTTTACCGCCATGCAAGTCAGTTCTGTTTAAATTTTGGGATATTATAAAAATTATGTGAAAGGAATTAACCTGGTTAGGTATATTGATAGTTGATGATGACTAATATTTGATTGTATTTTTTCTATTTTGAATGTTCATGGCATTATTTGGATTGTGTGATCAACCCTTTTATTGATTTGGTGTTATTATAGAAAAATATTTAACATTATATTGTGATATTCAAAGCTATGCTATTCAAATACAAAATGTTTTATGGTATTAGTGAAACTCTGTTCTACACTATAGGGCAATGTTGGTTTATGAAGAATAAAATCTACTACAGTTAAATTTAAATACGGTAGGTATTTGATTTCATATACCTATAAAATGTCCATAAACTTAATATTCAGTCACATACATTTTGCTGTCTCGGAGTGGGATTACCTACCTGAGATTCCATGTTCAAGTCATTGCATTGAATAAATTTAATCTAACTGTTCGAATATCAGTAACTAATTATCATGATTATATTTGGTTATTCCTTTAGTCCCCAAATTAAATATTATGAGTAGGTCAATTTTAATATAAAAGAATTTCATTTGCAATCATTTATTTGGGGATAGGCGTAACAATTAACATAAAATATAGTTACTTGAAAATTACATGTAGTTACCTACAGTGTATGAGTACCTAAATATAAATATTTACAAGCTTTGTAAGTTTTATAGGTAAGTATTATATATAGTGATATGAGTTAGATAGACAAATTATTTCAGTACATACAAACTTAACTACCTGCAGATGAAAAATATAAACCACTAACTAACATCTGAGACTAAATACACAAATCAGAGCCATAACAAGTTTTGAATTAGTGCGCGTGGCACTAGGTCGGTAATATAGCTACACGTATATAGTCAGCCTTCTTATAACGTTTTATCAGTGTCACATTTTGAACCCATGCTGATAGATAACATAAGTAATAATCATTAATATTCAAAAATATTTATCGCCAATTCTTGCATTTAGTTCGTAGACAAATCTTGACGTATTCTCCGCTATAATGAAGTGTACATACATATTGGGTTTAGTTATTTTGGTGTGTGCATCATCATGCCTTGCAAGAGATCTAATCTTAGGAAATACAAACAACATGCAACTAATTTGGTATCAGAATGCAGAGTATTATGGTATTCCGTTCAAGAAGAGGGTTAAGGAAGTATTCTTCTCCGATCCTAGCCAGCAGATTATAAGGGTAAGTTTACAAACCGATGTGTATTTTTGTTCTCCGTCAACGCTTTTCCAGATTAGCCCCAGATACGGACCTGTAGAAGGACCTATCATCTTGACTAGCCTTTATGACAGAGAAAATAATGTTAATAGCTGTTTTCCGAAAAATAAGTACCTACTTAGATATCTATTATATCTACCTACTTATTTACTATCGCATGACTTAGAGAAGAACCGTCTTCTACTCTACTTATAACTATTACTTACTATCTATGTCACAAAATCCATGAGATATAAGTAGGTATATTAGGTAGGTATTACCTATGTATTTTAAATTTTCAAATGTTTTCATTTAATAATTAGGAACCTCCTAATTTTAAATAAAGCGGTAATTTTACATAAGTACACAAAGTAAGAAGTACATTCAGTAAAGAGAGAAGCCACCAATTCGATGACGTTTCAGCTCGAGGTCTATGCTGTCTCTTTTGTTAGCGACGCAATCAAGCAAATACGCCGCTGCTCCAAGACGCTGACAATTTTTTTATGAAATAGAGAATGTGCATGTAGATTGATACTGGCCCTTCGCCACGGACTGCCAGCTGTGTTTAAACAAAATCAGTGAGATAATAATTTTTAATTTTCTTTCAGGGTATAATAGCAAGAGATAAAATGAATAGCGAAGCGTCTGCTACTATTACTGCCGGCGGTATAGGCTATCCCTTTGTAAACCTCCGACTGAAGAGTGAGCGCGGTGATGGCCTCAACTATCGTATTGAAATTTTTGTCTAAAATATTTTCAACAACTAAATACCTATGTATATAAAAGTTATACTAAAGACTTATGTATCTACTACAACTCTAATGATTAATAAAAATCTGTTGCATTTAAATCTGTTATCTTCTATTATCTACTTTTAGTATATCTACCTGCTTAATTTTTATTATTATTTATTTATGCGCTACATTCTTAAACAGTAGGTACCTATGTGGGTAGGTACCTAATTTACGTCCTTAATATTTTGTTTTAGCCAGTCACTTTTCGAATGAAGGTTTGTGAATTGCATTTCTACGCATCGAGATATCAGATCGACGAACAACTGACATAAGTATCTCGATTACTTGATACTATGAATACGTTTCTAGTGTTTGCAGCCGCGTCCTCCGAGGAGTGGTTCGTAAAAGGAAAGTTATCTAATCCGTACTTTATTGTCCGCCGATTGTTCGACTCCAATAGCTGTTTCAATTTAGCGATTGTTGCAGCCTGTTCGTCTCGTTCCATCTCATTTATTAGTATTGGTAAATTTGCAGTACATAGCCACAGATAAAACATTCCCACTGGAATCGTAATAGATATATATTAAGCAGGAACATTAATGGCTGTAGGTAGATAGTATCTATAGGTAGTAGTTCCACAGATAAATCATTATGTAAGTATTGTTACACCACATGCGAGGAGCAATATAAGATAATAAGCCTACCAAGCATATTAAGTAGGTATCTTTTAATTGATTACTATTTACTTACGGAGTAAAAAACCTCCCACAACGCTAGCTCCTATGAGTAAGCCAATGTCCATAGTGTTTTGTTTGAGCACAAACAAACAGGTGGCCACTAAGATAGAAAGTACAATCAATCGCAGAAGTTCCACCAGGATATAACAAATCATTAGAATATTATTGCACTGAAAAATAAACAAACAATCATAAGTAGTTATGTCATAAATTTAACGAGACATTCTCGTTTTTATATCAGTAACACCCTCGTAAAGAACCAATATATAAATTAATGTCATATAAGTACTTAAGCCAACTTACCAAATAAGCCCCATAAATAAACATCAAACAAATAAGCATATAAATACATGTAAGACTGATTCCAAGAGTAATATAGTTCACAGCATCTGCGAAGAAAGACATTCTAATTATGCGATCCCTCTCAGTAGGTAGGTACAGAATGGTGTAAAGCAAATACCAGGATTTAGGTTTTCGTTATTACCTAAAAACATCGATAGAATAACTTAAGGCGGATATAGGTACATACCTATATGATATACTAAGCGTCTACGCGTATGTATATGAGAGAAAATATCATATTAAGTAGTACCTACTTAGGTAGGTTACTACAAACAAAAAAAGTGGGATTATTATTTCCTATAACAGCTAGAAAAAAATTTGTTTCGATGTTACAATTTAATTATCTACTGGTTTTCATAGTTAATTTTTTATTCCCAGTCGTAATATTGGCTGATAACCACATAAAACACTTGCAGCCAAGCTCTAATCCTGCATTTTCTTTCAGCGCACAAGTAGGACAAGAGTAGGACTTACGGTTATGCCTTAGACTAAAGAAATGAAATATACCCAGGTAGGTATTGATGCAAAAAAGCCATCACAGGCAGTTATGATAGTATATGTTGTTAAATGATCTCACTCAACGTTTATTTTCTGCTTTGGTTTAGTCATCGTATGCGTCATTAGTGCTTTGCTTCCTGATTTAGTAATTGAGTAGGTGCCTTTTATTATTTACCTTCTTTAATATTTTCCAAATATTCTTTTGCGTAGAGTAGATTCAAATTGCTGATTAAGTAGGATATGTTGTCATTGACTTGCTCCGTATGAGCGTATGCCAGGCAACAGGCAATCAAAACGAACAACCCTTGGAGCTATAAAACAACATATGATTTTTTACAATTCGTAAACACAGGCACTTATGTAAATTTTTTCCGGAAAATGTTCTAAGTAATGCATCCTGGGTAACAAATGTTCCTCTTGGAACATACCAATAGGTTCTCGGCGGCATGCCACTTTAGGATGATGAAAGCCAGACAGGGGGATACTTAAAATACTCAATCACCAGTATAACCACACCATACCACTTATCCACGATGTTGCTTTTAACGGAAATGTCAACATCTTTGTGCCTTATAATCGCGACTTTCGCCTCGGTTATTGACGTCACTACCATTTGCACAAGTTTAACAAAATTGTTAAGAAAACAAATGAGTGAATATGTAATATACCCACGCACCATTGATAATATGCCAATTAATATACCACCCAATCTTAACGAAAACCAAAAACAGCAACTATATACTAACGCCATCAGACCAAATAACAATAAATTCCAAAATCCCTGTTTGCATAACACGAAGCGTAAAATAATAATGACTTTGGTCATGAATATATCGAACATAGTAGGCACGTTTATAACAATGAAACAGATAACGGTAATTGCTTTAATGTGGTAGATTTTAAGAATGATAATTTCTATATATTTGGGTTCCGTAGGCAAGTTGTGGTAGGCAATAAATAGGTATTAACGGATATTTACTGAGTTGTCAAATCAAACAAAGCATAGTAAAGCAAGGTAAATAATTATATCATAAAAGTTGAGTGTTTCCATTAGACTTTGACATCGAAATATTTAAGTTTGTGTTAAAAATACCTCCACAAATATATACATATTATGTTTTGCCACTCCAAGTCTCGGAGTAAAACCTCCGAGATATTCTCACTTAATTTAACCAATGTCTGAAAGTTTCAACGAAATATCAAACCGCATACATTTAATATTATAAAATTAGTTATGTTTGATATTGATTTGTTGGAACATGACATTTGTCAGTTCCTATAAATTTTCATACTTATAGGGTTTCTGGGATTTGGTAGATGTTTATTTAATTCAAATAATTCATTCATATCTATGAATGAATTAATTTAATTTGAATTATATTGATTGAGAAATCAGGCATCTGCCTGATTTCTCAATCAATATAATCATTAATAATATTATGTATGTCAATTCTTTACCGTAAAATTTCCGAGGTTAGCTAAAAAACTATTTTCGCCCAAAAAAACTACCGAGGATTAGCCATTTTATCCCTTACTGCGATAAGATAGTGTTCAGAAGTAATTCGAGGTAACTAACACTATCATCATACCTAATACCACAGTATAGCAGTCGGTACTTAATTGAATAAGAACTGCTTGTTTCAATTAGAAAAGTTAAAATGTCTAACATTTATTTACATAGGTAGGTACTATACGATTTTTGCAAATGTTTCTTCGTTCTTTCGTCTGTCGAGATATAATCTCGCGATAATGTTGGATTATTCTTAAATAGTAACAACTTGTCATTTGAATAAACTCTAAACGGCAATTTATGCGCATACTGTTTTAACGCATATCACACACAAATGTAAACTTACCACAGTCAGTGTATGAGTAAACGTAAAACTTTAGGTCTCACTGGCAAATGTGTAGAAGTTAAGGAAACGAGAATAAAACATATGCATTGTTTAGACTTTAATTAAACGCTTTAGATTTGGGTTTCATTTTATGATCAATAAATGTTGATTTTGACTAAAATTGATATTTATAGATACATCACGCTAAAATTCTCGACACTAATTTTATTCCGAGAAGTCTCAGAAGTATGGTCTTATTCTGTAGTTTCCTAGCAGGACATATAAGTCCTCGAGACTTCTCAAACTCTAATGCTACAATACATATTAAAGTAAACATTTAAATTCACTTGTTCAATTTACGTTCTTCTTCCTACCTTATCAGCATTCCTACTGCTTCCAAGGTAGTTTATATTTCAATAACCTGGGACATTCTTTACACACGGATAATCTGATTTCAAACTAGCAGAGCTTGTAATGTGGTAACCAGATAGCTGATATTCTACTTAAACTACTTTTGAATACATACTTATAATAGATAGACATTAAGTACACAAATGTTTGTCCTGGGTAGGAATCGAACCCACTACCAGTGACTTGAAAACGTCGATGACGACCAAGCGAACCCTCTTGTCAAGTATATGATAATAATCGATTTAAAGAATATATATGACAGTTCAGTTAGAAGCTAGACACAATCAAACGTAAGGAAATGTTTGTTATATAAGCATAAAGCTACAAATTAAAATGCCAAGTATTGTTGAAGAAATAGACGCGTAATTTATATTGTGAGGTTCCAAATTACTTAAAATAACTATTACCAATTTTATTCTAAGCTTGATCAACACTACAAATAAATGTGATTATAACATTTAATAATTAATGACTATGCTATTTTTCTAAAAAAATAAACTTATAAGGCTGGCAGCAAAATCTGTTACCTTTGCAGGACACAATTTGTACAGAAATGAATCAAATAAAAGCTTAAAAAAATAATTAGTCCTTTAGTTAGACCATCACGCAAATCAAGTGACCATGTGCATGCGAAGATAACAGAACAGAAAAAAATAAATTTGAGGCGAGAATTGTACAATTGAGCAGAGATCTACTCTAAAATCTCACCGTAAAATGTTAAGAATTAAATTAAATTCAATTGAGAAGCACAAGTATTATTCTAATCTACGATAACTAAAATTAGACAGGTAAGTTATATAATTTAGATAGTTCGACCGTTCGTAATTTACAAGTGTCTGAAATTAATTAAAATTAAGCAATATTTTTTAATATTATGAATTGGAATTCATAACTCGCATTATGTTGTTTGAGTACAATTAACATTTGGATAAGTTTGGTTATAACCTACTATTTATGTTTAACTGTATGTTAGTGATTGAGGTACGCCATTAACAGTCTTTGATTTCAGGACCCCATTTTCGTAAGACATAACTGTCTCGCGCCCGTTCTCCGTCACCCTGGAAAATATAACATTGAACATCAAAAACAACCCAATACGCCATTATTGTTAAAGAATTATGTTATATAGAATCTTATTTTCTTGATTTTATTTATTTTATCCACCCACGTATTCATTCTCATTTCACACGGATTAAATCAGTCGGACGAAGTAAAGACACGCAACAGACAAAATATGTACTTTCTCTTTCACTCCAGAAAGGAGCGAAACCCCATATTACATATATTTTAGAGAGACATAAAATTATGCCGTTTTTCTCCTGTTTTACTATATAGGTAACCTAATTTTGTCAAGGCCAAATTGCGAAAGATACTTAACTCTTCTTAACATCACAATTTTTGTATTACATAACATATTATGCTTTTTATATTATGTTAAAAAGAAGTCATTTTTAAAAACATAAATCAATAAAACGCTAATACATACTTCTTGGTTGTGATCTTTTTCCCATTGACAGTGCGCGTTGTTGTGGTGGTGCTTCTCATGTTGGCGCTCCCGGGTCCCGCTAGTGAACTATTAAATGTTGAGAACGAAGTGAACGCGTTCCCATTAGACGCCGCGTGTGAAAATATATCATCGAGCCCTTGCATGCCGAACCCAAAGGGACTGAAGAGAGACGACGTGAGCGAGGTGCTGGGGTGGTGACTACGACGCCCGTGCCTGTGGTGATGGCCATTGATTTCTGAAATGATATATCAATTTTTGTATTAGTAAATTTCGAAATGACTATATATATAATAAAATACTATGTCATTTTTAAATGTAGTCATAATATTTACCGGCAAACAGATCACCCAGTGCAGAGCCCCCGAAAAATTCTCTGAAAACCTCTTCTGGATCTCGGAATGTGAATGGAAAACTTGCGTAACCGAAATCGTAGTCTTCGTCGGCGGCGGAGCGTCGGCCTCTGCAGTTGTTTAACCCCTCCTTGCCATATTGATCGTATACACGCCGTTTTCTTTCTATAACAAACGAAATATGATTATATCTATTTATAAGATAATGTCAAGACATCACTTGCGGAAAACGAAAAAATCCTTAACAAATCGATGGTCAGTAACAGTAGGTACGCCGCCGGGTTTCTTATCACACACTCAATACGTAAGTACCTAGCTATCCTGTTTTCTTCTTAGTCTACTAGTTCACTTAGTAAAATGACTTTCCAAAAACAAAAATACATAAATAATTAAATTTAATTAAACAAAAATATATATTTACATTTTTAGGTTTTACACAGTATTTAATTTTATATTTTAGAATATCGGCAATCCGATCGCTGCAGTGGACGTAGTCTAATTAATCCGTTTGATGCGATGCGTCCGATACGTGTGATGCGGACCTGTGGACCTGTGCCTTTAAAAAATGTTCGTAAATATGCACAGTTTTTCGGTTGACGTTTTAGAATTCAAAGTTTATGACTAAGTCTAATGAATATTTTATATAAGTTTTTATTACTCTTACGATCTAGTTTGACGTCTATATATTGATCAGATTAATTTAATTTACTTTAATTCTATTGTAGCGATTACATTAATTTCTTTATTTTTATAAGCGCTTTAATCTTAATGCATGACTTGGGTATACAAATAAACACCCAGACACAAAAAAACAAACTTAAAGTAGAATATTCATACACCTATTTCACACAAATATTTGTCCGTCTAGTGCGCAATTAAACACTAAAAATATTGTTGACATTGCGAAATTGCGTGGTGTCTTTAGATAAAAAAAAAAAAAAATTAATGTAATCAATTGCGATAATTCCGAAGAGAACAATCCATATAAAAGTGGATTTTCATAATACCCATTATGCAACTATTTCGTATAGTTATTTTTTACGAGAAAAAAAAAACAATATTTTAAAGTTAGGTTATTAAGTAAGCTTCACAAAACACGCCGTTATTAACCAAATCTTTTATATTGAATGTTAAGTAATAGCAAGGGGCAAAATTGGGTCGAGGCATTGGGTTGAGTTAGCTTGAGGGCTTGTGCTTGAGTTCAGATAAGCTTAGGCGCACAACACAAAATTAGATGACTAGTAGGTAGTTTTAGTTTCAACTGCAGGACATTATCCGTGATAAATATTAGTCAATTTTCCGAGATACTACGGCATTACATGCGCGGAGTATCTGAACTATATCGGGAACTAACCAAAAATAATAAAAAACCTCATAAATGATAAATAAAACAATATTTTCAAACCGTGAAAGTTTGAAATACTGATTAGACTTAAGTTAGTAGGTATGTTTAAATGCAAGTAGGTACCTACAAACTAAGCAAAAGCTGTTATCAACTTACTCCTAATCAATGTACAGGCGCAGAATAAATTGGTTCACCAGATGGAAATAAACTTTAGGCTGCATCAGAGCAAAAACAATATTTAAATAAAGACAACAACTTTGTAATACAGAAAAGGAGATCCACAAGTCTAAAATAAAAAGGTCAAAGAGTTTTATTTTTAAAATTATAGTCAATTTAAATTAATCTTGCAATATAATGGTACTTTGTACCCGCTTGGTTGGCTACCATACCACCCTACAGCTGAAAGTCTGTCGCGAAACACTTGTCGATTCTGCGCGTCGCGACAGCTGCGCTAGATAGGCAGATCTCTTATTGGTTTTATGTGTTTACCACGTTAGGTCACATCATAGCTCACAATAGTGCGTTTGTGGTTAATCACAAGCATTTATTTTTTAAATTAAAACATTAAGCGGTACTTTAATGTAATAGTAACAAGATTTTTTGGAATAATCCTTTCAATAACTTATATCAAGAAAGATCATGCCCAGATTAATTTCGTCTGAGGTATTATTCAATGATTCCTTTGTTCACCTGGATTCAACAGTGTAATTTTAAATATCCTAGTTAAAAAGGTAATTCATGTTACCTATTTTACTAGCTACGTACCACACTAACTAACCGTTAACCAATTTTAAAACTTATGAACCATTTCATTCTGTAGCCGCACGACCCTTAATATATATTACATGACATATCATCTATATGTTTTATGTTAGAGTTTGAAATAAATGGATAATATTCAAAACCGCAAAACCAATCCATCATTAAATTATTAACTAAGTACCGAAAAAGCGGTGGAATGGCGTCTCTCCAAAGAACCCCTTGAAGCTAAAGTGTCGATGCCCATTGACTCCGTTCTTGCTTTGATATCTGTGATGACTGGATCCACGTGCATCATAAATTTTCCTTCTGTTTTCTACCCAATAATAAAATTTAATATTATAATATGCACTACCATTATATAGGCAGCTTTCCTCTATACATAATAAAGTTAAAGTTTGGATCTCATCTTAATATCATTTCATTTTATTGTTTCGGAAAAAAGTATAGTACCTATAGGTAAAACAAAAAACTAACATTAGAAAAAGTATTGGAGAATCACTACGCCTGCAAGCACCAACAACCATCTTTATGATCTTACTAGCTTTCGGCCCGCCTTACTGGGGAATCTTTTAGTTTCCCGGAATAAAAAGTATTCAGAACATTTTCTATCGTTGTGCCAGTATTCACCCTTACCTCAAACTTTGGATCTTGTTTACAGCAATATTCTAATTTTGTAATATTTATTGTCTTTTAGATTTCAGTCAGACACGTTACAACATAGATATTTATTATATTTAATTTTGACATATGAACTAAATATATTAAACCTTTATTATCTATGTACATATACATATACCAATGTAAAGTCACACAATAAAGAATATTCTATTCTATGCCTTACCACTCTAATCCATTGTTTTTCAACCATCTATATATATATTTCATAAAATTATTATAATTCATTAAATGTATTTCAATCTGCCGCGATACACGAAAAAGTCGGTTATGGTTACAGTATTAGGTACACCTCCCATCCAAATTTCGTTTTCTCTGTATAAATGTCCAATTGTCCATGTCAATGATTCTATCTCGTACTCTCACTTATTTTTTTTAAACTAGGTGGAACTTACCATCGGAAAGAACTTCATAAGCCTCGGATATCTCTTTGAACCTTCTATTGGCTTCGTCTGCATTGTCTGGATTCTTATCAGGGTGCCATTTCAGTGCAAGTTTTCTGTAACTGAAAAATGGAAGACCTAATGAAATTTTGGTAGTACAATATATTTATAAGTCTTAATATTATGATACTAGCAAGTTAGGCACTACTATTAATATAGAAAATACCTACTATGTTTTCTATCAGTACAGTATTTTCTGAAATTTTGTGAGTAGTTTCGAGTATTACCTGCTTTTAAACACATAAGTGTATGATGACAGATAAATGTAGGAACATTAAAGTGCGCTCATCGGTAGTGGTCACGGATTTTGTATTAAAAGTGGCAGTCAGCTATTATTTCAGTGACCACCGTTATTATTAGTACTCAGAATAAAATGATGTTAGCAATATATTATAATACTCACGCTTTTTTTATTTCTGCCTCAGAGGCAGTTCGGGTGACTCCTAGTACCCTGTAATAGTCTACCATCGCTGGTCTCCCTCAAGGGGTGTGGATGAATGTTCTGAAAATAATACGGAAAAAATATTTGTTTATTTTATAATACATAGAGGGCAACCGGGCGGTAGTGCCTACTGGCAGGTAAAAGTATGAATCTTAGCCATATGTTACAAGAATGGCGAGACCTCTCCGTATAGAAAAAGAAACCGTCAACGGCTCTTGTATGCATTATTAGGACTCCTATCCCGTACATTATGTTCATAGTATAAACTAGTCCTGAATTAAATATTCAATGTTTATAGCCCAGGGAAGATTGATGCACACGGGTGCGACTTCGGAACAGTAAGTACCTATACGAGATGGAAAAACCAGTTCATCATATATATACTTTCCAATTGTGACAGGCGTGTATGTACAACTACCCCCATTTTAAGAATTTTAAATTCTACTTAGGTATTTTGATTTTTATTATAGGTATGTAATCAGAAAACAACATTTAGCAAAAACCAACTGACCTACCATAGAGGGATCGACGTGTGTAGGTATCATCATCTACCTACTCGATTCTAATAAAACATGTACCAGTTTGTAAATTGGGCTATTGTAAACGTTCTGTGATGTAAGATTTTTGTTTTATAGTTTAATTTTACTTTCGAATATTTTTTTTTTTTATTATTATTAGCCTGTGTTGTCCCACTGCAGGGCAAAGGCCTACACTTCTTTTCTCTATTCTTCCCGGTATTGAGCTTTTTGAGCTTCCAAATATATAACATCATCAACATATAGGTATACAACATATAGAAGTGGCGAAAATAAAACGATTTTATAAAGTGGTGTGGGTTGTATGAGGTGCTTGAGTTTTGCACGACCGAGCGATCAATCGCAGTATGCACAATACCGCTACTCTCACTTGGGCCAAGGCCCTCTGTTATATTTTTTACTTAAGTGGCATAAAGATCATTGTGGTTTTAAATAAATTAATGGACGAGATATTGCGCCGAATGATAATAATATATAATAGGGGAAGGCAGATTACGGTGAAGTAATTTTAAGCCATCATTTAATGGGTACACTTTGTTAAGGACTGTAATTTACACCTTCAACAAACAGTATGAACCTTAAGTCTGTTTTAAATAAAGAGAACTCTAGACATCTGACGGACTCATTACTAAACAATAAAAATCAAATAAGTATTATATTTCGGGCAAATACTTAGATAAAAAAAGATAAATTAGATTTCATTGTATCAATGTTTATCAATGTAACCTGGAATTCTACATTCACATGAAGTACATAACGTGCAAATTAGGTTTCAGCATACACCTACGCAATTACATTGATTATTGATAACTTACTGCTAAAGGTATCAGATAGAACAGTAAAATTTTATAAAATTTGTTACTTTTGACTACGAAATGTAGGACGTAGTAATGTTTATTTTTTTGTCTCCAACAAACATAACGCCAGGTGTAAAATCACCTGTCATGCTTTTAATTCAGGTAGCTGTCAAATAGTGGCGACTTTCATAGATTTAGAACTAATTAATATTTAAAGAAGGTTCATTCTAATACTACGGCGCCATAGACGATATGGTGTTTTTATGTGTCATTTTAAGTTTATTATAATTTTACTTTCAGGCATTGTACCGTAATGGAAAAATCAAGGTATTTAGATAATAATGTATCATTTCTCTAACATTAAATCATTAAAGATCATGTGTACACTATACATACAATACAAATCATGCTCGCAATGTTGCCTTTTCATATAGGTACTAGCAATTTAAAAGTTTTACGTTGATTAATATTTTTAAATCAATGAGCTTAATAAAAATATACTCTGTAGGTATATGGTTTCGTGCCTTAGTAACACCCTCTAAGTACCTTAAAAACCATTGTACACGTCACATATTGTGATAGGGATATTATCATTCTGATAACAAGTCATCGATAATTTCGGGAAGGAGGCAGAATACATATAATTTATTTTTATTAAAATGCTTGGAATTTTCCAGTAGAGTCAAAGTATTTGTAGAAAATAATATTTGTAAATGAAAGAAACTCATATAATCTGTCGATGTTGACTCTCTTTGAGCTTTTGTGTTTTAAATTGTAAATTTTTTGTTTATCCTCAACAAAGACAAATAAACTCGGAATGAGTCAAAAAGTTTTGAAGCATGAATTTAGTTGAAACTTCACTATAGGAAAATAATTGTTTAAGAGAGAAGAAACACAACTGCTTGCCTGATTTTATTTAACATTATTTTATTAGATTTCCAACAGTTACTTCAGTATTTAATTCTACAGTAGCATCATACAAAGAAAAAGACTTGTATAACTGTTGGCCATTTTTTATAAAAAAATAATATTTAATAAACATTATGACACAAACCTATCAATATGAAGTTAGATGTTAATGTTTAATAAAGCATAATGAAAACTCATCTGTGATATTGGAAGTCAAAATAGGAGATAATTTATTTCAGTTTAAATAAATAATCTACTTAATTGTTTTGTGATGGTGATCTTTTTTACTTTTAAATATTAATATATTTTACTTATTTGATTGTTAAATTCAAACTGATAAATAAATAAACTTAGGTAAATCATTTCATTTATCAAAAAACTTTCAGAAGTTGATTTTATATATTTAATAACATATTTCATACAATATCTGCTCTAATACTATTAAGAGAAAAGATATGATTATTGATTGCTTGTATTCGATAGAATACAGGTTGATAGAATAGAATTCATCTCAAAGACTCCGAAACTACTGGACTAATCTGCCTAATTCTGTCAACAATGGAAAGCTACATTGTCATGTAGTAATACTAGCTTCTGCCCGCGACTCCGTCCGCGTGGAATAGTTACTTTGGGCTGACGCTAACTTTCAACCCCCTTCGTTTACGTAGAAGGATGGCCTCGCAGAGGCAACTGATGACTGCACGCCGGCCAGCCCAGCGCATAAAGGCGCGTGCAGTACTTGATAATTATTTTGGTGCGATGTTATTTTAAATTTGCGATATCTCCTAAGATATTCATTGAAATTGAATGATGTAAATGGCAATTTTGTTTTAAATTAAGTACTTGCGATGAATAACGTATTTATTTGGATAAGGATTAATATCATCTTTATAAAAACACCTTCACAAATAATGCTTTATTTTAGAACAAAGTTGGTTAGTATAAAAGTGGTTATAGTGAGCCAACCTTAATAGGTAGACATATATAGCCTATAGCCTTCCTCGATAAATGGACTATCTAATGGCGAAAGAATTTTTCAAATCGGACCCGTAGTTTCTGAGATTAGCGCGTTCAACCAAACAAACAAACAAACTCTACTCCTTTATAATATTAGTATAGATAGGCTGATTTTATCACCATATTCCAATGGGGACATATCAAATGGTGGAAGCTAGTAGTAGTATTATTTCATTATAATTAATATAAAGTATGTAATTAAGTAACTAATGTAACAGTATATCATACCCAGTGACAAAACAAGACAACAGTGTCTTGTCTGGTAGTTTGTCTGTACAAACAAAAATATAAGACAAAGGTACTGAACTGAGAAAGATTGATTTTTTTGCTTTGATTGGATTTAAATTTGTAAAATATGTGTAATTATTATCATGATATGATAATCTAGTACTCAAAGTACTTCCAGAAAAAGCTTTAATAATGCTGGGACTGAATTTTGTTTTAATTAATGCAAGGAATCATTTGGAATCACTCTACATGTGCTAGACTGATTGCAAACAATTCTACAAATGCTTGAATAGAATAGACATGAATAAATCTAATGAGGTATATTGAAACACCTAGTAACAATGTCTCCCTTAACAGTAAGTATAAAATTAAATAAAGATACATTGACACATTATAAGGAATAACAGTTTTTGTAATCAGTATGTATACATATGGTAAGCCCACAACAGTTGACCTAGCCTAGTAGACAACCTTTAGCACAATTATATTATCCCTTAATTGCTGGATTAGGTTTATAATATGCCACTGGAATAACGAAACATGCTCAATCATCAAAATATTTGTGTGGACCCAATATTTTTCACCATCTTAATAACGAATAGAATGATGGAACGATTCTTGAGCGATTTCCCTCACACCTACTCATTATTGAGTTTATTGCAATGATACGAACCTTAAAATAACATTTGCTCTTCCGGTGCTATGACTAAAACATTTGAGGGACGATGTGTAAGTGTCAACCTCTGTTACCAAATTTATCTTCCACCTCCAATACACTACTAAATTATCCACTGTAGTCGGAAAGTCTTTTTTTTAAACGTACCTATTTAACTTTACAGGATGACACTTTAACTATCACGCATCGTAACGATTTATGAAAAAGCCTTCACTTCACTTTGTGCTTTGCTAGGCTTTGCTTACTTGCTTGTACCTATATGTATAAATATATTTATGTACGTTGATTGATAGAGGATTGGATTGATTCATAAAAAAAAGACGATATAATGGATCTGATTATTTTCATGGCGGAACAGTGTTGCCTGTATTAGCGAACCAGTCAGGAATAACGTCAGATGAAAAAGTCCGGATTTATTCTGGCTTTACCGGATTTATGAATTAAAAAAAAAAAAAAAAAAAACGTACTCATGCATACAGTAGTACTTGGTTCCTATCTTTTAAATAGTAACTCTCTTATGTAAATTATTATCTAAGAATGGATATGAAAATATTTTTGGAGAGCGTTGACACTGAAGTCGTAATGAAATATATTTATTAACTTGATAACTGACATAAAAAGCTTATTTTTATTTACTCAATTTTATTCAGGAATTTGGTTCAAAAACAAAACTAGCATTGCAAATTACACTGACGTCACTGACTAAAATATCTATATTGTCATAGTAAAATGTCAGTTATGTGGTGAAGTAATTTACGAAATGATGATCAATTTTAAATTAATGATGATTTACAGAACATTGTAAAAAATCAATACAATGAACATTATTTACATCCCTGCAGTTTATTGAAAATAGAAAAATAAATATAAATTAACACATGGCATTAAGCGACTGTTAGACAGCTAGTAAAACACAATTTGCGTATCCTTACTTAACTGTAGGTCTTCAACTGTACGATGTCATTTACGCAGCAATCGAATTAAACATATATATGTCGGTTGGCAATTGAAAATTAAAAAATATATTTATTTATTTATATTAAATATAACGGTTAAACACCAATTACAATATTTAAGGAACAATTTACAATAAAATTACAACGTGAAATAATTACACAATAAAATAAATTTACAACATCAAGAAACTACTAAGTAACACAAACAGTCATACATCTTCCTCGCAAAAGCGCAAACACACAGACAATACATCCAGCCATTCATCCGCAAACAAATCACATTCAGGGTAGGTGTCCAGGAGAGCGTTGAGTGCGAGCGTTGATATACCTAATTAAAGAAAAAATGTAATTCTCCTTAATGGGATAGGTTTCGAATTTGAACGAACATTGACGCTACGTAACTCTATACGTCAGGCGTGATGAACTTTCTTTGACAGCCCGTCGTGGGTTCGAATCCCACCCAGGACAAACATTTGTATGCATGAATATGTCTGTTTGTTCTGTGTCTGGATGTAAATATCTATATAAGTTCTGTTCCGGTACAAGCTCTGCTTAGTTTGGAATCAGATTGGCCGTGTGTGAAAAATGACCCAGGATATTTATTATTTTAGTTATTTACAATGCTTTTTTAAATAATTTTACAATGCGTTGATTCCTAATAATTAAAAAATAATACGTCATACGAATTTTTCAAACCAATTCAATAAAATAATACGGAAGAAAGCCATTATGAAATTTAAATTTATTTGTTACCTACAATATTTTGATTCTTATCCACTTCTTAATAATAGTTAAATAAAACAAATATTTCATAATTTCTACGTATATTTGGAAGACATGGTAATTCAGTAGGTACACGAGATTAGTAACTAGACACCTAGGTATATACTAAAAAGTTTTGAATAATCATATTGCACGTTCACTAGATCTACTTGAAGAGCTCTTCATGTGACGACATCGTAATAAATCATGAATATTTTTGACGACGTTGTGAAGGTGACGTAGACAGACTATTTTAGAGTGTTTCGGCACATTCCTAACGTAGGCAACGATACATTTATAGCACCTGCACTCTTGATGTAGCCAACTTTATAATAGCCTATATTTTTTGGCGCATGTGTATGTAAAGACAGCAGTCGTGTTGCACCATCAATTTAATACAAATCAGCTTCAAGCTCGACTATGAGAGCAATATAAGCAGTTATTTTTCACGAATATTTATTAAAAAAAAGGTTTCCAGCAGACCCTCAATTATCATTGACTAAACTAAAGGATGTGAACGAAAATATAGACTGTCATGTAAGGTGTCTATTTACGGTACCGACATATTTATCTCCCTCGTTTTTTTTGTGTGTTCGAGTTTAGTATAAAGTAATCCATATTATTTGTATGATTATTCAATCAGCACCAGGAACATTAAAAATAAATACAAAAAAATGAAGATATATAAATATTATTTAAATAGCAAAATATGTGTTAATATGAAATATAAAATCCCGCTCAACAATTATTATATGATACTAGCTGCCGCCCCGCGGTTTCACACGCGTAGTTCCCGTTCCCGTGATCACAGGGGTATCGAAAATAGATGTTGCCCGATTCTCGGACCTACCCAATATGCACACAAAATTTCATAAAAATCGGTAAAGCCGTTTCGGAGGAGTTTAATCACAAACACCGAAACACGAGAATTTTATATATCCCACATCATCGAGCGTAGCTATTGATTTTTCGCTAATATATAATCGTCAGTACTATAACTACTGCTCTGACTCGGGAATACATGCGTAGTCTAGTATCTAGCAGGCCTACAGCAGTTTCTCTATCGATCACGGAAGCTATTTAAATTTATTTGTAACAAAACATTAGTTGTTACAGTTAAATAAAGATTCTTATAAAAATAAATAATCAAAAATATAAAAATACATTCAGAATGCCCGTTAATACTGGAATGATCATCATAAATAAACAGGAGTAATAAATAGGAGTCCTCAGTCTATGACTTCAGTATAGCTTATATAAAGCTGATCTTTGGAAACAACTTTGGAGTACTTCAATCTAAAACCCTTTTAGAGTTTTTCTCAAACCATCTAAATAAATCTCAGCATGTTTGGGTTGAAAAATCAATGATGGTCTTAGTCGAATCGCATATTCCCCACATGTTCCTCCCAAAATACCTGCAAACAAATAAAATAAATAGTTTTTTTTTTATATAGTTTTATATTTGTTACGCACTAGTCAAAAAACGTTTGGACTGATAAATGATTTTATTAATGCATTTATCTGGAAAAAAATTAATATACTAAAATATAACTTAAAAATGTTTCTAAATAACAATCTTGTATTTAGTTTGATGTTGACAATGATGAAAATATTACAATAGTGATTAGGTAATGCATACTGAATTATCTTCAAATTAGAAGTTATTATGTGAAGTGGCTCAGAATGCAAGAATTTACTTTAATAAACATTGTAGTAAAATAAAAGCTTGTAATAAAAAGAAATTTGTTTGTGAAAATAAACGTTAGTGCAAAATAAAGTTCTCTAGCATAATTTCACTAAAGCCTCGATTGGGCAAGTCCTACTCGTGCTTTTTAACAAATGGTTATCTTAGTTAAAACAAGACAGTTTCGTACTAACCGTTCTTCTTTAATGAGTTGTTTATTTTATCTCGAGTTTCGGTGTCGACTGCATTGTATGCTAAAAATGTGCCGCGGCCCCGCACACTGTTTATTATATTCGAGAATTCATGCTCTATTTCATGGAGGCCACTTTTTAAAACTTTACCAGTTTTATTTACTAATTCCAGTAATTTTTCCTGCTGTATTACTTTCAAAACACGTTCCAGCAATACCAACTTCCCTGGGTCACCCATCCACGTGTTGAAAATACGGTAAGAATGCGGCGCTCTAAAAACAAACAGATATTAAGTTACTTGTTTTTGAAGTTCTACAGGAGATTAAATTCAATAGGTGTAGTAGAATATAAACAAAGTACAGTATTTTTATTTATTACAAGATTTAAAATTTTGAGTGTTACTATTTATTGGAAGCGTTCATTGTGCAATATTGATTAAATATGTAATAAGAAATATTTTCTAAAGAACACAACAGACATAAATAAATAGTTTCATATATTTTTAAACCCAAGGCAATAAGGGGTTTATACGATAACATTTATGTCATTTTTGATTTATATCCAATCTACACCTTAATATCCAAGATCATTATTTTGTACATTACATATAAGCAAGTATGTGTGTAATTTCGAAAATGGCACTTGACTACTAATATGAGTTCACAATGCAAGCGTTCATAAGGGTGTCACTATTTAAATCTATAATGAGATAACGTCGGAGTCTGAGTACCTACCTACACTGTTGCATCATGATACAATAATATGTTTAATTTTACGGTGTTATTATTATGTAAGTGCATTTTTAATTACGTAATGTATTGATCATATACTTTGACATGACAAATAAATAGCTCTATATCTTATAGCCCTAGCTCTTATCAAGCAAGGATCACAAAGTTACAAAAAAAAAAAAGTTCACCACTTGTGCCCCAGTGCGGATTAGTGGACTTCACGGTTACGATGTGATATGCATGCATGTTTCCCCACAATGTCTTTTTTTACAAAGCGTTAGTAAGAATTATTTTAGGGTGCAGGTTCACCCTTATGATCATGAGTCAGTGCGTTTACCACTCTGACATCACAGCCAGCCACATGTTATAAAATATAAACAAAATAACTAACCTGAATTCAGGACTGAAATAAAATCCACCAGTCAACATTTTCTTGCTGAATGTAACTATGTCAGGTGGGCATTGCAAGTCAAAATGTTCATGGCACCACATCTTGCCGGTAGGGCCGCATCCAGTCTGTACCTCATCTATAATGAGGGCAACTGTTTTCTGAAAATAATGCATTATATTTATAAAATCTTCATATTTAGTCGAATAATTGAAATCTTCTTCCTACAATATTCTAAAAATATTTTTTCGAAGGTTCAAATACTGAAGTATAGGTATTCATATTATACAATACACGAGATACCTACCTAGCCGAAAAAGCTTTGCTGGGCATTTGGATTGTCTATTATGGTTAATGTTTCCCGTATACACTGCCCAATAATTATATGTATGTATATTGAAATATCTTAGCTTATCCGTGTAATAAAATTACGTCGGGTGTATAAGATGTAATGAAATAGTAATATATTTTTGTGCATTTATATAAAGATAAATACCTATCGATCTGAACCAGACTGTAACCCTTAGCTCGTATACAAGTATTATATAGATAATACTGTGTAGTGATGATAAGCTGTAAACTTACATCTTAACAACAAATTGACTTTTGAAATTTAAAACATTGTTAAGAGAAATAACTCAAAATAGAGATAGTCGAAAATTACCATTTAGGAAAAAGAGCAGAACGGAATAGATGTATTTAGCTGTAAGAAATAATTGTACCTAATGTGCAGCAAGAAACAGCACTCATTAGGTACATGAGTCTATACATTATTTTATTTCCCAGTCTTTTTAATTAGCTTATCACGCACATACCTATACTTATAGGAGGTATTATTTAGGTAGTTGAGTGGACTACTATTTTATGAGGTATTTTAGTGAACTAACACGGGCAGCTGTTTGCCGTGTATGAACTTTACATAGTTAGACTTTACATTGATGGAAACTTAATCTATACTAATATTATAAAGAGGAAAGATTTGTTTGTTTGTTTGTAATGAATAGGCTCCGAAACTACTGGACCGATTTCAAAAATTCTTTCACCTTTGGAAAGCTACATTATCCCCGAGTAACATAGGCTATATTTTATTCCTGTATTCCCACGGGAACGGGAACTACGCGGGTAAAACCGCGGGGAGGCAGCTAGTCATTCATACACATATTGTGATACACAACAGACTCCTCGCCCGAATGGGACTAATTCCTAAGTGTCGTGACCGATTTGTTAGAGAAATGTAGTGTTTTTTAGTCCCTAAAACACATTTGCAAGGCGTTTTACTGGATAATGGTATTTAATACTCATTAAAACAAGCAGCTTTTGTAGCACTACTTCTATCAACTACTAGCTTCCTCCGCACGGTTCCACCCGCGTAGTTCCAGTTCCGTGGGAACACGGAGATAAAATATTGCCTATGACACTCCACAATAACGTAGCTTTCTATTGGTGAAATAATTTTGAAAATCGTATCGTTCAGTAGATCCAGAGATTACTCCTTACAACACAATTACAAACTCAAAAATGTTACCTCTTTATTATAATATTAGCATAGATACACCGTTCATTATGTTTGTAAGTAATCCTGGCTCGCGCACTATCCTGTCAGTTAGTATCAACATTGATTGAACGTGCGATTAGTCAATCAGTTATAATTAAATTATGAAAATAACATGATAAGAGATAACAAGATAAGAACAAAAAGCAGATGAGACCAACAATTTTGCTAACCATTATGCTGTTATTTGCAGAACGGTGTAGGTACCATTTATATTTGGGATTCCATGAATAGCCAATAGTAAATTTATTAATAAAAACTAGGTAAATTACCTGTGGCCTTTGATAAAAATTGTTATTGAGATGACATTTCGCTTTACTAAATTATAAGATAACAGAAAAGTTTTGATAATAATAAAACGGTTTGAATTAAACGAATACCTTGTAAAAAGTAGGTACCTACACGCATCGCCACGTATTTTCTTCTTTTTTACCTACATAAACACTAAAGGAAAGAGTTGGAATTGGAAAAAACCAAACCTCTTTGCATATTTTCTGTAGTCCTTGGAAAAATTCTGGCGAAGCTTCAAAATCACCTCCTTCGGACTGGATTGGTTCCACAATTATTGCTGCAACTGGTTTATTCTTTTCATATTGGTCTATTATATCAGCGACTTGCTCGAGGCATCTACAAACAATAACTCAAAAATAAATAAAACTAGGTAGGTAATACAAGAGTAGGTTCCTACTAAAGCGCAGCAATTACATGTTTCCTGGCATAGAAACACAGACATGTCACTGACTTCCTTAAAGTGATTAACATAGCATTGACTGAACATTAGTGCAGTCAGTGCCGGATGCAGCAAGCACGGGCCCTTCAACTGCTAGAGGTAAAATATAGTTAAAAGTTATTCTCAGGTGGAGGTAAGCGAATTTGGATTCGCGATTTATCGTGGGACCTGTACCAATTGCTACTCTTGCTAAGTGTTTAATCCGGTATTATTATCAGCAGCGCAAACTCGAGTGCCTAATCATAACTTTCGCCAGTACAAATTTGTAAAAAGTGGACCTACTTGTAATCTTCCTGTTGATTTTCTCGTTGACATTCAGCAAGAGGGTATCGATATCTTGGAAATGGTGCAACAGGCCAATCAAAAGCCGGGCAATCTAATTTATGTATCGGTTTAGATCTTGTCGTGGAAAGAGCACCAAATGTACGACCGTGGAAACCACCCTGAAAAAATTTTTATATACCAATCTTTTTTTTATTTATCTACCTAGATTACTTACCTGCATCCTTGAAACTATATAAACATCACGTATCTTTTAAAGAAAAGTAATTGGTTGCCTGTAAAGTCGGTATACGGGCGAAAGTTTTACGTGACAACGACTTTGAGTGGTAAAATAATTTTAATGTGAATATTCATTCGTATAGTAGGAAGAAGGATGAAATAATAGTAACAATTTTAAACATAACGTCACGTAACGTGAGCGGAGCGTAACGCAGTTTCTTGAAGTGTCACCCGGCAAACCAATTTATAAGACGTTGTCACGTCAATAATTTTAATGTGAATATTCATTCGTATAGTAGGAAGAAGGATGAAATAATAGTAACAATTTAAAACATAACGTCACGTTACGTGAGCGGCCCGTAACGCAGTTTCTTGAAGTGTCACCCGGCAAACCAATTTATAAGACGTTGTCACGTCAAAAATGCGTAATGACATGAAAATTTGTGGATTCATTGGTAGGCTGGAGATTTTTTTTTTGCGATAGAACCCCGCCTATACATGTTAAAACTTTGAATTACTTAAGTAATATCATTTGCATCAAACCAAGGTAATAATAATATTATAATAGAATAGGTACCTACATACAAAATACCCATTAGAAATAATTTCAGTCCACAAGAAGTCCACAGAGTTCAAATATAAGCAATATCTACTCACCTGAAAAGACATTATGGAGAGATGAGGAGATCCCGGTGGCTGATTCATCATACATGAGGAGAACTCTTCCGCGGTGAAATCAACAGAGCCACAACGTTGTCTGGATTGGTACCACATGAATGCAGCTTTGTATGCATTTTCATTGGAACAAGAGCCGCACATCATTGTCGCAATATTCGTCAATCCACTTGGGGCTACTGACATCAATACATTTTTTAATTTACCGGGCCAGTCCACAGAAGGAAAGACACCGAGAGCCGGTCGATTTACCAAACTTCTCTGCAATAAAGAAAAATATATTTGTCACGTTGAAATGTTTTTTGAAATGAAGAAAAACTGAAAAGTCAATTAAGATAGGGCCTCGATTACGGATTTTAATGGTAACTAGAACAAGAAAATATCGCAACTTCTCCGTAGATTTACCTACATCTCAATTTTATATTTTAAATGTACGATTCCACACATTTTTTAATAAACCTATAATAAATTATACCAACCAGATTGTGTTGATCTTCAAAAGCTTTCAATAACTCTGGGTGATTATAACCGACAGGCACTGAAGAAATTTGGGTGTACGCATCTAAAAACTCATTTCCATCTGCATCTACGAAATAGTTCCCAATGCATTTATCATAATCAGCGAAAAGCTGAACAGAACCGGCTTGCTGAAATAAAATAAGAAATGTTACCTTCTAACATACTTCTATGATAACCAGTACCAATGTTTAATCTATAATTTATATGTAAGATTTTAATAGATCATCTTCGATGTTTTGCTATCACGTCTAAACCACCAGGTACGAAATTTCATCAAAATATTAGATAAGTAGAATATTAGTTCATCGGACTAATTATGAATGGTAGAAGCCTAAAATTATAAACCTAAGAGGATAGAAGGTCCTCAAAGCTCAACACCTACATCCAGACAGATTATGTTTGTTATGTTGGTTGTTGAAGGAATTAAACTTGTCTTATTTTTATGTCTCATATTGTATCTATTGTTTTTTGTAATTGTGGGAGAAATAATGTAAATTTTTATTTTATTTATTTATTTAATTAAAACATAATTGCGCCCTACAATATATAATTATATATTATGTTCTTGGTTAACGGATACATATAAACACAAATTATTCCGGGAAAGTTGAGGATCTCGGACACCTGAAATAAGAAAATCCGCGAGATTTAACTAATAAAAAAAATATGTTTTATTATTGTCTGGATGTAATTATCTACATAAGTATGTATTTAAAAGTAGTATATGTAGTATATCAGCTATCTGGTCAGACAAACTCAGTTTGAAGCTTACTTTGGAATCCCATTGGCCGTGTGTGAAAAAGTCCCAGGATATGTATTATTATTTTATTACTAGCGGACCCGGCAGACTTCGTTCTGCCCACCAGCCCCACCTACCGGGTTCAAATTGATGTATCTATCTATAGGGGAACCTGTTGTACCTTGGTCACTTTTACGTTCAACGATTAATAAAAAAATAACGGTTATAACTAGTGCGATTTAACAAATTTTACCTGAGAGACGAACTAATGTGGTTCATAATATAAATTATACAAAAGCATAGATCATCCTTTTTATAGGATTTACATAGATTATTATAAAAAGTTTGGAATGTTGATCAAGGTACAACAGTGGTGATGTACCTAGATCCACCTATGTTGTACCTCTGTCATAGTTAGAACTTATCAAATAAAACCAATATTTCTCGACAAATAGCAAAAAAAAATTATTATTTCCAGCTTCAACACGTCTATAAATATCTTTTAAGCATATCTAATATCTATGACATATCAATTAACAGCATTTATATGAATAAAATCAGTATTTTTCGTAACACCTAAATTAAACATTTTAAACAGAAGCACAGAAAGTGCTGTTTTAGCAATAGGAGTACGTTTGATCTTGTTTTTGCTACGAGGCATTTTACCTGTATAAAAAACAACAAAATAATAAGTATGTGCGTTCCTAAACAAAATTAACAAGAATACATTTGAATGTATGTACCTTGACCATATGACCAAGGTACAACTGTTTTACTATGGTCAAGGTACAACACCCCTACTCTTATATGTTTAGTCGCAAATGTAAATATGGAGATTATGATTAACTCTAATAAGTATACTACATTCAAAACTTGGCTAAAGTACCTACTTGTTTAAATCAAATGGTTTTTAAAATGTATGTAGTAAATAACAGAAGTAATGAAAGAAATGAAAAATTTTAAATATCTTACTTTTTTGCAGCAAAAACGTTAAAGCGATCTCACATGAAAACTCGATGCAATGGCCGCCTGCAACTAACTTGATGTTGATTAGTCTTGTTAAAGTTCACTATACCTTAGTCAAAAAAACGGAGAAAAGGCGCGAACATTTCAAAAAAATAAGTGGTTCTAGGTACAAAGGGTGTCAAGGTACAACAGGTTCCCCTATATATAAAAATGAATTGCTGTTCGTTAGTCTCACAAAAACTTAAGAACGGTTGAACGGGTTATCTTTCCTTGGTCTTGAAATGTTCCTGGGGGTCCAGGGAAGGTTTAAAAGGTGAGAAAAACGGAATAATTGCCGGGAAAACCCTAAAAACATTCACATTCTTTTCCTATAGGTACAAACGTTTTCTAAATAAAATGTATAGCCAATTTGAACTTTATGGCTATTCAATAAAGTTCATATTGCGTGCTCTTTGGAGGATCTATTGTCGCGTTCCGAAACACAACAAAAGTAAAAAGTAAAAGATAATATCTCGACCGCGACCAAATTGAATAGTCACAAAATCTAATAGATGATTCATTAATTTAATAAATCCTTCCATCAGTGTATTGGTAAAAAACAGTGACTTAATATATGTATTGATAAGATATGTATCTATTTTCAAAATATCTGTTTTTTTTTTTTTTCGTTTTATTGAACTAAATAATATTTAATTATTTTTATTATTACTGATCGATTGATCGTTGATCGGTTATCGACCGGTGAAGGCGGAAGATAAAATAAAAATCGCGATAGTAAAATAGGGGTTGATTGTAAAGGGTTGAAAATTCAGGGTTATATGTATTTACTAATGTTGTATCATAAAAAAATTAAAAAAATTCAAAAATTCAAAAAAAAAAATTTGGTGTGGCTTACCCTTAACATTTAAGGGGATGAAAAAAAGATTATGTCCGATTCTCAGAACTACCGAATATGGATACAAAATTTCATGAGAATCGGTCAAGCCGTTTCGGAGGAGTTTTACCACAAACTTCGCGACGCTAGAATTTTATATATTAGACTAGTGGCTCCCCGCGGTTTCACCCGCGTACCCGGGAGGTCTTCCATTTTCCCGGGATAAAAAGTAGCCTATATGTTAATCCAGGTTATAAGCTATCTTTATTCCAAATTTCATTCAAATCCATTCAGTAGTTTTTACGTGAAAGAGTAACAAACATCCATACATCCATACTTACAAACTTTCGCCTTTATAATATTAGTAGGATTTTTTATAACCTTTGTGCCAAAAATATAGCAACTATCTATATACACATTACAAGATTTTTTTTATGCTATAGGTAGATCATGTCTGTATCATCAGTACTACGACTTTAATCAAGGCTAATAGCTTGATCGATTGCTCTAGGTATTTGACGCCCTTCTGGTTGTGCCCGCGCGATGAACGCTGATTACGGCACTGGCGGGTGGACTGACCATCATTATAATTTGCCTACAAATCGTTCAATTGAAGCACTTGCTTGAACGATCAATTGAAAGGAAGAAACAAATTCAATCCAATTGAATGTAAGTATTTGTTATAATATTTGACATTCAATAGAAAACTAAAATGATTTTCAACTCAAAACAAAGGATACCAACCAAATCCTACATCCTACTTATAAATAAATAAATAAATTATATTATATTATAAATGTGAAAATTTATGAACATAGGATACACTATCTGATAGTATATAAATATGTATATGTATTGTACATTTCACATATAACTATCTTTTAAATCACCGCACAAGGATAGATATTATGTAGGAAATGCCCCATTTTACCTAATTGCTAGCCAAAGGGTGCACAGATAGATGTTGTATGGAATTACATATATATTCTATAGTTGAACTGAGATTTTCCGCCCTGCCCCTGATGGTCAGGGTGACCATAATATTACTGGAGTTAAATATAAAGATTCTATAGTTGAACTTAGATTTTTTAAGGGTTAAAGCAACCAGATAACTTACCTGAAGTGCATTTAATTCATCAAGTAGCTGACTTGATTTGGGTCCAGGCACAGCTGTCTTGATTGATGGTTTTGATGGTTCTGACAGTACAGAGGTAGCTAGAGTTCTGGTACCTGAAATTAACTATAATATGACCTAAGTGGTAACATTAGGTGTTCCCCTTATCAAGGACTTATGGGATATTTACTGATAGGTGCGATTAATAGTTTGCCACCCTGGCACTCGAGCCACTGTTTTTATCTATACTAATATTATAAAGAGGAAAGATTTGTTTGTTTGTTTGTTTGTAATGAATAGGCTCCGAAACTACTGGACCGATTTCAAAAATTCTTTCACCTTTGGAAAGCTACATTATCCCCGAGTAACATAGGCTATATTTTATCCCTGTATTCCCACGGGAACGGGAACTACGCGGGTAAAACCGCGGGGAGGCAGCTAGTATTCCATACAGAGGTTGTACTGTGGTAACCAAATAGCTGCATAGGTATACAAATCTACACTAATATTATAAAGAGGAAAGATTTGTTTTTTATATGTAACAAATAAACTCAAAAAGTACTGGACCGATTTTAATATTTTTTTTTATTAGAAAGCTACATTATCACTGAGTAACATAGGCTATATTTTATCCCTGTATCCACCGGAACGGGAACTACGCGAGTGAAACCGCGCGGAGGCAGCTAGTTTATCTATAAATTCATTTACATATTTATATTATAAATTTCTATAGATCTAATTCAGTTTGTATTTGGGGATATAGAACTATTTATTTACTTTATATAATATTAAATTACAATTCAGTTAAATGATAATTTACTGATGATTACTTAAAAAATAATTTATTTTTATATTTGTAATAACTAAAAAAATATTTACACAATGGTGCATGGTTCATTAGTGCCCGATGTATGGTTTGAGGTACTAGCTGCAAAATGGGTAAGAGAGAGGACGAGCGAGTGAGGACGAGCAGATGTGTCGCCGGTGAATAAGTAATGTGACATTGCATATAAAAATTAAAAAAATTGCAAAAAAAATTAGTAATTCTCTAGAATGTACTGCATTTAGATCAACATATAGATACAATAATGTAGGAGTACCACAAGGAAGTATATTAGGACCCCTATTATTCATTTTATATATAAATGACTTACCTTCCGCGGTAAATCATAAATGTGTTCTATTCGCGGATGATATATCTCTTGTCGTAACCAGCAAAATTGAAAACCATGAAGAAACTATAAATTCGGCAGTAGATTCCATACAGAAATGGTTGAATGCTAATAATCTTTGCATTAATCTAACTAAAACTAAATATATTAATTTTCGTAGCTATAATTCTAAAAATCATTTACAAGATATCAATGTAATATGTAATAAACAAAAAATAACTGGGGTTCGTGAAATCAAGTTTCTTGGTTTTATGCTGGATGAGCACTGCAATTGGAAGGCACACGTTGACTACGTTTGTAGCAAATTAAATAAATTTGTTTTTGCATTGAAACGTTTAAGGACCATAGCAACGCAAAAAACTGCTCTAGTTGCCTATCATGGCTTTGTTGTTTCAGTTCTCAGGTATGGTCTAATTCTGTGGGGAAATTCGACTAACAGCAATAAAGCTTTCATTGTTCAAAAAAAATGCGTTAGAGCTTTGTGTGGAGCAGCTCCTTGGGAGTCATGTAGACCTCTATTTAAACAGCTTAATATTTTGCCTTTAGCATGTATTTACATTTTTCAAGCTGGACTTTTTGTAAAAGAGCACTATGTGTTATTTAATAGGTATCAGGATCAAATTTGTTCGAGAATCAAAAATAGAGATCCCACTAGAATAATAATACCAATTTGTAGAACTTCTCTGTTTAGAAATAATTCCAGTTTCATGTCTATTAAAATATTTAACAATATACCTAAGAACATCAGGGAATTGACGATCAGGCAATTCAAAATAAAATTATATGCGTGGCTCATGGAGAAGAATTTTTATACTATAAATGATTTTCTATAAATGTTTAATTGCAGTTGATAATTTTAATATAATAATTCTAAATTTTAATTTATTCCGACATGAAACTGATATTATATTATCCTTTAATATTTAATTTTAATTATTTAATGGAATTTTAGAAATAAGATAGAAATAATGTTTTTAATTTTAATAATATTAATATTTTTGCATGCCAATAATATGGCAAGGTATGTAAGCTCGTATATATAATTTTTTTTGTAAAACCTTTTATGTTACCATACTTTATGCAAATAAAATATCTTTATCTTTATCTTTTATCTTTATAATCTTCGTTAAATATAGTTTTATATGCGCGCACTTGAGGGCGAAGTGGCTATAAACCTTGGGCACTCCTCAAGTCTAGCTAATAAGTGGTTTTTTGCGCTTTACACGCCAATGCGAGTTCAGGCAATTAGTTTACAATCAGATTCAGATTTTTTAAGAACAAATTTAAAAAAATATGTTTCTTAGACACTCAACATTTGTTTGTGTATGTAAGAATATAAGGTGTAATTTTAGATTATTAGCGTCCAATTACGAATATTATCTTAGCGATAGAAGGCTGTACTGATATTAATAATATAGGATACATAGGTTTCCATTCCAGAGAACATTCAATAAGAACTAGAATAGAAAAGCGGGTGCAAACGCGACAGGGTTAATAAAAATTAAATTCCTTAGTTCACTACTCATAAATAACAAATCAGTTTAAAAACTCACATTTTAGAACAGATGGAAGCAAAGATCTCTTAATTCTTCTATTAAATAATCGTAGAGACATATTGATACGGCAAACGATGGTAGTGCTCACTGGCGCTCACACAAATGCTCGCTCAACTCAACTAGTAGTCTTTGCTCAACTGAATCAACTGATTGCCGGGCCGACTGCTCGATAAAGATATGTAGCCGTAGACAACAAAAGCAATAGACAATAGTAATGAATGAAATACAATACTATCACAACCAAAGTAAATAATAATAATCTACGATCACGCACGTTTGCATGTACTGTTAAATTTAATTGATTTTTTGACAAAGTATTGGTCTCGGTTGACAATTTGACACCAAATTTTATGTATTTTTTGCCTGTATTATCATGTAAAAGAAATATTTAGAGTTTACTGTGTTTAGGTTGTTTACACAATAGTTTTCAACACTTTTCTTGAGTGCATACTTGCATAGTATATCAGAACAATACGAATATTAACTATGATGAAAGAATATCGATTTCTCAATAGATAATTGTTTGTTTCACATGCCTATAACAAGGTAATCTGACACTGACAGCTTCAGCTGTCAAAATCATAGACTAATATATAATACTGGAGAAAAATGCATGTCAAAATGCTAGAGGTGTAAAAGTAACGAAAAAATCACGTACCCGTATTTATTCGTTACTATACATTCAGTACTCGTTACTATCGTATCGTTACTCGTTACTCGTTACTTTCGTTTATTTCATACTATAACATAAAATTTATGAAATTTTAGTAGCAAAATTTTATGAAAACACTTTTTCACAAGTATATACTTTTTGACGTGACAACGTCTTATAAATTGGTTTGCCGGGTGACACTTCAAGAAACTGCGTTACGCTCCGCTCACGTAACGTGACGTTATGTTTTAAATTGTTACTATTATTTCATCCTTCTTCCTACTATACGAATGAATATTCACATTAAAATTATTTTACCACTCAAAGTCGTTGTCACGTAAAACTTTCGCCCGTATACCGACTTTACAGGCAACCAATTTTTTTTTTTTACTGCATGTTCTGTTAAAGAAAACTTTGTTTTGAATATTTGAAATTTTGACACCATAATGCGCGCACATCGGTTCAAATATTTTTGAAGTATATCCTATATTACCTTTATATCCTGTATTACCTTTTTAATTCGCGGAAAATACGCACGCATGCGCAAAACGATCAGTAAGAAACGTTTCAATACACGCATCAACGCAGCGTAACATTGGGTGATTGAAACAGCGTATGTAACCATGATACGAAACATGCGAGTAACGAAAAGTATTCGTGAGTAACGTTTCGTTACTCGGTACTAGATGGCGTACCCGTTACTTAGTAACGAATACATACGGTTTGCTACAGCTCTACAAAATGCATCTAACAGACAGACCAAAGAGTAATATAATAGACCTATACAGGACCAATATTATTATAGGTACTCTTTGAGACAGACTAACTATCTAACTACCAAAGTTTTCATTCCTCCTCCTTCATATCATAATCGTAATCTTTCATTTCACCGCTCAGGAGATATAATTATTTATTTTTGATTCCGTTCCCCTACGTTTATTATTAAATACGTGACATTAGCGGAATTGCGCCTCTGCCTATGGTTGCGTCTAAACAAAGAAATATAAGGAGTTTTCTAAGATATTGGTGCACTGTCGATGCAATGAAAAAATCTATTATTGAATCTTTTTTAAACGTTGTAAAACGACGTTGTTTTGTATCATCTGAAAATAAAATTTGCCACTCATCCCTTTTGTTAACGGCCTGTATCGGAATCCTAGAAGATATTCTAATATGGAAAAAGATGTGGTTGTCTTTAGCTTTTATGTCCATGATTAATCTATTAATATTGTAAGTATCTCTCTTTATATTAATTTCTCCGATTGTTAGGTAAGCGTCTAGTGGTTAAGGGTTATTCCCTGCCAATACCCAACAACAATGTGCAACAAATCTCAAGATTATTTTAAACTATAATACTGTATGGACCTTGTCTAGGTATTGGTGATAACTTGAAGCTTAATACTAGTGTAAACTTCAAGTTCAGAATATTCCTTAAGACAATTGATTGATAGACAATAAGCAGTCTTAAATAATTTTTACTTTTTTTTCAGTGTATGCATCTATTTTCAAATAAATATTTTAGGATTTTTAATAATCTTTTGTGCAACAATTTTATGTATTGATGCAATTGAAACATGGTTGAAATATAAACATAGAACCACTTGCTTGAAGAAGCTGGCAGAAAACAGTGGCAACAAACTTTTTTCATCTGGAACATATATTAACCACTGGATTGAAAAGAGGTGGATGGAATTCATCTATTTAAGAGAGACAAATCAGACTAAAGTAAATATATTTAAAATTATTTGATTGTGCTTATGGTCAGATTGTTAGAACTTAACATCCAATACAACAAACATACTTTGAGGATTTCATCATATTGAACGCTTTTCATGTACATACACTTGCATGCAACAAGTTCCATAACATTCTATATACACAACTGGTGCATCAAAAATATGGCATATTGCATAAAATACTAAATTAGGATGATACAATCAAATATGATGATACAATAAATCTCTATATTAATAGTTGAGTAACCAGATTTTTTGAAATCTGTATTATTTTGGTTTTCAATATTCTTCTTTTATACCTGCTGGTATTTTGTTATTGCATGAAACATCGGTGCGACTTAGTACTTTAGTTTGTATTATAATAGTTTTCAATATTCCTACTATCACTTGTTACAGGCATTTATTTTGGTGAATATTGTATTTGGCTTTATATTTTGCCTTGGCAAGTATATCAATGGGTATGTACTTATATACACAGTATGTATGCTTATATGTGTTTCACATAAAGTCATTTATCCATTGCTCAGACAGTTCAGAAGCATTCAGCAGGATATCGGTAAGTATTATACAGTCAGTTAATTTTAATTTATTTTTTGATGTGTTTATTAAAAAAAGTCAAGCACATTTGCTTATAACAAATGTAAGGCACATAATAAGATCATCATCATAAATAAATAATATAAATTATAAAATTACCATTTCACTCACATAACTACCTATTTGCATAATGTTAACTTCCATGTATTTTATTTAATCCTACTTGGTGTTACAGAGTCCGATTGTGAATATGAGGGACTTATTCCAGAAGTTTCTGAATTGGACAAGAAACTGCTATCTATAGAACCAGAGAAAAATGAAATTGTTGATGAAAAGCAAAGCTTCGGTAAGTATTTATGATAAAATACATAAATTGCCTTGTGTGGTTCTTAGATGTGTGGACCTATTAACATTATTTAATTGTCCTAGATTATTGGAAACCAGTTGATGTCCCTCTTGAAGAAGCTAGCGATAGTTCTGAGAATAGCAGTTCTCTTGTGACTCATTTGTCAATGGAAAAAATACATTCACTAGAAAAGGAATGTGATTCTTCAGACTCTAGTGCAGATGAATATATACCTTTAGGTAAATTTACCTTTTTACTTTTTTAGTATTCCATACTAAAATAGTAATATTATAGAATATATAATAAACTTTGTATGTCACACCAATTTAACTTTGCAAATGCTATCAAATTTAATTAGATATAGATATTTGTAGATTTATTAAAATCAAATTTAAATTTTGTTAAATCTTGCTTGCCTACTTTTATATTAGTAGAAATTGTAGAGAAATATATTTTATGAGCCTGAAATTATTGCAATCTGAAAAAAGGGTAGCAACAGCAATTCGGCTTCGTAATTTTAGGCTTTTTTGCTTTGCTTGGACAGTCTAGAATTGATTATTTTGTTTTAAATTCATTCAGAAGTAACACGACCTTCTTTAGAACAACATTTGAGAACATAAAATACTCAGAAAATAATATATTTAAAGGAATGCTGAACTAATAGTATAATTCTAAAATCAGTTAAAAAGTATTGCCACGGACAACATTTTAGGATTTCAATACCATGTCTCTTTAGAAATAAAGATCTTACGTATCTGAGACATAAAATATATGATCTAATTTGACCGAAATATCTTGTATTTCACAATTTAGTGCAATGACTGAAATGACGGCTGACTGAGAGGAATGGAAGAAAAACACAAATGTTGTCCCGACCCTGCTTAGGCCGGATATGGGCAGGAAGAAGAAGAAGATACAACAGCTTATTAGTTTACGATAGAATTGTTATATATCTGATGGTATTAAAAATGAATTTAATCATATGCAATCAGCATCGATAAAATCATCTCAAAAGTATGGGGGTCATAAAAATGTTTTTCTAAAATCATTTTGTATTTGACGAATAGGGTGAGGGTTGCAATTAACCAATTGCCTAAATAAAATTAAAGGTCAAACAAATTTGTCTGTATATAATATGAAGTTATACCATTTATATTAGTAACCAAAATTTTTTTTAGAACGCCACAAACAAGTTTTACAGTCTACGTTAGAAGTTGCAGAACCAGCAAACACGTGGACTAACACGACCTATAATGCATTTTGGAATTGGACAGGAGTCGTATCAAATATGCTAAAAACTGACACAAGCAAGCATGGACGGAAACGCGTATCAAGTGTAGACTCTTCGGATGGTTTTGAAATAATAGATCAAAAAGATTTCAGTTAACTACGTAATCAATGCTTATTATAGTTATAATGTTAATAAAATAAAGTAAATTAGAAACGTTTTATTATTATATTTCCACACTAGGATAAAAAATTATACCTATATTGTATGTACATTTAAAGATTACAAGATAAATGCTCCATCTTTGCCATCAGTTCTTGATGTTGCCTTTTTAATGCATTTAAACGAACATTGTTGAGATTGTTTCTTCCCACAAGCCCTTCGAGCATTGGCCTGGACATCTGTAAATTATAAAAAAAAATAAGATTATTTAGGAAAGTAGAGTAGGTAGGTATGTGCGGCAAGCGCCTGGACATGGCTAGGTAATGCCGATAGATATTCGCGTAGTCATTTTAAAATATTTATTTTATTTTTAAAGCCAGGCTTATGTTAGGCTCTACAAGAACAACAATTTACAACTTTAGTACATAAACTATGGCCTCGCTCATGATGAACGAATTTGCCGCGAATCGATTCCACGCAAAATAACACGCACGTTGGCGGGCTGTCACTTGGCGCCAATACATGACGTCCGTATGTGTCACACAAGGAACGCGGGAAATTACAATTATTCGCGCGTAATTTGCGTGCACTATTCAAATTCAACACCGCGAAGCGCGAAACAAATTATGTTGGGTGACCAAGTGACCATTTGGCTAAATCCATGCCCTGCCTGCCCCTTATTGTTTCATTATTTCAATAACAGCAATAAGATAGTCGAAGTTAGTCAAAATAATAATAAATTATGATAATAGTCTAAATGTGCGAATCCCGATATAAATCGCCTAGATCTCGATAGCTTAAAAAACATCACACTGGTCAACACTAGTTTTGGTGCCAATACACTGTATTTTTTTATTAACTTAGGACTGTATCCTGATTACATTAATACAAAAAAAAATGACTACCTACGTGTACTTTTTTAAATATTGACATGTATAAAAAAAACAATTTTTTAAGGAAAAACAGCATTTATAAAAGTATTATGTACATAAAAATTTTCTTTTTCGCGACTTTCGTGAATGAGATGTATTAGGACAATCCCGTTGCATACCCCAGCAGTAATCAGCCATCATATGCCTATCCCATCGACCTTGGTACCTCTCCTCCATGGTTTTTAGGTCCTGGTGAAACCGCTCCCCTTTTTCTTCGCTATAGGACCCAAGATTCTCTGGAAATTGATCCAGATGACTGTGGAGGTAGTGTACTTTGATGGACATATTACAATTTTAAGTTCTTAAAGTTCTCTAGCATGTTATTTACAATTTGTATGTAGTTATTTGCCTTATAATTTCCAAGAAAGTTTTTAGTAACTTCAACAAACGAAGTCCACGCAGCTCGTTCCAAATCATTCATTGAACTTATAAAATCAGTATCTTTTATTAATGTTCTTATCTGCGGACCATCGAAAATTCCTGCTTTTAACTTTTCTATGCTTAGACCAGTCATTTTTCTTGATATATAGGAAAAACATTGTCCATTTTTATCTAGCGCCTTAACAAATTGTTTCATTAGGCCTAATTTTATGTGCAAGGGGGGCAATATAATTTTATCTCTTAAAACCAAAGGTGAGTTGATGACATTCTGCTTCCCTACCTCCATCGTGTCACGTACTGGCCAATCTCTTTTTTCCCAGTGTTGATGCTTGGCACGATTATCCCACAGGCAATAAAAATATGGGTATTTAGTGTATAGAGACGCCATTCATTTGGTTCATATTTTAGAAGACCCATTCCGAGAATAAGGCCTTTCACATCTGAACAAAAAACAATATCACTTTCCGAATTAAAAAACGGCAGCAGATCTTGCTCTCTTGTACGATAAAATGTCACCTTTGTACCTGTCGTTAACAAGTTTTTTTCTTTTAATCGCGAAGCCAAAACTTCCGCAGATTCTTTAGATAACTCCAGATCCCTTATCAGATCATTTAATTCTGTTTGAGTGAAAGGTTTTGGTTCTGTAGACTCTATGCCTTCGAAATCACTGTCGCTACTCACTTTTTTGTTTTCCTGTGAAGGATTTGGTTCCTGAGATGATTCACTGGTAGAACAATATGTTGGAACAGGTTCTTTCTCTGAATGTGGCAAAGGTCTTCTAGCCGATTCTAAGCCTGAGTAAATCATTTTTTTTACGTTAACACCGCGCAAATTAACGCAGCAGAAGTAACAGTCATCAAAGTGATTTTTTGTTCTTTCCATTACATAGGCACTCCAAATCTCATACGGCTTCTTTGGCCGCTAACCCACTGTCTCAAGTGTTCACAGCACATTTTACAAGCAATTTGAGGTATCCACGGCTTGTAATCATCCACAATTTTCAACTTGAAATAGGAAAAATAGGCACTTTTTACAAAATCTGTTATAGGTTTTCTATATTTTTTAACTGTGTATTCACCACACACCAAAACACATTGGGCTCATTTCGACAACTTCTTCGCGATGAAGACATGATGTTAAAATAAACTTATCTTCAGAAATATACCGATGAATTAACAAAACAAGCGCATTAAAGTACTGATTACAGGCAATATTCAAAACTGAGGGTAGATCGAAAACTACACGTAGGAAAAAAAAAAAAACATTAATTTAGGCCGCTTTCCGAATTAAACCGTCATCGCTCAAAGCGCGAACGTCGATAATTGGCGTTCCGATTTAGATATCACGACTATGACAGCTTAGAGCCGTCAACAATACGGAACGCTTGTGATCGCGCTCACACGGCTCACAACCTTGACGTCAAACGTCAAAACAAAATCACTTCACGCACCGGTCTAGTCTAATAATTACCTTTCTTTTATAACTAATACAGCGAATACTATTGCATAAAGATATTATTTGAAAATGGAAGATCAACGGCAACGGCTTGGCACTTCTGTATTTTTTGTAAATAATACCTGAATACATACTAGCTTTAGCAGTATTGCATAATATTTATAAACTGCAGAAAGATATGGTACCTATTGAAGAGCATTTACGGGTGGTGCGAAGAGGGTGCCTTATTAACGACGGCTTTGACGGGACAGTGACAGGGACAGGGAATGCAGATGCGATAAACATTGACCAATAATATAAATTAATAAGGACAGTGTAATATTAATCAATAAATATTGATTTAATTATTGTATATTTTGTAGTTTTAACATCCTATAACATACACATAAGTTAGTTTTATATTTATTTAAAACTTAAATATTACATAATGTAACTGGATGCGAGAATGTGGAATTAATTTTTGGCAAGACTATAGTGTTCGGCCCACTGTATTGTATGTAAAGTATGCAAGATCTACATGCCAAATAGCTAATTTGCTGTTTTAATTAAGTACTCATATTCAAGTATTTAGAATATATGAAAAGGTATCTTGTTATCTTTGGGATAGGTAAGTAAATGATATTCAACACTTATAATAATAAAATAGTTTCTATTAACAATAATTTCAGATCACAGATTAATCAGACATAACATAACGTGCCACACTTGCACTCCAGGGTCATATTCTCTTCCTAATTATTAATAAATGCTAATATAGGAAACGGGAATATTTTTAATCAATATAATGCTAATGAAAGAGCAGGCCTGTATAGAAAAATGATGGCAATTTACCAGTTGTTGTATATAACAACAATAATAATTAACTGTGTTTTTTATAGTTCCTTATTTCTATTTCTGCAAAATTTCCATCTTTTCTCTATGCTGCTGCTCTTTCATTAGCATATATTTATTAAAATTTTCTTGTTTTAGTTTTGTTCTTTCTTCCCTATACTTCATGTCTTTTCTAAAATACAATAAAATTTTATTTTCTTTGGTTCAGGTCGTGGACTAATATTTTCTTCATCTGGTGTGGGTCCTAGCTCTGAAGCCAGCGCTACAGGATTAGCCCATCCAGTGGAGCCAAACCACTCAGTCATTCGCTGAAAAATAAATAACATCAAGCATGAATTATTTGTTATCAACTTGGTCTTTGACATTCTCTTTTATACTTTGAAACTTAGCATATAGATAAACATACCCTGGAATAAAACAGCATATTTGTAATATGCCTACTAAAGAAAATGCAAAAATAATTTTCTTTGAATTCAGCAAGTTCTTTCTACAAGCACCTAAAAAACTTACTGCTAACATACTACTCTATGATTAAACAATCAAACACTTTAATACAAACAGTTTTGTTGAAGATTTGAATATTGTAATACTACAATGACTAACCTCAGTTTATTTGGTCACTGTAGAGTAAACATGATATTACTAAGCTAAAAGTGTCTACACATAACCAGATATAAAATATCTCAGTAATAACCATGTTGTTCTGTTTGTTCATTCTGCATCAAAGTCATGCAGGAACTGCTGTACATATTCAGTATCTGTAAACAGCAAGTACCAGTTCAGTAAACATTTAATTATTTATCAGAGAGCATACCATGATTTGCATTAAGAATGCAAGGGAGCTTCCTGGCAGTTCTAACGACTGCTCAAAGGATGGAAATTTCAGCCCTTATGTCACTTACCTCTCTGAGCCCTCTCGTATTGCTCTAATATGAGCATAAGATAAATTTGTCGCACGTTAGGCTCGTCGGCTATAGTAACTTGAATACTCATTATTCGAATATTTTCTTGTATCTAAACCACAAATTTATTGTTTTCCTTTGTTACTGTAATGTGATTTCACCCAGAACAACAATCACTGAATCAGAATACTTGAGCACAAAATGAAATGAGATGCGACTCAAATCAAAACAAAACAGCACAACTTGTCATTTTTGACAGCGCTCACGGTGATTTCAATTTGTAGCTGGGTCGGCGTGAGCGCAAGATGGCGCATGTCATGACGTCATCTATGACGACATAGGAGACATCGTTATCGCGCTCAAGCTAATACGGTACGGGTTTATGGACGCTCAAATCGATTTAAGCGTAAATTGGAATGCGGCCTTAGTGTTACCAGTTGACACTTAGTCAAAAACCCCTCACACTATCTCTGCACCAATTTTTTTTTTCATTTTGTTGACCAGTGTTATAGCAATGAGATATTTTTCGATTCTTTGCGCGGATTCTGGCATTAAGTTTGAGTCGACAATTAACATTGTAACAATCGCCCTTGAAGGTATATTTCTGACTAGTGGGTTCCTACGGTTTCACCCATGTTCTTCGAGGATATTACATTTTTCCAGGTTATAAACTATTTGGTTTCCAAATTATTATTTAAATAAAGTAGTTTTCCTTGAAAGAGCAACAATCATTTTATGTGTACTACTTAACATTCTAGAAGGAGGATAAATCTAAAGGTTGATACAATGATTGTCCAAATTTATGCTTACCTTATCCACAATGTGACCAATTGCAATCGTTCGTACAGCGGTATTGTGCTGCTTATTAATAATGTCATCCGTTACTATTTGACATACTTCATTGTTGTATGCCTCATCTTCTTCTTCTTTTAAAATAGCTGGTAACTTAGTCAATATCTGAAACAATAAATTATTTAATAGCTCAAGTGTGAGGAACAAAAAGGAACACAACCAAAATAATTCGGCTAAGCCGTTGTCAGGTGATGCTAAACGGATGCGTTAATTATTTTAATATACGTATCTTTTAGGGGCACAACTACCTTAACAGATGCTCCCAGTTAAGTCATAAATAACCATAAAATAGTAATACTTCAACTATGAGAACCGTGAGAAATATATTTCGTAACTTTTGTATCACTAATGGCAGTATAGGTACATGTACTTACTTGAAAGTTATTTGGTAATAAAGAATCATTGGTGCTCGTTATTTCCATTTCAATTTCTTTTCTACTCTGACTTGATCCCTCATTGATCGATTGGAAGCAAGTTATTTGTACCTGTAAATACATTCATTTAGAGGTCATTTTGTTAAGGATTTCATAACTGTTTACAGACTGTCGTGGACTCCAATAAAATTTTATTAAAATCGCTCCAGCCTTTTAGTTGTAAAGATGTAACAAACATGCACACTCACAATTAACAAACTTTCAGCAGATATCTGTGAGACGAGTAACCTAAGTACCTACATATAAAACTATCGCAGCATCAACTAATTGCTTTCATGTATACACTGAGCGGTGGCTCACGCTTATAGAATTTATAAACTTATTGTCCGTTCTTATCAGCAAAGATATACGTACTTCCGAACTGAAGAGTTACTAGTCGATTATAATTATTCTTTAAGCCTAGGCCTATTTGAATGAATATGTTTCACTCCCACACACACACTAATACTCTATCAAGTGCAAACGACGCGCAAACAGAGTTCCTTTTAGTGTTTAAGTATGAAGTGAAGAATGTCTTGTTATGAAACATATTATTGTTACGAATTTCGTTATAATTTTCCTGCTAAAAGTTTTAACTATGCTTTACTTACTAAGAAGAGAAGCCATAGCGATCATTGTCACACAGTTAGGGAGTATTAGATAGTCTCTAAAGGCTACATCTCTATCATGAAAATTGTCTCTCATGTGCAATTTAAAATGTGTGTTCATGAATGTAGATAATAAATAATTTCTTTTTGTCATGAATGATTGAGATCTATGATATTGTTTCTTATTTAATACAACATTTCTATAAATAAAACCAATAAAGTAATTACCGATGGTGCTTTACTTGATTGTTCTGTGAGGAATACTGCAAAAATAATGCCAACAAAGCTTGAGTCCATTCTCTGATACATGTATTGAGTTGAGAGATCTAGAATAATCAAAATTATTTAAAATTAGATGTTTTTTTATAAAAAAATAGACACATAAATTAATCAATAGCTCGAATATTGTAACTGTTGGATTGGCAAATCTCAAATGGTAGTGTTTCAGAAGGATGGAATTGTACAATACATATTATTTGAGCTTGAAAAAGAAATGTGAGATAAACTCTCTCCATCTTAAAGTGCACTTACACTTCGCTATTAAAGGATAATATTATTGATTTTTATTAATAGAGTATCTTATTGTGATACAGTATAACTAATGTAATGTATGATTTAAAAGACAACAATATAATAAGTTAAGCAAATATTTTTTTACTATTAATAGATGATTTCCTGATAGGCAAAATAACAGTGTATATATAAAAAGGCATAATACCTATACTATTCTTTACTGTAAGTAATACATCTGCAACTTTGTACAAGTTACAGTTTAACTCTTATGGACAAAATATTGTATTATTAATTTACTTACTTACCAACATGTGATGGCCAGACAGTTATGTGTGGGTGTGAGTGATACCAACCCACTACCCTGAGTGGCCTGCCAAGTTCAGCTGCCAGTTCTTCAGCTCTTAGTGTGGCCTGTACTAACTGCTCCTCAGATATTTCTACGCGATCTGGCTTTTTATCAAGACGACGAAGAATAACAGAAGAAACTATTGAAACTAAAGTACCTTTGTCATTTACCTGAAATAAATTCCTATTGTATTCACTATGATTATGTTTCAAATTTAAGACTCGTGATTGCATCTTCTAAATAAAATAAAGCTATATATCATATTACCTCGCCAATAAGTAAGCCCATTATTTCTTCTTTTTCGGTTGATAGTGCATGTTGAACACAAACCAATGCAACATCAGACGACAGTAAAACTTTTGATAACATGATGCAGCTTTCAATCTGGAGGTTTGTGTTATTTAAATGATAAAATCCAATGTTAAATCACTAAATTCAGCCCGAACCGCATACAATATGTATTTATTAGCTATTAAAAAAACAAAACAACAACTCTATTCTATATCTTTTCTTTATGGTCTTACTGACGTTTGTTGACGGACGGCCCGGTTGGCTTTGTGGTTAGTGACCCTGACTTTCAAGCTGCGGGTCGAGGGTTCGAATCCCACTCAAGACAAACATTTGTATGCATGAATATTTATGTTTGTTCCGTGCCTGGATGTAAATATCTATAATATGTATGTATTTAAAAGTAGTATATGTAGTTTATCATAGCTGACTTTGGAATCAGATTGGCCGTGTGTGAAAAATATCCCAGGATATTTATTTGTCTGTTCTTTTTGACTAAACATAGATGTATACAGACAGCTAGTGCTGCAACTGCCATTACTTCTAGATCCGGTATCAAAAAGTACTAAAACTAGAAGGGAAGGGAAGGGGGCACAAGGCTAGTTGTGGTAATTTATTTGAATGATCTACTATTTTTGTAATAACCACATTAATTCTTTGCCATAAATACTAAAAACTGAAGTTTTTCACAAAAACTGTCCATAGCGTAGTTAGTCACAAAAAAACTTCACTACAAAATTGTAGTGTTCCATCAAGTGTGTATGTAATTTTATTAGATTTTTAGACTGTGTACTGAACCCCAATTTATGACTGTCTGGTGAACTCTGGCTGATGTGTCAACTGTCAATCTCATGTCATAACTGTGACAAGAATGTTCCCAAAAGTTTAATCAGATTAAGTTGTTTTCGATTCAAGGAAAATAAAGTTTTATGACATTTATTTGAGAATAATATTTTCGCATGTATAGAATTAGAAGTATTACTTCAATAAGTCATGACAACAAATGTGTATGGAAAATATAGTAAAGATGGTGCGCATCTTTACAAGTGCAGCGACTATGCTACAAAAATATCAATAAATTTGCAGCGCTTCAGAAAGGATGCTCGATTCTGTGATATAGATTTAATATCTGGAGCAACTAAAGTTAAGGTATTCAAAACATCATTGTTACTATTATTATTTTTAGTGAAAGTGTCACTAAACCTGCTTAGCCATCGCGTAGGCGATTGCAATCAATTTGGCTGTATGAAACTTTCATTTACTTTATGTTTTAGTTTAGTTATTCTAGTATGATTCTTAGACAAACATTTTCTTAAATTATTTGCAGTCGATCTTGCTATGCACTTGTTGCACAAGTTAGGTTTGCTAACCTTCATGCCTAAAAGCCATATTATTATTTTAGCCCCTGGTTATCTTTAATTATTGCAGGCCCATCGAGCTGTCCTTGCTGCTAGCTGCGAATATTTTGATGCAATGTTTAATGGAGGTCTAAAAGAGAGTCAGAAGAATCATGTTGCTTTACCAAGTGTTCCACCAGATATACTGCCTATGATCATTGACTTTATTTATACAGGTAAACATTATCATATTATTCCATAGTCTAGAATTGATTTTATTAAATAAGAAATGGTCTACTCAGCTCTGTCAGTAAGAGGTATCGCAGTCCACAGTGTATGATTTCTCGGTCATCATAGCACTTTGGGACTCCTTGGCTCACATGGTTACTGTATTGTGTATATTCAAGTATTTTGTTTCAACTAATATTTACTAAATTTGGGGTTTATGTGTCAAACAAAATAAACATGGATCCAGATTTATATTCTTTTTATATTCAAGCGATGATAAAAGGTCCAAAACTATTCTTAAAAGATGTCATACCTTATTTTCCCATATTTTCTTAAATAGGTCTCTGAATCTTTGGAATCGAACCATCCTACACACTGAGCATTTGTGCATGTACATAGTCTTAGCTGTTTATTAATTCATAAAAACTGTAGTCTAAAAAAATTTAATTAAGCTTGGTCTGATTAAAACATCATTTAAATGTTGCCAAAAGTAACATAAGTACATTATTTTACAGGTGAAATTTTCATTGATAAAGCAACAGTACAACATCTATTAATTGCTGCAGATATGTTGCAACTCAGAGAACTTATGACAGGGTGCAGTGATTTTTTAAGAAGAGAAATCCATCCATCCAATGCTCTTGGAATTTTCAGGTAAAATTAAAAGTATGTCCTATGTATATAGTAAGGGTATGCAATAATACCTTATCACTGAAGTTGTGATGAATAATTTACATATTATAAAAGATAAACCTAAATCTTGGAGATTTTTTATAATATTGGATACAAGACAATGTTTTTCAAAGCAACCTTGATGAAGGTATAAATATTGTGAACTTTCAAGGAAAAGCAATCATTAGTGTTCAATATATGTTACAGCAACATTTTGTTCGGAATGTTTGTTTTTTTTTATAGTTTCAATAGTTATATGGTAAATTAAGCCAAATTACATAATTATGCTTTATACATGTTTGACAATTTTGTCAATCAAGCTGTATTATAAAGTTGTATAATTTTATCATTGCTTAGCAGATTCAGTGTTAAGGTATAGCATATGGTTTTCATTCATAAATTTTGGTATTATGAAACATCCAAAATTATAATAAAGTTTAAAAAGCTAGTACTTAACATCAAGCCAATAATGATATCTGTGTTATTACACTGATTACCTACCATGTGTGCATCATGATCCTATGAGTAGTTATTTACATTATTTACCTTAAAAAAGTTATTAACATTATGTCATGTTATTCTACTCCAGATTTGCTGAGGCTCATAATAGTATAGACCTGGCAAGGGAAGCGTTAGATCATGCTCAAGCGAATTGGAAAGTTGTAGCAGCCGGAGATGAGTTCCTAGATTTGCCATTACCACAGTTGGTGACATTGCTGTCATCTGAACAACTAAGTGTTGATAGTGAATCACAGGTGACCTTTTCTATAGACTTTGTATTATTCGTGTATCTATTCGACGAGTTTCTAGACAATATATATAAATATTGACTCTGATATTACATGTGAAACCTACATACTTCTGTTTAATATTATAACTTTGAAAAGTTATCTTTATTTTGAAGTATAGTTATGTTTGTTGATTATTTTAGGTCCTCTATCCTTCTTTACGATGGCTAGAACATGATCCAGTTGGACGACGACGACATTGCTTTGAAGTATTGGGCCACGTGCGATTGCCGCTGATTTCACCACAAGTGTTAGATGATGCTCTCAAAAGTGTAAAGGATCCGTCAATTGCCGTAGCATTAAAGACTGTCAGACTAGATATGGTAAGGCTTCAGCTAAGTCGCAATATATATATATGTTCAATTAATGGTGCAGAATTCGGAATATTTATTATAACTAGGAGGATTAGCTGCTATTGATGGAATGATAGAAATTGATCCGATAATACTACTGGTATTTAACCTTTGTATAAATTAATTTATGAACTTAATTTTTAATAGCTGAATTAATTTATTTAATGTTAAAAAGAAATAATGTCTTTTCATGTCCTTTAAATAGGAACATTTAGAAAATCAAGTACATTTCATTTACTACAATGTAGCTTATAAATTAGGAATACACTCGCAGGGAAAGACTTATTTGTTTAAATTTAAACTTTATTTTAGAAAACCGGTCGCGGTGCATTAGTAGCACTGTCTGTTGAGCCCCGTGCGCGAAGTCGACGTGTTTTATTCATCGCTGGTGGCTCGTGTCGAGACAAGGAAGCGCACACGCCTTTTACTACAGATAATATACTTTCATCTATGCTCAAATTTGATCTACATAAACGGTAAATATTATAACATTTTATGCTCATCATAGAAACTCTGTGTTATCAAACATTTTCACTTTACCGAGCTTAATTTGGCCGGGCGATAAGTGGTAAGAACAAATCTACTAAAATGTAGAACCACGAAGAGAGATTTCTGATAACCATAGTAATAACTACCTACTTTTACACTACATAGCACTTTGGGCTATAAAACTAGGTTCAGATTTTAGTACCACAATACCACTACTATTTTAACATTAAATATGTATTTTTTTAGGTTATGGGAAGATCTCGAACCTATGGGCATAGCTCGGATTCAGCCGGGCGTTGTAGCGTTAGGAGGCCGCATATATGCTGTTGGGGGCGAACAAGGCAGTCAAATATTAGCTAATGGAGAGGTTTATGATCCACAGGTATAATTAAGTACTACCTTTATAATTCAGTTATCTTATAAGAAGAAGACCTTAGGTAGGTAACATTGCTTTACTATTTTATTAACGATTCAACAATGTTTTTCTTGTTTCAATCCTATTTGACTGAAATATAATCTTTTGTTATTTTTGATCATTAACAGCTTAGGTACCAAACGACCGTTACATACTAGGTACTCAAAATTATTATAATGCCAATTGCCAATTATTTGTAATTGTAGATGTAGATGGCTCACCATCTAATGCTTTCATTATCCAATCATTATCCAAAAATTACAGGTCGACAAATGGTCAAACATAGCGCCAATGAAAGAAGCACGCTGCGAATTCGGATTGACTGCATTGAATGGGAATCTATACGCTTTCGGTGGTTGGGTCGGATCCGATATGGGAGCGTCAGTAGAAGTGTATGACCCTATTACTGACGAATGGACGTTAGCGGGCCGCATGCCAGAGCCGAGGTTCGGAATGGGCGTCATTAACTTTCAAGGTAGTTTATTAGTTTGAAGGTAGTTCTTAGTTTTCGTTCAGGCAAAGATCTATTAAAAATCCATTGTAGTTTCTGAGATTACCCTACATAGTGCCTTAAACATAATCCTAGCGTTAGTATTTAACTTTATACTTGATCCTTAGGCCATAAGCTCGCTTGCGGGATATGAATCCTACTAATTTTATAAATGCGAAAGATTGTGAGTATGGATGGATGTTTGTTACTCTTTCACACAAAAACTATTGAATGGTTTGGATGAAATTTGGAACATATATAGTTTTTAACCTGGATTAACACATAGGCTACTTTTTATCCTGGGAAAAGGAAGATCCCCGGGAACGCTGGTGGATCCGCGGGGAGCTAGTGTCGATATATGAAGTGAAATACATATATTTATTAATTCAAATAGGCCTTCTGAAACGTCGACTCTAATGCTCGGTTCGGAAGGTTTTTGGTGAGAAGAGCCGTCAATAAACTCGGCAATTGTATAAACAGGTATGATATACGTGGTGGGTGGCTGCACGCACACGTGGCGGCACACGCGCTCGCTGCTGTGCTACCTGCCGGCGGCGCGCGCGTGGCGCTCGCTGGCGCCCATGCAGCGCGCGCGCAGCCAGGCCGCCGCCGTCGTGCTCGCCGACCACCTCTACGTCATCGGCGGCAACGCGCCCCGGCGCACCGTGCTTACGTCTGTCGAGAGATATAGCTTCCAACATGTTAGTACCTACTACATGCTTACTACTAGTATAGTAGGTACTCTACACTATAAATAACCTTAACGATGGCTATTACTTACGAGAGGTTTACTACAGCTTTACCTGTCACTGATAACCTAGAAAATGCAAATTTAAACAAAATTCATGTGGATAGTTTGTTAAGAATATAGAATACTCAGTTCGATACTGAAAATAAAAGTTATGGAAATATTTATCATGAGATTTTTCACAGGCGACTATTCGCTTCCAAACTAAGCAGATACAAAAAAATTGTATTAAGTACTTTTTAAATACATAATATGCTACATATAAATGTTTGCTTACAAGAAACAAATCGATATTCGAATCTCACCTGTAGCATACTAACGATATTTACCTATAGACTATATTATATAGTGTATTTTTCGTACAAACTTAAAAAAAAGTATAAATTCCATTCCAATATGAGTTGTGATTAAAGTGAAACAAGTATCGTATAACTGAACAGGATAGATGGGAGGAGGTGGCGAGCCTGGCGGAGGCGCGCGCGGGGTGCGCGGCGGGCGCGGCCGACGGCGCGCTCGTGGTGGCGGGCGGCGACAGCGAGAGCTGCGGCGAGCGGGGCTTCTACCGCGCGCGCACCTCGCTCAGCTCCGTGGAGATCTACGACCCGCAGGTACCTACGCGCACACACACACACTCACTCACTCACACCTATACCTACACCTACACTTATCTACGCTACATTAAAAGCATTTTGCATTTGGATGCTGATAAGCAATAATGTGTTATCCCTCATAAACATGGTTTTGAAAGAATTGCGTCTTAAGATAATACTGTTTATGGGATTTACGATTTATTTTATCATATAAATCAATTTTATGTTTTGAGATGACATAAAACACTTTTGTAGAATATGATGTATCAATTTATTTATACAACTGGATATTTCATAACAATTCGAGATGAATTCGTCACTTCACCGCCGCTAACATATGAATTTTGTAGGCACCGTCTATTTTGGTTGTATATTTTCCATCTGTACCTACATATATTTAGCGAATACTAAGACATTTTAATTTGTTAATTTCGACCACCAGTAGCTTTATTTGTGACATGTTCATGATATTTGGTTTATTTTCACTTATCAATGTTATTATTTGATATTTAAATGGTTAATTAAGCTGACTCCGATGTCAAATCATAGTCTCGATAAGTCTTTGACTTCCCAAAGTTTATGTTGAAATGAAATTTTGTATTTAATTCGTGGAATATTTAGTAGGTACTGAAGTGAAGTGTTGTTTATTGTGTTGATATGACTTCGCAGGAGAACGTATGGCGACCCGGGCCCGCACTCCCGCACACCCGCGCCGAAGCCGGCGCCGCTCTTCTCTGACGAATAACCTAATTCGTCAACTAAATTCTAGCAAACAATGTACAAAAAACGGCTTTTGTTTCGCTAATGTATGTAATATTTTATACGTAAAATTGAATAAGGAGCACTGATAAAAAACATATTTTATGCTATAACTCAAGGATGCTCTCATAGTTGTACGTATTTGATTTATTATTGTTTAATAAGCTGAGTTCAACTAAATATACATTAAGTTGCTTTGTAAACTTTATGAAAAGATAAGTAATATTTAATTGATAACCATGCATTACATCAATTATAGTGATTTAACCTGACAGACATATAACAAGTTAATTTAGACAATTTGGAAATACCGTTCGAGAGATTGAGGCTCAAAGAAATCTTTCACAGTACCTAAGATATCAAAAGAGCGGATGCAATTATTTTTTTATCCTACTAATATTATAAAGGCGAAAGTTTGTATGGATGTTTGTTACTCTTTCACGTAAAAACTACTGAATGGATTTGAATGAAATTTGGAATAAAGATAGCTTATAACCTGGATTAACATATAGCCACTAGTAAAATAATATAAATACTCGAGAATCAAACATTATACAAGGCGATTACGGTGTTACCGCTCTTTATTTATACCCTCATTATCATATCTGGTTTCGCATAGTATTCTTATTCATATTCTTCCCAAGCTCTAGTCTATCTCTGTACCAAATTTCATATCAGATAGTAACAGACAGACAGAGTTGCTTTCGCATTTATAATATTAGTAGGGGTATATAAAGCCAGGAGTGATATGAGTGATATCTAAATTTTAGATTAGAAAAAACAAATGATGACCGCATGAAACTACCCACACTGCGGCGAGTTGTGTGCTAATAATGGTTCAAATTTATTCGAGGCATTCCCGGCCGGTTGCGCTGATATATTGAGGCGATCATTATATTGCGTTTTATATTGTTGACAATGTAAATTGAAATTTACATTCAATCGCAAAATAATTACATTACTTTTATAATTATACACTATTTTATACAACAATGAAAATGAACATATTATTGAATTAATATTTATATGATACATATTATAGTATAGCTATTGCACACATGTATGTCCTACGTCTAAATGATATGTCATTATCATCAAGAGCCTGTTGATTTACTCTGGGTGATATTAATATGTAATTGTATAGGGTTAATGATGGTAGCATTAAATGTTTTTAAGATATTTTGCAGTTTTTATTACCAATACCAAGTTAATTCATTATACGGTTAATCCTGGAAATTTTGCATCTAAAACTCGAATAATATCTTCAGATAAAAAAAGGCGTCCAACTAAACCCTCGAAAAGAGAAGCTGGCCGATCCGGACGATGTAGTTCTGTACCAGGTCGCTCCACTGCACACCACTCCATGAAGCAACAAGCTCGATACAGATGAACAGGCTTCTGCAAAGGTAAAATAAAATTATTTGTAACTTATTTTTTGTTTTAAAGCACTTTCGTTCGTATTTCAGACAAAGGAAGTACATATATGTTTAATTTCGATATTCAATGTAGATATCCCGCAATTCACTTATAGACCTCACGAGCATAAGGGTGCAGGTTCAACTCCTGACCAATATCTTTTGAGTTTAAAACCATCCTTACGGATTCATACCACTGGCTTTGGGTGAAGGATAAACATCACAAGGAAACCTGCATACCTGAGATAGATGTCACAAGTATGTGAGGATCGCCAATCCCCACTAAGCCCGCGTTATTAGGGGAGTCTCTTTTCATGCTTAATGGAAACATACATGAGCTGATCATGAATTAATTAATGATATTTACCTTGGTAGCCTGATATAACTGAATAAATGCATAAGCATTACCACTGACGCCATGGCAAATGCTGTATCCTTTAGTACAGAGCCCGCGTTGCCATATTACGTCTCCACATTGCAAGGCAATTCTCATGTATTTATCGTCCTCAAATATCTGTAATATTGAGATTAATTATTAATCTTTCATTTCCTGACTTTTGATTCTCATAAATCTGTCAGTCTAGGTTGAATGGATACCTATGAAAACCGCATCCAGTTGGCAGAAACCAAAGTCATACTGTAGCCAACTAACCTGACTAGCTAAAATGCATAATGGAACAAATCCTGGCGCACCATGACACCATTGAACCAATTTGTCGTTCGAGTTACTTTGAAGTGATGATGGAAAGTTCCCACTTGAGTAGCGTTGACTTAGTAACCAATCCAAAGTCGGTTTTATAAAGCTGCGTATTTCAATTATATTGACATACAAACGGGCCTGAAATATTTATGGTGGTATTTAGGTACAGTTAATTAAGGAAATTAACATTAGCAAAAGCCAGACGAGATTGAGCCGTGGTGGCTCAGTTGGGAACGCACCGACTCACGATCATGAGGGTGCCGGTTCAAATCCCTGGCCCGTACCTCTGAGTTTATAAAAAACTTACGTAAGGATTCACACTACTGGCTTTCGGTGAAGGAAAACATCGTGAGGAAACCTGCATGCCTGAGATGTCACAATTAAAGGCATGTGTAGTCCGCCAATCCGCACTAGGCCCGCGTGGTGGACTATGGCCTTTAAACCCCCTCGATGTTGGGGGAGGCTCGAGCTCCTCGGTGGAGACGTATATGAGCTGATGATGATGATGAAATACAAAAGTCTTGTAATACTCAGAATAACAAATACAGTCTTTATTATTGAAATTATATTAAAAAATACGGACTAATTTAGAAACTATCAAAAAGACGAATACCTACTCAAATTCTTCTAAAAAAAAATGGATGCCTTTCTTTTAAAATAAGGGGTGCGTTTGTAGCTGGTGGGGTGAATCCTCAATGCAGGGATTAAATATCAGAATCTTCAGATAACCAATTTAAAAATACATTTACTAACTTGTAATAAAATGTACAATATGCCAGCCATTCCATGCGCTGCTCCAAAGTATATTTTATCGTGCCATTTCCATAGCATAGGACTTTCTGATTTCATATGCGCTGCCAATTGTTTTCCAGATCGCAGTATACTGATAATAACCTAAAAAGTAGATATCAGTTTGCCCGTAGCTTCCCATGTGTGAAGTTTATAAAACAACTGCATTATTTTAAAGTCATAAATTCGAAAATAGGGTTAGCAACAGTAATAGAATCAGTACTAAACGAAAGGACATTTTTCACATTCCATATAGTATTAGGAGACTATTTGATTGATTCATGGTTAGAGGAAGTCTGATATATACATCTTCGTAATTTTGATCAGCTCTTTGAAGATCATCTCTTTTCTCGTATGTTTTAATGATGACGTTAATGCTTTAGAATAGGTACCTTTTCAATGTGATTAGCTGGAATAACCTCTTTTCCGTTGATATGTTTATTAACAAACAGTAATGCATAAAGATACCCTGACTTTCCATATAAAAGTTCATCCGGTGAATCATTTAACAGTGATATTAGAGACATTAATCTGAAATATAAAACTGTATTAGTGACCAATGAATTACAAAATGCAATAAATAGCTTTTCTATTCGGTAGATGGGGCCGCCCATTGTGTGGTTGCCATCATGTCGTATTTGTAGATAAGACCTAAGTACTTGGGTTAAAACATGGTCAGATCAAATCCTCCCTTTTCTGAACACCACGAGGCATTTCACGTCGCCAAAGAAACAGGTGGCGTATGATTCCATGGTTCCAGTCAGAACCCTCAATATGACATATTTATAGGCCTATGTGATGTGGATATTACTTTAACTTTGTAGTTCCTACCTAAGTTATTGATAGACACCTGTGTGTGTGGTGTAACTGTAGGTATTCTAAGTTAGGCATTATATACTAGTGGCTCCCCGCGGCTTATATATACTTGTAATGTTTAAGTATATTATATTTATTATATACTAGTGGCTCCCCGCGGCTTCGCCCGCGTTCCCGGGGGATCTTCAATTTCCCCGGGATAAAAAGTAGCCAATGTCCTTTCTCAGGCTCTGGATTATCTGTGTATCAAATTTCATTTAAATCGGTTCAGTAGTTTTAGCGTGAAAGCGTAACAGACAGACAGACAGAGTTACTTTCGCATTTATAAATATTAGTAAGTAAGTATGGATGACTACCACCGTTAGGTTTCACCCGTCATCCTTTCCATTTTCCAGAATAAAATGTAGCCTACTTTTTTTTGCAAGTTATTAGGAGTCTATCTCTGTCCAAATAATTTATTTATTTTAGGAATATTTGAACAAAAATTTATGTTGATTTTATTATTATTATAGATCTGTATGTCTTTAACATATTTTTTATCAATGAGCAGATGCTAACTCTAACTGTGGTCACAAATTGTACTGATGCAATATGTGGTCATCCCTTACTGTCAACCAGTTGTTCTCGGCAAGGTGTTCAGAGCAATTACATGTACATATTATTTTACGAGTAACATATTAATTAAATCCAAGTATAATTATTTTATTATAAAGGCTTAATTTTTTAATTATTCACATTATTCATTTATAATTTTAAAGTAAGCATTGTTTTTACCTTTGTGCTAATGTCTTGTAATCAGGCAAGCTGTCAGGACGTCTAGTACCAAGTTTATAAGAGATAACAGTTGCCAAGGCAAGGGGTCCAGCATCCCCACATAGAAAACTTATTCTCTTTCCTTTCAAATTATCTATGTTAATATATTCCAATGCTGTCTGTCATAGTAGGATTTCATTAATACCTATGCATTAAATTTGTATGAGTAAAAGTCATCACCCACTACATCGGCAGGGGTTTTTGATTTCTAATTGTATTGTGTAATTTGCATTAAAATGCAATGTTAATGTAAAATGTTTACTACACAACCAACATACATACAATATATTTTTCACAAAAAAAAATTTACAGTACCTACATGTTAATAGGCTGTTTTTCTCTTCCTAGGTCTAAATTTCTATATAATTTATTATTTACAATAAATTACAATTCACATAGTCTGCATGTTGTCCCAGGATATTTACTTCTAAATTGACCCTAGTTATTGTAATGTTATAGTGGGTGATTATCATAAAGAAGTGTGAGTAACCAACCAACCTTAAGTTGTTCATTCATAACATCATTCTTTAAAGAGCATGTAAAATAATATAGTGCTAAACCAGTGGACCCTGTGTATACTGTCCCATCATAGAATATGTCACTTTCCATTTTCGTCCTCAGCACTAGTAATTTAGATGTCTTAAAGTTTTGCAGTTTAGTTTGAAATTTTTCTGATATCTGTAAATAATAGACAGATAATAAACTATGTAATTAAAATGTTATGCGAAATATTACACTGTTTGGAAACTAGGAATATGAAAAAAACAAGCATTTAGAATTAAATGTAAAATTTATGTGAAAAAGTTTATTATAATACAAGTCCTAACTCTGTGTGTATTGTAAATTGTAATTGTATGTCCCAAACACACATCATCTACAGTACAGCTCTAAAACAATACTTCAAAATAACACCTTAAACTTACACTATCGTTCGCATCATTGAGAATATTTTGAGCCGCTTCGGGAGTAAACTCATCATATTGGTTTTGAAAGGAACCTTTTAGATACATTTTTTATTTTACCTACAGATTAATGATGATAAAGGTAGGCCAAGATGTTATTGTATTTTGAATTTTTAGTGTTTCGGATAATATTTTTAACATTTACATTCCAAATTATTCCAAATCCAACCACAATAATTGATTGTTTATGCCTTGCCTTCACACTTCATTCCACAGAACAATATAATTTAAAGTTTAAACCAGTCTGTCTCTCTTTTATATCATGGCAATCTACCGGCCGATTAACTAATAATGAATAGTCGAGTAAATCGTCGTTAATTTCATATTTAGTAATGTGATAGAAAACAATTTAAGAGGTATCTAGATATTTATGTACTTGTTCTGATGTTGCTCAATATTATTTTCATCCGTTCTGATGAGAGCTTTTAACTATCTTAAGCGTGATGGGTATCGGATTTGAGATAATTATAATAAATATAAAAAATACAACCAATTTTTGATATAATATTTTATTTCAGTTGAAAAAAAAAACATTTTATTGTGAATTTCTGGTGACTTTCTATACTATTTTATGAGTGTATCAACTTTTATTTTAAAACACTAGGTTTTAGCGACATCTGTACCAACTTTATTGGGCAACTATCTATCCACTGCTCGCACTAGTTAGTCGCACTTTACTTTGACAGTGTGTAGGGTATTTTAAGGACATACAACACATAGACACAAAGACCATAGAATAGAATAGATCTGTGGATGGCGGGCGAGCATCGAGCATTGCAGAAGCATTACGCATGCCTGACAATTTTCGGCCATATTGTTATGACGCATACAAGATCATAGGTCTCCGCCAGTGACGAGTCTTCACGCAGTTGACGTGGCTACTACGTACCATCCCGTTCGCCCACTCCGGACGCAGCATAGACGGTGACGAGGAATACGTAACTGGTGAGTGCTTGTGAAGACAAAACTTGCGACCTGTCACGGTCATTTAGTTATTTGGATTCAAATAAATAATGTAACTATGTTCTGTACGTTGCTGGAATACTCGAGAATGTTTAACATTGCTAAATTATGTTGCGTATTACGTTAGACGCAATAGGAAATTCCGCGTTCCCAACTATGACGCGATGATTCCGTTTTAGGAATTCCCTGTCAACAGTGCGAGATCGTAAGAGATCCAAATGATGTTTTATCGACGAGCCTTTTTACATTGAGCTTAACTGAAGACCAAGGAATGCACAGAATGTTGACCTTGAATTTTAGGTGACCTTAGTGGGCATGGACGGAATGGTGGAAGAGAATGGCACCTCTGGTGGTGCTGGGTCCGTGGACCCGATGTCTGGCGCGGGCTCCTCGGCTGTCGTCTCCGCTCCGCACGTAGTTGCCGTTACAAGCATTGTGCAACTCACACTACCAACACAAGCCCCATCAGCGCAGGTATTGTCATTTTCTATATATATATTGCTAATGGTAGCTATTAGGTACTGTTTGTATACATTATGTCAGACCCAGTTTTACTAATAATTTGGTCTATGTATCAAAATTGTGAAAGTTATTTACCAGTACTCAGTTGATAATCAAATTTAAGGACCTTGTACTGTATGTACCTACAAAACTTGTACCTCTTTATAAACCTATATCCCATGGAAAATCTAAATGTAATATGTTGAAGTTTTCACAAGTTGTGTTAGACATGTCCACAAATGTAACATTATCATCCTGTTATGATGTTATTTGGAATGGAAGCGAATTGGCCATGTGTGAATAATATAACAGAATATTTATTTATTTTTAATTTTGTCATCTTTAGTATAACCTAGTATAGATAGTATTGTCAGAAGTAATGTCTTTGTCACTTGGCAATAATTCCTTTTAGTTAATCTGTTTTGTCTATAACCATGGAATAAACTCACACTTTGCCAACTATTTTAATTTTTTTAATGTTATTGTTTGAAGTACACAAACATATTAATTTAAATAAAAAAATAAATAGTAAAAATATATATTTTTTGTATTTTACAGGTTCAATCTGTGATACAAGCCAACCAACAGTCAGTTATTCAAACAGCATCTAATATACATCAAGTGCAGTTACCAAAAGGGAATGTAATACTTGTAAGCAAACCAAGTTCTGTAATACATACTACACAAGGAACATTACAAACATTGCAAGTAAGTAAATTTAATTTTTTATATTATATATATTAGTCATGTTATTTTTCGCTTTTGCTAAGTATTGTTATAAATGTTTATAGTGTAGGTATGTTCTGTCTCTGGATGTGAATATATTTTTAACCGACTTCCCAAAAAGAAGGAGGAGGTTCTCAATTCAGCCGGTATTTTTTTTTTCTATGTATTTGATTAGTATATTACTTAGTTGTCTGGTTCTCAATACAAAGCTCTGGTCCCAAAGTGAAAAAATAATAGTCTGTCAGTACTATTCCAGTATATTTATGTTATTTTTTCAATTATAGCTTCTGGTCTGTGGTTTCATTCGCCTTAATGGCAAGCTTAAAGTTTTCCTTGTCATAATTTTGTCAATTTAACAAAATAAATATTCTATTGGTTTGCCATCTTTACTTATCCCTATTTTGAAAGTTATAAATAACCATACATCCATTATCACAAGTGCATTTAATTTTATAATTTTAGTAGGTGTATTTAGACTACTTAACTATAAAACTTTATTTTGTATTAAGTTTAGTTGATCAATATAAGGCATTGATTAACTGTAATGACATATAAAGTGATAAATAGTTAAGGAACTGAAATAACTTGAAGAGGAACAGTATTGAAATTTATTGAAACAGTATCGAAGTTGACATAGTAACCATAAAATACTAACCTAATACATACAGCTACAACAAAATCGGCGAGTTGAATCATGGATTAATACTTGTTTTTCTTTATCATTTTTAATTTTTTTGCATTAAGAATTTGTTCATTATCTAAACTCGTATATTTTGAGTATTGGTTGTTAACAGAACAGCACTTTAAAACACAGTTATTTATTTTGCAGCAAATTTTAAAGATTACTCCCATGTAATATATATTGATAAAGACATATTATGTCTTTGGCTGTATGTTGGGTTGTCTACAATTAATAATAACATAAGTTTAATCATATTTTGTAGATAAAGCCGGAACCAAACACAGTAGTAAGCACACAGGGCCAATCTTGCAGTGACGACAGCTGTAGTGACGATGAAAGTCCAAAGCGCAAATACAGAGAAATGCTGACACGACGGCCATCATACCGCAAGATTCTGAATGACCTTGGTGGGGCAGAAATTGCTGGTAAGTGGTACATACCTAAAACAATAGTTTTTAACCCACTGCCAGTAGAAAAATAATGGCCTATGGTTTTTATATATATATATTGTTGTATTTGTATTAAATTGTATTCGGCGTTTATCTATTGATTCATTCAAAGTCTAAATAGCGGTGATGAAAATCGCAATCTAAAAAGAAATCTATAATGGTTATATGTACTTACATATGTGATTGAACTATATTTAGCTAAACCTTTCATCAAAAAACTTGGGGAAATAAAAACAGTGTATATCATAATCATAATTAGGCGGAAGATGACTTCTCCATAGTTGTAGGCACCCAGTTAGTCTTAGTTGTCCTTAAAATTTCATTTACTCAGAATGTCCCCATTTGTAATGAATTGAACAAGTTCTCCAATTTAATTTATCTATTCATAGCCCTTTACACTAAGTCTTGCTGATTTTCAGCTTATAGGCCCGCATCTTAGGAAAAGCATAAATAAATGAGATAATTAACATATTAGATGTATATTCGTTATTCTTTTATTTTCGCCTGCCCTGCTGTAATAAATATTCAACTTTTATTATAATATGCTGTTAACAATTTTAGAATGCAGTAACTACTAATATACAAAAATTTCAATATGTCATACAATTAGAAAACCCTCAGTCTGTCGCGACAGATGTACTTATAATAAAAACAGATTACCCATAACACTATGTAAGACGATTGATTTGATACGGACATAGTAATCTATGGAATCTAATGAACGAAACTAAATATACATGTCATTTTCATATAGGAATTTTCGAAATTGCATAGAATAAAATTGCGAAAAAATACATTGAACACTGCTTTAATTTTCATTGACATTTCTGGTAGCAGGTAATTTCCTACAAATAGTAGTAAAAGTAAGTATTATGCTTACACATGCTTACATATACTACACACATAATATATTGACTTGAGGCACATGTGAACTCATAAATGGCCTATTCATTTTATTATGATGTCGTTCATCAATTTAAGAAAATTAAATAATTTTAAGTAAGTTGCCAGTTGTTATTGACGGAATCGAATTAAAAGTCGGAATAATAGTTCCTGCCCTCGACAATCATCACAGTTTCGCTTGCGTGGAGTTATATTAGAGTATACCTACCTTGTAGACAGAAATTTACTAGCGCTCTGCTTTCTACTAGCATGTTTCGTATTCCATTACCACAAAAATGTGAAGTAAACATTGTATATTATGTCAGAAAAATTATAAAAACGTAGTGCAATGTGCACAAGTTAGGCAGGGCTAGGATTTCCTGAAAAAATATTCAAATCAAGAAATGCTTCCATGGCTCATAATATGTCCTTCTACTTACATTTACTTCATATCCTTTAAGAACATGCCCACTCAAAAAGGATTTCTGATTCCCATTCGTTTTATTTATATAATTCCTCTGGAGAGATATGTTCGTAGTGAAACTGCTTTGCAAAAGTTAACTCAGTAACTTTCAATTCTGAATATCAATTCTATCGAGGCCTTTTTCTCATGGTAATCCGAGGTAGGATCCCAAACTTAGCAGAGCCAATTCTATGAAAACCAGACCACTAGGTGCGTTTTAGTGTCATGGTATCTCACACCATGTTCCAATAGTTTGTCAAAACGAGATGTTTAAGGTTAGTGTAGGTAAAATACATTATTGTGAGCGTAGAAAGTAGTGTAATAGCCGTAAGTTTATGGGCCTGAAAATATTACAGACAGTCGCATGGGGTCTAAACAAGGATGTGAGAACGAAGTGTCGCTGTCAACTTCTTTGTCTTTTGCGCCAGGTCAGTTAAATGTGCCGCCCTCTGACACAATTTGTTTCTGTGTGCAACATGTGTCACTAACCTATTACGATAGCATCATTTAACAACACCATGCGTGCTCGCTCACTCGCTCGCAGCTTCAGGTGAATTTCATCATTATATGTCATACACAGGTATAAGACATTCGCTCAAAATTTAAGATGAAATCAAATTTCATTAATGTAGATGTTTAATTAAAAGTAATATCTAGTTAAAATATTGTATTCCATTACATTGCCTATGTTTATAGCATTGCCACTATAACTTCAAAATTATGAAGACTATCTGATCGGATTGGCGATTAGCTTCAAAGGGCTGATCGTGGTATCGATTTCCACCCAGGTCACATGTGAGCATGTATGTTTATTCTGTGTCAATGTACCAAACATCTATTTATGTGTGTACTTTATCAGTTGTAGTACATGATCTACTAGATCAGCTATCTGGTTACCATAGTACGTATGTACATGCAGATTAGGTATGTCTGTATATTCAGCTTTCCAGCGATATTTTGGAGGATAAGTACTCCGCCATGGCTATATCAGCCGTGTTGCAGTACCAGTACCAGTTCTAACCTGAGGAAATTAAGACTCATGACACCAAAATTTTCATGATCGTCATCGCTTCAGCGATGTTTCTTTACATACCATAAGATGCCTCACTGCCTGTTTACAATATACTCTAAAAGAAAATGTATATTAACGGATTATTATTTATTCCGATGACGTTATCTGTCGCGATTTGCAATACTGACGTCATTCTATGAGTTGGAACGCTTACGTCATTTCTGTTATGGATGGATAACTAACTTTAGTCATTGCTTAAATGCTACATAATGTTTGGGTTTGTCATATTTGTCTTCTTCATAATTTTTCACACTTGAATTTAAAATGGACTTTACAGAACAGTTGCGTGAATTATCCAGCCCGTCAGAATTAACAAATTATTTCTTTGCATCATAATTTGGGGTCAATAAAATCGGCTTTCTGGCATATATCTACTACCTTTTCATTTGTTTTGGTTTACATATTAAGCCATACTCATCTATGTTCTCAATGATGAAGAACAATGTCTTCGGCAAACAGTGATACGTTTACTCGTCTATTTAAATAAACTGTTCTTAACTAAACAAAACAGGTCGACTTGAAATCGTCCAGAGTTCGATTCCTCGTTAGGTCCCTACCTTCAATTAAAGTATATTTAGTTGTTGATGTAATGGATACGACAAGGGAATCCAGAATAATAGCCCAGTAAAATATAGTCAAAAACCAAAATGTGTCTTTGACGGAATAAGATGGCGGTTTTATTTATTTATTATTGTTATGTATTCAATCGAGGAAAGGACATTTTGAGATATGTACGTGCTCAAACACTTACCTAAGACTGAGTCGAAAGGTGACCATCCGATTGACTCATCTCCAGATTCCAATTTCCATTTGTAATGGAGAAGTCGATCGAATTATTGACTTTTCTATAAAACAAAATTAATATGATGTTCATTCCGTAAAGTAGTTTTTTATTTGCCTTCATAATATTTATTATCTAGTTATTAATTAAATTAGGTTTTGAGAAAAATTGGTAGAACACTTCTGATATTTGTTTACGTCATATTCTTACGGTCACTTTCATACATCCCAAATATTTCAATCTCAGTTAATTGATGGACCTTAGCTTTAAGATTAATGCATAGATATTCCTATTGCTTGTAGGTACTCATAAGTTAAAATTTGTATTCGTATTACAAAGCTAGTAAAGATTCTGTCAGCCACAGAGTTACTTATTGCACACAAACCTCATGACACCGGCAGCTTTTTTGGCTGTGTAATGAATACTCCTCATTTATTTATTTTATTACCATTCTATCGTAAACTGTTTTCCCTTCCATAACATTAACCCGGCATAAAAAAAACATTATTTCGCTTTCGTATTAAGAGAATAATTTTTTGTTTCAAAAATCTAAATTATTTAATGGTCTCATATGAATATTGTTTAAATGTTAAGTTTTTTTTTTGTTGTTTTTTAATGATATAAATAAACGGACCTAGACATTTTTTTGGCATTTACTTAGCCTACTAATAACAAATTTCATACTTCGGTGGAGGCTTATACAAATGTAGGATATCTCTACTAACATAAGTGGTTATTGTGATATTAAGTGCACTTGCTTAATCGAGTATGTTTTTTTAGTAATTCCAGCTGGAGCTCTTCAGACTGATAGTGGGCTACACACGCTGGCGGTGTCGGGTGCGGGAGGCGGCGGTACTATAGTTCAGTACGCTACCAACCAAGATGGATTCTACGTGCCGGGTTAGTGCAAATCGCATAGATGAATAATTACATTTGCTTGGTATGTTTTTTTATGAAATGAACAAGTCGTACTATATTTTAGGTCCTATGTTAGAAGACCAAACACGCAAACGTGAAATGCGGTTACTAAAAAACCGCGAAGCGGCGAGAGAATGTCGTCGTAAGAAAAAGGAGTATATCAAATGTTTGGAAAACAGAGTTGCAGTGCTTGAAAATCAAAACAAAGCCCTAATAGAGGAACTTAAGTCCTTAAAAGAACTATATTGTCAGCAAAAAACTGAATGAGGCCCAGCTGGCTAACCGGGTGTGTCGCAGCCCTGCCGGTGAGAGCAATTAATTATACAGTAATGTTTCTGCACGGACGCGGACGCGGACGCACTGTGCTCGTGCTCGGTGTCAATGTTTCATCTGGCTCACGGTGGCGAGAAACATTGTAAATCATTTTCACATTGAATTGTATGTAGTTCATTTAATTATAGTCAAATTGTCCATGGATTGACTAATCGAGTAATTGAGCTTTCTTTGATTATTGTTAGATTTGGTTTATTGAATTGTTATATGTTTTGTATTTTTCTGTTGTTATATTTAATAATTAATCAGTTGATTTAATACAATATAAAAACAATGGCCCTCTTGTAATTTTGTGTTATGAATTTTAAATATATAACAGATATGAGCTTTATTTACCATTCCAATGTTCTTTTAAAGCAAAATTCAGACAAGTTTGACTTGTGCCATTTTTGGAATCGTTTCTCTCTAACGGTTTTGTCACCTTTTTAGTAATTGATACTTGTTAAGGTACTTGATTGTTATTTTCTCCTTTTATTGTCCTTTACAAATGGTCTATTATACACTTATTGTTTGCTACACGTGTTTGTGATTGGAGATGCGGAAGTGATAGAAGTACCCTATTATTAGTTGAATAGTATTTTCAACACCACATGGGTGTTTGTAATGGATAAGCCAAAGTTAATGTTTTAGTTGTTTTGTGCAATAGCCATATTGCAATGTACAGTTTTAAATATCTTTTTTTCTATTTCTAATGAATGACATATATTGTACTAAATTGAAAATAATGTACATTGTGTGTATAGATGAACCTGAACAGAAAATAATGTATAAAATAATTCCCTTGTATATAATTATACTTAATTTATGTGGATGAAGAAAAAAATATGTTTGAATATTACTTCAGAACTGTTGCCTACTGTTATCTTTGAAGGGTTTTTGATCATTCACATTATTTTGATCTAGAAAAGGGTAATTTAAGTTTACTACCAGAGTTAAAATAAGGATTCTATAAAAATATATTTGCCATGATTGACTTTGCAAAATTGGGTCTTCAATTGTCTTGTCTATTTTTTATTATTCAAAAGACATATTAAAACAAATGTTTACATTTTAATTATCCCTGATTAAATATTTTTTACGACGATCAAATTTAGTTGCAATTCAATCATGGTAAGTGTCTTAGGTAAGTTTATTGATAGACATTGTGGAAAGTGCCTTTAAATTTATATTAAATAAAGTTTATACCAACATAGCTCTTTATGTTAACTTAATGCTATTTATAAATATTAATAATATTAACTGTTTGATGTAATATGGTAGTATTTTCATTTTTTTTATCCTTATTCGTTTTCAAACCGAGTGTAAAATAAAAAAAATATTTTGAGGGTGAAGATCATGGCGTGATATATTAATGTACGTGGTCAAGTCCGAATCGGCCTCGCGCAACAAGGGTTCTTTACAAAGCTGAAGGTTTATTCACGTGCGCCAGCGCAGAGGAATAGTGTCGAATTCCATTATTTGAGTTTAGTATATAATCTATGTAATTAGTGTGTAACTTCGTGGAAGTGTGTTTTTATTTTTGTGAATTATTTTTGCCAATTATTGACTAAACTCTAATCATGTCAATTTGACGCTATTCCGCTGCCTTGACGCACACGGTTTGTTGAGTCTTTGAGAGTAGATATAGAGAATAAATACTGGTAAAAACGGATAAAAAAAAATACAATAACAAATCCAAACCATCAAATTTATACCATTTTTTTCCATTTGATTCTGACGTAATACTTTTTGGGCGGGGCGAGGGGGTCGGCGGAGAGAAGTGATAAATGAACACGATGAATTGTTCATCACTAACAATAGAATGTATATAACATTAACAACCTACATAATTAGTATTAAAATAATGAAAGCATTTTTTTTCATTGAACTAAATCAGAATCTTTTCAGTCATCAGTTGTTGAAAAACAAATGCTAGAGGGTTGTGGAATGGCATTTTGCGAAAGGAGTATCTTCTTTATTTAGTTTCATATTGTTCTAATTAAATAACATTTCTATTGACATATTAGGGGAGACCGGGTACAAAAGTAACATTTTGTACTTTTACTTTGATTTCTGGATGGGTGCTACTGTTGCCATTAAATTAATATAACTATATAAAAATTCAGTTTATGTTCTTACTCTAGCAACTCGTTTTATCATATTACAGCGTGTTTTATATGAATTACAGACATTTAAAAAAAAAACGTAACTTGTTACTTTCGACCACGTAGGCAGGTCGAAAGTAACACGTTGTGGGTCGAAAGTAACAAAATAATGGGGTTGATAAATTGATAATCAATACAATATTATACATGAAATACAACAAATTATTTATTTAAAATCTTTATACTAATAACACAAATTAATTTTTATATTTTAAATGTTTAAAACTATAAATGGTAAAAAAATAACAAGTCAATAAAATTCTTAGTTTAAGTAATGCGATCAGTTTTGTTTTATAGTCAGACTTTTATAATTCAGTCATTAATCTTAATCTGAATCGCAATGATGGCATATATAATGCTTGTCATCATCCACACATTCCAAATGGGACCACATTTTACATTCGATACATCGTACCCATTTTTTATTTGGTCGACCTTAATTTTATAAACAGACAAGACAGAAGTAAATCTTTAAAATGCTCTTCAGCCGCTTTTTTATACACTTCCGTGTCGGTAGTTCCTCGTTCATTTGTTCTAATGTGTTGTCTCGGCATTCTTTTAAAAAAAAATACATAATAACATTATGATAAATAATTAAATCACCACGAGGACAAAAGTAACATGTTACTTTTGTACCCATAGGGCTATGTTACATTTGTACCCATTCCACATTTTTGTCAAAACATGCAACATAACTTTAAATTGGAATGTACTACACAAAAATGAATTTATGCAATGTATAATCACTTTAATGCAGTATAGATTAGCAAATATTCAGATTACTATCGTGATTTTAAGACTATCAAAACATTAAATAAGATAACGTCAAAATACTTACTTTTGGTTTGCAAATTCACTTATCGTCCTGTCACAAAGCCTAACAGCGCGTGGCGTACGCTGCGACTAAATGCAATTGAGGGGGGGGCTCCAGGCTATCGTATGACAGCGGCTAAGCGGTTTTCGCCCATTGAATAAGTCTAGAGAGCATTTGTTACTTTCGACCCGCCGTTACTTTTGTACCCGGTCTCCCCTATTGAGGTTTACTTTGTTTACATTCTACTATGCCAGATAGATTAATTAAATAAGTTATGTACCTAAGATACGTAAAGTACTTGACATCGCCTTTGCTCGTGCCTCTCCTATACAGGTTTTTTCTATTATTATATTAAAATCTACTAATTATGTTGTTATTGTTGGGGAACGATGTACCCCCCTGCGGGTCGGTCGCGCACGAACTAGTCCTACCCGCGCCAGCCGGGCCTTAACACAAGGTCCTCATCGTGTGGCACCAGATATAGTTCACCGATATTGACAAATTGATATAAGTACCTAGGTACATCATGGAAATACATCTAGACATGTGAAACAAATAAATTATTGTAAAACCGGCCAAGAGCGTGTCAGGCCACGCGCAATGTAGGGTTCCGCAGTTTAATTGACAGAATTAAAAACTATGTACCTACACACACATACGATTTACTTAAAAATTTTTTCAATATTGAGGTGGGGACGAAATAATTGAAAGTCGTAGGTATTCTGTTGATTGTAGGATGATTTTTACTTGGCCGACGATTACTCATAACCTGTAAAGCCAACTTATTTTTTTTAATTCATGTATAGTTACTACTAGCGAGACTAACTAAAATTACAGCTTTAAAGCTTAATATTTCTTAAACGGAACTCTGAATCGGAAAGCGTTCTTAGCAAACCTTTTACATTATTTAATAAGCTATCTAACGATTAACAATTTTTTTACTCGCAACAATGACGAGTAAAAAAATTGTCCCCGTTTTACGTGTATGGGGTAAGTACCCTAAAATATTTTTTTCAAGATTTTATGTTTCAACTTCGTCGGCGCTGATAATATCTACTACCATGCCAAATTACAACTCTGTAGTATCAAGCGTCTCTTGAGCTAACCCGTGGACGGACGGCCGGCCGGACATGGCGAAACTAAAAAGGCAGCAATCGTATCTACCTTGTCAGTCTTCCTATAGTGCTGTAAATACTCTGGAATAAAACTAAACCCTTGGCTGAAGCACAGTCGGGTAAAAACTCCAATTAGAACAAATGTATAGCATGAACCCTGTGCTAAATCGTTAAATAAATAATCCTGTCAAAAAATAAACAATTGCCTTTGTTATACATGTAAAAGTTCATAATTGAATATATATGTTTACAAAAAGAAAAGTAATAATGATACATTTTTTGGAAATTGTATGTATAAATTTACCTACCACTTTGAGTACCTAACTTAATATCATGGATTTTATATCCGTAGGTAGGTATTTACCTACTAGATAATCCCTCTTACATTATACTCCCTTCCCACTACTGTATTGGTAGTAACCGTACAAAAATCCATAAGAACATTCTGGTTTCTGAGATTAGCTCGAATCAACATGAACTAGTTACACAAACACCTTGTAATTCCAGGGGACTTGTGCTTTACAAACCCATGGTAGTAAGCGCCATATTATCAGTGACTAGTGGGTGGTTTGTGTGTCGACCCTGTTTCTGTTGGGTATTTCATTATTTTTACGCATGAACATGTCTATTTGTCTCTTGGTGCAAGTATCTACAAATGATCCTAGTATATCAGCTATCTGGTTAAGAACGAACGTAAATATCTCTCAGGATATTAATTATCACTGAAGCTTCCTTAAAATTCTAAGGTCCTCACTAAAACTAATTGCATTGAAGTTTTAAACTGTACAGCATGCTATAGTCTTCTCATGATGTCTCATGTGGTGATGAACACACAAACTAGGAGACTCGAAAACAAAGTTTTCATACATGATTGGAAAATGTGTAGATTTTTTTATTCTAAAGAAATATTTGCTGGCATTATAGTTTAACAAAGCACCCATAAAGTAATAAATAAGAATTAAAATTATTATAAAAACCAAATAATAAGAAAATTTATTTATTAAACATTAAATCATGACAATTTTTTTAATTCAGTGTAAAAATATACACATGAAATACAAGCAGTACACTATTAGGCTATTGACATAAAGACAACATATTAAATAAACTTCTGTTTGTTGTTGTTTTTTTTTATAATTTGGTCTCTTCACATTCAACAAGTTTCTCATGAAAGAACAATAATTTTAATCATCAAAATTTTGTGACAGTAAAAAGTTAGCTGCAAGATTTTCATTTTTTTCACAGGCAAAGTAAGCTTGTATAACCATATGCTCTGGAAAACCAAGGGCTTTTAATCTTTCAATTGCCTCCTTGTCTTGAGGTGATACTTGAATAACATTTTGCGGCTGCATAGGTGGTGGAACATCTACAACACTCTCATCCGACGCAATCGCAGCAGCACCAGCAGCAGCACCAGCGCCAGCACTGGCAGTTGGATTAACTGGCTCATTTAACATTCTTACAAAGGCTTGTTGGTGTTGACTGATGGCTTGCAACAGTGCAGGGTTGGTTTGACCAATCTGTTGCAGCACTGCATTCAATAAATTGGGGTTTTGTTGAATTACAGCCCTCATTTGTTGAAACTGAGGTTGGTCACGAAGAAAAGCCAATGGATCCTCATCAGTACCATCATCTGCCTCTTGCAATAACTCTTCAGGTATACCTGTTATTAAATATTCCACTGCTCTCTCCCGATTATTGAAAGATGCTCTCAATGCTTGTTCCACTTGTTGCCGGTTATAGCCCATATCCATAATGCTTTGAATGGTGTCTTCACAGTCAGGCTCATTGGATGCGGTCGGAGGCTCAGCAGTACGTTCAGGTTCCGACACAGGAGTTGGTTTTGCCGCCTCCTCGGAAGCTGGGATGCCTTTGCCGTCACCACTTTCGGTAGAAGCACTTTCACCAGTTTCAGGTACGGTAGTAGATGAAGCTAGCGATTCAGTTGCTTTAGGCTTAGTTACCATAATGACAATGAATTTTTTTTCATCTATGTTATAGGTACTTATCTTATTGTCATCGAGAAGAATCTTTCCAGCGTAAATAAGCCGTTGATGATCAGCAACATAGTCTTTTCCCTTTTCAACTTCAATTTTTAGCTTGAGTGCTTTAACAGATTCCTCTGGATTGATTTCTATTTGAAAGGTTTGCTGTTGCAATGTCTTTAAAGTCACTAACATTTTTGGGCTTTCTTTTCGTCAGTCAATCACAATTCAGTGGTTTTATACAGTAACTTCAGCTACAAACATGTACCGATTGTCTGTCTGTTTAACTGACTGACTCGACAAATTTAAGCAGTAAACATAACCTTACTTTTTTTTTTTTTTTTTTTTTTTTTTTTTTGCGTAGCATTACACGGCTTGTGTATTTGCCAATGTCAAGTTTTTAAAACGAGGAAACTTTTAATGTAATAATCATAAAAATAGAGAGGAATTTGGAAAAGGAAGCAAAAGGATCAGGGGAGTAGGATAATACGGAAATGAATTATGATAGATTACATAAAATTACATAAAGAGGGATGAAAATATTATACTTTTATATTATTAAATGAAAGATACGATTCTATTGCAAGATAAATATCGATATTAAAGGATATAAGTAGACAGCTTATAGAAGTAGGCAAAGGAACATTTAATGATATTAACGTATTGATAAATGATAAACGGCAGAAATTGCGACAAGAAAATATTATATGGTTTAAGTCACCCACATCCTCACCACAAGCACAGAGTGGACTATTCATCATTCCCAACCGTGCCAGATGAACCGGACAAGAAGTGTGACCCAGCCGCATGCGTATTAAAACACTAGTGAAAGTTTTGGAGAGAGTAAAAAAGAAAAACCACGGTTTCTTTGGAACAACCGGTTGTATTTGAAATAAATGTTTGGCTTTAATTTTTGAGGAATCTTGCCAAAGCATATTCCAGCTTTCATAGAGGAAATCTTTCGGTAGTAATAGAAGGTCATTAGGTTGAATTTTAAACGGATGAATGTCACCAGAAAGACAAGCATCTTTCGCCAGACTGTCAGCCTTATCGTTACCAACAACGCCGCAGTGCCCAGGAACCCATACGAATTTCACGGTTAACTGTTTTTGATAGCATTTATACAACAAATTTCTTATATCATATACCGTAGAATGATGAGTGTTATTCCGGAAGGGAAATTTTTGAATAGCCTGTAATGCACTTTTTGAATCGGTAAAAATTAAGGTATTAGAAAGGTTAAAGCTATTTATGTAATCTAAGGCTTTGAAAATTGCAAAACATTCCCCAGAAAACACTGACGATTCCTGAGGCATTTTAATTTTTTGTGTAATGGTAAACTGTGAATGATACACACCTACACCTACGCAACCATTAGCAGGTTTCGATGCATCGGTAAATATATGATGCCAACTTGAAAGTTCAATATTCTCGGATATGCTAAGTTCAGAATCAGATTTCAACCTTTCACCTAGATCGAGATCTATGGAAGGAGAAAGGAGCAGACAATTGAAATTATATTTAAACAAAGGAAATAATGGTAAATTGTTAATAGGTGCAGATAAAAAGGAATACTTATTCCAACTATTCACCAAACATGGAGGGGTCTTATGAACCCAGTACGGTGAAGACCTAGTGAGATCGGATAGTTGTTTTAATTTCGTTATAATTGGATGATTTGAATATTGTAAGCATCGAGATAAAAACCGATCAGAAAGATACTGACGGCGCAATTTAAAGGGGGGGTCGCAACACTCTATTTGAAGACCATTCACTGGACTGGATTTCATAGCTCCAGATATGATTCTAAGACACTTGGACTGTACGCGATCTAATTTCACAAAACCAGCTAAATTACCGGGTTCTAAGAGAAAAGTACCATAGTCTATAATACTTCTTATCATTGCATTATAAATTAATTTCAAAGAGTATGGATGTGCACCCCACCAAACTCCAGTAAGGCAACGTAACATATTGATAAGTTTTTCACATTTTGCAACAATATAATCAAAATGAGCACAACCAGAAAGCTTAGAGTCCAATAATAACCCTAAGAATTTTATTTCATTTTTAACAGGTATAACAAAATTATTAAAATGTATTGAAACAGGAGGAGGTAAGCGCATTCTGGAAAACAAAACTATTACACTTTTTGAAGGAGATATATCAAGGCCATTTACATCTAAATATAATTTTAATATTTCTAAGGAACGGTTTAATTTTGAACAAGCATCACTAACTGAGCTGTCGATAACATAAAAAAGTAAATCGTCAGCATACTGAAGAATTTTTACAAAATTACAGCAAATAGGTTCTAAATCATTTACATAAATATTATATAGCAATGGACTAAGGACCGATCCTTGAGGAAGTCCTCTGTATAATTCTCTAGACCTTACTGAACCGTCTATATTTAAAATAATAGAACGATTCGATAATATGTTAGTAATAAAATTTACAATAAAATTTGGGATTTTTAATTTAATGAGTTTGATTTTTAATATAGATATTACAACATTATCATATGCAGATTGAATATCGAGAAATGCTGCAAGCACCGATTTATTATCTGAGAATGCCAACCTGCAATCTGTGGTGAAAATTGCTAGGTTATCTATGGTACCTTTCCCCTTCCTAAAGCCGTATTGGCTTTTTGATAATTTGTTATTGTTTTCAACAAACCATTCCAAACGATTTTTAACTAAATGTTCAGCTACTTTTAATAATACCGAAGACAGAGCTACAGGACGGTATGATGACGCGATTAAAGGCGGTTTCTCCGGCTTAAGTATAGGAATGACTATTTGTTTACGCCAAGCGTCTGGTATATTACCAGAAATCATGATAGAGTTTATTAGGTTAAGATAATATAAAAGTGATGGATCATTAAGGTTAGCCAGGAAAGAATATGGTATGCCATCAATACCCGGTGCAGTGTCTTTAATTTCAGAAAGAATACCTTGTAATTCTGGCAATGTAAAAAATGCATTAATCTCATCTTGGTGATCATCAAAATATGATGAACCTACATTGAGTGATATCAATTCATTACATTCCATTACACTGGGAGGAGCAAGAAGATCTAGGAATGAATCAGATAGAGATAATGGAAGTGTTGTTTTAGGAGGGTTAATCCAACCACATTTAAATCTCTTTATGTTTTGCCAAACTATTGATGAATGGGTATCGGGGGAAATGGAAGAACAAAATCTACGCCAACCATCAAACTTCTTCTGTTTTAGAAGTTTTCTGGTCTGTTCCATTATCTCTGAAAGAACAGTAAAGTTTTCAGATGTCATATTACCACGATATACTAATTCAGATTCCTTTCTCTTCTTTACCGCAATAGTACACTCTTCATCCCACCATGGTGGTGATGGTATATTACCTGAATTTCTTTTTTTTTTTGGAAATACTACATCAGCAGCAGATAATAATGAGTCAGAAAATTTATTTAAGCATAACTGTTCTTGTCCATGTTCAATGGAAGGTAAATATAAAACTTTTTCATCTACTTTAACTTTATAACTTTCCCAATCAACATCTTTTAATTTATATTTCAAACGAGGTGGTGCAACAGAATGGTCAGGAGTAGGGTTTGGAAATGATACTAATAATGGGAAATGATCACTACCATAGGTAGAGCATAATGGTTGCCATGACAAGGTGGAGGATAGATCAGGAGTGCATAGAGTTAAATCAATAACACTAATATTCCCATTTGGTCCGGTTCTCCTAGTGGGAGCACCTGTATTAAGTAGACATAGGTTAAATGTGTCTATTATATCAAGTAAATCTTCACCATATGAGTTAGTTATAGAGCTTCCCCACATTTGGTGGTGTGCATTGAAATCCCCTAACAGCAAGAATGGTCTTGGAATAAATTTCAAAATATTATTTAATTCTCTAAATATATGTTGTGATGGGTGGGGTATATATATAGAGACAAAGTATATATTACATATGTTCACAGCAATTATAGAAAAATCATTACTATGAGATGGAAGAGATAAAGGAGAGTATGAAAGAGAGTGTTTGATGAGGATGGCAACACCCCCATACCCATCAGACCTGTCTTCTCTGACACAAACAAAACCTGGCACCCTAAAATGAGAACCAGGCTTTAACCATGTCTCAGAGAGACAAAGTACTGAAGGATGATATTTATTTATAATGTATATTAAATCAGATTTCTTACTAATTATACTACGACAATTCCACTGAATTATGTTTGTTAGCTTGGCCATTGATTATAGAAGAACTTAGTATACTATTAATAAGAGAAGCAACGTTGGACGGTGGAATAAGATTACACTGAGAAAGTGCATTTATCAATGCAACAATGATGTCAGAAAGAGCTAATTGAGAAGATTCATCCTTGGCATCAGATGATTTCAATGCACAGCCATTAATGGAAGGAGAGAAACTATAATCTTTTGTCAAAAGATCATGTGACTTTCTATCATAACCTTTGACTGGGGATGAAACTTTTTTTGGATATTTAAAAATTGTTTTTTTGTAAGACGTAGTGCCACTAGGATTATTTTGACTATTGTTAATACTTGAAAAATTTATTGGACTACTATCATTATGAGAATTAAAATTAAAAGATTGAATTAATGCCTCGGAATATAGTTTATTGTTGACTGGAGGGTGAAGTTTAATGGCTTCTGCATATGAAATAGATTTATTTGCCATGGATGATTTGATGTCCTTTTGTCTTCCAAACTCTGGGCAAACCCTACTGGTAGCAAAATGCAAACCCGAGCACATGCAGCAAGATGCCACATCATCCTCAACCTTACAAGACACCCCAGTATGCTCTTGTCCACACTTGTAACATCTTGGTTTGGACCTACATTGAACTTTTGTATGTCCATATCTACAGCAATTAAAGCATTGGATGGTAGGAAAAATGTATGTTTCTACTGGTAAAGCATTGTAACACATAAATATATGCTTAGGTAACACCTGACCATCAAAAGTGACTACGACTGATTGCGAAGGCTTCCAAGTGGGACTACCTTCAATCATGACCTTAAAATTAATTCTCCTAATTTTTATAACTTCTCCACATCCAAACGGTACAGATATATTATTTTTAATTTCTTCAATAGACCAGTCTGCAGGAACCCCACGAACCAGGCCAATGCGAGTAATATTAAAAGATGGGATGAATGCTTTTAAATTATGATTTGATATCGAATCATGACTAATGAAGTTGTTGGCATCAGTATAGTTGGAAAATCCTAATGAAATTCTATTCCTACCAATTTTTTTAATACTTCCATTTATAATGCTTTTAAAACTATTTTTTTTCAAAAAATTGCCGAATGCGACTGGGTGAAAAGAGGTACCATCATTGACCGTTGTTTCAATTTTTTGTACATGTACGGTATATGGTGAAGAATCCATGGCGGAGTATAAGCTACGTCCTACTTTTATGGGATGTAGGGATGGGGTATCTGAGGAAACAGGTTCTGAGGCTTTGGATGAAGTACCGTCAGTTCCGTCCAAAGACCCAGAAACAGGTGGAACGTCGTCTGCGATACAATCGCTATCCGGGCATTTGCAAGATTCCTTATTTTTATCGCCTGCCATTTTGTTCATTCTTTTTTTCCTGTTGCAATTTCCGCATATTTTTTTGTCATGATTCCGCTTTCGCGGTTTCTTTTTGCATATCGATGAGTCGGAATCATTAGGCTCTGATATTGTTACATAGTGAGCTACGTTATTGTTTAAATTAGAAGTATTAGAACCCCCGGGATCGGGGGGATCGTTATCGTCGATCATACAAAATAAAGTAAAAACTCACCTATATACAGCAAACTAATGTGAAAACTACAGAAAATAAACTAAATACAAATAATAAATACAATGAACACCTCCACTGATCACTTATAATTATAAAACATTAAATAAAAATTAATTTGAAAAAAAGACACCCGTGTTGTTCGAAGTTTCCCGCGCTTTTTCATATAACCTTACTTACGGAGTTCCACCTCCTTCCTTCAAACTGCTAAAAGTAGTGTTGTCAGCTACATTTAGTTTTTTTTTGTTATTCATACAAGTATTCTACGAACAAACTAATAATTTATTTGTAAATGGTTCTACGGTTCTATGGTTACATAGGTAACATATGTGTAATATAATTGAAATATTTGTATTGTACGTACTATAATTACAGTTCACTTTTAATGTATTTTTAAGTGTACGTTACACTCAGTCAGTATTAGCCATGGACGTATAGTATATTAGGTCCATGGTATTAGCAGACAGTAGTGAGGAATGTCACTACTCACTCATTCTGTTTCAAGTCTTGTTTAAACAAGACCGTCGCTACGACGCCGTTACTTTTTAAGCAATACTTATTCAAAATTGCGGTGACACTATTAAACCCCCATTAGCACGAGAGTTTTTTACCGGACGTTAGGAAAGCATTCATAGACAAAAAATGCATTCCCAAGTACCATAATATGCTCTATTTCCAGCGACCAAAGTTGAAAATGCAACACCGCTCGATAAAAAAGCGTCGCGTTTTAAAAACGCTGTCGTGTGAACATTTACATGGGAATGCATTTGTTGTATTCAGCGTCCGGTAAAAAAGCTCTCATGTGAATGAGGGCTTATGATACATTTAAAATGTAGGTATCGTTTCATACCTATTATTAAATAAATATTCTGGGACGTATTGTTATATTTTATCATATGCAATAAAATTACCTTAGTACCATTTTTCTTTGAAATCAGAAATCTTCTGGTATAGTTTCTAATAATATGCCCTTTTTGATAGATCAATACTTTTGAAAAGAGGCATTTGTCACACTATATCTATAGATTTTTTTGAAACATCTACTCTAATGTTGATTGTGAACGCGGAAAGCCGACCGCCAAATTCAAATCATATTGTGATTTTTGCAAATTATAACCTTTATCTCAATTAGCATATGGTTAGCTCGTGGTACTTATATAATGTTTAGACACGCTTATAGAAATGGCAGCTATTTGCAGGAAATCCGAAGTAGGAGTATATGTTTTCTATTTTAAAGGGTTTGACAAAGGATACCTAAATTAAAAATATTTTAATAAAATGAAAATCACCATCGCCATTATTATACTTATATCTATAGACTAGCGAGTTCAATTTATTTACATTTTTTTTATTAAGCTGACCTATTTGTTTCATTGCCGAGGTAATGAATTCATGGCTTTGGTTATTGTTTCGACTAAAGTCAGTCATTATTTAATGAACCTATAAACCTATATATCTAGTATTAAATATATACTTACTTACATACCATATTTACAAACCATGGCATACTTGTTAAGGTATGTAAAATAATGTCATTAGGTAGGTATTAGCGTATTAGCTAATCGTCCAGGCATCATTATTACTTATTTTTACTATTTAAACGATAAATTATAATAGATGCACAACAACGCTTATCAAGTTAGTAGGTAGGTCTTGTGAATACCTCTTCATGAATATTAGATACTATATACATACATACTATATACGATATACTAGGTTTTATTTATTATTATTTATTTATTATATACAGTCGACAAGAATAGGTAGTAGCTAATTTTACGAATAGGTAATCTCTGAATTAGGTTTACCGAAAACGTTGTGGTGAGGTTTCGTGGATCTAATTTGTAACCATTTAAACCGGACGGACAGTGAGAATGATGAATCTACAAAGGTTAGCTTTTAGTGTTTCGTAAACGAGACCCTACCACTAAGCCTTCGCTGTCCACTCGTCCGTCAATCTGTCTGCCATGGGGCTTTATGATCCGCAATAGGATTTTTAACAGAATGTGTACCTATTTCTGTTGCCGCTTTAAGAACAAATAAAATAATAAAAAAATAATTAAAGGAGAGAGCCCTAGTAGAAACGTGTTTTTTTATTTCATTCTAGCTCTCTTTTTTTTTTTTGAAGGGACTTGAAGGTGTTAGCCTCTGATGGCTGTTACACCTTTACGCGGGCAATCGGTGAGCGCTGAAGGCTCTCAACCGTAGTAGGTAGATTTAAGCAACTGCGCTGAGGGTGTCCCCTGCGGGACCGTGCCTCGGCTCAGGGCGTTGCTGGGGGTGAGGGACTCACTGGTTTGATTATTTAGGGAATTTTATGTCGGACATTGTCATTCTAGCTCAATCTTCATAATGGCAGATAATAACTAATAATTTCAACGCTTGAAATGCAGACTTTTTATGTATTAGCGATATTCGCCAAAAATATAATCATAGTATAGGTACATACACTTTTCGCTCGAGTTTCATCGCATCATATTAGGTATTAAATCTTGTACGATGGTGTCGAATCCTTCATGTGCGAGTCTGACTCGGACTTGGCTATCTTTATGGCATTCTGAATGGAACTGAAAACAAAACGAATACAAATTTGAATTACAGCATTTAGAAACTACAACTCCATTATTAGATGAGATTATTTATTGGATGTCAAGTTCAATTCAGGTTTAAAATAATTTATCGAAATCTATATAATATTTATATAATTTGTATAACGTATCGCGTCGACTCTACAGTTACGCGACATTCGTATCGCACATCTTTAGACCAATGGTCGTTTGTAGAAACGTGTCTTGCTTTATTTACTTAAAACAGTGTCATGTCGCATAACTATCAGTCTAGTGGTCCGCTTACATAGTGATTATATCCTGTTTCGCAGTAGTAGTAGGTACATGACGGAGCTAGCATTCAGTAACCGTGATTGTAGCTTCTTGGGGTCAAGAAAGTTCATTGCCAGTCCGTCGGTACGCTAAGGCGGGTCATTGCCGTGCTGTACGTACACACAAACGGTGAGAAATACTTTAAATAGCCTTTCGTATGCATTACTAAACTACTACTGTCTATCAGAAGGTATATTATATATTATCAGGATATGCCAAACTTTTGCTTGTATGCCTGTTACATTTGAGTAACCTAGTAATTTTCTAGTGTAAACAACAAAAATTTGGCACAAGTTTTTATTTGATATGGAGGTGAAGTTTGTTAAACCTGTGTTTCTAAGATGTAGTATGTACCTAACTATGAATTTTCTTCTGGCAATCATCGATTTTAAGATGTTTTTACTGAAAGAAAACAATGTTCGTTTTTAGGGTTCCGTACCTCAAAAGGAAAAAACGGAACCCTTATAGGATCACTTTGTTGTCCGTCTGTCCGTCTGTCCGTCCGTCCGTCTGTCAAGACCCTTTTTCTCAGGAACGCGTGGAGGTATGAAGCTGAAATTTATATCAATTACTCAGGTCTACTGTCCCTTGAAGCTGTGAAAAAATCAAACTTCTAAGCCAACGCAATCAAAAGATACAGCCGTTTATGCCGCAAATTTTCGACACTTGCAAGGGAATCAAAACCTACAGGGTGCTTCCCGTGAACTCAGAATCTTGAAATTTGGTACGAAGCAACGTCTTATAGCATAGATAAAGGAAAAATTACGAAAACCATAAATTTTTAGTTACATCACATAATATATATTTTTTTAATAATTTTAAACTTACTACCCATTTCCTCATAAACGCGTAGAGGTATTAAATTGAAATTCATACCAAATACTCAGGTCTATAATACCTTTAAGCTGTAACAAAATCAAACTTCTATGTCAACGCAATCAAAAGAAACAGCAATTTAAGCTGCATATTTTGAAACTCGCAAGTACTCGCAGGGGAATCAAAACCTAAAGGGTACTTCCAGTCGACCTAAAATCTTGAAATTTGGCATGAAGCAATGTTTTATAGCACACATAAAGGAAAAATTCCGAAAACCTAAAATTTTTAGTTACATTACAAAATATATATTTTTTAATAAATATAAACTTATTACTTTTTTCCTCACCATAGTTATGACTCGATTGTCGTAATGAACGAACTTTGTAAACCTTGCAGGTTTGTACGGAACCCTCGGTGCGCGAGTCCGACTCGCACTTGGCCGTTTTTTTTCAGTAGGTACCTAAACCTTAAATTAACCTAATTAGTGAAATCAAATCCTAATAAATGTTGGTACCTATATCGCAATTTTCGATTAAACAGAAACAAATACATACCTACTTATCTACTAGAAATACCTAGCATACATCGACCTACAATATAAGTAACTAACTTAAAGTACGGTGTGATACAATGTTAAAACCGTACATTTAAAACTATAAACAATATTTAAAAAAATCGCAACGACAAAAAAGCTTTAAGCACACTTTCAGACACAGCTGAATGACTCGCGCGCCACCAAAACCATGTTGATGTTTCGATAACGGTTTGTTTGGATGTTTCTCCCGATGAATAAACAAACACCAGAGACAAAGAAAAGATAGTTAATACAAGCTTTATGTTACGATTTTCAACCTTAATCCTCATCCGTTTATTTACTGTCGTTGTCGGATGTAGCTTCGGTACCCGAAAATCTGATCTGGGCAACAAATAATTCCTACACAGCTTTTATAGAAATTCTTACAGGGAGTTATAAACAAACATATACCCAGTATTTCTAAATATTTTCGACTTCAGTATGGTTCAAAATTGTTATTGTTTTTTCGAGAAAAATATAATTAAGTATAGGCACGACTTGGTATTATTCTAGGTACCTATCTATAGAATAGATAACAGTCGATTGACCTTTTCCTTAGCTGTCACATAAGTTCGTAGTTCGTATGTAGATAGGTAGGTACTATTTGTTTTTGATAATCTAATGAATAATACTTATCATTAATATATACCTACATACTTATATGGTTTTTAAGAATTTGACCGGCCTGATGGACAGCTATGGCAACCTTGACTTTCAAGCTGATTTGGTTCGATTTCCACTCAGAACATAGGTAAATTTGTGTGTATAGAGAAGTTGTGGTGTAAAATTCCTATCCTCGATTGAAAGTGGACGATCTTCCACCAAGCTGTGTGAGCGTGGTTATAAATAGGTAATATACAAATAAATAATAAGTAATACCTATCAAACAACTTTCGAGGACCTACCGAGTAAAGAATATAGATTTTATTTTTCCAAGCATTGTTTTTAAATGATAGCAATTCGTTTTTAATGAATTAGCAAGGTATATAATACTTTAAAAGTTACTAGATATTTTTTATGAGAATAGCATAACAATTGATAACAAAAGAATTTGTTAGAATTCTCAACATAAGTCTTTAATAGTACCTACCTATCTACACATCACCTAGGTACTATTCAGTTCTGTTGTGACCTCGGGCATCGCAACTTGTTTTTAACGAGTGACGTGTTAAGATATAGGTACAATCATAAACCTGAGCCTAAATCCTAGATCCAATAAATGACTAAATAGGTACCAATGTAAATAAATAACAATGAACAACTTTTTAATTCCGATACTCTCCCTAGGTAACTAAGTTATACCTATCTAACAAAAACGAAAGTGTTTTTGATATTCCTATTGTATTTTTCAGATACCTCTTAAAATGTTTTTACGATGGACCAGTTTCGCATTGCTGGCTGCAGTGTTCTGCCACGCGCACGATCTACCAAATGGAATATCTACATCAGAGTCTTTTGTCCCAACGGTTATACAGGTGAAAAAAGACACTGTGATAAAATCGATCCTAGATAAGGTAATTATTTTAATGCGGGCATTAAATTAAAACATCAAAGAAGGTAAAGCAGAGTCTGTAGCGTAGCTGTTTGACATTCTGTTTCAGTTTTAGAAAAACAAATGTTTATTGTGTCTAGTAGCTTTTTAGGGTTCCGTACCCAAAGGGTGACAGACAATGCACAGCGCCTTCGCTGTCTTAATTCCGCTTTTTATTTTTTTATAGAAACCTGCAGTTCATAATATCAGCATAGTTGGAGATCAGTTCATGTTGGATGGGCAGCCCCTTCACATTATCTCGGGATCCCTTCATTACTTCAGATTGCCAGCTGTCTACTGGCGCGACCGTCTACAGAAACTCAAGGCAGCTGGCCTCAATGCTGTTTCTACGTATGATTTACTAATATACAATATACACTAGTTTAAGATACCTACCTTAAATTGCAAAAACCGTTATTTTATAATCTAGTAGCGGACCCGGCAGACTACCCCACCAGCGCCACCTACCGGGTCCAAATTGATGTATTATACATAAAAATCTTTCCCATGAAATACTCCATAATTTGGTGAAAACCGCATGCAAATCTGTTCAGTAGTTTTTGTGTTCATCGCGATCAGACAGACAGAGGCGGTGGGGACTTTGTTTTATATACATATATAGATCTTGAGAGATAGTAGATACCTAGGTACCTACTTACCTAAGTTGTCGATACATTGTGAATCGTACCATATACCAGTATTTTTCGGTAGATTGTATTATTTTCAGATACCTAATAACGTAATCGAACCATTCATAAGCTAGCCTTACTGGAGAGTGGAGATTAAATAACAAATTAATCCTTACCTTAACTAAACTTCTCTCAATAAATAAGTTTATAATCTCAAGCTTAAGATATTTACAACTTAACGGTGACATTAGGTAATTAGGTATGTATATCTACTTAATGCTAATATCATGAGACATTCTTTACTTACGACTAATCTAGTCTTAAACTCATTTTATTGATATAACAGATTTAAAGGTTACACAAAACACATGGACTTAAAACAAATAGACATGTCCATTATACAAAATAATTAAAATAACATATGTAGCATAGAACATTAGGAAATTATAGCTCCTGTCTACTCATTAAACTCAAGAAACCTTTTAAGAAAAAACTGTAGCTTCTTTCTCCTCATCAGTTTTGCGTGCGCTCGCAGTATGTCGAAAGACCAAGAGACGCTATACGTCCTACAGTGAGCTCCATTCGCCCGCAAGCATAGTGCAATACCAAGCTCGACCATCCACCAGATTGACCTATTGTTTTTCTCAGTTATGTGGAATGGAGCTACCACGAGCCAGAAGAACGTCAGTATACCTTTAGTGGAGATCAAGACATCGCGCAATTTGTACGAATCGCTGCTGAAGTAGGTTTGCATGTACTTCTACGGCCCGGTCCATATATTTGCGCTGAAAGAGATCTGGTAAGTGAAAACAAATACATTGACTTTATAAGGGCTTTATCGATGCCTCTTGACAAAGATTGTGCGAAAGTTTATGTCATACTAACAGCACAGAACTTTATTATTATAAATATGTAAGTAGGATCATTACAACAGTAACAAACAACCTTATAGCTACCTACTCGACATTTTCTATCTCCCTTAGGTACGAAGGGAGATTGATATTGATATTGTTTTTTAATGTAAGATTATTTCAGGGTGGTCTCCCGTACTGGCTCTTAGGAAAATACAAGGGAATAAAGCTTCGGACTACAGATAAAAGTAGGTAACAACATTTTGGATTCCTCAGTGTAGGCTTTTCTTTAACTAAGGGCTCCCACACATAAACACGTTACGACGTCGCGTCGTACAACGATGCGGCGTCGTTTCACGATACGACATCGTGTCGTGGAAATCTACGATGAGCATCGTAAAAAACACGACATCGTAACGTAATGTGCCACGCACGATATACGGCACGATGCCGTCGATACAGTGAGGTGGTGTTTTAGTTCATTCCGAAAAATGGACCGCACTAGACGCATTCTGCTTCTGCTGTTAATAAGAAGACGAAGAAAGAAAAGACAGATACTCAGAAGATATTGGATCCACCCATTTCTTTCAAACATGAATAACGACGTCGTATCGTGCATCGACACGTTACGACGTCGTGACGTAGATTTCCACGACGCGACGTCGTATCGTGAAACGACGCCGCATCGTTGTACGTTGCGTCGTCGTAACGTGTTTATGTGTGGGAGCCCTTAGATCTAAGCACGGTATATCATAATTAGGGCTGACAAAGCTACTTAAAACGTAACTTATAATGAACAAGTGAAGGCGATTAGTAGGTAGGCGATTAATACAAGTACAACGACCGTGATATGGTTTCCTCATAATATTTTGCTGATAGTTCAAGAACCCGTGATCATCGCCACTGCACACAATTTCACAGTCACTATGAAAATATACTTACTTAATTTTCGATACCCACAATTTAAAATAATTGATTGAAAATTTTAAAATATTACAGATTTTATGAATGAAACTAAGATATGGTTTGAAAAATTATTTGAACAAATAACTCCACTGTTGTTCGGTAATGGTGGACCTATAATTTTAGTGCAGGTTAGTGAAGGCGAATGTTTTTTAATTAATTTATATGTACGACAATTTGGGTACATATCCACCTACCTATCAAGACTTAGTAATTAATTAATTAATAAAGTAAGCTTTGATTTTAAATAATTTTCTGGTCATGCCATGTTGCATGTTGGTCAGTAGGTATACCGTGTAGTTGCCTTAAGTACCTACCTACTACCTACCAAAATGGTTTTACCAAGCACAATAAAAATCCCTTCTAATATATCAGACCGTACCTACATAGTAATATTTCAGTTCCTGTTTATTATGTTTCGGGCCTTATTCCTACATTAATATAGCCCTCAGTGCGTGACAACTAAGTATACATACCTACATATTTATTTTTTACTTATATTCTGATATCGATTATGCTCAAACAGGTAGAGAATGAATACGGAAGCTTTCCAAGCTCAAGTTCAACCGACCATAAGTACATGACACAGGTACGTGACCTCCTGCAGGAGCATGTTGGCACTAACGCCCTCCTCTATACCACCGACGGTGCTGGGCCATATTACTTTCTCAGGGGATCGGTTCCCGGCACACTTACCACCATAGACTTCGGAACTGGTAGGAATGGTTAGTAAGTACTTAATGTACCTATCTATCTACATTCTGTACTTTTTTTTTTAGTAATATTAAAAGCAAAATGTAACCATTTCGATGTTACAGGTAGGCAATCTTCAAGACTAGGTACTGGCAACGAATATGGTACTTATTAGTAAATAAAGGCTATGACTTTTGTGAAGGATCGTTGATAAGGTTTTTTTATAGGGTGATTTGTTTTGTCTGATCATTTACATTGTAAAATATATTTAATTTTAGCTCAACAAACCTTTGAACCCCTGCGTTCTTTCATGCTCAGTGGTCCGCTGATGAACTCCGAGTTCTACCCTGGGTGGCTAACCCACTGGGGTGAAACATTACAACAGATTAACAAAGATGATGTGGTAAGATCTCTTAGAGATATGATTGACAATAAAATCAATGTTAACTTCTACATGTTCTTTGGAGGTACCAACTTTGGATTCACTTCAGGTAAGTTATGATAATATATAACTACCTATTAGGTACAAAATATATATTATAAAATATGATTTTCTAGTGGCATGTACAAATACACACCCAAAATCTCTACAATTCTGCAGGGGCTAACTACGGCTCAACTTACCAACCAGACATCACTTCGTATGATTACGATGCACCACTCAATGAAGCTGGAGATCCTACACCAAAGTATTACGCCATACGGGATGCTTTAAAAAATGTAATATATTTTTTTTATATTGTTATTAGAAAATAATTAGGTAACTTGTGATAGGCACATATTATATTCTATAGTAACTTGAGATAGGTCCTCTCGAGGGAAACTATTTTAAGTCTACATAAGTAGTACACGCATTCGGCATATCTAATTATTACCTAATGTTAGTGACTCAAATGTTGTTATTGACGTTCTGTCCTATCATCAAGTGATTGTTTAATGAAAAATGGTTTTTATTTTTCATTAAACAATCATTGTAACGATGATTATTGATATTTATTTCAGTACGATTTAGTAGATTCGTATATTGATCCACCTCTGCCGAGTCCAAAGGGTGCATACGGAGAAGTGAAATTATCTCGCAAAATAGACTTACTGTCTACCGAAGGTCGCTCGTCCTTAGGGAAGGTGTACAATTCGACAACAGGCGTAACACTACCTACTTTTGAGCAATTAAGGCAAAAAGCTGGACTAGTGCTGTATGAAACCAATCTAGATGGAGGTAACGGCACATTAAATATTGGTGCACCACGTGACCGAATCCAAGTTTTTATCGATGGCGTAAGTACTTTATTATACTTTCACATTTTTAGCATTGGTACAAGGGACATATCTCCAACACGATTAGATAATCCCTTGGGCGAGATCGTTCCAAGTAAAACCTACTAACCAGATAAATAATATAATAGATACACTTACTTAAATCCTTATATTAAAATATACGCAGATTCCAAACACAGGTATAACGAACCGTTACGATGTACCTAAACTCAAATGTTTATTTAAGTGGAAATTGATTCCACGAGTTATTTTTTTATGTCCAATTACCGCCAAATTTATTAACAGGTAAAAAAGGGAGTAATAACAAGAATGCGGAAAGCTTTTAACCTTCATCTGACTACACAACCTGGCTCTGTATTGTCACTACTAGTTGAGAACCAAGGGCGAATTAATTTCGGCCCTCTGCTCCACGATTACAAGGTACCTTTACCTAATATTAATTAATAAAAATATTTATGATGTAATTTTTGTTTTATAATTTAGTATGACTCTTAGTTACTTGTTTTGTTCATTGTAGATATAATAGTCTTAAATTATACGATTAAAAAAGAGAACGAATGGATTTGTAAATATTTTATGCCAACTTGTTTTACCATAGTGTTTTAAGACGTGATGGAAGTCGGTGAATATAAAACATGTAACAATCACTCGTTTTGTTTCAAACTGAAAGTGCAACATTTTCAAAAGAAATGATTTCGTTGTAGTTGTGCACCCAATTTGTATAAATAAAAATGTATGTATGTGTTTCGATATTTCTTTCAAAGTTTTTTTACATAATGCCTAAAATTCCTTTCCAGGGCATACTGAGTAATGTACAATACAACAACAAAATACTAAGTAGCAAATGGTCAATAATGGGATTTAATTTGGAAAATCTTGAAACAACCAAAAATATTCCGGAGCAATTTCAAAACACAGATGGACCAACATTGTTTGAGGGTTACCTTACGTTGCCGTTAGGACAAAAACCTTTGGACACATTCTTGGATCCTACTGGTTGGGGAAAGGTAGGATCCCCAATGTATTTTATCTATGTAACTACCTACTTTTTTTTTAAGTGAGAATGCAAGATTCAATGCGAGCAAAATCACGGGGAATATTTAGTTATGAGACAAAAATTTGCAGTTCTCAGCTATAGAAACATCGCTATTTACGGGAAATTTTAATTTAATGATATTAATTAAAAATCTTGAGTAATAATCGGTGATACAGACAGTCTCATAATTTAGAATAATAATAATCCTCCTCCTTCGGTATCACAATATTTATCCTTTCCTCTTCTTTTGAAATAAAACGTTGAAATTACAATCAGGATTTTTAACACATATTTTATGTATTAACATTGTTATAGGGATACGTCTGGATCAATGGATACAACCTTGGCCGATACTGGCCTGAAATAGGCCCTCAGATAACGTTATATGTGCCTGGCGTGTGGCTTAAAAAGGCGCCTGAGAGAAACCACTTGCAAATACTAGAGTTGGATGCGCCGTTTTCAGAATTAACTGTACAGTTCTTAGACTATCCTATATTAAATAGAACTACTTCATATAAATATCTCTAAGTGATGATAACAATGTAATGCAGTAGGAACATTATTTTATTCTTAATAAAGGATTTCTTATATTTTTACCTGTTTACGAGACCGTATTTTCCCTCTATCTTACACAACCTTACTTAATAAGCGGGTGCATTCATACTTCGTTACCTATATATAATTATCGATGAACTTAGAGACCAATTATGACAATATTAAGTAACTGAGGTACTTGATTCGTTCCTATATAATGGTAGTCTTATAAACGTTAATCTGATCTATCCTAGGTCTAGACTGAAAATAATGTTTAATTTTCTCAGATCGTGAGACCTTCAACTCAATGTAATGACTTTTTGTCAGCTACATTTTTAAAGTTAGTAACAACCGGTTTTATTTGTATTCGCTATTTTTTTCTTGTCTCAACCTAGCCCCGATCGAGTGTTGATAACTGCGTTTTTCTGTGATAAATTGGTTAGTATAATAAATATCAAATAAATAATAAATCAAAAACATTAATTTTCAGGTATTGTTAAAAAATTTATTACTTACATACAATAGCTTTACCTAAATCTAAAAACCTACCTACTTCTATGATAAGTTAATAACTAAACTTGCTAATATATATTATTAGCGAACATAATATCTCGCAAAACTATACATTATTTAATATTTTTTCTGTCAAGGGCTTCTTATCGAAAGAGTCAGCTTGGATAAAGTATAATAGAAAGCAGGTAATAAATATTTTAAACATGAACCGAACCTCTGTAGATAATACCGTGCATATCTTGTATGAATCATTGTAAATTTCATAATATACTGTTAACAATTTAACAGGCAGATCATTAGAAAACAGAATAGGGATACATTTTGTCTTCATTAGTTCTACGATCCACAGTTTATTCACATATTTCTTCAGTTTGTAGACACTATATTTACACTGGCACGATTATCATGGAGTAGTCTCAAAAAGTTTTTCACGAAAGAATTTAATTTTTTGAGCAAAGAATGCTTCTAATCCTTCTGCACATCGATAAAACTCAGAGTCTTTAGGATTAAAGTAACGACAATTGTCAAATATTTTTGTCATATCACCAATAAACTCACTTAACGTACTATAAGTTTGTTCATTCACTTTACGTTCCACTGTTTGTAGATCTGAAAAAAAGAAGGTATTTATGTCATTTAAAGCGTACTTTTAGTATTATAATTAGTATTTGGTCATGTATGTTTTTTATACTCTATGTAGAGGGACATTATCTTGTATTGAGTCTGATATATATAACCGGCTAGCACTTAGCCGGTTAGGGAGTTCAGCTAGTATAACGGATACCTACATTTCCGTCTCGTATACCTCTAGACAAAAGGTATTTTTAATAATAAAATTTAATCGTTAAATAAAATATATCGTTCCCATAATGTTGTTTTCATTTATATGTACAGTTAATTACAGTACAATACAAAATAATAACAAAAAACAAAGGGGCTATCCTAAAACCCAAGATTTATAAGATTTGCCTTAAATCTAATAAATTCATGTCAAGTACAATACATACCCATCGGTTCTTTGATGACTTTATAGTAAGTGGGAGCTTCTCTAGGGTCCACAGGTTCCATGAAAGGCCAAGCATTTTTATGTAATTGTATTTGTTTCACAAGCCTCTTTAGATTTTCGAAATCTTTAGCTGCTAGTTCTTTCATGTTTGCAAAATTAACAGAGTTATTTTTCTGACAATTAGGACAAATATACTCATCGATGTTATCTGCTTCTGATTGCAAAATTCCCACACACCGGCCATGGAACCAATCCTGACAGCGATCACAGCAAATATAAAACCTGAAATAAAATAATACAAATTGAGAATATAAGACATTCTTTTAACAGTTCCGCACCATTTAAAATAACTTAAGTGATTAATAGATTCAAAGCTAGTTTTATTCTAAGCTAAACTTAGTTTATGGTTTGCAACGACAACCTACTGATATTATACATGCGAACGAAAGGATGTACGGATGTTTATCAGTCAGACGCGGCAAAAAGCCTGCCAAAAGGATCTGAATGAAATTTGGCTCTAGGTTAAGAGTAAGTTTTGGACTAGCACATATGCTACTTTTATCCTGGAAAAAATAAAGATAGAGAATGACGTAAAACTGGGAGGCAAACGCTTGTAAAGTAATAATATCTATATTATTATCTCAAAGTAAATAATTAAACATCCATGATTTCCTGTTTGCATGAGATTGGGCAAAGGTAATAGGTATTAAAAGGGAGACTTTTTATGTATACTTACTGTGAGTTATCATAGGGTTGTCGGCAGAGGCAGTAAAGTTCCTGCGTTTCTGCAGCACGACGACAATCAGGGCACACATACTCTTCCATTGATTTGCTCATTTCTTCAGTAACTCCTACGCAATCGCCATGGAACCAGTTACTACAGTGCTCACAACCAACATAAAACCTGAAAAAAAATCATATTATTGTTATTATTATAATACTTTCGTTTTACGATGTCCTAACCGGATAACTAATATAATACACAATACTTTGCACAAAGTATATTTATTTTTGTTGAATCTTATGACGTATTCCGCAAGGTTACGCCTGAGTTAGTTATACTTGTTTTAAATAAGTGTTATAAATAGTTACAGATACTGATGAAATGAATTAGTTAATATGCTCACTTAGTGTTGTCATAAGGTGTCCGACAGATACAAAGAAGTTTTTCCTTCTTGCCAGTTCTTTTATTGGGCCGTGGCGTAGTGGCTCCAGCCGCTCCGCGTCTCTTCCCTCCTCTCACCTCCTCCTGCTTGCTGCGTTCCGCGCGCGTCCTCAGCGCTAGCTCCGCTGAGAGTTCCTTCTATCGACACATAAACGAGACCAGATAAATTTCCACTATCATACAAACATAAGCCGATAATTCAAGTTGGGGTCTTGAGGTATATTTTTATTAATTTAAACAATCTATATATATATGTTACAGGCAAAACTAGTTTGTCCTTAAATCGGGTTTGGCCGGTAACATATATAAAACAAAGTCCCCGTCGCCTCTGTCTGTCTGTCTGAACGCGATGAACACAAAAACTACAACAACAGAACAGATTTTCATGCGGTTTCCACCAAATTTAGGAGTATTTCATGGGGAAGGTTTTTATGTATACTACAACCATTTGGACCCGGTAGGTGGCGCTGGTGGGCTGAACGAAGTCTGCCGGGTCCGCTAGCTATTTATAAATAAATACATGTCCCCAGTTTTTCACACACCGCTTGTTGAGCTTGTACGGATGGATACAGAGAATATACTTACTACATATCTGCTTATGAGTATATACAATGTATACATTGTAAGTACGTTTAAATCCAAAGACAGAATTGACCGCATATTTTCGAGCTAAGCTCTACTCTAACCTACTAGAGATTACATTTAGTCCTTTCAATGGTAGTGACAGTAAAGTCATATTGATTTATATAAAACAACACCAACCTGTATTTCGACGCCGAGTTCTTTCTCCAGTAGACCACGTTTTTTGATGATGTCTTTTTTGAGCAACTCTTTTTGCTTGAAGAGCATCATCTGCAAGCGGGAATGGTTGGTGGCTATGCGGCGTCGCTCGTCGAGTGCGGGCGGTTGCGCGGGCGCGGGGGCCGGCGCGGGGGCGAGCGGGGCGCGCGCGGGGGCGGCGGCGGCGGCGGGCGCGGGCGGCGCCGGGGCGGCGGCGGGCGCCGGGGCTGCGGCCGGCGCGGGGGTGGGCGCGGGCGCGGGGGCGGGCGGCGCGCTCGGCGAGGGCGCACGCAGCGGCCGGGGACGCTTGCGCGGGCTGCACTCGACCCACTCGTCGTCGTCGTCGTGCCGGCCGGAGGCGGCCCGCCGCCGAGCCGGGGGCGACGGCGACCGCGTCGACACGGCTATTGCGCGCACCTCTCGTTCCGGTGGAGGTTCTGGCTTCATGCGTTTTTCTTGGTAACGTTGCAGCTGGAGTAGCTTCTCCTCGATTTCGGGGTTCAGATTCTCCTGCTTCAGCGCGCTCTTGATAGCTGAAATTACAAAGACCAGTGTGTTCATATTTTCTTTTATGTTAAAACAGTGTTATCAGCTCCGTCTTTTTATTACGTTTTACGTCTGAGACAATTCAAGAATTTTGGATTAAAAAAATATAGATTAAACCTCCACCTCCTCGTGTTTTAAAAATAAACTTAAAAATCGCTTATTTCACTTTCGAAGGCCTAAGGATATTAAAGATTATAGGCACTGGATTTTTAAATTATTTTTATAGATTGGTAATAAGCTCATCTACTTGAATTGATATTATGAAATACGTTTAAATCATGTACAATTTTTACAACAGTATTTATATAATTTTTTTGCCATTCATAAAATGTTTGACTCTATTGTATGTACCATTCCTATTTTACCATTATGAACTATATTCACCCTAAAATTTTTTTACGATTTAGAAAAAACAATACCATAACTATAACATTACTGCTGCAGTAAATTTGCCCTTCTTAAATGGTTTTAATCATTGATTAGACACATTTATCCAATGGGAATGGAGGAGCAATGTTTAACGATTTATAATTTTCAATCATAATCCCAACACGGTAAATGATATTGAGACCGAAAGCGATATGCACACAGTCTCACTCAGCTTATAACATTATACTCTTATAATAAAATTACATTTTATGGAAGAATACCAAACAAGTTTATATCTAAATATGGATGTGGAAAGGATGAGATTAAGAGGCGTTTATTATTTAGGTGATAGATGTGAACTTTAGAATTGAAAATATACTCACTCTGTTGTATGTAGTCTGGAGTTAGGACAAACTTATTACTTTGTACACCTTGGTTCGAATTCACGATATCAGTCTTTGTACTGTTCTCTTTAATATCTTCGAGCTTGGACGGTGTCGCCTCTTTATGGCTCACCGCTTCGGCAACGTTGTCCTCTCCGTTTAAAAGAGGTAGTTTAATTTGACTTTCTTCACTAGCATCCTAAAAATAAAAGGTGTAAAATATTTCAAACTTCGAGGCATTATCTACAACCGCCTTAATTCCTGTACCCGAATTTGTACGTCAACTGTTTGGTTGCAATTATGTTTTTTGGTTTTACCGCAGTTTAAAAAAAAGTGTAGGGAATTAAATTAAATAACAAGTTAAGATTTACAGTGACATCCGTTTGTGGGAATATATTAGTTCAAGTTTAGTCTGCGACGTTGTTTATACGTATACGATTATAAAATCTTGTGCTCAGAATTCCTACATTTGGTCTAAATACACAATTGCCCATACACCCCCACAAAACGTTTGTAATTAAACAAAATTGCCAAAATAAAATTATATAAATAAAAAGGACTTGATAAATAAAAGTCGATGATAATTTTAATTATTTTATTCAAATGATATTATCGTAGATACTAGCAATTATAAATATCGTTTGAACCGTTATAGCTAATAAGTATACATGTCTACAGGTGGTGTATGAGCAATTCTTGTAAATTATTGTTTTTCAAGAATAATCATCGACATTATAATAAATTCAATCAGATCGAAAAACAAGTCACTCATGTTATTACTACAGTTAAGCCGATGCCACATAGCTGTCCGTTTTAAAAAAAGCCGCCATTCGAGATAATTTTAATAATAAACTTAAGTGAGTTGAATTTCACCTATAGCCAGTTGATATCAATACTTATCTAATAGAATAGAAGGAAACTTTAAGTATTGATACATGATCAAAACTGTTTGTATTCAAAGCTTGGACACGAAGCTTACACTTTATTAACGTTAAATACAGTAAATTAGAGAGTGCCTGAGGTAAATAAGGAGTGTAACCCGAGATGCACCGATACACCTTAGTATTACTGCAAAACGTTTTATTAATGGCATGTAGGTATTATTCACAAAGAAGCTCACTCACTGCTGACTTACCTCCTGCACATTGTGCACCAATTGACTATTTACATTAATTGCATATAGGACTTTTACCATTTCAAATATGCATAATAATAGCGACACTTAAATCGCACTAATACTGAAAAAACGTTCTTATGATATCATTATAAGCTTATAGATATGTAAATATTATACAGATAAATCAATACATATACTAACAATGTACAGAAATGTTCTTTGGTGTTTTTTGAACAATGTAGAAAAAGAATTATATTAATGAATATTTTATATTTTACTCAGAACATGCAGTGTCCAGTCTTATAATGTATTTCACAAATAATAGCGCGTCTGATCATACATACTGAGATAAGGTAATGATCATCACGAGTGCGTCGTAGTTTCATTATACTAAATCATGGGTTAATCTACTATAATCATCAAAATATTGGCAATACACTGAACACTATCCTGATGTAAAATGTTACTATCGCGCTCGGTGTGATCCCACCCTACTCATAGCGCTTTCGGCCCCACTGTAAATCCGCTGTTCACATTTGTATTTATAATATTTATAACTGAAATCAGATTACTTAATATAGCGATAATATAACTAGTCCACTAAAGGTTCATTAAAAGAAGAATAACCTATGTATAAATTACCCCTAGTTTAAAGAGCGGATTTCTGTAAGGCCGTAATCATTACAAGTATAATTGAATTTAGAAAATTACTGCCTCAAATTTCTTACCATCAAAAGTTATATAACGTCAAGTAACATTACATTATGTTTTGAATAGTGATCAATTCTAGTTACACAACTAGGCACATTTTTACAAGACATATTGAGTATCTAAGGATTTAGAATGTCATCGGATACGAGCGCTACATAACAAAGAGAATATTGAAAAATGTCGAACCTTTTAAACATACGAATTTTTACATGCCTTTATGGAAAACGCAGTGGCCAGTATATTCGTACGCATTATTTTGTAAATGACGCTTCCCTTTTGTGGTAATTAGACTACACAAAAATATTGTACCTACCTTGTACTTAGACGTACGCGTTCATTATTTCTCTGAATTGACAGCCCGGTTGGCTTTGTGGTTAGTGACCCTGACTTTCAAGCTGCGGGTCGTGGGTTCGAATCCCACCCAGGACAAACATTAGTAAGCATGAACATGTCTGTTTGTTCTGTATCTGGATGTAAATATCTATAATATGTATGTATTTAAAAGTATTATATGTAGTATATCAGCTATCTGGTTACCATAACACAAGCTCACTTTGAAGCTTACTTTGGAATCAGATTGGCCGTGTGTGAAAAATGTCCCAGGATAGATTAAGCTTAGGGCGGCATGCTACGAATATTGAAGTGATCTGACATTTAATATGTCCTCTGAGATGGAAATTGTGTGAGATATAAATTTCACCAACAAGACTTAATAGTGTTTCACGCCCTGATTGTTTCGCTTTTGCGGTATATTTCTCTAAAAGCTATTTAGAAATTCTGATGTTCTAAAGGTTCGAAATTTTACAAAATTATTATTCTATTTTGAAGCAAATGCGAGTATAGGAACGTGAACGTCATCTAGTAGTAATAAATTACCTGGTGCGCGGGCGCTGCCACTGCCAGCGGCTGCAGCGGCTGCAGCGCTTGCAGCGTGTGCAGCGGCTGCGGGGCCACCGGCGCCAGCGGCGGGGCGACCGTTGGCGCCGGCTGTACGGCTAAATACATCTTCCTTGGGCCCAACATCCCCTGTTTACCGGTCGATTCTTGAGCTGTAATAATATATTTCATTACAAGTGCGGAGAGGCTGTTATGCAAAGAGTTCCGACATGTCGGAACAAGTTGCAATGACGGTTCCGCAGGTGTACTGAACGACTATTTTTAATACAGTTGCGAAAAAATAAGGCAATTTAATAAAATAATAAAAACACAATAAACTAAACTCGCAAAGAAAATTTCTGGAAAATGGCGAGTTTTTTTTTCTTCACCCATTTTGGTAGGCAAAAAAACTATCCATACAGCTTAGTCTTCAGTATTTTTTTATTGATATGAAATGAAAATAAAATTAAATGAGATGAAATGAAATCTAACCTTACTCATTCAATGAAATCATTAAATCTGATATTGAAATAAATTAGTAGCTTCTTTTTAGAAATAAACGTATTTGTATGAATCATAAAAACTCTTTAGTAAAACCTTCATGGTTGGTTTTTCTTTTTAATAGACATTATTTTGACAGTTGGGAAAGATGCACGCACGAGTTCGGGAAAGGTAAAAAAAAGCACTAGTGTGTAATAGCCCACTTTCCGAACGCTATACGTCCCTGCAATACACCACTTTTTGAGCAACTGTATTAAAAAGTACATTACATATATTTTCAATAGTTTATACAAGTCATGTCCCTGTAACATCACCGGCCCTTAAAGGAGCGCCTTCGAGGCAACAATTTCAGTAACATTACTACACGCTTCGCAGCAGAAAACACACTAGAGCTCACCACTACGAGGTCTACTACTACTATTTAGCTTTCTTTCATGTTCATATAAATTCTTCATTTAAGCCAAAATGCAATTTTCCACTTTGTCAAAAGTGAAAGACAGATATGAGGTAATCAAAAACGAAAAAAAAAATTAATATTATAAATGTGAAAGTAACTCAGTCTGCCCATTTGTCTGTCTGTTACGCTTTCACCACACGCCTAAACCACTGACCCGATTTTGATGAAATTTGGTACAGAGATAGACTACAGCTTGGGAAGGGCACCTTTTATGCGTGGTAGGTAAGCTGAATGTCCCCCGGGGACGCACGTGGAACCGTAGGGGGTTACTAGTTTAGAAGAAAGTACCTAATTCAAATAAAAATTATACCTTTTAAGAGCTGTTGCTTCACTTGATGCTGAACAAGTGCAAGCTGCTGAGGTGTTAAAGAATAACCGTGAAGACCTTGTAGAACAATACTTGGTCCAGTACTTGTCTGCATAACCTAGAAATAAAAAATACCAGATGAATCCCAGTAAACATAATAATACTCTATATCTAAGTTAAAGTGAGATTATTTGTTGTCCTCTCTTTAAGATTTAGCACATTGTGGATTAAGTTGATAGTTTGTAAGCAGTAGCAGCGGCAAAATATGCTTTTCATGGCTTCATCTTTTAATTATGTTGTCAAACGCTGATAACTTTAGTTAATGGCTTTAGTAGGACCTGATTAAGGAGGATTGAAAAATTAATAAGGCCAGGATTTTAATCCTTCTGATTAAAAAGAAGAAAAATGTAATTAGAAACACATTACAACAGACTTTTGTCACAGTAGTCATTCTTATATTTATAATATAATTAAAAAGCCCTAAGAATGTTATAATTACCTGTGCTGTGACAGTTTTTATAACAGTGCCAGGTGGTTGACCGATAAGTAGTCGTTTCTCGACTAACTCATCTTCTGTCAACTGCTGCTGTGGAACGGGCTGCGGCGGGCGAGGGGCCGGCGCCGCCACCGGTGCAGGGGCCGCCACGGGAGCCGGGCTCTGCCCTATATGCGCGACTATCTGCGCTTGGTTGTTGCCGGTCGGCCGAATCAGAACTTGCTGGCCGTTCACGGTAGCTAATTGTATTTTACCGGCCGCGATTTGTTGCACGAGAACGGGATTATTGACAACAATTTGCTGAGTGGAAGCGGGCCGGGGCCTCGGCGGTTGCGCGAGCACGGGAGACGGGACGGGCGGGCGCACGGGCGCCGCGTGGCGCTGCACGAGCTGGCCCTGCACCAGCACGGTCTGCACGGGCTGCACGGGCTGCACGCGCGGCGCCAGCCCGGCCCGCGCGCCCGCCTGCACCACCATCTGCTGAGGCGACTGTACCACCACTTGCGCGGGTTGTACCATCATTTGTTGTGTAGGCTGGACGACTATCTGACGATTGCCCTGTACCATTATCTGCTGGGTCGCTTGCGGTGCGAGGCGCGGCGACGCGGCCGGTATATCATCGACCTTACTCTTAGCCGATGTTATTGTCCTATCATCTCTATCATTAGCTAACGATGAAGCGACTTCTAACGGTTTAGGCGTCGATGACGCGGCCACCAATTGACCTGCGACACCTTGTTGCCCCGCCATCACTATGTGCAACTTGCCGTCGGGCATCTGTAGCAACTGCTGGCCGGCGAGCAATCCTCGCACGGTTATTTTACCATCAGGAGCTCGTATTATTTGAACCTTTTGAGGTCCATCCTTCTGCGTGGGTGTATTCGCTTTTGTCATGGGAACTTCATTTTGATTAGATTTTGTGTTTGCGGTAACAGGTTGACTGATTACTCGAGTCGAACCATCGGCGCCTTTCGTCATGATGATTCTTCTGGTTCCTATAACAGTTTTCTGCCCAGTTGGAGTAGATGTGTTAGATGTCAATAATGATGTAAGCGTACTCTTCCCAGAATTTTGATTTGGCGTTGACTTCGCTTTGTCTGTAAACAAAACAGAGTGTTTTGCATATTTCCATAGAAATAATACGAATAAAAATATAAAATAAAGCAGATCGTAGTACGGTGCGACACGATAATATCTGCTACATATGAAGCAGGTAATCTTGTGTAAAATGTAACTAGCTGATCTGGCAAACGTTATTCTGCCATATAATAGTCTAAAATCACGATGAAAGAATTGAGGGCTAGGAGGGTGGAAAGTACCTACTTTACGACCTATTCTCAGACTGAATCTGTTATTTACACACAAAAAATCTTTAAAATCGGGTACGCCGATTTTTATATATATAATAGATTCACCGTACCTTGGGACATTTCGAGCGCTCTTTTTTGTTGGTGTGCAGCTCTCTGGTCGCGCAGTTGCTGCTCCATCTTGTCCTTGAGGTCGGTGTTGGGCGGCGGCGCGGCGCGCGGCGGCAGCTTGCCCGTGGACGTGCGCGTCACCGGCGTGCCGCGCTCCGGCCGCTCGGACCGCTCCGACCGCTCCGAGCGCTCGCCGTACTGACGCACCTCCCAAAGTTCCAGCTTATCTTCGTCCACCCATTCCTCCGAAACCTGCACGTCGATCAATACCGTTAACCAAATATTCTGATTATATGCTAGTCATATAAAACATTTGTACCCATAGTTTATATTCACCTGAGGTTCCGTATTTTGAGGAGACTCGGCGCGCTTTCGTTTTCTCAAACCGCTTCGTATAGAAGTCACTTCGCGAACTGTTTTCGGCAGTTCGAGGGGAATGACTACCCGTCGACGAAGATATTGAGTTCTCTCCGAAAACTGCCCAATATGACGATGTTTCAGTAGTTCGAGAGACACGATTTCCGTATCTGTTGTGAGTTGATGTTTACCGTCGGCTGTAGCGGGCTTTGCGGACATGTCGTCCCATCGCAAACAAGCCCACATTATGCGCAACTGCAAGGCTGCGCTCGCCAACCACTGAAGATTCACGGTACGATACAACCAACACGTTTTAAACAGAGGTCTAGCGCAAGGATACGGCCATATGGCTTGGTTGGGCTTTGCATTATGACTGAAGCCTAAAACGGCAGTGTGTCCACCTTGCCTACAAAGTTTCCTCAATTCATGGTGAGGTAAAACCATCAAAGTCTTTGCTTTACTTCTCGTATGGAATGTGGAGCAAAGAGGATATTTAACTGGTGTTCTTTTCTTTTTCTTTTCTACTGCTGAAGTCTGTACTTTCTTAAGATAAACTTTGCCGCAAGGTATCTCTGCCGAGAATACTCTTACAATATTCCCCTCGGATTTTTCTTCTTTTATTATTTTATCCTCTCTTTTAATATGCCTTGATAAGCCGAATCTTCTGTTGACTGTAGCTCGATATATTTTGTCTTGGCCTACATTGGTTGATGTAACTGAACATTTATATGAAGATGAACCTTTGACATCATTGTTATTTCCGGCGTGAACGGTATTTGTCGACGTTTTTGCGGATCTTCCTCGAGTAATTTTTAACTTTGGTATAGGCGGCCGTGTTTTTTCACTGTTAGATTCATTATCATCCTGTTGATGTTGTTCAACATCTGTCAACTCTTTCAATGGACCAATTTCTACATCACTCTCATCATTATTGGAACAAGTTATGTCAATATCCATCTCATTCCCCACAGCTGGTACTGCAGACTCTTCGAGCGTACTTTCCGATTTAAGAAGACACATATTATCGACACCAGTTTTTTCAGTCTTGAAACAAATATCACTTTCACCACTTAACTTCCTTTTTACATAGCAATCACTATTTTTATTATCACATTCTTGGGCACATGCTACTGCTGACAAAAGATCTGTGAGTATGTTCTCATTTGAATTTGTATTAGTGTTTCTTCCTAGTAAATATTGCTCTAAAATAGACATTTTGTTACTGTCTCTATTTCCAGCTAGACTGCCAGAATTTTCCATACCACCTTTCAATAATAATACTAACTCATTTAACAATTTGCCTTTGGTTATACAAAGAGGAGAATAACATTTGATCTTAACTCCTGAACCTTGAAGTAAGTTCGATGAATCAATCTTATTGCATGTAGAAGAATAACATTTGTTATGTTTTGTCAGTTGAGCTATTTCCTGATACTTATCTTTAAGAGCCTCGACATTTTTCGATTTATCAACATTTTTATGATTTTGTTCATTACTTGGATCACAAATTGAAGACATATCAGTTTCAGGATCATCATTTTCAATATCAATGTTCTTTTCATCCTCACTCTTTACATCAAAATCTTCTTTTTTCACATTGGCCAACAAGTTAGCCAATTTCTTTTCCTCCATGAACTTTAAGTATGTGCGTCTGGCTAAAAAATCATCTAGCTTAGTTTTTCTGGCAATCTTGGGATAATAACGTCTGGTAGAGGAACTCAAGGCTTTTTCAACATCTATTTCTTCAAATCCATCATCCTCTTTTTCAACTTTTAAGTTACGCATTGATGGTGGCACTGAAATAATATATTGAAAATAAAATCGACACTACATTTTGAAATGGTTCGCGTAACCCATTAACTAAAGCGCGGAATCAAAACACTGGCAGCTATAATAGGCTTGTGTCAACTAACAATGAAACCAATGGATGAATGTTTCTAGGCGTAAATTGTAATATTTAATCAAGGAAAACCGAAGTAATTCCTCTTAAAAAAATAAGATTATTGTTATTTTTACAAATTAAAATCAAAAAAATACCCCCCTGACCCCTCCGCCGTGAACGCCAATTAGAACGTATTACGTCACATGGTGATATGCGCCATTGTTGTTGTTGACGTTTGCTTATGATTTTCATACAACAGCACCAGTCACTTCGGTTTTTTTCTATTATTATCATTTTTCGACAAGTTGAGAGTGTTATTTCGACCCATATCGGATAATACTAGCATAAACTGCCATGGAACCTGGATTTATCAAAGCGAACAGCAATAATTTACCCAAAATTGACGCTGTTATGCTAAGCCGATTTTTCGCGTCGAACACTGACTTTTGTTCATCGGAATTTCGTAATGTTAAAACTTTTATGTAAGTATAAACAATACTAAAATACTGCTTATAGATATCATTTTCACGTATATTTCACTTTAGCACGCAGTCAATTATTATTTGAAGGAATGTATACCAATTGCAAATTAATTGATTTTGAGGTTAGAATTACAATGTACTAAATATAGAGAGATAATATTGTAAAGACACTACTTTGTCTTAGTGTCTTAAGCCCTATCGCAAGTTTGTGGAATAGTGGGTTTTTAATTGCCTATTTCGAAAGTAAGAATCAGAACATAATTGTTTATTTGCTCCCAGGACAACAAAAATATTAAGTAAATAGCTAATAACAAATTATATTTTAGGTCTTCACGAGCTTCGTACGGTGACGACGCTATAAGCTACGTTTACATCGAAATGATCTTCACAAAAATACATTCTCGATGTTATTGATAAACAATGAGCATCTTTCCTCCTTGCCAGTTTTAACCCCTTTCTTCGCATTTTTTCCTTGACCGGAACACGTATGAATAATTTAGTCGGAGTTTTTATACTTGTATTTATACACTTGGGCACTATAAAGTTTTTAAAATACGAAGTTTCCATTTTTATTTAAACAAAACAGACTTTCGCCGTAAGCGAACACAATCGCTTGCAACCATCGACGTATAGCGATAGACAAGAACGTTCATGTAAAACATTTGTTTAAAAACTGGTAAGAGTTAGAACTAAAGTTCGCTGCAGCGCTGTATAAAGCTGTGTCAACTAACCAAACTATTTTAAAAGATACAGCGCTAGATTGCTTAGAGTATAGTTTTCTCGCGACCAAAACGTCGTAAGCGCCGCAAATTTCATGGCGCTTACGCGTTTCGTTCAGTTAACTACACTAAGATGTCGTCCCTATAGAGTTCACACCGCAGATGTGACACATTTTTTTTACCTTCTAAACTTCATTAGAATAAAACTCGATTTCAAAATGTATTATATTAATATTAGGGGGGCCTAGTGCGGATTGGCGGACTTCACATGGCTTAAATGAGTACTCAGAGGTACGGGCCAGGGCTTGAATTAACATAAAACAATTATTCAAAATATCAAACTATCACTACTAATTAAAAACTCATTAACAATTAATCAAATTAAAACCTTTCTAAAAAAACATATCAAGTCTGTGTTCAGTTACATATTTTTACCTACAACCAGTTTTAAGGGAACATCTGCACGTTTTAGTATATGATTGTAGAATGGCGTGGTATTTAAATAGATAAATTGTTTTTCTACTCTGGAATTACGGAATTATCACCTATTAATTCACTTAAACAGGTAGTAATTTTACTTAGTTGACTACTGACTAGTTATTTTCGTCCAGGGTCTACTTTGATTCGGATTATCGTTGTTATTAACGCTGCTCCGTGCGCACCCGCACTGAATGAATGTCGAAGCCACACTAAAGTCGGGTGTGGGGACTGCAGTTCAGTTGAGTTGATAAAAGCGAGTGTTCGGAACGCCCTATCTAGTACGTAGTACATATATATCGATGCTTGCAACTATGTGACGTCATTCACGACGCCATGACACTTTCTTGTGTTTTTACGTCAGTTTAAAAATATTGTTTTCAAACTTAAAATAAGTGTTTTAAATATAATTTTTATCGTGAAATATTATTTTTTTGGGGTAATACTGGTACTAAACTATCGAAATAAGCCATTTTTGAAATTTACGACACAGGCCTATTAAAATACAATGTTTACGACTTCTAGAACGGGAAAAACATATTTTTAAGTTTGTAATGATTAATTTGATGCTATTTTTAATACTATTAAAACAATATACCATCAGGTGGAGCATCTGCCTGTATGAAAACCTACTGACATTATAACAATAATTACCCACTAATAAATGTATATTACTGAAGATAAAATGACTTACATTTTTCCAAAACATCTGTATCAGCTGTGTCATTTGACTTTAGATATTCATAAGTTTTGGGTTCAACTGCTAATACTTTAATGATACTCCCTTCACGAACTCTTACAGTTATTTTGGCTGGACCTTGTGACAGGGCAGCTCTGAGATTTGTATTGTGCTTTTTATATTTTCTAGTTGATGAATTCCATAGCCATCCCCATTGACCATGTATTCTATATTCCTCGCCTTTTTGTTTCCAAGCCTAAAATAGACAGAATAGCGATGGTTAGTTTAAGTTTTGTTTTGCGATATAAATGGTAGTAAATCTATATTTTTATCCAATGCAATGAGCCAGTCATAAGTCTTTTATACATAGCTCTTGTTGTGTCAATTATAGCGAACCAACTTAAGTTGACAATTGCGAATTGAGTAACAACTGCAATTTTACGCGCGATCGCGGTGAATAAAATAAAAGTATCTCTCTCTGAATAAAATTATCTTATCTGTATCCAGAATGTATTCTACCGAAGGCAAAATTTTCACCTAAATCCATTTAGCCAACTCATTTGCAGAGATCAAATTTGATAAATAAAATTACGTTTAGAAAACTCGTTAAGTTTACCTGATGCCGGAGACCAAGTGAATACTTCACAAAGTTATATGCAGTTCGATTACGTTCTTCTTCTTCATCTCTTTCTTTTTTCTCCCTTTTATCGAGTTTTTTACGTTCTTCACGTTCAGTCGCTGTTGTACGTATAAGTCTGACATGTCCGAGTTGTTCATGCCAAGCCGGCACCCAGACAGCGCTTTTTATACATGCCTGTAAAATATGATCAAGTTATATTTTGGGATATAAACATTTTCAATCCATAATACATCAAGATATATTTTGCTACAATAAATGATTTTGTTAATATCATATCCTAGAAGATTAGTAAAAAGCAAAAGTAACTTACCTGAAGAACACATAACGCTCTTGCAAAATCCCGTGGGGCCTGGCACAACTGTACAGCCTGTACCCAGGGTTTTCTCAACAATGACCAATTAGGATGCATGAATTGTAATACAATGTTAGACTCCAGCTGCAATAAGGTTTGTCTCAGTGTTGCCACAAGTAATGGTTTTGTTGCTGCAAACAAGTCAATAGTAAGGACTATAATTGTTATGATGATCATTTAGAACCAATATGTGTTATGTAAAATACCCTTGAAAATTATGTTATTTTTTTAACTTGTAGTTTTTCACAATATCAAATTTATTTTTGAAAGTGTCTATCAAGTATCAACAAAAAATACAATAATGTATACTCATATTATGGGTTATTTTTAATTTATGATAAAAAGACAGCAGTTTTCGTTTGTATACAAGAGTAAATTGTACATTTAAACAAACTAAGCTGAAAAATATTTGTAATGTACCGTTAAGAAGTCCAATCCACTTGAATTCTTGTCCTGAGGATAATGAAAATTTATGAGACATGTATCTTTTTTTGTCTCTTTCTTCGTTTCTTTGTGGTTTGTTCAATGCGAGAGGATTTGTTGTATACTGATTAATATAATTCTTAAAGCCATTTTCATTTCCTAATTTAAAAAGATAAGACCCATTTGACATCTGATTAGATTTCTGCCTAGTAACTCGTTCAGAAACTGAAATATAAACATATTTAAATAGTTAAATTATCAAATATTTAATAAAAACATCTGGTCTGTCGTATTAAGGTACTGTCGTAACAAAAATGTAGTTATTACTCACAATCGTCACCCTTCTTTTGTATTGCTATTTTTGTTTTATTATTTTTGTTTTTTTTAACATCATCATCCGTATAATCATTCTGGTGATCATCGGTGTCATCGAGAGTGTCTTCGCTGGTGACGGTCACCTCATTTACGATATCGCCATCGAGAGACGTTACGTTATCTATTTTGTCATCATCTAACTTCAATTCAGAATTTAATACATGATGTTTCCGTTCCTCTTTTAATTTTCTTGTTTTAATAATACTTGAAGTTTCAGATTCCAAATATGATTTACGATTACTTTTAGCTTGATTAGTTAATCTTTCAGTAACATCCATTTGCCTAATTATTTCCTGTTTCAATTCTAAAAGTTCTCGTACAAGTGGAGTCTCCATCTCATCTGAATCCAACACACTTAGCAGTTCTTCAAACTGCTGTGGAGATGTATAATACCAAACATCACCATTTTCAGATTCACTGAAATATGATTTACATGTGTCAAATTGCATACTTAGAAGACCTAGGCAGGGGCGAACATGTTTTACTAGAGTTATAGAGGTGGAGAATATGATGGATGCCTGAAGTGCCACTGTATCAATTAAAATATTTTTTTATTAAAAAATTTTTAATAACCCGCTGACAATATGCTTTTGAATAAATTACTGGGTTTTTTTCATTCAAATAAATTTCGATTTCTTGCATATTAAACAGAAATTATATTTGGGCATGACAAAGATCCTATTAGACTTCAAAAGACAAAGATTTCGAATATGATAAAATTATTGACTCACACAAATATACGACGTGCAATAAACCAATACTTTCTTCCATGTCTGTCAAATCCTAAGTGTTCATGACGACATAATAAGCCTTGTTTTTCAGCATCAGGCAGACAATCTGTCACACCTGTAGTTTTGTGCTGTTTGCACAAGGCGCACTGCCAATCTTCTGATGGCACATCTACCAGAGGTGGGTCTACACACTCCAAATGAAAGACCGCAGGGCAAGTTTCACAGCACAAAAGGTCTCCAAGGCGATGACATACACGGCAATGATCATCATAATGTATAGGAACTGAAAAGACAATATATAATAATTTATATGTACCTAATAAGTAATTATTTTATCTATATATTATATTAGGTATGTACTGATATTTTTTTTAATCAACAACTATATTATTTTCTAATTTTAATAAATATTAATTTATTATTACTATTACTACTCATTATATCTAAAGAGATCATATATTAAATATCTAATTCAGTCAAAATCATACTATAATCCAAGTAATATTATAGCTCCAATAGTTTATGAGGATTTTGGGTGGATGTATATTGTATAAAATCTAAAAAAGTAACTAACATCTATACTATAGATGTTAGTAGAAGGCACTTATAGGTATAAGAAACTCCTACCCTTGATGCAACAGTTAGTGGGTGCTGAACAAATTATCCAATTTGAGGCAAATTATGCTGTACAAGAACCTATTTGAACTTGTGAAATTAAACAGCGGAACACCCTAGCAAGCTAATTCTACAGCTTGATACAATATTGACATTATGCCAAACTTTATGATGATAAAATGCATTCAAATGTGTAGATTCATAAAAAAGAACTTATAAATAGACTGGTGCAGATACCCAGAGCATGAACCCTTAAAAGATCTCATTAGAAGTAAATGTAAAATCATGTTAATACAGATTGTGCTAAAAAGGACTACCTATAAATAAATAATAATAATAATAAATATCCTATAATAGTACAATAACTTATGACAATGTGTATGATTGACTAACTCAGCCACATTTTGACTAACCAGCAAAATTGGCACCAGTGAAATTCAACTTTGGCTGTAAGAAGTGTCTATAAGTACTTGACAGGTTATATCACATAACTAAATAATTTTAATAATAAATGTCAACACACCTTCACTCAGAAGATCATCACGTACTGGATTTGTAATTAAAAATTGGTTACATAAAAATTGTAGCACCACAAGACGGTCTTCCACCGATGTAAATGGATATTCACATGCATTAACAATTCTGACAACATTCTGGTCAAAACTTTTGTCACTCTCAACATAAATCCTAAGAATTTCAGGCCATGTCATAACATCCAACAGAAACAAAGTTATATTGACACTGTCTTTGTGGTCCAATGGACCAAAATGTGTTTGTTGAGCATCTTCTTCACGTAATAAAGCTTTAAGTAGCATTATATGCACTTCTATTAGAAGATTGCTCTGATCTTCACAGCTTATAGCTGCACACAGATCTTCCAAGCGAAACGGTGATAGTCTAACCAGATGTCTGAAGTGCCGTAGGACTTCATAAACACCCACCACTTGTATAACTAAGTTATGCGATATAAGCAAGTCCTCTGAAGACAAAGGTAGTTTCAGAGGAGGGATTTGCCGCTCCTGTTGAAGCCATAAGGGATCAGGGCTTGGTGGGCGGATTGTGTTACTATTTATTTTACGAGGTGTACCTCCTGTAGTACTATAGCTGCTTACAGAAAAATCACTCTCACTGCCGGGGCCCTCTCCTGCACTTCCATCGGAACTCTCGCTTCCGTGATCATCGTCCGGCTCTGATTTATCGCTATATTCATCGCCAAAATCGGAGCCGTAATGATATTCAGATTCGTGGAAGTCGGCAGCGTGCGGATTGTAACCTCGTCGAGAATATGAACCCGATATTCCACCCTTTTTGTTTTTATGCGTCTTTCCTCCTCTTTGTTTACGTGTACTTCGTTTGCTAACGTCGCTTCCTTGAGGAGATGTTGCTCTTGATGCCGAAGGAGTGCTGACGATAGAATTAGATGCTGCATTTTGTAAATATTTGGGTTTCTTCAATAGATGATATTGAAATTTCCTATTTTTTTCAAAATTACCCGATTTCGGGGGCCTTCCGCGTTTTTTCGCCCCCCTTCCCGACATCATCAAATACAACTGTCAATTGTATACCACTCCGCACGTGTATCGTAAAAACATAGTCTTGTTTACAAAAACAAAAAGATGGTATTGCATTTCAGCTTATCCTAAATCCAACGCAGTCATGATCCAAGCCTTAGTTAACTCTCACAAACTGAACGTCGCACAAGGTTTTTATCACAAATTTCACGAAATCCTTTTCACAGTGTCTTAAAAATTCAATTAATTCACAGATACTAGAATAATTAAATTTTTGTAAATGATAGGAAGGCACCGAAATCGTAATGACGCGAATTGTGAGTACATCCAATTTCTGAAACGCTCAATGCTGGCTTCCTATTGGTCGATTACCAGTCCGCCATGTCGTTTTCATTACTTGTAGTTATTGAATTTTCAATATTATTTTCACCGATTAATGAAGAAATAACGCATATGATAACATTTGTATCAAGGATTAATTAAGTGTTATTTATTATGATATCCTCAAGCTATTAATGGAGGGAGTAGTGGTTACACGGATAGATCACTTCGGTGGCGGCCATTTTATTTCCTTCCATGAACTCCCTTCTCCCTCATGGAAAATATAGCACCATTAAAATATCTCCTCGCTTATTTGTGTTTCTTTCGATAAACATTTAATGTTATATCAATTATATTCCATGACATATATGATATTTTCCTAAAAAATACGACTAATTCATATTTAAAAGATAGTTTTTTTGCCGGATATCACCCAACAGTCCTAGAGTTTTTTTTTACTCTATGGCGCGGCATAGAAATTATACGATCTATAGAAATTATAGGGCTTAATGAAAATCAATTTGACGGGGAATATATAAATGTTCTTTATTGTTCTATCAAATATTATTTCGTTTTATTTTTTAAAGTGCTTAAGTAAATACTAAAATATAATTACTAAATTATATAGCTGTTTTTTCGTTTTTTCAAACATTCTGACTATTCAGATTTATTCGAGATTCGAGAATCATATCTTTTTGGCCTTCATTATCTTTTAATTTCTATTAAACTTTTCTATTGCACGCCAATTATTTCTGAGGCGCAATAGTCCACAGAACAATGTATGTACCCTAATGATCTCTTGGTCCGTAATAACACAGCAGATAATTTTTTAAATTGTCAATGACTTTAAAATAAGAGCCAACTGAGCCCTCATTCGTACGAGAGTTTTTTAACGGACGTTAAAAAACCGTTCATGCACAACAAATGCATTCCCAAGTACCATAACATACCATACTCTACTTCCTACGCCCAAAGTTGAAAATGCAACACCGCTCGATAAAAAAGCGTCGCGTTTTAAAAACGCTGTCGTGTGAACATATACATGGGAATGGAAATAGAGCATATTATGGTACTTGGGAATGCATTTTTGTGTATGAACGCTTTTTTACCGTACGTTAAACAAACTCTCGTGCGAATGAGGGCTTAGAGCCGCATATTGATTTAACTTTAGCATCTAGGTATTTCGTCAATGCTATCTGTGGTTCGATTTTCTCTTTGACTTCCATCAAGTTCCATCCATCCATGATCCATCAATCAAACCATCAACATCATTCCATCCTGTCCATCCATTGACTTAGGGACACGGTATCGAATAGAAAGTATCGATACTGTACTCATGAGTAGTATCGAAAGAAAAGTATCGTACTCATAAAAGTATCGAACCAAAAGTATCGATACTTCAAAGTATCGAGTACTTTTCTTAGGGCGAGGCCCCATTGGTGCGGTGCGGTGCGGTGCGTTGCGTCGGGATGCGTCCATACATTTTTTATGACACGCGATCGCAATCGTATGGACGCACCGCACCGCACCAATGGGGCCTCGCCCTTAAAGCCTATAGTCCTACCAACTTATCTGTGAAATGAAAGAGGACAGCACCGTCGATTCAGTGTTGCTAACTAATATAAGGTGCCCAAAATTGAGCAAGATAACAATGATAACTATATAAAAATAATTTGATAATTTACAGTTACGTAGGTAAACTAACAGTTTAGTCTCTCTGCAATAAACAATGGCTTTATCTAAAAAGTAATCCAAGGAAGTGGAAATTTAGCAGATAAAATGTTCCACGGGGGGATATAACTTTCATTTAATCCGAGGTTAAGTAGGTACCTCCCTTGCAAGAGGTGCCTGAATGTCTAGCAATTAGTTATGTATGATCGTACGTACCTAACCGCTAACACCAGATTTGACTAAATTATAATTATCAGTGGTACCTAGTGGTAGCGTAATGTAATAAAAAAAACAAATTGCTTAACAATGATTTATTGAACACCAGGTTTACAGTGAATTTTTGTACCAGTTTCATCTGCTGCGTGCCCTTACTTAACTATTTTTGAAATTAGTTCTTGACTCATACCTGAAATATAAGACAATAAAATAAATATTAGTAGAAATTTGAAATCTGGCAGGTCAGTTTGCTCGCTCACTTAGTAGGTTACCTATTAGATGTACGTTACCGTTACGCTAATCTACAGCAAGAATAGAAACGAATATTTCGTGGACTTAAATAATTAGTTAAGTATCGGGTAATTCATAACAAGAATGTTGACAACACTCACCTGCCACTGTCGAAAATGTTGAACTTCGTCTGTTTGTTTCATTAAATGGAACAATCGGAGACACCGCCCGAAGTTTTAACGGTTTTAACCTTTAGAATAATGTTTCGACTATCACTTTTAATAGCTTTCGGCATATTTAATTCAATAAATTCACCAATATCACGACAAAACAATCAGAGAACCCGAATGTAGTATACACTGACAATCGAATGACATTTCGACATGACAGCTGTAGTTCAAATTTTCGCCATTTCACAGATAAGTTGGTGGGACTGTAATAAAGACTTAAAGCCTCGACACTTGTATGTATTGAGTACTTTTCTTAAAGCCTCGAACCTTCAAAGTATCGAGTACTTTTCTTTAAGCCCATTATAGGCTTAGAGCTTCGATACTTTAATGTATCGACTACTTTTCTTAAAGCCTCGAACCTTCAAAGTATCGAGTACTTTTCTTAAAGCCTCGAACCTTCAAAGTATCGAGTACTTTTCTTAAAGCCCCGAACCATCAAAGAATCGAGTACTTTTCTTAAAGCCTCGAACCTTCAAAGTATCAAGTACTTTTCTTAAAGCCTCGAACCTTCAAAGTATCAAGTACTTTTCTTAAAGCCTAATAAAGGCTTAAAGCCTCGACATTTCAATGTATCGAGTACTTTGCAGGACATTAATATCAGTCAGTAAATAACGTCAGCATAGCTGCAGGAGAACAAACACGAAAAAGAAGGTTTTGGCATACCAATTTATTACATTAATAAAAAAGGAAACAATTACTTTAGGCAAACATCAAAGTTCCCAATCCTTCTCCGTACAATCTCTTAAAAAAAGTTTATCGAGTAACTTTTATTTTGTGCACATAAAAATAAAAGTTTATCGAAACGAGCACGATGAATGAAACAATATTAAAACAACGGTGAACGAGTGAGTGACTGATAAATGAAGGAATGGTTAGGAACTGAATTATAAAATAAACGGAAGGAACTATTTCGAGTTTCATAATGATTTTCTGATTAGAAAGGTTAATAACGATTGAACTAGATGGCGATGCCATAAACATAAGCCGTAAAGTCTCAAGTTCTTAATGGGTCATTTCTGAGATTTATTCGATACGATACCTACCGAAAAGTACTCTGTACTCATTGAGTAAAAGTATCGAATGAAAAGTATTGAGAACAAAAGTATCGGTATCGCAAGGTAAAGTACTCGATACCACAAAGTATCGATACTTTTTTCGTGTCCCCATTGTCTTTGCTAAGCTAAGAACATTTTGATAATTTCGATCGGAAAATCGAGATCTTGATAAAAAGTACAAAACAGTTGGTCTTGCTTACATAGGTATTGTTATAATAAGTTTATTATGTATTACATGAGGAATATAATTGATCATAATGAAGTCGTATTGCCCAAGTGCATATATCATGTGAAAAATCTGACCGAACCGCTAGCAGATGGCGAAACTATTGATATTGGCAACCAGGTTAAGAAGTTTCTTAAGGTTTATGTCAATTTATTTTTGTATGAATAGGCGGAATAACCTATCCAGGATTTAAGCCCTGATCTAGTGATCGTACTGGGAAATCTGTGGGAGTATAGAGCCCGGAGTGCATTAATGTACCTATTTTGTTATATCTGCCGGTAACGAGGCAGAAAGTGCGGCGAAAAATATGTAGCTACCTATTGATTGCCTATTTATATACTGATGGGTATAAATTGAATACATACAAAAATATTCATTGGCACCAAGTAGATTTGAGTAAGAGGAATTTAGCTTTATGAAACAAATACTTGCTGATGTTGGCTTAAATTAAATATCAGACTATCCTGGTATGTTATAAGTCAGGTTAAATTGTCTCCCCTTTTTGCTATCAAACTGACAATGCACCTTGTACAAGTTTATTCCATCGATGAGCTGACACTGTGCTGGTTTGTGATATTTATTAGTGAAGTATTTTAATTGTTGTGTAATCCCCTCGTCACAGATTTTATTTTATTATAGTTTAATAACAATATTTTGTAAACAAGTCATACATCCAAAAAAATTTCAAAGTATAAAATAAGTCCTTTTTTATTTCTTGCTAAGTCTATGAGCCTTTTTATGTTGCAAAACAAAGTATTTTGTTACATAACAAAAAAAAATTAATAATTTATTTTTACAGATACCTAATAACAAGATGACTGACTTGGTTCATAGGCAAGATGAACTTTTAAAGAAACTAGATGTCCTATATGATAGGATTAAAACTATCAGCATCAATTGTCAAGTGGACAATCCACAAGATCAAGCAATTATGAAATTTACCAAACCTGTAAGTGATAAACTTAGTATAAATTTTGTGCTTGAGTAAATGTGATTTATACCCATTTCATATATTATTTTAAAAAAGCTGTTTTTGAGAGCAGTGTGTGGTATCTCCGTAGCAATACTCAGATGAAAATATACCCAATAGTTTGCTATAAATATTTTGTATATTGTATATAATCACCTTGTATATTGTGCATATTTTTGAGAAGAGATAAGATGCCCAAACTAACATTATGTATTTTTTTTAGATATCAACTCCAGATGAAAATGTTCTGATCCTCAGCCCAGATAGCTTGCCATGGTACCTAAATATACTTTTGAAAGAGTCATCACTAGCCCTTAATATTAAATGGCATATACACTCTTCTCTACCTAAAGAAAAATTGGCAAAAGTAACAGCATTTGTTGAAAAAATTAAATGTGCTGAATCTAGTACAAAAGTAAATTTAAGGCTGATATTTAAATGTGGTAAGAGCAACAATAAATTTCCCTTTATAAACATTTTATATCAAAGAAACCTAGTCGCCAAAGGCCTAATTTATGTTTTGTGATAGGGGTTTCAAACCCTCAATGATCCAAATTTGTTATCAGGGATTTTCACATGTAGTGAAATAATTAGGAATTGGTACAAACTTTTAAATTGCAAATCTTCTGTTACATATATATATATATATGTATATATGTTACCATATGTATTGTCCTAAACATATAAAAATCTTTGTGAATCTTAAATTTGTGTAATACTGTTATCATGCTGTTCCAACATATTCACAGTCTTGTTTTTTTGTCAGTTGCAGCCGATTCAGAATTGAAATTGTCAACCTTGGCCATTCCTATTGTGGGGAATGTGAATATACTTCGCTATTTGTCTTATGTTTACCCAACAATCATACCTTACAATCACAATGATTATGTTGTGGATGGTCTATTGGATCTCTGTCATCTGTTAGAGAGAACATCAGAGAAGAACAAAGAAGCTCTTATTAATAAATTATTTGCAAAGTGTAACAAATGGATATATGGTAATAATTTCACAATAGTAGACCTTGCTGCTTATAATGTAATTAAGCAATGGAGAAATTCTCCTAAAAATATTCCCAAAGTTTGGGTTGATCAATGTAATGCTCTACTTTGTTTTTAAATAAACCTATGTACTTATTTTTTTACAATATTTGCATATAATAATCAACATGAAATTCGCTTGTTTAAAAATTAAGTAAAAAAATAAATAAATGATGCGATTTTATAAATTTAATTTATAATTTCAAATTACCCCCGTGATATTTTCCTTATATTCCCCATTTAATAGCTCTTGATTTGAGATTTTTTTTATTTTAAACCGTCTTTCAATATAAGGAGGATGTCCTCGATTCGACTGAATGTTTATTATGTTGGATAAGTTCAAATATGCCTAGCAAATAAATTTTCAACTCGTCGCTATCCTTTCAACCGTTCAGGCTCACAAGAGTAACAAACATCCATACATAAACATATTCTTACAAATTTTTTGTAATATTAGGTAGTATATATTTGAGCCATTAAAGTCAATTAAAATAAGAAAAATTTCATTCATAAAGATTCAAGAAAATATAATGGAGTACATTGGTAAATTGGGTAACAAAAAAATGCAAACAAAGTCAAAATTTATGTATTAGTCTAAATTGTAGAAAAGACACAAAATCAATCTTATGGGCTTTCAAGAAATTTATCACTTTCTAGTCTTTATAAAATAATGGCACATGCAAACAAATTATTGCGTTAATCAATTGATACACACCAAATATAAAAAAAATTACATATCTTTCATGTCTGATGTGGATAAAATTATGATAATTATATTCCGGTGACTGTGATACATGAATATACAAGTCAAAACTCACATTCACAAGATAAGGAAGTGCAATCGGGCTTAAAATAGTGTCCTACGTATTGTGTATCTACTGTTACTATTTAATACTATTAACTTTTATAATATAATTTGTTACTAAACAATAACTTCATGAAAAACTATTTTACTGAATAATGTGGGGATAAAGATTAACATCGTATTTTTAAGTGCCATATTTTTGAAGTGCATTAATTTGGATGGCTTCTTTATCAACAATATAATATGTACAACAGTAAAATGATTTATATACTACAACTATCAGTCGATTGCATACTGTTATGAGATGTAAAATAAAATAGGCTATTCTAAATTGTTAAGTAGTTATTGTTAAATCTACCTCACAAGATTCCGTTTCACACTTGCCAGTGGCATGTAATTTATTTCTTATGGCGCGGTGGATCCATTCATGTCCATCGGAAAATTATACTATGTATGACAAAATGGAAATAGTTAAATATTTACAAGAATTGAAATTTTATTCACAAATTATTAACTTTAATCAATGAGAACTGCGAGTAACAAGCACCACACGAAATATAAGGTAGCAGTTATTACCGTGCTAACAAATTCGAGCAACCCTAAGACTAGTAATCACAGGGGCCCTCACTAATACAAACTCTTTTAGAATTAATTTTGTGTCGAATATCACTTATTAGATTTCTGTAGCACGATTGTAAGAAGGAAGACACAGCTACAAGATATTAACTACAATTAAGTTTAACCAGTTATAGAAGTTGCTTGCACTCATATATTGATTTATAGATACATATTTGAAATAGGTATAAATTAGGGAGAATTTAGGGTTACTATAACAAATGGCTTGATTCATCAAAAAATAATAAATGTCGGGCTTTCCTTATGCCTTTCAAAACTATTTATTTAACTATTTTAGTTTCCACGTTACAAACGTTAAGGGACGAGGTGAAGATGTCGCGAGATGATTTCGGCGTGATAGAAGGTATTACCTCATCGTTTCCATCCCACTTTATTGAGACGATTGTTGTCACGCTAGGTACATCCATTATATAGGACAGCGTATTTAATCTAGTTGTTATCATAAAATATATATTTGAAATGCATGTAAATAAATGCTTTAGGTGAATTCACTTACATTTTCAACAAGGATAGAATTCGAATCCTGAATCACAGGTTTTTTTACTACATATTCCACTGATCTCAAAGTAAAGAAATCTTTTAATCGTACATTAATTGCTGTTGCATCTCGAACTGTATCGAAATAACTATTTGTTATACAGTTTCATCACAAATTTATTACTTACGATGATTTTAAAAAGGTGTGCATTCGTTAATAAATTCTGATAATTTATTAGGTTATTTACGCCGCTCCTTATAATCTACTTTACATCTTAAAGAGATCTCGAAGGTTAATTATTATCTTAATAAAAATAGCTGCTGCACAAAGCGTATGGATATCGATATCACTAATTTGTATCCTATTTATAATTCTTTTTACGTAACTTCATTAAAACTGTTTCCCGTTCGCAATCATGTTCCCATTCAGTTTCATCGATCGATAAATAAATCAATGAATAGGTAAATGTAAGAACATCGTTTGTAAAGTTAACAGTATATAAACTAAATTATCTAAAGAAACCTAAAACTTATTTTTATTTAATCAATATCATATTTTGATATGTACATTTAGTAAGAACACTTAGTCATATATTTAAAATAAATTATTGGGAATGGGCAGTGAAATGTTACATGTGCACGGCTTCCGGTGTAGCCGTGACGGCGGGCTCCTGTCATACGAACGAAGAGAATCCGGGCAGAGGAGCTCGCGAGCGTGCCATGTTGTTCATGACGATCTGTCCCCCGTTGAGGCTGACCACGGCGCTGCCCTCGGGCTCCGAGTCCGTGTAGCTGGAGTAGTTGCGCACCGCGGGCCGCTGCCGCTTCCACGACTGCCGCAGCGTGTCGTTCACGTTCGCGTAGTGGTTCACGAACGAATGCGGCTCGGATCTAACGCTCTCGTTTTCACTCTCCGAATTCTGTGCAATAGTTATAATTGTTTATTATTATTTGATACTTCAGTTGTGATATATAAAAGTAACTAGGTTTGTAGAGTTAAAATGTTAAATTTTAAAATATGTTACAGGTTGATTATTGAGATGAGTATTTTACAGAATTTTAAATGAGCCGAATAGAACATAAAATAAATGATACACATAAACGGATGCACAATAATTTAAAAGTGAAAGAAGTAGCGTACTAATCTTTTCGTAAGCGATACTTTAAAATATCGTTACGGTCTTACATATATTATAACAAATTGTATATGTATTTACATTTTCATGTACATTATATAGTCTCAACGGAAGTTTGTTCTCTTCGAGCTGTTGCGAAGTATTAATTCGCGGACTGAGACAAAATCGATCGCTAAGATCTCCCATAACTTTTTCTTTCTACTTTAAAATTGTAAAGAGAGTTCTGGAAGTCCTAATGATATGAGTAAACGAGAATTTTGGTTACTTAAAGTCCTCAGAGGTAAACTGCCATTGTTAGTAATTAATGTACACGATACGAATAATAGATATATAACAGCTAAAAATGTGCCGACTGCAATAGAAGCGTGACATGAATTCAGGCTTAGCGATAGCGAGGTCTCATTGGTAAATATTTACCGTCAAACGATCCGAGGGGTGGTGAGGAAACAAAAAAGATCCGAATTAAGCGATCCCGACGAGAGCGGTATTCAGACGACGCTAATTTTAATGGTGATCACCTGGGAGTCGGAGGAGCTGATCTCCGAGGGTTTCTCGGTGAGCGAGGAGTCGTCGGGGTTCTCGTCGTAGGCGCGCAGGCTCTCCTCGTCGCTGTGGTAGGCGACGGAGGCGGGCGAGGGCCGCGGCGGCGACTTGGCCAGCGCCGGCCCCTTGCCGCGGCGCAGCGTGCCCGCGCCGCAGCCCGCGCCGCCGCCCAGCGCCGCGCTCGTCGTCGAGTTCTGCCGCGACCGGTACACGTCGAGGGCGAGCGAACCGCGCTCCTCTGTCTCACCCGCAAGTGATTCTTCCAGCGTTTTCTGCGCTTCCTCTGTAATCAGTAAAACAATTCGTTGTAGCGCTGGGCTTGGTCAACTTGGTTGAGCAGCTAACATTCAAGTTTGTATAGTAGGTATATGGTATATATTCCGAAATCAACAAGATATTCAATAAAGATAAATTCAAAAAGGAATAATTTGGGGAAAATTCGTAACAGATATTCGAAATAAGAGAAATTGAGCGGTATATAATCTTTCAATCCAAAAGAATACTTAATATTGTATTGCAACGTTTGTATGTAAATCAAAATTAACTCACTCTTGTATTTGTAGGTTTTGCTTTTGACGCAGAGGATCGCAATAACCATGATAATAATAATAATAGACGCCGCAGCGAGAGCCACCATGAACCACGTCCGGCGGTAGAAGGGTCCGTTTTGTAGGTAGCCGTACTCCAGGTACAGCTTCGACGGTGTCACGATCACTTTGTTGCTGTACGTTGGATTACTAATTCCGTACATGTTGTACGCTATCACTCGCAACGAATACGATGTCGAAGGCAGGAGACTCTGGTACGATATCGTAAACTCCTCCAACATACCGTTACTTGTTCTCGTTATAGTTTCCCATCTTGTGTCATCTGTAATCAAAATAAGTAACAAAGGTTTGGTAAGCTATTCAAAACTGCTTCGACTCGAACTACTTAAAACGAAGAAAGGGAGTGCTAATGTGAAGGATATCCAAATAATGTCTACTAATGTGTATGTGTGCATTACCAATGGAAATATAACTACGTTTACAACTTACAGGCTTGCCATGTCTCCTTGGCTGCATTAGAGATTTTAAATGATTGTTTTGTTAGAATGAAGATATTTATGAAATGTTCTCATATCGTTTCGTTGGATTTAGTATTTAAAAACAATTGGCGTTCGTCTAAAATATGTCATGTGTGTGATCATTTCAATCATATATATACCAATGCTATAAACCGTATGCAATGGTATAATACTGTGTTACAAATTATCGTGCTAAAATCATTACTAGAACAAAAGATGGCTCTTTTTCATGACAATAAAATACTAGATAGAATATAGACGTATTCCGACCCGAGTACACACATAGACAACACACTTTCGTAGTCAAATGTAACGACAGGGTTACCTTTCCTCCTGGCCTCGAAGTAGTAACCGAGCAGCGGTCCCCGGCCGGAGGGCGCGTTCTCCCAGCGCAGGTGCAGCGCGGCCGGCGTGGGCGCCAGCTGCAGCGCTCGCGGCGGGGACGGCGACCCGGCCTGCGGGCCCGTGCGCACGCGGGCCTCGGCCGCCCCGCCTGCGCCCCCGGCCCCAGCCCCTCCCCCCGCCGTCCCTGACCCCGGCCCTGTACTCGCCCCCGTCACCGCCCGCACGGTGAACCTGTACTCCACCTCCTCCTCCAACCCGCCCACTGCGAGCGTACGCTCCGCTACCTTTTGTTTTACTTGCTTGCTGAAACCTGTCGAACGGGTGTATGATATAACGTAACTTAGCTTAAATGGAAATATATACCTCATTTTATTAACACGTCCAATGCCATCGGCTCGCTATGTGAGTCTACGTAATTTTTTTTTTGCCCGGCAACGGCCTGTGTTTAATGCTTAAAATTACTGTGTTACACTAAATAGGCTCTAACTAACAGAACATAACTTTTACCAGTAAACGTTAGTGACTTCGTTTATTTAATATTGTAATATTTTGGTGGCCACCGTGAAAACATCATGAAAATAGTAGTGGCATTGGACGTGTTAACCGTAATTACCCTATAACGATAAACGAAACTTACGTTCGTCCTGTTCGATAGTCTCGTATATGACGAGGTAGGAGTGTATAAGTCCGTTGCGTCGATGAGGCGGCTCCCACGACACGACGAGACTGTTCATCGTGATGTCAGTGAAGGTGATGTTCCGCGGCGCTGAGGGTAAGCCCTGGTGCGTACGGACTAGCACCGCGGTGGAGCGTGGACCGTCGCCCGCCGGATTGAACGCTAATACCTATTAACCCGGTTAGTTATTATTTAATAAGAATATCTAAAATAGTGAATGCATCATTTAGTATTGGGAACACGACGAATTTAATAGCTGTATCAACCCAAGTTCATGGGATTGTTTACAAGTCTTGTTAGTCGTATTTAAAATGTATAGAGCTGGTCGATAAATGATGTCTTTGATATCTTATTTTTTATATAAGGTTTTCAAATATATTTGTCTTTTTTTTTCTCAAACAATGCCAGCCATTTGTTAGTAAATAAGATTTTAACGTTAGGCCGTAATTTTAGTGGTTGAAAAATAGTAGTATACCTGTATACGATATTGTGTGAATTTGTCGAGAAAGACTAGCGAGTGCGAGGTGGCGGTGGCAGGCACCACCTCCGTCTCTTCCTCTGCACGTCGCCCCGGCTCCGGCTCTTCAGGAGAATCCGTCACCAAGTAGAATATCTGAAATTACAAATCATATTCATAGTAGTTTATGTGGTTATATTTAATCATAGGTTTATTCATTTCGGTATAAATCTTTGTATTCATTCTAATATAAACTCACTACAACCCTGTTTTTGTTGTTGATTTTTTTATAATTACTAGTTCATACAACGTTACTTCAACCTCGAAACCGACTTAGAACTAGTGATAGTAGACAATAACATGTAGTGAACAAACCAACAAAAAACTCCCCTGTACTCCCCCGAGGCTCCTAACATCATCAAATAGCCGGTAACATTTTATCGAATCAGTGTTTGGAGTCGAACTATCATTGAAATTGTGTAGACTATATTCTGACAAAACCTTAGTCGCAGGTTTGACAGAATTTCTGTAGTCTATTATAGTCAAAATTGTTTCGTGCTCAGCATAGGCAAATATCCATCCATGAATGAAGTATGGAGACATGGTCATCATCATCTTCCTTGCCTTTTCCTATGTAGGGTCGGCTTTGTGCGTCATGTCCCTCCATTTCATTCGATCACCAGTCAAATCCACATTCACTCCACATTCTCTCATATAAATTTTTAACACAATCATACCATTCTTTCTTTGGCCTTCCCCTTTTACGCCTGCCTTCTGGTCTAAGGTGCAGTGCCTTTTTGGTAACGTGGCTTTCTTCTCTTCTCATAACGTGGAGTGTGGAGACGTATTTCAAAGTATGGAGACATGGTATGGTACCTTATATCCGAGCAGATCGCCGTTCTGTTGTGCCAAGGTGGGCGGGTGCCAGGTGAGCGCGACCTCGGTGGGCGAGCGCGGCGCGGCGGCCACGGCCCGCGGCGGCGCGGTGGGCACGGCCTCGCCCACCCACACCACGGCCGGAGTGCCGCTCGGGCCCGCGCCCTGCGAGTTCACCGCGCACACGCCGATCTCGTAGTTGCGGTCCAACGACAACTCGGTCAGCACTATTTCCTCGCTCTGCAATATACGTACATTTTTTTTTATCAAATGAGCTTACGTTTGGCTTCAGACACGCTCTGACATGAGTGACGTCGATATAAGGATTTTGTTTAAATATTATGCGTTTGTTTACTGTGTTACTAACATTAATATTTGATATTCGAATAAAAAAGTAAATGTATCATAATCGGTATAGACTCAGGTGGGCAGCGTGTACCATATTTGTTAAGAGTTTTGATACAACGACTGTTTCAATTATATTACCTTACTCTGCGCGGTTCCACCTGCGTAGTTCCCGTGGGAATAAGGGAATAAAATATAGCCTACGTTACTCTCTGATAATGTAGCTTTCCAATAATGAAATTGTTTTTGAAATCGGCACAGTAGTTTTTGAGTTTATTCATTACAAAGATTAGAGAGTAGATTTTTTTTTACCACAATTTCCATGTAAAATATATTACCTTGATTCCCGGCACCTCCTGTTTCATGGTCTGCTGCAAGGCAGTCGGGAAGTCAGTAAGGGGTTGATAGAATATCCTGTAGCCGCCGGTTCGCGTGTCCCCACTCCAGTACTGCTCGCCAAGTGGGGTCCACTGCACGCGCACACTGCTCGGCGTTATTGGTACCACGTGTAGATTCTCTACGGCTTTGCTCGGTGCTGTGGGTTAGATTACAGGGTAAATAACGTTTTTTTATGTAGTACATCTTAAATTGTTTATATATCTTCTGATTAATTATTCATAAATTGTATCACTTTGTTTTATTTAGGTACCTGACAAATATGACTATAGAAGATATGTGGAACGAATTAAAAAGAGCTTACCAGCAGGTAAGGTGCGTACGGTTTCAGTAGCGTTACTGTAACGACTGGGACCGATATCGTTGGTAGCTCTGATCCTGAACTGATACGCCGTGTATGGCTTCAACCCTTCCGCCGTATACGACGTGGCGAACGGATCCACACGCTCCGGTATAGTGTGCCACGTCCCGCCTTCTTCTTTTTGTTGGACTGTGTAGTATCTGTAGGTAATATTATTCAAGTCATTATAGCATGTTGTTTTAGAGTAGAGAATACTCACACGCGCACGAATGTAGAGAATATTTTGAATTTAGGTATATTTCGATGTAAATAGTACAGTAGTACATACAGTTAGTGAATTACATTAACACACAGTTATTTTTAATTTATTCTCGAAGCCTCCCGAATCCCCAATGCAAAATGAGAGGTGTTTGTAAGTTTAACTTGACTGGTCTGCGTAAATGTGTGTCTCAGATATGATATGTCTAAAGAAAATCAGTTGAACTGTTTTAAAATCAACAAACTTCATTTAAATCGGTTCAGTAGTTTAGCGTGCAAGCGAGACAGACAGACAGGTCGATTGGAAAGATGTATGGGATCATTCTGGGCAAGCGTGTAACACCTTAGGCTTCGACGTCACTCATGTCAGAAATTCTCTGAGGCCAAATGTAAGCTCATATGATTTAAAAAAAAAGTTATATATGTAAGTAGCGGTGGGTGTAGTAATAACTAATAATAATAATAAATATCCTGGGACATTTTTCAGACACAGCCAATCTGATTCCAAAGTAAGCTTCAAATGAAGCTTGTGTTGGGAACCAGATAGCCGATACATATAATATATTTAAATACGTACGTATGCTAGATATATACGTGGAGACTAGTAGTACCTGAGCGGTCCGTAGCCGTCGTCCCCGGGCGTCCAGGAGAAGGTGATGTGGTGCGGCTGCAGCAGCGAGCGCGCGAGGTGCGGGCGCGCGGGCGGCGCGGGCGCGGCGCGGTTGCCGGTGCACAGCACGAGCGCGCGCGCCGTGCCGCCCCACCCCGACCGGGTCTGCGCGCGCACCGAGAACTGGTAGTACCGCTCCGACTCCAGCTCCGTCGCCCTGGACACGCACAATGGTCAATGTATTGGATCGGCTTACGACGACGATTGTATTCAACGACTTATAATTGGTATGATGTTAAGAAAATTACTGAAGATATAGATTAGAAATTCTCAATACTTTTTCTTATATTTTGAACAATATATATTTTAGATTTGACATTATTTATATTACAAGTTATACAATAACATAATTATATATTACAAATAATAAGGGTAAGTGATGTTTGTCGTGCTAATATCAAATTTATAAATAAAAATAGAAAGAAAATCGAAAGATAGTTGACCGATTTGGCAATAGTTCGATGGAGTTTAAACGTAGCGTAGTATAAATTAGGCATACGAAATTAAGTTGTATAAAACTGTTGATATAGACTGTTGTTGTAAAATATATATATATATACTGTTCGGGTGCGTAACACTGAAGTGCGAAAAACAACTGCGAAAAAAACTAACCTGAATGTTCTATCGGAAGGTAGAAACTCTCGGGAAAACAAGTGTTGAGTAGAGCTGTTCAGATGATATGTAACTTTGTATGCAAGTATTTCGCCGTTCGGATCTTCTGGAACATCCCAGATGATGCGAGCCGTCGTGAATGTAACATCAGGAAACGATACGTTTGACGGTGGACCGGGAGCTGAAAAAACAAAAATCATTATATTGTACAGCTATTAGTTGTAAATATATTTTATCAACGAACACAAGGTATTTTTTTATTTTATTAATAAACATCCATTAAATAAAACTACTTACTGTCCTCAAACGTCCTTACTGTGATAGGTGGGTCACTTAAAGCTCCATCACCCAACCTCGTGTAGCCTAGTACTTGTATCTGATAGACGACATATTTCCTCAGCTCTGTCAAAGTTATAGTATGTGTTTGGTTAGATGGTATAGCATGACATTCAACTTTCTTATGTTCCGGTCGCGGCGGTGGTACTACTGCCGCAAAGCACACCTTGTACCCTTCGATTAAGCCGTTCTGTTCTTGGACTGGGATGTCTTTCCATAAAACCACTACAGTCGTGGATGAAGTTGCATTGGCAGACACTTCGCTTGGCCCTCTTGATGGGACTGTAAAGATTAAGACATTTGGTAATTAGTTGATGATACTGATGAAGTTACTTTAACAACACGCCTTAAGATTTAACAGGGAATAATCCACTGAAAATAATACAAAAGCGTGGGACTATTTAAGTACACTTATGCTATTCTGGCGTGATTAAGTAACAAAAATAGTAAGAGTAACATTTTTATTGTTTTTACGTATTCTCATTTTGGTACAGGACCCTAATAAATAGAATACATACCAGCCTCTCTAGTTCTTTCAGTGGCAACTGGGCTATCAGCAGAAGTTCCCACTTCATTGATAGCTGTCATCTGAATTTCATAGACCGACCACTCTTCTAAGTTCGAAAGAACGTGGGAGTTTGCCGTGTGGTCTTCAATTATGCTGTGAAGTGTGTCATTTGTGCCGCTCCGTTTGTACGTTATGTTGTACCCTTTGGGATTCCCATACCATTCGCTTTGTTGTAAAGGCTGCAATTTATTATAAAGAGTTATTGAATATATTATGAGTACATAAATTATAGGGTTATAAAAACATTTATTGAAAACCCAAGATAATGTAGTTCTGTGCCAGTTTTACTTACAAATTTTTAAACTCGTAGTAGCTCCCCGCGGTTTCTCCCTTGTAAGAAATATTCCCGGGATAAAAGTAGCGTATGTTATGTGTTCTAAATATTATCCAATAAAACATTATCCATATTCACAAGCTTTCGCATTTGTAATATGTTTTAACAGGGTATACTTACAATCCATCTAACACGTAGGTGAGTTGCGCTAACGGCTCTCACGGTGACATTCCTCGGAGGATGTCGGGGTGGTGCTTGTATCGTTTGGAACTCTTTGCAGGGTTCCGAAGGTGGCGACGAACCGACTACGTTAGTTGCGATTAAACGTAAACGGTACGTCGTGAAGGGAATCAAGCCGGTGACCAATATTGACTGTGCATCAGGAGCGTTCACTTCGTAGATGGTGATCCAGGATGAATTACGTGCTGTTTGAGCCTGATGAATAGTTATTACGTAATCAAATTAACGTTATGGATACGATCGTAATAAATTTTGAGAATACTGTTTAATAACTACGTGACTCGTAAGTTTTAGGTAACTATAGGGTATTCAAACTAATCTATGATACAGTTTTACTAAGACAAAGTATGTGTGGTTTTTCAGGGGTATAGCAAATTGATAAACTTTCAATGGTGATAAATGGAAATTACATCTATGTACATTTCTTTCGAAGTTATGTAACAGTTCGAACAAGGTTTATATATTTGGAGTGTGTGCCTTTTCCATGTCAATTCTGAAAATAGTTTTAAAGTCGAAGTGGTACTATAAGATTTTGGCATCTAAGTAAAAAACCTCTAAAAATGTAGTCACCTGAACGGTCCAGAGGGATATGGAAGAGTTGCCGTCGAAGCCGGGCGTGAACTGCAGCAGCACGGAGAAGGCTTCGATGTTGGAGAGCGCCAGGTTGCGTGGTGCGGCGGGCAGCACCGGCTCCACGCCCGACTGGATGGTGGCCACGCGCGGCGGACCCGACCCGACCCCCGTGAGAGCGTGCAGCCGGAACTTGTAGTGGGTACTCGCCTACGATAACACACGTTTATTGTTTCTGAAGATGACTATCTTGCACCCTATTTTGTGTTATTGAATTTGTGATAGCAAATATAGTAATTAATTGTGATATAACAATTACATAAAGGAAAGGTATATCTACACTAATATTATAAAGATGAAAAATTAGAATTTTCCTGTGTAAGTTTGTAATGAATAAACTCAAAAACACCTCTGCAATTTCAAAAATTCTTTCACCATTGGAAAGCTACATTATTCCTGTATTACCACGGGAACGTGAACTACGCGGATGAAACCGATAGTAACAAATAAAGTAATAAATTGTTTGAAAACAATTAAATAAATGAATATAGGTAAATACTAAATAGATATGACTTAGGTAAATAAGTTTTTTCATAAAATGGTCGAACAAAGGCTAAGTGTGCACAAACCTGCAAATGCTCCACTTTGATACTGGTAACATTTGGTGGCAATATTTCCTCCTTAAAGGATTCAGTGCTATCCTTCACTTGGTAGGACAATTTGTATCCGATCACTATACCATTCGATTTCTTTGGTGGAGTCCAGGATACTCTCACTGCTCGATCTGATATGTCATCGAATAGTAGACTGCCTACTTCATCTGGTACTGGAAATGTACGTAAATGTCTTTAATATCAAAAGTATGATTGTTGTACATTATAAAAAATAAATAGAACTTACTGTCTTCCTTAGTTCTGACTAGAACGAAGTCGCTACGAGGCCCATCACCCGGCTCAGTGAAGCACAAAACAGTGATGTTGTATTCCGTGTACTTTTCGAGGCCACTTATAATAGCAGATTGTTCAGTTAGGGGATCTAGCAGATTTGGAGGCACGCTAACTAGCTTTTGCTCGACGATACTATTTTCGTTTTCGTCCCATTTCCATGCTTGCATCTTGTAACCCTGAAAAGTTTGTGGGTGGTTAAGTTTTAATTTGGTCGAACTGGATGAGTGATTGCAATGAGCAATCCTAACTTATAAATATAATAATATATGCGAAAGTAACTCTATATAGTCTAGAGCCTGAGAAAGGACATAGGGTAAAATAGAAGATCTCCCGGGTACGCGGGTGAAACCGCGGGGAGCCACTAGTTTGTTATCTATAGTACGTACCTGATTAATACCGTTAATTTTCTGGGGGTTTGGTGGAGTCCACCAAACCGTAACCCCCGTCGAATTAAACGGTTCACAACGGACTCCATCAGGGGCGGCTTCGGGCACACCTTCTTTAGTTTTTATCATGAAACTGTCTGAGAACACACCCACTCCTTTATCATTATACGCAGCGATTTGTACGTTATAATCCTTCCAAGTGATCAGATCTTGTATTAGATAGTTCCTTTGGGCCTCATTTGTGATATTCTGGTTGGTCCACGGACTGTTATCATAGCCGCGTAATCTATATCTGATAACATAACCTAGTATATGTCCGTTTCTATGTTCTTCTAACGGAGGTTGCCATTGGGTGATTATTTCTGATGAAGAACGCGCGGATCCCATGAAACCAACCGGCGGACCCGATGGCGCTAGAAAAACACGGGATGATACAGAATACATAATAATTTATATATGGAGTTGTTTTACTTCGAATTGGTACTAAACATTTAATTCAAATAAAGAATATCGTTCTAGTTAGCGATATGTAATGTTTGCAATGCATATTACATTTTGTGTTAAAACTATTTGGAAGTAATAAATTGGAAAAAAAAAATATTAGTTGTGGAATTTGGAAAACTTATTAACATTGGCATAGCATGCGGATGTTGATGATAAACTCTTAATAAGTTTATATTAAGCAGGCAATTATATTAATTTATATAATAGAGTACTGTAATTAAAAGGACGAATCACAAATCATGCAGACAGTGGATATTTAATTAATAAAATAAATATTGGTATTCATGTTTTGGTTGGTTTTAGAGAGTTCTATGTTCTACGAAATATTCTATAGACAACATAATAAATTACTAAACAATTTTATTAAAATTCAAATTAATCGTATCTCGCCAGTAATTATTATTATTTACAGTTTATCTATAGAACTCTTAAAACGAATTATAAAGAACCAAGATACATAAATACAGCACTTCAGCATACCTTGGCAGCATATAATATCGCCGGCTGCTTAATCACAAAGAGAATATAACACTTTATTTTTGTTATATAATTGAATGCCTAATTCATATTAGACAATGACGTAACGATATAATTTCTTGACACACCATCATATCATTTTGAACATTTTTATAACATACCTTCTTGAGGAAGAGTGAGTACATCGGTTGGGTCTGAAGGTGGACCTTCTCCCACAGTGTTTACCGCAGATACTCGGAACTGGTAAGAAGTTGCTGCCTTTAAACTGGTCAATAGTACCCAACGTTGGGACGCGGTTACATTCATCGACTCAGTCACCCAATTCAGTAACGGATCGGGTGTTGGACCTGTAATGGAATAAATAAGTAAAGTTGAGTAACTTCACTCGGATAAAATACAATCGAATAAATAACTGTTATTTAATCCGATTCACGAGGTTTTTATTGGGTCAATATCGGTTCTGCCTTTGACTTTACAATTGAAGTAATGTTTTTGTACTCGCGAGTTCACATCACCAAGACCTAGACAACAGGCTACAGTTATGACATGTGTAATTGCGTTTTTAGGTTAAGTTTATAAAAAAGACGCAAGTTAGACTTGGCTACTATTTTCATTAAATAAATATACGACTCACAATGATCTAATATTTCATGGAAAGCCTCGTTTTGGCAAATAAGGTTATGATATAATGTGGTCGCAAATCTTGGATTAGAACAGCTAACTGGTTTTTGATGTCGTCTTACCGAATTCTGGAACGATCCGTCTTTGGACCATGAATTTCTGTATGGGCGAGTTTCCATCGAACCCTGGTGTCCAGGATATGTTGACAGCCCTCTGGGGCGTGGCTTCCAGCCTGACGGCGCGAACGTTGGTCGGGGCGAAGGGTAGTTCGATGACGGAGAGCACTGCGTGTCGCGTGTGATTGCCGCCCGGTGACGTCACCACGCATGTGTACTCGCCCGCGTCACTGGCGCGCACGGCTTGCACTTGCAGGGCTCCGTCTGCCGACACCCACACGCGGGAACCAGCTGTCATTGGCCTACAACATATCGATACCTTTAAAGCAAACATGTAAGTACCACGATGATCGATAATATACGTATTAGTATTAGTTGACAGGCCGGCTTTGTGGTTGGTTAGTGACCCTGACTTTCAAGCCGCCGGTCGTGGGTTTCAATCTCACCCAGGACAATGTCTGTTAAAAGTAGTATATCAGCTATCTGATTCCTATAACACAAGCCCAGCTTAATATAGAACCAAATTGGCCATGTGTGAAAAACGTCCTAGGATATTTAAAACTAACCGAACCAAGAGTATAATTTTTATGTATATGGCTGCTAAATTGAGATTCTCAATATCCAGTAATTATGTCAGATACACAACCACGGTAAGAATATACCAGTGTATTTAATTAACTAATCTTTTTGTGCTTAATATATCCTTCACTACTGTCTACGTGAAATACAAACCAATCTATCAAAAGAAAACAATTGTGAGTAATTTACAACGAAAATTAAATGATATTATCCATCATTACCTACAATCCTTATACTACGTCCTATGGTACGTATAAATTACATATATGTCGATTATATATATACTTACTGCTTATTATGGAACCAATCGATGTTATATTTAACGTTAGGGTCGTTGGACACCCTGCATTGTAAAGTCGCCGTGTGACCCAGTAAAACTCGCGTGTCAACAGGTGGCGCGATAATTTGAGTTCTCACTGGAAGAAACAAATAAATGCCGTAGCAACACGAATTTTGTATGTGCATAACTAGACTTTTTATGGCTACACTTACTCCCTGCTGGAACTTAAGAGTATGTTGGTGGGTTTTGTTACACGAGATATAAAGGTCAAGGCTGAGAAAAGGTGCGGTTCATTTTATACATAGTGTTAGTATCCACCCATGTTTCACATCGATGGGCACTGATCGAGACTGTGTAAGCCTCAGGATATTTTAATAGCCGCCCTGACCTTTGGTCTTTTTTGCGACAAATAAAATGATCTAGTCTAACTGGATCATACTAATATAACCCAAAATTCTTTAATTTTAAATTAGCTGATCAACACTGCTTCGTCTGCATCATATCATAGCCTTCGTCGATACATGGGCTACCTAACATAATTTTGTTATTTTTTGTAATTCAAACCAGTAATTTCGGGACCTATTTATTCAATTCAATGAAAGTGTTAAATATAACACTATAAATATTGGTGTACTTACCAAGTACTGTAAGAAATGCTTCGCCAGACACATTTCCGGCGTCATTAGAACGAAGGCAAGTATATTTTCCTGAGTCAGCTATCGTCGTGGCAGTGACCAATAGATCACCTTCCTCTAATGCTTGGAGTCTCCCCGATATGTTTATTATCAGGGCATCTATATTATAGAGATAATATAATTATGAAACATATATATAGTTTGTTTTATATGTTGGCATATAACGGCAGGCATTGGTTTAGTGTGTAGTTTTTCAAACAATAGTTTAGCAACAATTAAACAAAACTCTAATACCTACTTAAATCTGCTGACAAAACATCTGTTGAATTTTATTAGGTATACACATACCTTACTACTGATAAACTTAAGCCTTTAGAGTGGAAAATATGTCTTTACATAGTTTTCTCTTTGGTGCGTTTAGTGATTGATAGACTATTATGATAGTGAAGATTTATTTACCATTAAAATACCACGTGACGTTCGGTGTAGGGGCACCAATAGCTCGACACGAGATGGTGGCGTCCTTCCCATCTAACACGGTGAGGTTGGACGGCGGAGTCTGCATTATTGGCGGGGACGCTACAAGCCACACACACTAAAAGTTAGATTACGAGCTACACTAGCAATACTACAATCGCGAACATACCTACATCTGTATTCTATTAGTATCACACAAACAGTGAGAAAAATTGATCAGTGAAATCTTATATACATTAAAACTCATGCAGTAACTAAATAGATAAAGATTGTATATCGTGATAAATAACAATAATAAATATATAGGTTACTGTGACGGTTTCCACGAAAAAAATTTTTTATAAGTGGCATGCAAAAGATTTTTGAGGTAGGCTATAGTTGTGATAAAAATACATATAGTATTCCAAAAATATTAAAGTAATCTAACCCAGTATTTAATATGTAAACATTTTATACACAATAAATGTAAACGGTTCTAACGGTGAACATACAAACACTTAGTAAACTCCTCAGGTGTCTTATAAACACTCTATAATTTGGCAGCAAACGGATGAATTTTTTATAAGAGATGAGCCCTAAATTCCCGCGTTTTATAGATTGACCTATATAAACGTTACACTCGAATATTTAAAGAGGTAATGTATGTATTAACACACATTAATAATTTATTTATTAAGAAGAAGTTAGTATAAACTTCTTTACATATTCTAGTCAAATATACCTTTAAAGTAAAGAATAACTAGGTACCTACCTATATAATTACTGCTGTGAAGTCGAAAAGTACGTAAGAATATCCAAGTACGTATAAATTGAAGGTTGATATGTGAAAAACAGTCGAATTAATGGAAACTAAAATAAACCTTGATTATTTCTGTTTCATGCAAATTAATTAATATAAGGCAAAAGTCACTAACCAAACACATGCAAAAAGTACGATTCTACAAAATAATGTTCAATTTGTTTCTTAAGTCATATTATTAAATAGAATTAAAATCTTAGTTAAACCTGAACCGAGGTAACATAAAATAACAAAGCAATCGTCACTCGGTGCTAAAAACATAACTGCTGTAAAGTTGTGCAAGTTGACAACAACTAATTAATGTTCTTACTGCCGGTATCAAATTTGAACGTTTTTGCCTTTTTATCAGAGCTCCTCATTCTTATTAACTTCATGTGACTGCGTGGCAATCGCCTATTGTCCTTTGCTGCACGACAGTGGGAATTGTTAATTTAGTACTGCTAATTGTTTTGTTTTTATTTACCTACGCACAAAACACTTATAAAACCTCGAAGCACAGTAGCTCCGAGGTTTGGTCCAATGTGCTTGCTGATAGAAATTAATCGTAGGTACGATCACCCTTCACTTGGTTGCACGCACCGACAGTAGTTCTAGGAATTGCACATTCATGCATTCCAATGCATGGGTTACATCAAGCATATATAATGACATAATTGAAGGTCAGACAATAAATATAATTAGAACTGCAACTTACTTTTTATTTTCAGCCATGTGTAAATTGATGATTCCCCAGCTTCATTACTAGCTATGCACTGGTAAATTCCCATATCTTCCATATTAAGGTTGCTTATGACAAGTGAACGATCCACCTCCACTCTATATCTTCCCCCGCCGTCATCGACATCAAGATGATCAGGTTCGCCAGCATCAGCCCCTACACTTGCAATTTTTCTCGAGTCTTTATACCAAGTTATTCCTGGTAATGGTATACCTTGCACGTTGCACTCTAAAACTATAGTACTACCAAATTCACCGAATGTTTCTGACTTTAAACTGGTTAGGAACGTGGGTTTTTCGTATACAATAACCGTAGCTGAAGCCGTAACTGTTGCAAATCCTCCAGTTCTAAATCTCGCTTGGCACGTGTATTCGCCAGAATGCGTCAAATTTGCGCTTATAAGGCTAAGGGTTCTGTTCCATTGGTCGTTTAAATCAAATGTAATTCCAGCCATGTCAATCATTATGCCATCTTTAAACCACAACGTTTCTAATTCGTGAAGAGGCCTGGCATTGGCAATGCAATATAGATTTGTATACTCTTGACCTTTAATGATTTTCGTATCTTCGGGTTTGATAATAATTTCTGGTGGTACTTCTTTGTTATCGTCTCCAAAAACTTTAAGATCGATGTATGGACTGTTTTCTTCTTTACCAAGCTGTGTATTTATAGCTCGAACTCTGCGGATAATTGAGTGTGATGATTTACCGAACCAAATAAATAAACAGTAACGAATCAGTAACAGAACTTACCTATACGACCTTTCATCTTCATGGGAAGCGCATAGAATAACAAGTTGATGTTTATCAGTGATTGCGTATTTTTGGTCATAACCCAAAGCTACACTCTCGTCCTGCCAAATAACTGATGGTGGCGGTTCTGACTCTATGTTTGGAAACTCTAAAATAGCAGCTTTGCCAGATTCTGCAGTTATCACTGTTTCAACGATGTCTCCGAATACTCCCATGTCTGTAAAAGCAGCTTATTAATTTAGTTTCAGTTGCTTCATTTAGAGGTTGAATAAATAAACATCATGAAATCAGATTATTAAGCAGCTATATGTGTGATGAAATTATTATTTTGAGTCACTTACAAGCGACGACAATGTTATTTTTTTCACTAAAAATGGCACCAACTTCATTCTTCGCTATACACTGGTAAGATCCGGCATCTTGGCGCTGGGTATTGTGTATCTTATAAAATAGTTCTGAGGAATAATCCCCAAGTGGCACGCCATTTTTTAACCATCGGTATACGGGTTGTGGAATACCTGTAACGAGTGCATGTATTTTTAGAATATAATCATTTCACCGGGCTAACATTATCCTACTAATATTATAAAGGCGAAAGTTTGTAAGTATGGATGTATGGATGTTTGTTACTCTTTCACGTAAAAACTACTGAATGGATTTGAATAAAATTTGGAATAAAGATAGCTTATAACCTGGATTAACATATAGGCTACTTTTTATCCCGGGAAAATGGAAGACCTCCCGGGTACGCGGGTGAAACCGCGGGGAGCCACTAGTTAGTTAATAATGTAGATATAATCTTACCTTTAGCAGAGCATTGCAATATCTTTGTAGTACCTTCCCTAACTATACTGTTTGAAGATGATGGCTGCATGCTGAATCGCGGCGGTTGCATTTGCACTATAACAAAAAAAAAAAAATTTTTTTTAATGCTGACTTCACTGGAATGTCTGATTCAAGACGTATAGGAATCTTTAATATAAAACAGCTAATTATTTCAATGTGTCATCCATCATCAATGAACCAAATAAGTGGTAACAAAATAAATTAGTCATTCGTTAACGACAGCCTCTGGAACATTAAAGGAGGCGTGGTGCTCACTCGTTGACCGAATTTATCTTCCATTCCGAATGATGCCAACGATCGTTGAAACTCGTTTTGATACCAATCATTAATCAGATACCAAATATTATTATAGAGGTTTGATACATCGCATGGAAATCTTCATTGGTTATTATGTCAGGAAGGACTTTGTCCGATTTCATTATGACCACAACTATTATATTATGACACTCACTGTGGCATATGAAAATTCGGCTTATATATAACGAAGAGTCTAAGAGCGGTATCTACCTCTTACAACAACCACTTAAAAACCATAAAGAAAGAAGTATCGAAAGTCCAGGATAATACAGAAGATAAGCCCTCATTCGCACGAGAGTTTTTTTAACGTACGGTAGCGTTCAAACACAAAAAATGCATTCCCAAGTACTATAATATGCTCTATTTCCAACGGCCAAAGTTGAAAATGCAACACCCCTCCATAAAAAAGCGTCGCGTTTTAAAAACGCTGTTTTGTGAACATATACATGGGAATGCATTTGTTGTAATTTCACGTTTTTTACCGTCCGGTAAAGAAACTCTCGTGCGAATGAGGGCTTACTTTCCCGAACGTAAACAAAAGAAAGTTGAAGGAAACAAAGCTCTTTATTGATGCTTCTTTTTGTTACATATATTGTAACATATAAGAGTCTTTACGTAAAGCTTAACCTGTGGAGCCTACGGCCGTTAGAATCGTCCCAAAAGTGTCATTAAGTGAGAACATAGATAAATGTAAAGGATTTTAAAGATCCTGTGAAAAGCCTTCAAATGAAAATGTATGCACTTGTATATATAAATAAATGTGTAATATATATATAGAAAAGAAATCCTTTACAGTTTATATTCTATGTTTAATTATAAGTTTCCTTGATCGGTCATTAAAACAAATTGAACAAAATGATGACAGTTTGGTAGATGTGATTTCATTCCAAATAATACTCTCGTTGAAGATTTTTAACGGATACAATTTATTTTGTAGACCTTTTCATCAACGAATGCGATACCTACTGTTTCATTGGAATACTCAATTATGAAAAGTACCTACTAACCTATTTACCTCGCTTTAAAAATACGTTTTTAAAGTCATCTCATCTCGACAATTTTATTGCTATGTAGGTTAAACCTGCATTAGTATGGTGTTATTTAACCGACTTCCCAAAAAGAAGGAGGAGGTTCTCAATTCGGCCGGTATATTTTTTTTTTTCTATGTATGTACATCGATTACGTCGCGGTTAATGGACCGATTCGCGTGATTCTTTTTTGTTCGACGCGAAATAGCTGCCAGATGGTCCCATGAAAATTTCTTTCAGTTTGGTTTAGTAGTTTTTATTTTATAAGCATTATTGTTATTTGGACGATGTCATTTTGACGATACTTTGTATATTAGTATGTCGATAACTTTAACATTTCTAATCCGATTTGCGTAATTCTTTTTTTGTTCGTTATGGTACATATTAAAGTTGGTACCCTGGTCATCTAGTCAGCATATGATGATGGGATCCCAAGGAAATCGAGAAGAACACTCAAATTATAAGCATCTAACTGTTACGTTTCAGTCAATATCATACAGTTTGTTCAATTATTTGCGTTTGATCATGATTTCCTATGGATGAGCTGATGATGGAAGGTACAACTCCTCAAAGGATAGGAGTTTAGAGAAAATTCTTTCAAAATTATACGTACATATGGATAGAGAATAGTATTCCTTGAAGCTATTAGGTTGACCTTGAAGGTTAATCTCATTAACGTTTAGGTTTAATAGTGTTCTGTGATTGTTAAATAAATAATAAGCCTACCCATACTTAAATCACTAAAAAGCAAAAAATATAATGGAGTTGGTGACGCGCCCGTTGTTCACTTGTGCCGTGATATCGTTCACTCCACACAGTCTACTCTCGGCAAGCGGCGCGCGCGGTTGTCACTAAACCATCGCGCGTTCCTACCTCATATACTGGGGTTATGTATTGTGTTATATACTGGGTTTATGAATGTACTGTGTTTTATACTGGGGTTATGTACTGTCGTATATACTGGGTTTATGTATGTACTGTGTTATATACTGGGTTTATGTATGTACGGTAACCAGATAGCTGATATACTACATATACTACTTTTAAATACATACGTATATAGATATTTACATCCAGACACAGGACAAACAGACATATTCATGCATACAAATGTTTGTCCTGGGTGGGAATCGAACCCACGACCCGCGGCTTGAAAGTCAAAAATGTATGTTTATTTATTTATTTTATTTATTTATTTAATATTATGTATGTAATTATTATGGTATTATGTATGTAATGTGTTATATATTGGGGTTATGTACTGTTATATACTGGGGTTATGTACTGTTTTATATACTGGGGTTATGTACTGTGTTATATACTGGGGTTATGTATTGTGTTATATACTGGGGTTATGTACTGTTATATACTGGGTTTATGTACTGTGTTATATACTGGGGTTATGTACTGTGTTATATACTGGGGCTATGTACTGTGTTATATACTGGGGTTATGTACTGTTATATACTGGGTTTATGTACTGTGTTATATACTGGGGTTATGTATTGTGTTATATACTGTGTTATATACTGGGGTTATGTACTGTTATATACTGGGGTTATGTACTGTGTTATATACTGGGGTTATGTATTGTGTTATATACTGGGGTTATGTACTGTGTTATATACTGGGGTTATGTATTGTGTTATATACTGGGGTTATGTACTGTTATATACTGGGTTTATGTACTGTGTTATATACTGGGGTTATGTACTGGGTTTATGTATGTACTGTGTTATATACTGGGGTTATGTATTGTGTTATATACTGGGTTTATGTATGTACTGTGTTATATACTGGGGTTATGTACTGTGTTATATACTGGGGTTATGTATTGTGTTATATACTGGGTTTATGTATGTACTGTGTTATATACTGGGGTTATGTACTGTGTTATATACTGGGGTAATGTACTGTGTTATATACTGGGGTTATGTACTGTGTTATATACTGGGGTTATGAACTGTGTTATATACTGGGGTTATGTACTGTGTTATATACTGGGGTTATGTAATGTGTTATATACTGGGGTTATGTACTGTGTTATATACTGGGGGTATGTACTGTGTTATATACTGGGGTTATGTACTGTGTTATATACTGGGGTTATGTATTGTGTTATATACTGTGTTATATACGGGGGCTATGTACTGTGTTATATACTGTGTGTAGCTGAACAAATAATAATTTCATTTCAACAAGGCTGCAAATTGTTTCCTTGATCCGCATTACCCACACCAACTACGCCCACATAAGGAAAAAGAGGAGCAATGACGAAGCTCATGATGTTGAGCCACCATCCTCCACCTCCCCTCCTCCATCCGACATGCTGTATTTTTAACCGACTTCCCAAAAAGAAGGAGGAGGTTCTCAATTCAGCCGTTTTTTTTTTTTTTTCTATGTATGTACATCGATTACGTCGCGGTTAATGGACCGATTCGCGTGATTCTTTTTTTGTTCGACGCGAAATAGCTGCCAGATGGTCCCATGAAAATTTCTTTCAGTTTGGTTTAGTAGTTTTTATTTTATAAGCATTATTGTTATTTGGACGATGTCATTTTGACGATACTTTGTATATTAGTATGTCGATAACTTTAACATTTCTAATCCGATTTGCGTAATTCTTTTTTTGTTCGTTAGGGTACATATTAAAGTTGGTACCCTGGTCATCTAGTCAGCATATGATGATGGGATCCCAAGGAAATCAAAAAATCAAATCAAAAAAACGTTGCGTTTGATCATGATTTCCTATGGATGAGCTGATGATGGAAGGTACAACTCCTCAAAGGATAGGAGTTTAGAGAAAATTCTTTCAAAATTATACGTACATATGGATAGAGAATAGTATTCCTTGAAGCTATTAGGTTGACCTTGAAGGTTAATCTCATTAACGTTTAGGTTTAATAGTGTTCTGTGATTGTTAAATAAATAATAAGCCTACCCATACTTAAATCACTAAAAAGCAAAAAAAAAAAAAAACTACGTTAAAAAAAACCGACTTCCAAAAATACTAAAAAGCAAAAAATAGCTAACGCAATTTATAACACTTTCCTCTACTTACCTACTGACTACTTATTCTTTCCGCTTGCTGCTTGGTTTGAAGTTTGTAAATTACATTTCGACACCAGCTATTTATACTACGCTAACTCGAAATTTGGCAAAAACGTTTTTTTATGCCAAGCTTCTTAGAATTAGGTTTTTTATATGTAAAAAAAAATTTGTGAAGAAATATACAAAAATAACGAAGTTACAAATTTTATAAAACGCTAAGTGCAGGTACTTTTTGAAATCACTCGATTTAAACCACGCCAACTAATGTTAGCGGAGTGTCCACGGGGAGGGGGCGCATAGATTATATTATGTATTACAAAGTATTTAAATATATATTATAGTAATACGCTTCGTATTTCTTAAATTTAAGCACTTTTATAAAAGTCCGTGTATACTACGCAATCACTAGTTAGCGTTGTTTAGAGCGATCAGGTATATTTGTTCATTTGTAGAATGCGCTACTTAGCGACTTTTACTAGCTAAATGCTTATGTCAAAATACAATTATATTTATTCGTTTTCGACGGTAACTTCACCATTCATATTTTTAATGTATCGGCATGTTTTTATGATAATAAAAAAACATAATTTTAATACAATATTTTACCCCTTTTTGTAGAATCGTAGCCAAATAAGGGATTTTTTATGAGCACGTTATGTCTGATGAGATAATTTTAAAATAATAATTATTATATACCTATCCAGTTCAGACAATTATGAAAATTATGTGCATGATATAAATTTAAACGACTTGGCGGCTCTTTATATTCCACTTAATATTTATTTAACAAAGGTATTGACTCGGTCCAAAAGCCTTCTCCGTTGACATTAAGTCCAACAAGTATCGACATTTTGTTTTCTGTCGTATCTGATGATCCTTCTGACAGCACAGCTAATATAGTTCCTTATCTTCAAACGGTGTAGCCGACTTCTTACCAAAAAACCGAAAATACAACAATCCCACATCGGTATGTCTGCTCAGGAAAGTCTTTCAGGTTTGCACATGAATGACAGCCCCAGTAGTAATACAGATTTAGTAACGGCAATATCCACCCCCAGTAATTTTAAAACTTTCGCCTGTTTTCAATGATAGTCTCTATTCTGCGGTATCAAACTAGTAAATGCCATCGTCCTAAAAAGGCTGATGTCGGTCTCTAACATCTTAAGCTCGAAGATGAGTATATAAGCCCCCGCTTATATACTGTGATTGCCGAACGGCTAAAAAGGCTGCTTGTTTACTATGCTGCCAGTTGCTTAAACAATATATTTGATAAATTAACATCTTAGGGAGTTCACAAAGTCAACCTTTATTCAGATAACTGTGTGAAGGATAAAACAGTAACCATATCGTTTACTATATTATGAAGATACTTTATTATCCGCTCATTTCTTTCAAATGAAGATGGAGACAAATGAAGATGGAGAAGATGAAGAAGCAACCATTTTATGGAAAAAAGACATACGGCTTTAATAGAAAAGACTGCAAGAGGCAGAGAAGTGTATTTTCCAGTTGAATGGTATACACCAGTGCGATAGGGAATAGAACTCCTTTATTTTGATTCTAGAAACAATATTAGCTTAATTTTTATTAATGACAAAATTATCTAGAACAAAGTTAATTAAAATAGTTTATATTGGTAACTACGGCTTGTTGGAAAATAAGTATCGTTTATCTTTTGATTGATAACGTAAGCAAACATGTAGTATATTTTTAAAATACTAGATTATCCCACACATAAGACACGAAACTTTGTTAAATCAATCCAGCAAAATACAAAATCCTAAAATATTATTGTGATAACAATATTATTCCGGAAATGTATTATCGTTATTGTTATCTATTTTTCTTAAGGCCTGGGTGTATGGGCACCCCACTGCAGGGCAAATGCCTCCCATCTTGCTTTCCACATAAATATTATTATTTTAATAACTGAACATAATGAGGAGAGTTTATTTTCTTTTAAGAATAACAATATTAAGTACTTTATTGATTTAAATAATTATAAGGTACAAAATCGAACTGTGATTAATCTGATCTCCAATTAAGCATAAGTAAGCACTTAATTGATATTAAATTAACTGTTGATTACTTACTAGTTTTATACGTTATTAGTTTAAATTATGTATCAAAATTACAGAATATAATATTAATTGCTCAATTCTATCTAGAATCTATAAAAAATAATATAATTTTTAGCTCCACGGAAAGATAAATGAGGCGTTAACTTGGGGCACAGGTCGATGTATAGTACGCTATGTATAATTTGGCGGCTTTTAACACGATATCCGCCAGAGACGTATACACGGGTTAACAAAAAGCTAACTTTAATAACTAGTTATTTAGCCAGTGAATTTATAATAATATATTTTACGGATATATATATAACCCTAAGGTTACAAATAATGCATGATTTATTTCAAAATTATCATCGCAACACAATAAAAATAACACATCTTTATCACTATGACATCCCGTAATACACAACGCTAACGTAAGATAGACGTGTGTAACTTGTAAAATTAATTTGAAGAATTACGTCTATATTCGGCTAACTAGCGCTAAATCGAAAAATAGATATAATTATGGAAAAATAAATATGAGATATTATAATGAAAAAAATAACCATGAAGGGTTCCAAATTTCAAATAAATATCTTCAATAATGTAAAAGTTATCACGTTTTTACCTTTATAAGCCTCTCCTGTAAAGTACACATTTCGGACTTAGCGTAGTATAAATAGCTGGTGTCGATTTATGTATTTCATCGTCGTTTTCATTTGTTTCTCATTGTCATTTATCGTTATTTCTGATTTATTTACGAAGTTTGTAGTTAGTAGGTTATCGTGTAGAAATTTATTTGTTACACCATTTTATTTCTTTAAGTATTATTTTTTACTAGTGGCTCCCCGCGGTTTCACCCGCGTTCCCGGGATAAAAAGTAGCCTATGTGTTATTCCAGAACATATTCTAGCTCTGTGCCAAATTTCAAGCAGATCCCTTCAGCCGTTGGAGCGTGAAAGAGTAACAAACATCCATACAAACTTTCGCATTTATAATATTAGTAGGATTCATATATGGCTTGGCACCAACTTCAAACTAAGCAGTAAGCGGAGAGAATAAGTAGTCAGTAGGTAAGTAGAGGAAAGTGTTATAAATTGCGTTAGCTATTTTTTGCTTTTTAGTATTTTTGGAAGTCGGTTTTTTTTTCTTAAATAAATTTCAAAAAAATTACTGAACTGTGAACTTATAGAAACTTGTGCATATTGCGAGTTATGTTAATTATGTTCAGAGTGAAATCGTGATGCAATCGATGGAACAGAAACGGCTAATTTGTTTATTTTTCACGCAGCTCTTGATTGACTGCGCTGCGGCGAAGTAGCCCAGTTGCCAACATGTGTTGAGTATTATATTTTAGAGGATAAGATACGTAGCGTTGGTACAGCCCGGAGGTTTTGTCTTACTATTTATTCAATTTCATAACTGATAAAGTGTGTAGTGTTAATAATGCAATATCAATAGTAGATATTCATTGTAACTACATTGCGGTGTGTAGTACTTGAGAAAGCATTGAATATAGATAACAAGGTACGCAACTAGGTTTGTTATGTTACATTAATTTATTATCTGTAAACATGAAAGTGTGGTCGTTGGAACATATCTGCCGTAAGGACCTGACTGCATAGGTAATAAATAAGTAGCATATAGACAAGAGAACAATAAAATATTTTGTTTATATTTTTAAATAAATCCATATCTAATAAAATATAAATAAATCTAAAGCTATTTAGTTTAACATACATACTCTCCGAGGATACTTTGGGCTCTCTACATATGGACTCCAGAAACTATTCGTAGAATTTGTTAAGGTAACCAGATAATTGACATTAATTTTTAATAACATTAATAATTATTAATGTATTTTTTTTAACTGGGACAAAACGGATATGCACTTCTCACATAAAATATAACCTGTATCGACCGAGCGACTCGACAGTTGAACACACGACTTGTAAGTTGTTAAACGCCTCAATTTATTATACTGTAATAGGTATATTTGATTTGATTCGTTATTTGATTAGAGCTTTCTACAATCATTGCGAAAAAACACATTTACCTCATGGCATTTCACATAATATACGAGTTCATCTAATTGTAATAATTAACCAGTAACTGAGAACGTATTTACCCTAATTTCTCTTGTTTTGAGATACCTATACAAGCAATACCAGCGATAGTAACTCAAGTTATTAAAAAAAATACCCTTTTCGTCATGTCTGTCAATGTATTATATCCCTGTAGCTGTAGGATATAAAACATTCTATTGATAAGTATTTTTGCCACCATACAACTATGTATAAGAAAACTGAGGCCCAGAATAACTGATAGTTTTCAAAAATGTAGGTAACACTTAGGTAATGTCTATTTATTATGTCTCCCTGATTTTTTTGAAATTTGCTTAACTTTTTTCACTTTTTTTTAACATTCACTACTCGAGTGTCTCAATCATAGGTCTCTACCTACATTTAGAAAGCAGATTAAAATTAAGTTATTATGTTACTTAAAATATTACCTACAGTAAGTATGTATTTCTTAACATTTTGAAATTCACCCCAAATCAAATAACAATTGGAGTAATCTTATTTAAAGGCGGCTTTGCCAGAGTTTTTGAAAAGTAAAATTTACCTAACAGTCGTTTGACAAAGTTTCAATTTATGAACACTGCCAGCGTAGCTCGAGTACGCAGATGTTTGCTAATAAACGGTTTAATCTTAAATAAGTAATTTTAAACGAGAAAACTCGGAATTGAAGTGTTTTCCCAAATTCATTTGTTTTTACAAAATCGTAAAATATGGGAACGCATCAAGCGCAGACATCAATATCGAAAGAAGCGTTTCCGTTACGTGACTCACACCCATGGCACGTTGTTGGAGCCAATGCATGCGGCTACTAACATACTAATAGGTGTTGGAACTGGAGGGGATTTTTTTTATTTTGTAGGAAGCCTTCGATTGGTTAAGCTTCGGAATTGTAATGAGACTTATATGTGTATTTAAATTATGGATCTGATACCTCACTTGGTATCCACTTACAACCTTTAGTTTGCTACTTTTTAACATTTTAAATCACAAAAGCAGAGGGTAAATACCATAGTTCATACGATAGTACAAGCCTCGAGCAGAACTGATAAACAGTTGGGCATATTGTCTTGTAGTAACCTGAGCTGAACCGCATCGCTGCATCGTGTCGAACCCTGCCTTGGTAGTTTGCGGCACGCATGTAAATGACCAAGGAAACCTTTCGCTTCCTTTATGCTCATTTTATAAAGAAGCCTTAAAAGGAATACGATTATTGGGTGTTATAGGAAATATCGTATACAACTATGATCATAACAGGTGTACCTAAAGAATTATAGTTTATCCTACCTATATGTATATCAAAATAAGATGTTGCGTTTGTTTTATTACTATAAATAAACCTTTTCAATTCATTGCCTGCACCGGAGCCCGGTGGGGCTTATTTGTGTATTGTGAGATTGTTAGCGAGAACTGAACGAGTGTAAAATTTGTTGATTTCGCAATTAGCTGAAAGCCTCGGTTCGTTAAGTTAAATAAAGGCATCTATTTAACGATGGAACCACGTTAACATAAAAATGAGGCGTAGTTAGGTCAAAGATCAAACGTTTGATTATTAATTTTATTTAGGTAAGGCGATGATTGTTTAGTGGAATACTGTAATGATGTCATTGATTCAAATATAAGAATGAGCTTCTGATTTGGTAATGGAAAACATCAATTCTAAAACCATTGAGGGATGGGTCGGTACTACACTTACACAAATTTTTTTTTAATCAATAAAGTACTTATGTTAGAATCTCAGAAATTTTATAGATTAGTGGCAAGTAGCTAAGTAACTACGGCACGGTATGACCGCAGCACACTAACCGGTTCGTCCGCGCAAGCAAACGCCCTATACACCGCCTGTATAGCGAATAAAATACCACATTTCCCAGTGCATGAATACCGGCACGGAACAATGAAATGAACGGCTTCTGTTAATCGTACCTTTTCTGTTTCATATTGATGCCAGTACTTCTACGCAGGCTTATGTAACTTTACTTCCGTTATGTGCGAGTCGCGAGCAACTTAGTGAGTTAAATAAGCTGTTTCAATCCATAATTATGTGACGCCGACATTATACAATTTATAGATCGGATTATTGTGATTGTTTTTTAAAGTATAACATTTTTGTTAAATATAGTAGTAATTTAATATAGACTTTATTTAGAAACTAACAATTCGAATATGAGTAAGATTTCTTGGGTCAATATGCTTTACCTACCACCGCTTTGGAATGACCCGTGAAGCTCAATACCTAATAGAAAAACACTCTGCTTTGAAGGGTCTTATCTATCCTGTCTTAAATCAGTGTAATGTCACTAAATAACGATTCGATCACCCGATAAGTGACATTTTGAAAACCATATTTATTCGTATAAGGAGTAATGCATTTTGCGAGTTGAGTTTTATCATTATCACACCAGAGTACTTTTATCAAATTTATATGTCCTCATTTCGGGGCTTGATAGTGATAAGAAACACCATATTTGATGACGTATAAAAAATCTTATAAATTAGTCATCTATTTTCACATTATGAAGCTTGGTATTGGCCTTAGGTATATGCCGCGGTTCTGATTAGCAAATGATCGTACTATTTCGTTATAATCTTTTTACTAGATCGGAATTATCGTACGATGCTTCTTACAGGTGGGTGCCCAAAAAGGTGCGCGTAGGCCCGTTGCACGAACGTTTATGAGCATTCGACTTGATCACACGATGACCTGCATGCTTTAATTAGGACACTGAAAGAGTTTTGTATATACAACCAATCTCATCGTAATTGCTTCGCTTGCTTGTATCGCAGCCAATTAGAACAGCTCCTAGGCCTGGACCAGGAGTAAGACGCAATAATATCTTCAAAAAAGTTTTTTGCGCGTGTGTCGTAGTAATTTCGTTCCGTTATTATTAAAGAAAAACTTTACGCAGATATACAATTTATATATACATCAACACAAAGCGTGAAAGACCCTTCAACCTTTTTTAAAGGACTCCATATAGGAAGTCTGCGGTAAAACCTCAATGCATGCTAATGTTCCGCAATAGAAACGTCCGACTAAATCGTTGCATGGACGTTTATATTTATACAACAATAAATCGAAGGTAGATTGCACCAGGCTAAAATATGGGTACAAAGGTTTTTTATATACGAGTCACAGATAGTATAAATAAATATGTGGCACTGAGACGTCAGTAAGTTAGTGATTATCAACGTTAACAAAGCCTTTAGTCTATACTATACTTGTCCTCCCTAAGCCTTACAATAGGTAAGGTGCGTGAAAGGTACTTTGATCCTGGATTGTTGTCACATAGCTATGGAAACTAGAGAAAAGTTATTAATATAAATATCAATAGAAATAGGTACAAGCTAAGATTTGTGTTATTATGTTTAGGTATTATTTAATTCTGAAAACATAAGTAATTACAAACTAAATCATGTGATAAACGCCATTAACGATATATTATATTACATGTCCGTTGAGTATCAATAATGTCGTTTTTAACATACAAATGCTCTCAGGCTTCACGATGTCCTTTGTTTACCACAACTCTACATTTCAGTCAATCGACCGTTGAGCTGCTCGTTCGCCCGCTTCGACCACGAACGAGTAAAAATAGAAGTTAATCGATCCCTTTATTCGTGTCAGCTACTCGCAACCTAATCAGGAGCAACAGGAACCTGGTTTTACCGTCGTGTTGTAATCTTGTAATTAGGTACTTATGAACCTATATTGTTTGCAACAATACCTTACATTTGTGCATTCTCATAGCAAATTATCCGTGGCTAATTAATTACTTAACCCCAGACGACTATGACTTTTTTAATATATATGTATCTATATATTCATCTGTAAAGCTGAATTTACGTTTAAGTAAACATTAGGTAGATATGCTAGAAGTTATTAATTAAAAGATTTAAAAGTAATACCTAAGAATTAAAGAAATTGGCTTCGCTGCCACTTGTTTGAACAAAACTTAATTTAATTCATTCCGTTAGTAATGCAACTGAACCATATCGATTCCTGTTTATGTCAGGATTTGTAGATGAAGTCAGTCCTCAAGTGTAAACTATTGCAGGATCGAATTTAATAATTAGCTAGCTTCTTCCAATAAGTTACCCGTGAGGTACAGCTCTCCACCAATCGAATTGCTAAACTGAATTTTAATACGTTTGCCACTCGCAACAATTTTTACACTTTGGATATTGTATTCAGTGTTGATCTTCTTAGGTATTGACACGTGGAAAACCAACGCTACAATGTTTCTTAAATTTATTAAACTATTGATCCTCTACCTATTGAGTTATTCAATTAATTGAGCATCGGACAATCTGAAAACTCCTCATACCATTAATATTTACTTGGGATTCGACGTCACTCAATTATTTAACGCAGGTCGCTTGTCTTATAGCAACCCAAAATGCTCCGTGATTTGACACCTGCAGGATGGGTCACGGCCCGGAGAGATCTCACAAACATGAGTGGATAAATTTTAAAACAAGTGTACACAATGTAGCACAGATAGTCCTACTAGTGTAGGATCACCTAGAGCTCTCCAAACATATTAGGTACGTACAAATAACATGATGATATCGATGGTCCTATGTTACTTATAAGCAATCTATGCTAATATTTAAAGCTGAAGAGTTTTTTTGTTTGTTTGGTTGAACGCGCTAATCTCAGGAGCCCCTAATAAATTAAGTTTCAAGACAAAAATTAAGTATTTTCAATGAGGGTAAGTACCTATTTATATTTTATCTTTTAATTAATTCAGTTGCATTAATTAGCTTTTCGATACTTTTCTCTATCATTAAAAGAAGTTATGATTTCAGTACCAATACTAACGGGCAGAAAACAGGGGTCATCAGTTTTATCTCATTAGTTACACAATACTAAGCTGTTTACGTTAGTAAAAGCATTGATAGGAAAGCAAATGCCCCATTACGCCTCGTGCGTGAATTGCATAATATAAGGAATTGAGACTCATTTAATAAAATACAATAATAACAGAGTTCAAGGAAGCAAAATGCAGTATGAGCTTTGTTGCAGTTATTTGAAGCATGTATTTATTCTTCTTATACACCACTCATATCATGTTTTAATATTAATAACCCCATACAAGAGGCTCCAGAAACAATTTTCCTGAGCCTTTATGATGATGTTTACCGACGCGAGTCGCCCGCCCCGCAGCCTAGCCCTGTCGACTCCTGTCGTCTGTGCTACCTATGTAGTTTGTGACTAGCGCTTGCCTATTTCACTTGAGGCTAAAAACCTTTTCGTAAATATACAATGTTTTTTTTTTAAATAGGTTACTATCGCCGTGTGGGTATTTCAAACACTAATCATCTGCTTTTTAATAGATCTTTACAAAACAACTATCATATTTTTCATTTCAATGAGATGGGAGTTACTGAATTACTGTATTAATGGATCACTTAGCATGATATATATATATATATACTGTGCCAAAAATTAAATCTATCGAGTGATTTTAGACACATATATTAGTTCGTATGTATTTTGAACATGCGGCTACCTATAGGAGTATAAGTACAACCATAGATCGATTATTTTCAGGTAGATCACTGACTCCTGCATACAAGCTGAACACTCCATCTGGACATTTGGATTCTCTGGCAATAACAATTTATGTTTCCTATAAATCAATCTATCGGCCCGGATAATCGATGTATTTTTGACTATGAATATGGTCACCTAATACCAAAAAGGATTTTGCATTATAGTTAAGTACAACAGTAAACACGGAACAAATTTCATTTGTTACGTTTGAATTGGTCAAATGATTGAATTTATAATATCCTACCAAGTACCCAAGGAAATATAAAATTTTTAAATGGAATACAAGCACCTACTACCACAAAGGGTCGAACTCTTATAGTATCTTTAATATTATAAGTATCTCATACATATAGTATTTAACTTAAATCAAATTTAACTATTTTACGCGTACAATATTGTGATGTATATAATTAAAGATGCAGCCATAAACAGTATTGGATTGCGCGAGCCTGTGTGCTCAGGAATGCATTATAAACATGTCGTGATGTCCTCGAAGAGTAGTTTTTCATGCGCAAAGTAAAACCGCCTTCCTATGCAACTTGACAAGTCAAACTAGAAACTTTAAGTCCCGTTCCCGTTATAAACGTCTTCATAGTTATTGTAACATTAATTACTTTAATAATATGAAGGTTGGCGGTATATCGTCACTGAATATTTTAGTTCCACTTTAAGTTAGGGAAGTTCATTAAAGTCCTTGATTGAGTGTTACTAAAGAATAGATGTGTATGATATTCATGGGTTGTCATTAATTGCATTATGCCATTATGTATTATGATATTGTTTTGTTGTTTGGTATTGTTTTTTCATAGAGCCTAACTACATCAAACAATTAAATCGCCTTGAGCTACCTAGCCAGTTTTAAATTTTCCCAAATAAATTAGGTCAAAGGAATAAGATACTACTAAGGGATCAATAAAAAACGCATTATTAACATGTGTATCATTGTGGACTAGAGTACAAAAATATAGCTATAACAAAATTTGGTACTTTGAAGCATAATCCCAAATAAATGCAAATATTCATAATGAAAACACAAATACTAATATATTATTATCTCTGTAGGCTGAGTGTTTCTTTTAGGTATCACACCCATGTTACGTCGTCAGCCAAGTAATACCAAGAAGAAAAATTAAACTGATAATACAATTAATGTTTAATACAGTATCTATTTAAAAGCAGAAATTTGATGCTTACTGAATCAATATCAATTAAAAGCAATCATTTTGGATTTACATAACAACTTTGACGAGACCTGCTCCTGTAAATTTCTTGCCCCTCAAATAAATTGTACTCCATTTGGTTTAAAAAACAGTTACCATAAGAGCATATAACTAGTCGGAACAGAAATAATACATAGCATAGTGTAATTTGAGAAAATTAATATTTTATTTATTAGTTTATTAGGTAGGTAATAAACACATATTAAATTTCCATCTTACTACTAAATCAATTATGCTTTTTCAAAATAATATAATGTCTATTGTAATAATGTAGTAACATTTTCCAGTTGATCTACCCCTGACTTAATTAAACAGGTGAACTTATCATTAATAACCAAAGTTAAATTAATTTATAAACCCCATGCTGCCAGTAACACTGCAATAATTTAGTGATATGAAATATTCATTAAAATATATATCAAGTCAAATAAAGCTGATTTGGGATAGATACTTATTAATTGTTGACTCTCATACTCTGTGAAATTGATACCTACTTATTATCTTTAAAGAGATGCTAACGTAACCATGTTTCATTTCAATAGTACAAAAACTTGTAAGAATGTATTATTGTTACTCTTTCATGCAAGAACGGCTGAAGGGATATTGATGAAATTTAAAAATTTATAACTAATTCAGTAGTTTTAAACAAATACTAATATTGATTCACATTTTATCCCACCCAGCTTCATGGTTGACATGACATGCACATGGTTTCAAGGTATAAATGAATGTGCCGTTATTGCAAAATAATATTTAACATATGAGTAAACATTCCCTTGATTCACTCTATTTGTTGATAAAAACTATAATAAAATCCATTACACACTTTAACAGATCTAAGACAGACTGGGGCACAGACTTTGTTTTATACTTTAGGTAAGTAATTATATATCATGAAAGTATTGAAAACTTGGACATTAAGTAAAATTAAACAGGGATTTATAAATAAACACTTGTATCTTTTTTAAGGCTCTACCCAATAATGTTATTAGACTTAGGTACTTTTAAGATTAACTTATGAAAAGTAATTGTTTTAAGTTCAAAACAGCTCTAATAATTGTTTTGGCACAAGTAACAAGTTATAAATTTGTTATTCACATACCTGAAGTATCTACAGATGTTGTGGACTGAATGATGCACAATAGTAACACAGTCCCACTAAGTTTTAAGGAATACATCTTGGACAACCGTTCTAACTCTTCCATGACACGTTTAGTATTAAATAATTTTTCCTTCTATTCCTTCTCTGCCAGTAGTTTCACAACTTTCTACATTTTACATTGTCCACTTGCAACAATTGATGGATTTGACTAAAACACGAAACTTCCCTTAAAAAGCCAAATAGACAACGAATTCATTCATTTCACAACTGTTGCTAGGATATTTGCTCCCACAACACACTATGAACACAGTTAACACCTGTGGAATTTGCTCGCCTTGTTTGCATCAAGCAATGGGAGTAGATGGACAAGGTAGGGATTGCTCACTCACAACATTACAAGTTCACTCAACTTTGTACGCCTTAATTAAAACAGTTTATTTTACGTAAACATGACCGAGGGATGCCACAACGTATGTTAATTATCGATTTATTTAGAAATATAGCATTAGTTTATTTTCGAAAGTTTCTTTGAACTTTGAAAGTTTTATGAACTTCATTTTCGTTGCACAATGAACTGAAGGACGCGTGCGATTTGACTCGTCGAGCAAAGCCAATAAAAAAGTAGGTAGAATAAAACAGTGTTACCAAGTGTAAGTAAGGCTTCTTATACCCAAAAAATTCGCGCCCAGAGTAATAATTAAAGCTTAAATCGCCTAATTTGTATTCTTGAATTGTAAAATAAATTAGGCGATTTCGACTATAAAACGTCTAAATATTTTCTGAGTAATTTTTTTTTCCAATATATTTTTGTAGCATTGAAATTGTGAGGAAAACGATTCAATTATGTAGGTATTATAATATTTATGTAGTATGCTCGGACATAAATTTACTTATTTATAATATAATTGAATTTAATTGTATTTCTTTTTTTTTTTTTTTTAACTTATACGTATGTCAATCTATTTATTAAATACAACATAAAACTAGAGAAATATATTAACATTATATAGGTAATTAAAAAATTATCTGGTGGGAAAATACCTAAGTCGTTACATATTTTCCTAAGCTCCATTTTATAAATAAAAAATGGAGCTTAGGTCGCTGCCTGTGGGTAAGGAAGGTGCCCAGAAGGCTGGTTGCATTACCTCTTTGAATAGCCAGGCTTATTCGTTGTCCGAGGTAAGAACCAGCCCTCTGGTCACCAGACACCTCATTGAGGCGCGTATTTGTATGTATTGTATTTTTTTACATAAATAATTATTAATATGTATATTTACACTATTTACAATTTCAACCATAAGTTTCATGCGCAGACGTTCAAACTTTCTACATTATTATTAAAACTAGTGGCTCCCCGCGGTTTCACCCGCGTTCCCGGGATAAAAAGTAGCCTATGTGTTATTCCAGAACATATTCTAGCTCTGTGCCAAATTTCAAGCAGATCCCTTCAGCCGTTGGAGCGTGAAAGAGTAACAAACATCCATACATACAAACTTTCGCATTTATAATAATAGTAGGATTACCTTATTGAAATACCTTAGCCAGTGTCATGATATAGTGAATATTCACGTTTCAGAAAGCATTTGATTACAGAATGCAAGCTGAAATGAATGCGTTTGTTAGATGGTCATTTAGTATCTTAAGTCATTTTTAATTTGATTGATATGTATGTGTCGGGTTAAGATTTCTGAGGATTTCGCCGTCTGCCAAATTTGGAACACTGTTAACAAACAAGTTTTAGTATACATACATACAGACATACTTTCTGCAACTCTGGCAACACTACGACTGACAGCCCTTTTTCTTTCTTTCGAACTGTTTTGTCAATTCGGTTCGCTGAGGCGGGTTTTAAATCCTAGGTAATCATTGATAATCCAATATATTTGTAACTTAGAAGTATTGTTTTACAGAAGGTACTTTACACGCGCGTCAATGAATGTATTATTTTATTAAAAAGACGTAACATATAGTGATAACCTCTATTGTTTCACGGTGTTTTGACGTTTATCCGTGTTAAGTGCAGTGCTTTTATTCCAAATCTTCATCTTTATTCTTATACAAATCTATGTTATTTCAGCCATGGTGCGTATGAACGTATTAAGTGATGCTCTGAAGTCGATTCACAATGCTGAGAAGCGCGGCAAACGACAAGTCCTCATCAGGCCTTGTTCCAAAGTTATAGTCAAATTCCTGACTGTAATGATGAAGCACGGCTACATTGGAGAATTTGAGATCGTAGACGACCACAGAGCCGGCAAGATAGTGGTAAATCTCACAGGGAGATTGAATAAATGTGGAGTTATTTCTCCCCGCTTCGACGTTCCAATTAATGACATAGAGAGGTGGACTAACCTTCTACCTTCAAGACAGTTTGGGTAAGATTTTTGTGCAACGTTTTAATTGATTCAATATGATATACTCCTGACTGACACACTAAAGGGTTCCTATTCCTGAGGTCATATCATCCTATTCAGCTCTAACATTCATGTGTTAAATATTTATGCTGGGAATAGTAAATATTTATACTGGGAACTGTTCTTTCTATGTATATATTTAAAAATAATATTTTAGTTTAAAGGTTACCTTAATAAGGGGTATGGTTGGTCTAGGACCTCTTGTTTTGTGTTTAAAAAGGTCTAATGTCACAGAATTTGCTATTCATGTTTCATATATATACCTACTATGTGCTACTTAATTTAGTAATTTGTTTTGTCTCAAACATAAATATTGTATTATGTAAGTTGTTGCTTTATAGTTTGTCCCTTGTGCCCACGGACTATCCTTAGTGTTTAAAACAATCCTCTTAATGCTATGTGGCACAACATTTATTTATTATATGAGTAGGAATGTTTTATCATAGTAGAAGTTAAACAACCAGCTTAGGTTAGTGAATGGGTGCTTTATAAGCCATCTGATGCTTAAAAAACAATCAGTGTTTATGTTGGCTCTGTAATGTAACTTTTAAATTCTATTATTCAATGACACAACTTTGAAACTGCTATAAACCAAACTGATGTATGAATTTCTCGGTGGTAGGTAAATAATGAATTGCAAAAGGAACATAACTTGAATCCTTCTTGCTAAATAAATCAATGCTAACTCCTTTTGATACTAAATAGACTCCTTCTGATAATAAATTGGTAAAACTATGCTTTCAAATATATGAGCTAGATAGAGCCTACTTTGTAGTATTATTGTTATAGAGAAGAAATAGAAGAGACTTGTGAGAGTAAATAAAACATCTAAGTACATACAATTTCTATGAGCAATATGTTTCTTGATAGGTTAGAAATAAATGCACAACTACCGCGGATCGCCAATAGTTCTTGTTGGTCGTCATTTGATATGTTGTGCTACATTAAATAAAATGGCACATGTTGATGACTTTCCAAACCTTGGAGAGCATTGTTAGTGTCATCTTAAACATTTCCTGTTTACTGAGAAGTAGGCAACATTTCCACTTGTGTTTTAGCTATGCGGGGGTTATTTTACTTGCATTATATGTAGCAAGCATATTTACAAGGATTAGTGAATAATAATTTAAAAAAAAAGCTTTGGTTTGTCTGCTCTAAAATAATTATCACTTTTAATCTGATACAAAATAAATATAGAAGTTGTTTTATAAAGTGTTTAAGGATTTTAGTAAAGAAAAAACCTTAAATATTACTTGATTTTATGTTTTGTCAATTACCTCACCAGTATATAGGTACAAATATTTTATTGATACTGGCTGTTTTGGTAGCATGTTTGAAAATTGTTTACATTTGATTACAATTATTAAATATTCTTTACAGATATCTTGTCCTCACTACAAGTGGTGGCATCATGGACCATGAAGAAGCCAGGAGGAAACATCTGGGAGGAAAAATTTTAGGCTTCTTTTTCTAACTCTAATCAATATATCTGAAAATATATTTCTGTGTTTTATTCAAGCAACATACATAAACTTTTATAATAATCATGAAGGTGGTGGGGATTGCTTGTGCCCTCAATGATTTGCATGTTTATGTGAAGCTGGATTATTCTTTAGATATTTGGTATACATATTACTAACTGGCATATAAAATGTTAAAACTTTATAATGTTGAGCAGTAACCGAAACATTCGATTATTTAGCTGGCCGTCGATACAATTTTGTGGAGAAAAATCCTCGTGTCAATTAGTTACTAGTTCTAGTCACTTATGTTAGTTACCATATCATACTCTTCCGCAACGGCTTTACCGATTTTTATGGAACTTTTTATGCATATTCAGTAGGTCTGAGCTACTATCTGTGATCACGGGATCGGGAATGGGAACTACGCGGGTAAACTGCGGGGCGGCCGTGGCAGCTAGTTTATATCGTAAGGTATATGGGGCATTTCACGCCAAACGGGCAACCCAAAAAAATGAGATCATTAATTTTGTTTATAATCTGGTCAGTTATACTTCTAGTGGATGTGTACATCATAATTTTTTTTTCGTTTGATGTTTTAATTGCCGAGTTATGAGCTTTTAAAAATTGACGGAGAATGAAATCATGAATTTTTGGATGCTTATTATCTGTATCAATTTTTTTTATAAAAAAAAACTAAAAATAATTGTTTCTTAAAGTAAAAAAGTAGAAGTTTTTAACTTGGTCGAATTCAAAATTTAAATTTTTTTACGTATAGTAAACCGGAAGTGAAAATTTCAAATCAATTTTTAAGTAACTTCGACACTTTTTTTTTTTTCTAAACATGAATTAAAGCTTTAAAAGTGTACTAATTCTTCACAAAAAGTATTACAACATGATATTCATAAGTTTAAGACTTAGAGCACTTATAGTACATACACTACGAGCACCTTCTAAGCAATCGGGATATGGCGCTTAACATGCTGAAATACTCCGCTATTACGTACAACGCATAACTAAGAATTTCGTTCATAAAATAATTATTTCTCTCATTACTCATTGTACTTGACGAAATAGCTCATAAATAAATTACATAAAATTGTTTAAATCACCAATGAGTTGGGTCATTAGTAAGTGAGTATAATAAAATTAGCCATTGATTTAAAATATGTCTTGTACGTACTTAAGTAGATAAATGGTGTAAATACCTTTTTTTTTAATATTGCCAGTTTTGTCTTGTTAAGAACTTTTTGAATGAAATTCTCATTCATCGGTATTCAGCCTAAACCGTGTCATTAAAAACTGTTAAGCATTGTTCAAGTCGGTAGCTAGTATTTTTTCAATAGCGGTACCTCGCTACTAAGTAGAGTATATTTAGATAAATAATTTGTTTTTTGTTACATTTTATGAAGTAATGTAACTACATAGTTCACAATAGACTAGTTCGGTGTAAATAAAATAAATGTTAAAATATAAGAAAACATACTTTATTGGAAATCAAACATTGCGCATGCCTACGCAAGTAGGTACATGCATATTTTGCTTATTAAAGGGCTGCCCTACTGTTAACCTGCGTTTGGCATTATAATTCAGAAAGAAAACATATTAAGTAAGAATTTCAACCAGCACTTCGACTTCGAGAGATCATACTGACCATGGGTTGGCATGTCCGTGGCGTGGCGGTAAAAACGATTTATCAGTCACTAGCGCCCCGCGGTTTCACCCGCGTTGTTCCCTGTCCTGTTCAGGAATACAGGGATAAAATATAGCCTATAAATATAACCTTCCTCGCTGAAATATTTTTTTTAATTGGACTAGTAGTTCCTGAGATTACAGCGTTCAACCAAACAAACTCTCCAGCTTTATAATAAAAGTATAGATTACGGGTAACTGTGCTTACAATAAGTAGATAGTTGTATGTTAATAAATAAAAAATACCTACCCTAAAGTTGGCTTTAACCCAAATTAACTTAAGTAGTAAAATCATATCATATTCATTGATAACGAGTTTGATTATCTATAAGTATGTAGTCAGTGATTTATTAAAATTTTACTACAAATGTAAATCATTAGTAGGGTTCTAGCTAGTTTATATCCAAGACACTTTATCGGAGAGTTAAGGAACGTTTAAGAGCAATCGAACGATTATGAATAACACTTTTTGACAGCCTACTTTTAGCGAGCTTTTAAACCTACGATAAGTCATTATGAATAAGACTGTAAAATATACTTATTTAGAAGTCGGCTATTACTCCTGTTCCGAAAGTTGGAACGCATTACCATTAAGCATAACTAAGTCTAAAATACTATAATAGCTCCATCTTATATTTATTGGATTAAAACTCGTTTTGAGTTTAAAGTTTGTGTCACTAGGTGGCTACATAGATAAATAAAGAGAAATATAGAACCAGGTGGAGCCTCACCTCTGTTTGGATACGCGCCCATGGAAGAATTCTGAAATGTTGTCTGTTAATAGTAGGTAATAGTATTGTGACAGGTACTAAGGAACATTTTATGAGAACATGACTAATATTAACCCTTAATTTGGCGTAGGCCGCTACAACGGACAATCAAATAAAAAAAATCTGGCGGGTTTATGTAAACTTCTTTACGGCTTAAATATGTAACAAAATCTTTAAAATATATTTATATTTCGGTAAAAAAGATAAAATTCTTATTTGACAATACTGTATCCGTCAATTTGAGACCAAATGTCGACGAAAGAGAAGCCATCTCCTATACTTGAGGTATTTATAATTTTTTTATAAAGGTTTTACTAATAAATGTTCACTTTGTTTACTGAAATGACTTGGTAATATTGTCATTTATTGAATCACGAATAGATCTTGTAATTTTGTATGGTTTTGGTGAGTTTTTTTTACAAAAGCAATGTTTGTCCGCCACAACGAACATTGCGAAAGTTATTGCGGGCTAAAAATGGATTGAGATATTATTTATTTATTAAATTTACATATTTATTTATACTAATTTAACGCAATTTAACTTTTGGTTATGGGTTTTACTTGTTCCTTTTTTTTTGCGCTTGTTAACAGCATTCTCGTGGTAAAAGAATATCATTGGTACCAAAATTGCATGCTCCTTCTGATGCAAGAGACCAGTCTGATCCGGAATGGAACTGGACGATAACATTCAAAAATATGCAAACCTTACCCAGCAAGACCTTCAAGCTCTGTAAAATATGATGATGTAGGAAATTTGCCCTCAACTATGGATGAAGAACGTTGCAGATATTGCCAAAAAAAAACATTAAAATTTTTGTATAAAATGCATGTGTTTTGTGTTTTTGTAAATGCCAGAAACTGTTTCCTTGATTTTCGAACTAAATAAATTTATTAAAGTCATTACTAAATTATTTTTTTAATATATCTGCCCACAAAATGCTTCTACTTATTATTTACCGCATATTTAGCAATGGCCGCTACACCGGACAAAACTACTATATAACTTATTTGGCAGTGTTCGCCACAGCGGACATTAATTTTCTCAAAAATGGAAAATGATATATTTTTTTTGTTAATTTTACAGAGATCCTAATGGCTATAGAGACATGGGAAAATAACAGAAATTAAAAAATATTTCAAAAAATCATCTTGCCAAATTAAGGGTTAAGCAAAGTATGCATTCCGTCACCGAGCAAGCAGCGGCTGCAGCGCGTTAATAGCAAACGCCATCACCACCATTCTTGTTCCCCGCCACTCTTCGCTTCGGCTCGGCAGTTGTGCTCCGTACCGCACCGACTATAGGTTCTTACTACGCTCGCTGTCGCTGAACGAAAATGTGCGTCGCGTCCACAGTGTGCTAACACAATACAGTGCCAGTGCTCGTGATTAACATATCCACACATACCTACGTAACATTTTGTTTTAAAACCCAAGCGCTAAACTCAGAGAATGATGGCACCCGAGACAGTGGTGACTGTGGATCACAACAAACCAACAGCGCCTTCTCCCCAACAACAGGGAGGTGCATTGGACTGGATCAAAATTAACGTTGACTACTTTAAGACCCCACCTGGAATACTCAAAATAGTGCAACTAGTAAGTATTACAAATAAAATACCTACTTAATTCTATAGTCATGACGGTTTTAATAAACTTCTTGCATACACATTCCTTAGTTAAAACTTATTACGAAGTTACTCGAGATTTAAGTTTAATTTTGTTATTTTTTTGTTACATTCTGTTTGTTATAAGATTGAAATCTCGTAACGGGAAATGAGTTTTAATTACCACGACGCTCCGGTACGAAAATCTGATGTAGGAAATTAACTAATATTTTATGACTTAAGTTTTTTAAATAGAGTTAAACATGTGAAAATTATTTTTGTATAATATCTTGGTACTAAGATAACTCGTGTGAAGCAAGATAATGTATATCTATGTAGGTACATTTACAATATATTAAATATTAACGCAAATATTGGGGTCATAATATTGTTGAGTTTGCTGATGTCGTGGATGCAGTAGAGGTCAGTAGGCTGCTAGCATTGCGAAACAGTGGGTAGTGTAGGACGTGGTGAGCTGACGGAACTGGTTGTAGGTAGAATATTTTACAATGCATAGTTACTTCATTGGGAGATTCTAACTGTGCTTATCTACTACCTTTCCACTTACCCAACTCTAGACACAGCTATTAGAAATACGCTGTGGTGACGCTTAGTACCTACACAATATAAAGAGCTAAACACATAGGTATTATGATAAAAACAACCTACAGTTGTTAGTCACGAAACTTCTGGGATATACTTATTGGATAATATATTAAGTCCATTCGTTACCTTATAAGTATGATTCAAAAACGTTCAAGGCGTATGAATTCTCATATTTCTACCTACGTAGACATGACGTAATGTACATAAAACAATCACAATGCCGCCAGTGGGAATAAAATTGCTGTGAACTAACTTTGTCATCTTTTATACTAAAGTCGGATGTTTTTATGGCATAGACGGCAGGATACGTAACTGAAAATTTTGTTTTCAAAAACGCCTCACCCCACTGCCATCTCTTATTATTATGAAAATTAAATAGATTTCCAGAAATGTTCATCAGACTGCAAATAAGTTCTATATTTTTTGTGGGTTACATAAATTATAATGAAAGTTAATAACAACTTATGTAGTTGGTTTGTAAAGGATTTGTTAGAATATACCCAATATACCTATTATACCTGTTATTAGCTATAATAATGCAGAATGAATAAATACCCCACTGACCAGTTTTATCAGATTAGTAAGAATATTAATTCGTGGATGTTTATTCAGAATTAGAATTTTGAACATTGTGTTATTTTTCTTTGTAAATTGTGGAAATCGTAGATTTACTACTTACCATTACCATTTGATTAAGTAAACTATTAAATAATGCTATTTTAAAGATACTTAATTATCATAATCCAGAACCTATTAAAGTAGGTAATAGGCATCCGCAGGTAGTTTACTGCATTCCAATCCAGAGGCTTGTTTTATTTCGTAGTATTTTCTTGTGCATCGTAGCAACGCAGTGTTGGAATGAGGCGACGTTTTGGGAATCGTCATTATTTCACATTCAATTAAAAAATATGTTCTATCCAAGTTTCTGTATATTCATACCAAAAAATCTTATTTTAAAATAATAGGTGTTATATTCGGATACATTCCATTAGACTCGAGGTATAGATAAACTACAAGACAATATTTATCAAGGTCGAACTGTTGTGCTATGTAGTGATCAATATAATGATGATAAAATATTCTTAGTCATAAAAGGTATGGCATTCAAATCGCGATGTTAGTTTCGATTTGGGCGTGTGTTCGCAGTCGCCTACGATTTGTGGCTGCCCGCTAACTCGTTCGTCCTTCATTGTTTCGATGTAGGTTCTACCATCTTCAACTACTTCACTTACAGGCTTATTAAGCACCTACGGAACTATATATTGTGTATTGGTTTATTCGGGAACCTAAATCTAAATCTAAGTTGTAGATTTCATCTAAATAACCAAATTTTGACATTAGTCGGTAGGTAGGTACCTATCTACTACCGTCTTAAAAACCTATCCCTATAATAGAAATATATATTCGTATGTATCCACGCGGGAGATCTCTGAATATTTTAAGGAGATTTTACGTACCTAACTGCTTTTATCAAAATAATTTCATGAGGATGTGATGACTAACGCTTGTCGCTGTAATTAGCACTTAAGCTAGTTTTCATCTTCAATTACTCTTATTGAGTTGACCTAATTAACTCGTGTTTTTATACGTCCTGTTCATGTCTTACGTCTAGCTATTGGGTTGGATATCGTCCACTAAAATACTGAGACTTAGTTACTACCTACTCCGTTTTGGTAAAAGTTTAAGAAGTTTTAATAATTCCAGCATTATACAAATTCAATTTTAATATCGTTCGACCTTGGAATTGTGATGCTTCCCTTTAATTCTATCCAGTGCACAGTATAGTTCCTCATTTTAAACGTTAACTGAGTTTAGTTTATTCGTATGATTTTTTTAATCAATATATTCTTATAAGTTTATTTCAATTAGTTAAATTAGTTTGCAACTGTCATCTTGACAACATGTACAAAGCTCATAAATTTTCAACTCTTGCATTTCGGTTATAGGTACCTAAGTACATTAATCCTTTGAATATGTATTTACTAATATCCAAAAATAGCTTGTTTTTGTAAGATAAATAAATTAGATAGTGGATTTATCGATAAAACTAGCTAAGCCTGTAGGTACTTGTATCAATATCGACGTGAGTGTGTTGATGTTATGTGTAAATTTATTCTTGGTATTTTTTTTGCAAATGCTGGTAGGGTATTATTGTTTGATTATTATTTATCGCAATATTTTATCTTCCAACGTAACCCTACCTATATCATACAATTTCAGAACATCGTTTCCGTTTTTTTTTTCATAAATATTGCATCAATGAAAATAAAGTTTAGCAACTAGTGTCTACAAACACTATGTTGGTATTACTTAGGTAGATACTTAGTTCTAAAAATCATTGATTTTTCCTCATGCGTATACCTACACCTATATAATTATGCATGAGACCTTGAGACCACCCCTTGTTGGCGTTACCCCGCTAAGACGATAACTATTGATCGTTTTAAATACTTTCGTTTCAAACTTAGGTTTACAGTCATACTTACCTACACACCCATAGCATTTTATTTCGGAGAAACTTTGACCACCATATAAATATTAACTATATAATTAACTAGTAAAGATCTAGATTCTAGAACTATATCTACTAAAATGTATTATTGTATGACATTACACGAGTTTACTAGAAGTTTCTTTATTACAGATGTGTGATGTCGAATTAAATGAGCCTACTTAAACGGTGGTGCTAGAGATTAAGTTACTCATACATAATGTCGGCCGATAAATGAGTAAACATCCAAAATTGAATTCGTCCAAATTGATTGAGTCTTCATTTAAACAATAAATTAAGTTAACCTCATTTTGTTCGCCCAGCAAGACCCTTCGCAGCTCAGAGTCAATTGTTTCTCGCATGCATCTCTCAATTAAAAATGTTCCGTGTGTTTGTCAGACTATTAACGCTTGTAGGTACAGGACCTACTATTCGTTCCCTTATTCTGTTTCATTAAGTTATAAGCAATCCGGACATTTTATATAGGCATTTAAACGCAAACAGTATTTTTAAAAATAAATTTGTACCTACTTACTGATTTAATGATAAATATATATTTTAAACGTGATCTCATTATTTAGAACGGCGCCGCGGCGCGTCTTGTCGTTATCCTATCACCTGACCAAGGTCAGTTTTAGACAAAATTTTAGTCTAAATCTAAACATCAAGTGCATTGACGATCGTGTACACGAAATTGAATAAAAAATATTTTCAATCTGCCCACTTCGTGGAATCGCTACTTTGATTATTATCTAGATACCTTTAAATAAACGTCGCAGCATCTACGGCATGACGGGCTGTCTATTAGATGACGTCAAGTTTATTTTAAGTGATAGCATGATCAATTTGAAACAAATTAATTTGAGATTGCATCTGAGCATAAATATGTAGATCCAAATAATTTGTGTAACTTACATTAAAATCTATGCAGAAGTTAGCGAGGTAGGTATCTAAATGTTTACGTAATTTGCTATGAATATCCGTGAACAAACATAAGATGACACACAATCCTTGCCTTTAATTATGTTAACATGGAGTTTCAGCGGCTTTGATTTAGCGATAGGTATATTTCCGTTATTTAGGCGGTTATTCTTTTACCACGATTTATATGAAGCATTGGCAGATTAAATGATTCTTATGATTTACCATCATATTATGTGTAGAACTGACTGAAATAAATATAAACTTATTACAGATTTTTAGAGCGTTATTGACATTCGATTATATTAAGAACATCACTCACTTTTGTGTCATCGCCTGTCTAGATTAACATTGTTATCTTTAAGGGAACCGGTTTATTTTTTAAAGTAAAATTTTACAAACTAAAGTTTCTGTATTAACAAGCTATTAAAATTTTGCATTCGTAGCTTTTATTTGAGAGCGACATCAGGTGAAAGCTGGCATCAAAATGAAAGTAGTACTGTCAACATGTGGTCCGCCATGAGCGGCCAGTGCCCGTGGCGATGGCGGCTATGCAGCGGCCGGGCCGGTGTGACCGCTTGTCGTTTTCTCATCATTTCACCCGTTCAATCAGTGCCAGTTTTAGCAGAGCTGAGATTCCACTACCACCACCTTATTATCACATACGTACTATGCCGTAGTTTATTCGGATATTGACCTTTCATCGTCTGCTACATCATTGTAATAATGTGTGTCAGAGGCAATGAGTTCATATATTGGTAAGGATCATTATAAAACTGAAACACTCATAATTAACAGGATATATAAATTTATAATGGATAAATATTATATGTTCATATGTCCAGTTATAATTAGCATTATCATATTCCTAATAAAAATGAGTTTAAAGTTTTACAATATGTAGGTACCTATAGGTGTAACTGTCTTAAACGTTCCTTGTGAATATGGACAATTTTGTTAAGAACCATAATTTTTAATAGTATGAAACTACATATTTTATTTATGTAAAGTGCAGTCTAATAATGATTATATGACTTAAAATAGGTTCAGATAGTTAAGAATATGTTAACCACGATGTTCAAATTGTTTGGGAAATCAATTTCCATTTCATCGTCGATTTAACAAATAGAAGGTGTATGTCAGGTATTTTCAGTAGTTGTTTGTTTACCATCGATGTTTGATTCGTAGGAATCTCATTAATATCAAACAACATTTTGTAATACAAGATACAGTATCTCAGTCCACTTATTGATCTCCATAGATACACATATAACAATAATTTTATATGAAGAGGCACGGTAGGGACTGAAAATATTTGCTTTTGTAGATTGTGAAAAGCATAGGTACGTGTAAGTAGGTACCATATCTGAGTTATTTTATCTCAAAAAACTTTTGTTATTATGATTAAAACAGGAGAGGCAGGTTCCACGATTCAGTAATTATAACCACATTACCATAACAAAACAAAACATATGTTTGCCGAATACCAAAATACCTTTTGAAATTTTAACCATTGTACTTACGCGTACCTTTTGTTCTCAACTGAGTTGCAACACACGTGATGTTATGTAGGCACTTTAGGTAGCTAGTATATACCTACTTTCCGTATGAAGTTAAGTCACAAGTCGTAGTGGTCATGTAAATAACTTATTCGTTACTATACAACTCAGAAGCAGTGGCGAACTCAAGGACTTACCGTTAAAAGAACAAAGCTACTAGCTAGCGTAACGTATAGTAGACGCGGGCGACGTTTGCATGCTAGTTAATCCATAAGATCAAGTTGTCGAACGAACTCGCACTAGTCTTTGGAGGGTGTTGAATTATTCTAAGTAGTCATCAATACCTTGCACAGTACCTTTACATTAATAGGAGCGTGGTAGGAATATCCTCTAAGCATGTAGTATGTTCTAAACGAGATGTCTGGGACGGCTATCATTGCTTACATTATCTTTCATTATGTCACGCCTTTAATCGCGTTTACTACCGTTTATATTTATCTGCCGCTCAGCACACTGCGCTATTTCGGGAGGAAGCTCGTCTCTTGTTCTCTTATTTTCCAGTTTAATATCGCCGGCGCGTAGCGATCATAAGAAAACGGGTCATGGAGATAATGGACGAATGAAAATGAGACATGCATTAACGTTCTAGTAGTTGTTATGATTTTCTCACGATTTCTTTGAGCGCTACGAATTTTCAAGGCAACTTTTTTTATCTAGTTGCAAAAATTTTAACATGTTGGTTGTTCGTGCATTAGAAACGTATGAAACGAAGTGTTGTGGACTTGCTTAGCACTTATTTATGATCCCTGCTATTTGACTCGCAGCACCTCTGACATTACGTCTATTGAGCCAGATTCTCGCGGTCCTTAACCTCTAGGGCAGGGATGGCGATTTTATACTGATTCACGTGTTTATAATGAAGTGTTGATTGTGTTAAGCTCCTTTTAGGAAGTCCATATTTATTTCAGCCATAATCCTTCACGGCTCTACGTTAAGAGATTGCCGTATTGTTCCATTATTTTTTGAATGTAAAGGAATGTAAAGCCGTAATACGTTTGTTCACCATAACTGTTTAATCTGGCTTTGATCATTATTGATATCAAAGTTGAAAAGAAAATTAATTGTTAAGTTAACATGTCAATTAAAACCGATGTAGTTGAAATAAATTCAAAGAGTAGGTATAGTATATAAGATATAGTGGAGTTATCTCTTTATATTTTAATCACGTGAACCCTACACATCTAACAGACCGAGACGCCAACGATTACACCTCCCCTCGACACGCAGTTTGTTCTCTTGCATGTAAACGCAATGAGCGTAGTGTACGAGTTTATTTTGTTGAGTTATATTTTATTAGTTCGACATTAAAAGCGCGCGAGTGTACATATATATTATGTATTAATAACATCATCAAGCTTAACAAGAATGTTGATGATATCTGTTCTGATCGAAGGTCTTTTGAAAATGTCACGTTTCTTATGTCGATCTAGCTGGAAATATTAATTTTTAAAAGATGCGACCATTAGTCATCCACGTCACTTATTTTATTTTGGTATGTAATAGCATTGTATAGCAGTTTTGTTTGTAAACATTGCTCGGCGGTTCGACAGTTCCTGCTGAGACGAGGCGTCATGGTTGCGAAATTGAGGCCAATGAAATTGAAAGAACTTTCATTCAAATTGTCATTTTCTTTCTTTGCGGTGGTCGTGCGTAACAAGGTCAATAATATTCGATCCAAAGGAATCGATAGTTAGCGGAAAAGCGAGCGCTGTCGGCTGTAGTGCCTTTAAGGTAAGCCACCATCCGTAACTAAAACGCGAAAAGTCTGTGGGCGTCGCTCTGCGCTGCACCGCCGCCTAGCTGTCACCAGCCCAACTGCTAGAATTCCATAACGCCTTGTAAGCACTTTACTTACATCGGACTTCGGATAGATTGCGTCACTCTTGTAAGCGGGAGCGAGAACAAATTAATTCGCTCACAGCATATTCTCAAATTGGCAATGATTAAAAACTCGTTTTAGCTATATAGATTTATCCACCCATGCCATTTTTTTCAGACTTTTGATAGAGCGGGTCTTCTTGACGATTTTTACATATCTATAAGCCGATTGCGAAGCGGATGGATTGTTTTCATCAGACCATGGTTACAATCACATGGTTATGTGATTGTAACCATGGTTATCATGCCACAGAAGTTATTTCGCTTGACACGATTGATTGTTTCCAAGATTTTCGTTGCGATAATGTTAATAGGTATTATATGTAACTAATGTAAGGTGCATAGCAAAATATATTTTGCGAGATTTAAAAGATCTCTTACTCGAATAGAGTTAGTCAAACTGCACCAGTTCACTTAAATAAAAAAAACATATACATCCGGATAAGTTATTGTATGTGTGGAAGAGCCTACCTATATATGTATAACCTACTTAGTTATTGCTAGTCAGTGAACCATTCCGACCGAGCGATGGATAGATAGATAGACAGTTTGGGCGAGTTGCACGCACCCATTGACCCGAATGTCGTGTTACTCGATTGCATTTTCACTTCGCAACCATTGCGATCATGTTGCTGCATACAGCCTACTAAGTACGAATAGTTAGATACTGTACATAATAATTTACACATTTGCTTTTCTGAGTTCTCAGATAATCGATTTTGATTCTGTGCTTTCTATTGTTAAAACATTTTAAATGAAACTATGAATAGGTTAATGTATAGGTACCTATAGATTTCAGTCACATTGTTGTTCTAAAACCAGCAGATGCTAAGACGGGTTTTGCCAAATTTGCTACAACTAGTTTAGACTAGTTTCACTGTTTAGTTATAAACTTTGTATAAATAAATATTTCAATCAAATTAGCTGCAGTTAGTCTTCTAAAAACATTTTAATATTATAAATAATATTGTATGGCATATTTGTTATAAAAATTGTTTCTCATAGATACAACGAGCGGTTCTGAAGTATCGATCAATGGAATAACAAATTAATTTACCGCCATTGACGATGTTTACTTCAAGGGCAACTGCGCATTGTTTCAAATGAGATCTATACGCGCGTGTACTTTTGTATAACTAACTACACATATATTGTTACCCACACCTACTTACTACAAAAGGCACTGGTAAGCCAAACACTATTAGTGTGCTATATCCAACATACATTCATACATACCTATATTATAGAATGGTAACAGAGTTGTGTCAAACTCTTAATTTTTCTTTTTATTATGTAGATAAGGCTTACTTTGTATTCCTACCTAATAGACCTACAGACCTATAGTTTTTAATGATTTGTACCAGAAATGTAAATAAATGTACCTGGAACATTTCTAATTATAGATACATTTGTTATGATTCCATCCATCCATAGACTAGGTGTGTCCATGTGCCATACCTTCCTGGCATAGTAATGAACTCGATGCATGAACTACTATCGAATCGGAAATCCGGCCACGTCTCGTTATTTGGAGCGAGACTACAACGTGTAAAAACGATGATGGTTCGTGAACCCATTGATGAAGTGGAATGGTTGTCGCGTCGCATCCTATGCATACACATGAGAATGTAGGTACCCGGCCGCTGCGAGCGTTGGGCCGCGGACGAGACACGGCGCGGGTGCTGGCGACTCGACCGGCGCACTTTCTCCATATTATGTGCAACTGTGCACGTGCCTCCCATGGCACACATTTTTGACCCAGTTTAAAACCAAAATATTCTGGATGCTGTCTAAAAACAAAAGGAGTAAACAAGGGTTACTAGGAACCTAATAGCCACACTGCGCCCACTTAGAACACAGATAATAATGGAAGAAGTGTTTAGTTATCGTTTGGAATTTCTACAAATAACACCTGTTAGTGAGCATTGCGACAGTGGGTTAGCGCGATATGAAACCGGTTCGGTACGTGGAGGCCGTGGCTGCGCGGGCGCAGGCGGTGCGCGGCTTCAACGATCGCTAATACATTTACCTGACACCGTTGTCCTAGTGGTACTGGGATATTACCGCTACTTTATCTGTTACGGGGCTTAATGTATATCTTTGATGATTTTTGTATCTGTATAAGTATATTTGCATCTATACCTAACGCAAATGAATCATATTTTCGTAATCAATTATTACCACAGTGTTAATCATAAATTTTTCCAAACTCAAAAATGTTGAACCGAGTACGAGTCCTGCAGATTTTGAAGCTAGTTCACATTCGTCAGGAGTTTTGAGATCATCAACTTTAGAATTAGGCCCCCTTTTCCCGAATTTTAGTTTACTTTTTTATTGATGCCTATTGTAACACTAGTTCATGTTGGTATGCAAAATCATTAAAAATACTGCTGTGTGTGTCACAGACCACTTTCTATAGTACTAGGTTTGGTAAGCATATCATGTAGCATGCATTTTGGCTTTTCCCATCCTGAAAGTGAAATGTTGGATACTATGAAAAATTAATTCTAATGAGACCTCACACAATATTTCATGTTCCTTTGTATTCAGTAGTTGACATTCGGACCGGATTATGATAGGTACAACATGACTGTCGGATGTGTTGCCTCAAAACATTGAATGATATGCCTAAACGAGTGATGCATGTGAGTGTGTTATCTCAATCATTTTATGTTTTTATCATTATATAATGTCGATTATTTGGGACTTTTTTTGTTATTTTTAAGACATAAAAAATATCTTCTTATTTTAATAAACTAACTATGAAATACTCGAGCTGACATGATAAATATGATAATTCAACTAGCACTAGGTACTCTTCCTTTGTCATTCAAACTAATTATGATGAATATATGTGAAAACATATCACCTTTTCCACATCCTTCTTAGCTAGGATATCCAAAAATATGAAATAGATAACTATTAATAATATGATACATAATACTGAAATAATATCTAACACGTATGTACCTTTTTTTATCAAAATCCATAAAAAATATGTTTCTTCTTTTTCAGATTCTAGGTATACTATGTATGGCTTTGGGTTCTCCGTTGTGGTCGACGTGGTTTGTGTTTGTTGCCGTTACAAGCTTCATCACTACCATACTGTGGAGCTGCGTCTACCTGCTGAGCATCAGGGAAGCTCTTAAGTTACCCATTAACTGGGTTTTGTCGGTAAGTACCTTTTACTTATCATTCTTTGATCACAGACAAATACACAAAATATATTTTCCTTCATGGCCAATTTTGCGATCTAAGGAGAGCTTCTTTATTACTAAATAAGTATTTATAGGTACTCATTTATACATGTTTATCATTAACAAATAGTGCTGTAAATATATTCATAGCCGTTGAAAGAAAGTGTCCGAAAATATAAAACCAATAATAAATAGTGAGTAGAGCTGAAAGCATTGAGACGTTATTGACGTTAGATGGCAACCGGTCTCTTCACTTAACCCACATTTAAACTTTACGACCAACTGACGTGGACGGTCAATATTTATTCTCCATCATATTTTGAAACCTACGGCAAATATACCTTCGCACATGGAATTTGTTTGCCGGCAATTAAATCAGAGCGTCAGAGATTAAAGTGAACATGACATCATTGCAATTGTTGGGTTTCATAGCTGAAGGTCATCACGGAGTTCAAACCGGTACAGGTAATTATATATAATACAGTTGTCTCAAGCAAATACGTTTTCTCTTATTTCAGGAACTAATCAGCACCGCTTTGGAGACGCTCATGTACCTGATCGCTTTCATCGTGATGTTCGCGGCGACAGCGACATATTATTACGGATATGGTTACGGAAGCAACGTCGCAGCTGCTGTAAGTAACATTATTATATGATTGCTGAATGATAATATATATGTCTAAACTAGCTGTATCATTTTCACTGCATCATAGTTAAAATACAGAAGAAATTAATGAAAACAAGATCACACAATAGTGTCAAAAAAGAGAGCTTTGCTGCGAACTTTGTGAAAGTCGTCATACTTCTTTCAACTGTATGCTGGCAATTGACATCGATCCACCGAATATTTAAATGCGGAATAGAATGATAGATCAAAATAAATGGCATTTGTTAATTGAGACTATAATAATTTGTTTGTTTATTGCAGGTGTTCGGTATTTTCAACACGGTTGCGTACGCAGCCAGCTCGTTCCTGCTGTTCAAGGAGCATAAGAGCTCCACGGCGCCGGCGGCGTGAGGTTGCTTGACTACACAATATGTAGCGTAATTTAAGTGACAAGTTCTTTAAAGAGTATCATTCATTTTTTCCTTCGATTTTTCAATTTCAAAGTTCCCATAAATACATAACAAAAGCCGAATGATTAATGAAATTAAACATTAATACGTGAAATTATGCGAGAAAAGGTTAACAAATGAAAGTGAATTATACTTTTCTAAGGTTCTATAATTACAAAATGTTATTATCACCTTTTATTCGAACAGAAATAACGTTGTAGCAAAGATAAGGTATAACTAAGAATTTCTATTTATTTATATTTTTAAATACAATTGAGCAACATCTTTACAAATAACAATCTGCGATATGAATTTTATTCTACGAATTTATATTTAAAAATGGATATTTATATCCATTTACATTTATAATTCTACACGCTAACAATCAAGCTATATTGGATTAAACACTTTACAACATATCTGTAAACGGATTTCTATAATATTTTTAAATGCATTTTATATAATATATATCAATCTACAATACACCTTTACCTACATATTTTAATAATGCACGATACACAGTAACTTTTTAAATATTTTAAATATTTTTAATATATCATTTTAAAAGTAATTGTTTGATCATTTATCAATCATTATTACGGCCATAGTTTTTGAACACATTAGGTGTAGGTATGATATTCATATTTTAGACGTAATATGTAATGTATGTATTGGAATAAATTGATAATTTTCGTTGTGTTCAGTAAAAATGTAGGTATTTATTATTATTCATTATTTTAATACATTACTTGAACTGTGACTAACGGGAAATTCAACCACATAATTCCTGCTATCAAATGAAAGGCCCCACGTGTGCCTACCACTTCCCCGTTTAGAGGTACCTACTTCCTACATACTACAATGTGAGATGTTTTGTAATAAAGCACAAATATGGCACGAAGCATTCTAGTGTCATCGAATTTATCATCTCTGAAGGGTGAACTGCTCGATATTGCGATCAAGAAATTCACCCTGCAGCCTTACATTTTTTTATAGTCCTTAAGCCAATTGGGTTTTGACAATATTATTGATGTAGAGAAATTCCCTCAAGATTATCCTTAAGTTGGTTTGACTTCAATGATGTACCTATAATGTACTTATCTATTATTTATTGTATTTTTGGTAATTGAGAAAGGTCGTTCAATTGTTTTTGTACAAAAAAAAGTCTGAACATATTATATTCGATTCTAGTGAAAAACCTTTGTAAGAGACATTAATCACTTTTTACGCGTCATTTTCCTTACGTGTATGATATTCATTGAATAAAGTTGACTTAATAATTATAATTAATAATAGATAACGTATTCGTATTCATTGTTTCTCTCGCCAAATGGAAATTGATAAACTTCTGCATTTGAATTGAATATGAGTGTAAGATTTTGTACTCAAATTATATATTAATACCTACAATTAAATGCCTAGTCTTACAAACAACAAACAGCTGAACAAAATAAAAGTAACGTTTTAAATTAGCCATTAATTTGACATGGTATTTAAGGATTATTCTAATTACATATTTTGAATGTGTACTGTTTAACACTTACTTCTAGAACTTTAATGATTGCGCACGGTAGGTACCATTGTGACCCGAAACATTGTTGGGAAATCTATGTTATAATATCATGAATCTCAATACATAGTTGACATCAAATTATCACTGAAACGTTCGACATCATGCACGTATGGTTTAGAAGGGGTTGCTTCCGATTCCGGGGATGCAAAGGGATCGGTGCAAGTATGTAATTTTACACAGGCATTATTAATTATTATGTTCTAATATATAATCTAACTGGGTACCTTATTACCTGCTTTACATTTCAAAGTTAAATTGTAATGTTATTATGTTAAGTACTGAAATATTTAAGTTGCGTTGAACGTCATGGTGTTTATTGTAAGTGGAAAGTTTTTAAGCAATAGTTAATTATTTAACTAATTTGTAAAAAGTTAATAAATATTTTAACATAAGCGGTGTTTATTTTTGCAATATTGGTTTATTCCTTACAAATGCTGTTACTTTAACTTTGAGGATAATGTATCCAACTAGATACATAGATATATTGGTATTCTAGCCTTTTTATGACAATATGAACCAGTTACCATAATCAATGCAATACTTTGGTTGCAGTTTGGTGTAATCTACATACCTACATTATAAACTTTTGCAAATATATAATGTTTTTGATGAACGTGACTTGACTTCTAGAGAATAGGAAAAACCTTACGTCTTACTTATTTATATCTTTGCCGCGAATATTTTCTGAACCTTGTGTTTAGTTGGTGTTTGTTTGGAAAATGCGGGTAGAGGAGTGATTAATAGCCATATTTCGCACGACTAGTGTTAGTTAGTTTGAAAAATAAGGAGGAGGATGTATATTACTTAAGTCAAATCAAAGTCTGGTTACCATGGTACGAGATCCACTTAGTTTCGGATATTGAGTTTTGACAATAAGTATTATTAGAGTAGAAAAATTCCCTCGAGTTTATCCATGAAATTACATCTGTTTTGGTGTGACTTCAATGATTGTTCACGGTAAGGTACATAATTTGTCGAAATCAATCAGCCGGGAAATAAGGTAACATCGTTCCAACGATAAAATTGTGTGCAGAACGTTGCAGGATATTAAATTACTAGTTACATAAATCATTAACTGAAACATCAGCAGTGCCATATACCTGATATACCTAACCAACCCCTACATAGTTCTGCATTCATGTAATTTCGGAATGGTTAATTCTTCCTAATGTTGTCGTTATGTACCTACCTATTATATAGACAGAGCTTGTAAAAACTTGTTGATGTGGAAGAACCAGACTTATTCCTCTGGTTGAAGGGACTTCTACGTTTGTTATACAGAGTAAATACACTTATAGCTAACTATAAGGACAATGTCGATCGGGAGGTGAGTCATCTCGGGCGCGCACTCACAGACAGTCGCGCCAATATTGCTCGCGGGTGCTAACGTGCGCTTTTGATATCAACCTTTTTTAAGTCTATCCAGTTTTCCATTACACTGTAAGTATTTTGTTTCACATACAAAAGTTCTTATGCTTTTTTAAACGACTAACATCTGGTAGTAATCACAGCCATGTTTATGAAATATTAATAATTAACAGTCTGATACAATTGCAATATATTTTTAACGGCTATTAAAATTAACCGAAGTATTTATTTTGAAATATTTTTATCATCATAATGTAAACATCTATTATGTATTCATTAGTATAAAGCAATTATCCGATAATTTCAGTGTTAATGGCGCAGTTTGACGTTTGCAACTTATAAAATAACACGCCTCACTTTAAACAAAAATATAATAAATAAATTGAAACAATGCAAGTAAGTTACACATTATAATCAATAAATTATATGTAGGTATATCTTGTATGTACATACAGTTAGTTTCGTTTAAATAGAAAACTCAGTGGACGAGGTTTTATTTTCTCAAAAGAAAGGCGATATCGTTCCTTTACTGAATAGAATATCCTTTAGTGCTTAGCTTAGTTTAATATGCTTTAATGTGCATGCTACTTATAATATGATAATATTTCGTGAATTTAAAAGTTATTTTCGTAATTATTGGTTGGTTCGTATCTTATTCGTACAATGAAATCTACTTTTGGAGAGGATCGTTGGCTTTTAAAGAAGTTATTACGCGTGTTGTCTACACATAGGTCTGTATAAGGTATTATATACCTGCTAAGTCTAGTTTGAACGTAGTATAAGAGTGTGAGGAATGGGGTTCATTGGTCTGACTGATCCTTACCTCTACTTGAAATTATCTATATGCAAAACAATGTACTTCATTTCGCAGTATTTCATGGATTATAAGTAATTGTAAGTAATTTAAGAAATGTAAGATTTAGTTATCAATGCAGCCTAATGTTTTTGCTGGTGGCAGGTGCGTGCTGCTGTTACAGAGGAGCAAAAATGTTTATACGTTTTTCAAATTTTGAAGAACCTATTTGGCAAATCCAAAAGATTTGTGACAGCAAGTATGAAATGCTTCTGCCTTAGGACTACAATCTAAGTTATTGACTCGGATACATGTAATGTTTTGATTTATGCAGCTTCAAGCTTTATCCTTAAAATATTCCTCATAAGTTGTACACAGTATTAACTGAATCAGCCTCACGTATATACATACATATATGGATGTATTTCTAAAGGCAGACGACCTCGGCACACAAAACTCAGGGCAACGTCATGGTCTACCCACACGTCACTCGATTGTTGCAGATCCCTTCGTTTTGGAGAGAGTTGTCTATAAATAACATTTAAATAAAATATACCTACCTATAGCGAGGCCTTTTAATCATCTCGTAAATCTCAACGTTTGGTAAAATTCAGCTTGGCTTTCCAGAATTGTTTTCCATGAATTACTTTGCCGTTAATTTTAGGTTTTTACTTTGATGTCTTAAAATAAATAAAGCCTTATCCATCCCTTACAAGGCTGTAGGTACTCCAATGTGTAAATACCGAATTTTATATTAGGTATTCGAGCCATTACTTTCCTAATCCATATTCCATATTAGGGATGGGAAATAGTAGTAGCTTTATAATTTCAACATTATTTTTAAAACAGACTTAGTATTCTGAATAATGATAATGTTCCTTAGTCTCGAAGTACTTACACATGCTTATTACCTACTTAATACTGTATTGTCCAACTAAAGTTATATTTAAAATAGCTTGCATTAACTGTTTCCAGCGGGCCAATATGTCGCATACAATAACTACGACGAGGATAGCCATCAATACAACCAATTCCAGTTCCGTATACTTAAACACGAGCTACCTCGGCACATTACCTGGACTTCTAAAACTGGCACAACTAGTAAGTACCTACCCAGCAATATGAATCATTCACTACATACGTATTTAGTCTATTTTCAATTTCTTGTGTATATTTTAGATAGTAACTTGTTTATTTTTTTCTTTTGGTCATATCTGGCCTGACACATGTTTTTGTTTATAACGCGGTGTAGGGTATAAAGTAGAGATAGACTCGCAATTTTCGTTAGGTATTATGTAGAGATAAATTGGAGAGGCGGTATTTACCACATAGTAGGTACCTATTGTCATAGACTCGCTAAATAATATTACCAGGTAAATTAATATCAAAATTATAATAGCATTTCTGTGTTAATCTTATTGATTTATAAATAAATCCATTGAACAAAAACAATATATGGTAAATGACCCAATGGTGGCCAGTTTAAGAAAAAAAACTGGTTTTTGTGAAATATTACCAAAATTGTGAAAGTTTCAGCACTGAATATAGTGAAACTGTAAAGTCCAGTCCTTATTTTATATTTGTAATGTGTTACGCGTGAGATACGGCAAAGCTGGATTTAATTAATTTAACAAATAAAAGTTGTAGTTTTGTAAACCAGTCTTGGCCAGGGAAAATCCATTAGTGGATACCCCAGTCTTAGTCTTACTTTATCTTTATTTTATGGCTAACACATCAAACAAAACAAATTTTGATTTTAATTAAGCAATACTATTTTACAAGTGAAACTTTCTGCTCACCGCCTTAATGATTTCCTTAAGAAAAGCCGTCGTTGTCAATTTCAAATCACTTTACACTTTGTATTCTCGCATATTTGTACATATAACTGACTGAATTGAATAAAACGTTAAACTTAGATAGTTCGATGTCTTAAGTCTATGTCACAGTGATCCCAATGTAAAAACATTCGCTCATGTCCGAATTCTAGATGTTTCTTTCAATTTTTGGCCATTACTGGTACCGTGGCCACCACTGGTACACTTACGATAGTTACGTAGATTTTGAGAAATATTTTTTTGGTCTCGATTCTTTAATTCGTAAAACGCAGTTTTAATCTCACTGAACACTATGAAGGATAAATGCATCTATAAAATGTTTTAGCTGTTCTAAATATACTTAATCTGGGGTACTAACCCACTTTTAGTTACGTAAATAACGTTGTTGGGAAACGTCGGATTTTATGAAACGCGTTACGATTTTCATAAAATGCTTAACTTATTATTATGGTATTAGTCACTTTTTGACCTATATGTGCCTGTGTTTCGTAATTCAAATTAATTGCATGAAACATTTCAAAACAAAATCAAACTTCGAATTTCCTTGAATATTACGTGCGGCGTGGTGTGGATGATGTCAGAATCGTGTCACGTCATGGCCGCTTTTGACAACAACGCGGGGACAACCAATTAACGTTTGTTATTAAAAATGCTAACATTACACATTATATACCTATAATAAAGTGCGTAGATTATTTTTAACCCACTGAAATAAATGTGGATGAACTTAAAAATCTGTCTTTCATTTGAAAATTACGTGTAGGTAGGTATCAATCCATCCATTTGGTTTTTTGAATACGATGGTGAATGCAATCTCACTCCAACGTCCGTGACTTCATCGCGGGCTATATTTAGAATACTGAGAACAAACAATCTCAGTAGATGCTGGTATTTGGTACACCACCAGGTGTATTACTTTGCTAATCGGGATCTATATAAGAACCTCGATGATTCTATTAATCTATACCTAATCAATAATGAATATAGAGTAATACACCATTAAAATTTAATCAGCAAGTCTAACTAAGAATTAATTTCGTTTCCTCATGAATCATTCGGATTAGCGTTTGTATAAACACTGTGAATAGAGTATTTGATAAATCATCGGATGGTTGCAGGTTCTTCCCTAGGAAATCACGACTAATAAATTAATATAAGTGCCTACCCTTATGCTCGTTTTATTTTATTTTCCAATTGTAAACTTTGGGTTGTTATATTGTTCATCAAAGATGGTAAATCATGTTCGTTAACACTAGAAAGTCCAAGGCCGTCAATTTGACGGCACGGAGATTTCATTCTTAAATATTTTACAAACTACGTTTTTGTTTCTTTTTATATTTTATGACTTTTCCTAATTTGTTATTGTTAGCCTAAATCTATAAAAAACAATATGAAATTATATGTAGTTTAGGAGTTTCTTTTACAACTACCTACTAAGACCGCAGGCCGTCAATGTGACGGCATATGAAGAGGCAGCGATAAGAATAGTAAATAAAGTTTTCTAGGAAGTTATTTAGGTGCTTTTGTTTTATATATTTTTAATTCTAAGTTGTTTAGTTAAGATTATTTACGTTACGTTAGTGTATTGTATTGGTAGACATTGATTTATGTAGTGAGTGGTCGATTTGTTTGTATAATGGTCGCCATCTCAGTAATTTCCAAATTGAGCAAGAACTATCGCGATATCAGGACATACAACAAGATGTGGCAGGTGATGAAAGTGGTGACGAGTTATCAAACAATCTTTCTGAAACCAGGTATGCAGAATTTCAGCCGCAACAGGTCACTTCTTTGGAAGAAGATTCCACGAATTCCAGTATTATTGTGAATTCGCGCAGAGGACACTGGGTATCTCGTAAATCGTACTACAATATACGAAACGTTTATAATGAAAACAGATACTGATACTGCGCTTACTGTCTATCAAGAATAACCACGAAAAAATCACATTATTTTGAGTAGTTTGGACCCCAACGTGAACATTGGTTTAGTAATAAAATGCGGCCTGAGACAGTTGAATTTTATTATAAAACCAAATTTGTTGTGGACATCATCGATCAAATGGCAGGCAAGTATCCTGTGAGAGCTAGAAGACGGAGGTGGCCTGTTCACGTTTTGTACAATATACTTGATATAACAGCTATAAACACATGAACTATGTTACCCAATAGTAACAGGAACAAATATTTCTCGGCAAGATTTTATTCCTGAGCTAATAAGTGATCTACGTGCAGAGTATGTGGAAAAAAGTCATGAAAGTTAATTTGAAACAAGTGAACGATGTACTACAAACAATATGAGGAAGCAATATCAAATCAATCGTAATTAAAAAAAAATATAGAACGCGTGAAAACTCCACTATCTGTAAAAAGCTGTTTGTGGAAAATGTATAAAAGTTAAAAAAAATACTATTATATGTTGCAAATGTTATTCAGTTTAAGTACCAAAATTGTTTATTATTGATTAAAGAATTAATTGATATAATTTTTTAAGCAAAATAAACAATATTTTCATGAATATTCCGACTGAATCTCTAGTACCGTCAAATTGACGGCTGCGGTCTTTGAAGGTATAGTGTGAAGCCCAACCCTTCTAGTGTTAAATAAATATCCTTGTCAAGTGCTTCTATTATATAGTGATCTCATTACACATTGGTTCCATTGTTCCTTGTATGAACATGAAATATTGTCGTTTTCAGTTGCTGGGAGCTGCATGTGTGGGTGTGGTGAGCTACTACTTAGACCGTGGTAACGTGTGGCGAGCTGACCAAAAACCAGAATTGTTCTACCTGTTGGTTGCCGTCGCGTTTCTCATAGGCACATTTTGTTTACTGACGTCATGCCTCGTATCTTTTTCAACAGCTTCTATCATATCAAAAACTATTTACGTAAGTGTATGGTTGTAGTATAAATTTAGTTCACGAAACAGTTAAAGCGGCTAAATTTAACACTATAGGAAGACCAAATTAACACGAGTATCTAAAAGAGACAACATTTAGATATTTTTAAACACGGCCGCTCTAATTAAAAAATATCCTAAGTACCTAATTTTCACACGCAGTTAATCTGATTGTAACTTAGCAAACCTTGTGCTAAAGTAACCAGATAGCTGATATACTACATAATAATATACCTACAAATTAATCAAATACTTACCTACTTATAATATATAGATTTTTACACCCAAACACAGAACACACAGACAAATTCATCCATCCAAATGTTTGTCCTGGGTGGGACCCGAATCCACGACCGGGGACTTGAAAGACAGGGTCACTAACCACAAAGCCATCCGGTCAACTGTATTATATTTTTAACGCTACACAGATATTTACACCGAGACACAAGATAAGCAGATATGTTTATATTACTCATGCACACATCCTGTTTGTCTTAATTAGAAATCAAAGTACCTGCATATATATAAAAATATTTTGTTATTATGTATCTAATAGTAAGTATTTTGCATTTCAGGAGGTGATATACCATGGAGTAGCATTTATTCTATACCTTTGTGCGGGATTGACTCTTCTCATTGAAGTTAACCATAGAAAAAGTAGTTACAGATCAGACTATGAGCCCTACCTAGCAGCAGCTGTAAGTTTCAATACTTCCTCAGTTATTAAATCATTTAGAGTGTAAAAAAAAATTTAAATGTAGTTAGATGTCTGTATGAGAATACAAAAAGTCATCAAAACTTAACATGACTGTACAAATTGCAGATGTTTTACAAGAAAGCCTTAACAAAATATTTGACTTGTACCTATCACTCGCTGATGAGTCAGAGTTTTGTATGTCTGGAACCATAAGTTATGAAAACCATAAGTACCTACTGTAAATATATATTTCAGCCTATGTTTTGTTAGACGACTGAAACAGTACAATGCTTTTGAATTTAGTGTTCTTCTTCTTCTTCCTGCCCCTATCGCGCCTAAGCAGGGTCGCACAACATCTGTTTTTCTTCCATTCCTCTCTGTCAGCCGTCATTTCAGTCATCACTCCTTATAATAAATGTGTTCATATTAATTTATGTATTTCAGGTAATGGGATTAGTAATGGCTGGACTTTACCTACTGAGTACGTTCCTGGCAAATCGTCACTACCGTGCTATATAAACTAGTAATAATACAAATAAAGTTTATACATATATGACGTGGAGTTAAAAATCTCAGGATCCTGCATACATTTATCGATCGCTTTATATTGTTTACAATTAATAGGCTTGAGTTTATTTCTATAGTATCATTCTATTAAAGATAAGGTGTGGGGCATCCCCATGCACTAAGTGTAGGACTAGTCATTGATAAAGGTATATGCTATGACTAAAATAAATGGAATAGTCCTGTTATTAATTGTTTGGTCTTTGTATATGTAGTCACTCATTGTAATATGGATATATTTTTTTGGATGATTGTTACCAACTATTACTATTTAGATCATATTTAGCTCTACTTCAATAATAGAGTGCAACACCGTCGAATATAAACCGTCGATATATTCCGGCTGTCGATTAAATTTAATTAAAATTAAAATTTAGACTGTTCTAAATCAAATCGATGTATTTATATTCGACGGACAATTATTACTAGCCTAATCCGTTAGGCCTTGAGGATGCATTAATTAAATAGCATTTAGTTTTATTTAAGATGTATTTACAAAATGAAGTAAAGTAATCTTATACTCTAACGTTCTTATATGTTATTAAGTTTTAAGGATCTAATGTTCTTACTCAAATGATAATAAAACAGGCGAAATGTACTGTTAGCTTGGTAAAGAGCTGGCTTTTACATTGGGGGTAGTGCGTTTGAATCTAAAGCCATGAATATATCTGTCTTTAAATACTTATGAATGTAATTGTATTATATTATTATGTTAAGCTTTCCAGTTTCCATAGTACATGCTCTGATTGTTCGTTACATGAGCTACCCGTACCTACAGGATATTTATGTATTGATAGTGTTTATTTTTTATATTAATACTTATAAATAACACGTAAACTATATAAAATTTAGTAGATTTTGTTAGTGTAGTACACACATTTGCCAGATTTCAGTGATTTACTTAAATACATCTAATTTCGCAAACGAGGTCATCACGTGATCTGTGTTAATAATTACGAGGTGGTTATTTATGCCAATGTTTATTGGTAAAATACCTACACTATAAAGATTTGCTAAGATTTCCGATTCATATAGTAAGTCTCGTAAGTACGTCATACCCGTAATTTTAAACAGTGGGAAGAACCGATGGGGGCAACAATGGGCCAAATTTTTGCAATCTTATTCCAAGAAAACAACTTATTTTTATAATGAAATCATGTGAATACGTGTTAACTTACTTATTACTTGCGTACTATCGTAAGTGTACCAGTCGTGGCCACGGTACCAGTAATGGCCAAAAATGAAAAGAAACATCTAGAATTCGGACATGAGCGAATGTTTTTACATTGGGATCACTGTGACATAGACTTTAGACATCGAACTATCTAAGTTTAACGTTTTATTGAATTCAGTCAGTTACATGTACAAATATGCGCGAATACAAAGTGTAAGGTGATTTGAAATTGACAACGACGGTTTTTCTTAAGGAAATCGTTAAGGCGGTGAGCAGAAAGTTTCACTTGTAAAATAGTATTGCTTAATTAAAATCAAAATTAGTTTAGTTTCATGTGTTAACCATAAAATAAAGATAAACTAAGACTAAGACTGGGGTATCCATTAATGAATTTTCCCTGTCCAAGACTGGGTCACAAAACTACAACTTTTATTTGTTAAATTAATTGAATCCAGCTTTGCCGTATCTCACGCGCAACACATTACAAATATTAAATAAGGACTGGACTTTACAGTTTCACTATATTCAGTGCTGAAACTTTCACAATTTTGGTAATATTTCACAAATACCAGTTTTTTTTTCTTAAACTGGCCACCATTGGGTCATTTACCATACTTACTTATTTATTGAAAATAAATGTTTTTAATTTTGCACTTGTGAAGTTTCATTATTATTTAGAATGTGGATGTGGTTGTTGAGTTTAATAATAATAAATAATTTATTTTCTCAGTAACATTGTTCCAACATGAGACGCAGCTATCGTTTATGTATATCAAGGGACCTAAGATGCATGGGACAATTTAGGACGTCGTCGTTCTTCACTACATATAATAAAAAAATAAAAAAAGTGTGCGTGTACTAGCGTACACTCGTAAGAAGTGAAACTTCTTTATCCAATAAACAAATAAATAAATAAATATAAATATCCTGGGACATTTTTCACACACGGCCAATCTGATTCCAAATTAAGCATCAAAGTGAGCTTGTGTTATGGTAACCAGATAGCTGATATACTACATATACTACTTTTAAATACATATATAGATATTTACAACCAGTAACAGGACAAACAGACATATTCATGCATACAAATGTTTGTCCTGGGTGGGAATCGAACCCACGACCCGCAGCTTGAAAGTCAGGGTCACTAACCACAAAGCCAACCGGGCTGTCAAAAATCAAACAAATAAGCTAACGTAACGAAAAAATGTGACGCGTAACGAAAAAATGTTACACAAAATTTTTTTCCAACCCCGATAAAGAAGTTTCACTTCAATAAATAAATAAAAACTTTATTTGATCACAGTGTAAGTATGTAACACTCTAAAATAAGATGAAGTCTCTGACCCTTAATAATAAAACAAAGTCGGTTTCCGCTGTCTGTCCCTAAGTTTTCTTAAATCTTTAAAACTACGCAACGGATTTTGATGCGGTTTGTTTTAATAGATAGAGTGATTCAAGAGCATAATATTTTAGAGAAATACTGCCAATTGTGGAGGTTTCTTATGTGATTTATAAGCATTGCACCCGTTGTTGTTGCACCCGATGTTCGGGCGGGGCGCTAATTTGTTATAGGTACATATGTTAGATGAAAATAAAGTTAAACATATGAGTCGATATTGGCCGGTGATTCGCAGACGCTGACAGCAACAACAATTTACATCGTGAAAATTCTCTAATTTTGCATTACCGGATTATCATACTATCGGCGTACGATAGTAATGTAACATCGTAAATTATCATAAATTGTCGTATGATAGTTATCGTACGGTTCGGAACACTGCTCGGCAGCCAAGAATAACCGCCTAAGGAACTATGGGTTCGATTCTCTCGGGACAGACACTCGTTGATACCCAAACGACACTGCGACACTATCTACCCTACGTCTTCGAGGATAATAGGTATGAAGATATAAGTTTATGTAGGTACACAAAAATCGAGTTCACATCTCCGATTGTTTTTAAAGAGTAAGTACGTACATTATTTTATATATGTTGGAAAATATTAGGGTCAGTGAGTTACAATAATAAACCCAAGAATAGAAATCAACCCTCCTCGGAGCGTGCGTTGCTCTATTTTTACAACAAAGCGCGCACGCATAGCGGCAGACGCGTGCCTCATTCATAATTATTTAAATCCAGGAGACGGTAACATGTCCTGTCTGGAACTGATGAAGAGCTATATAACTTTCTAGTAAATATTCTAGTCATCTAAACCATATTTTTTGTTGTGCGTGTAAATCTAGTTCGTACCTCGCAAGTTTGTGTTATAGGGCAATGAGTTCGCTGAACTTTAATTGAAACTCGCAAAACGTCTAAAAATATTATGTTGTGACTAATGCTAACCGAGTAAATGGTGAAATATTTCAACTCTCCCAAATTTCCTGTCTGGTGTAGTACAGTAACTGTTTGAAAGTTGGTGTGAATAGTGAAGGAGTGTTGGCAGACTATGCGCTTTTGAGTTTCGTTCGAACTTGTAGAATATTAGTACTCAAACTAAACAAATGACTCGCGGACCGACGATTGTCCGAGTGGGCCCCAGCGGAGGACAAGGCAGCAAAGGCATCAAGTGCTGCTGCTGTCGATGCTGCGAGTGCCTTAATCTAGGGTATTTGACATCGCATCATGGCCTGATAAAACTAGCCGAAGCTGTAAGTACCTAATTACTTTAAAATTTAAACTTACAAATACAGTAAAACAATTTGAAATTCTGAATCTAGAACAGTTAGCTATTCCATTCTAGATAGTGAAAAGTAGGTACATAATGCTGTCTGTTTTGTTAGTTACTAAATTTAGGGAATAAAATCTCACAAGATATCAAAACATATTGGTTACTTCTACACTTATAGGATATAGTGGCTCCCCGCGGCTTCGCCCGCGTTCCGGGGATCTTCAATTTTCCCGGGATAAAAGTAGCCTATGTCCTTTCTCAGGCTCTGGATTATCTGTGTACCAAATTCCATTTAAATCGGTTCAGTAGTTTTAGCGTGAAAGCGTAACAGACAGACAGAGTTACTTTCGCATTTATAATAATAGTATGGATTCAAAGCACCTCATGACTTTTTTAATGGCCTGAAAGTGCTTTACTTTTGTACTTTTACTTACGTTACCTAGTTGACAAAGTTTGAGAAGTGGTTTCTACGGTGAACTCTTATACAAATCGTTCTTTTGTAAGGAACGATTTTAAATCCAACGAATGTTCTTAATTTGTCAATGAATTATTATTATATGTTGCAACATGTGTGGATAGTAAGGAAACCTGCATTTTTTTACATTCAGATGCTAGGTGGTCTTTGTCAAAGTTTGCTCGTGAAGTACGGTATGACAGAAGCGAGCATTATGGGTTCAGCGTTCCACGGTTTTCTGACCACGGCGTCTGCCTGTCTTCTGACCACAGCGTTACTCATCACCTGCTATGTTCTGTCTTCTAACACACAACAACTTATACGGCAGTCCATTTTTGTAAGTATCTATTAAAAACACATCGTAACTTTGATAAATAATAAACCAATACTTATGGCAAACTATGTACCGACAGAGTACCTAAGTGAAATTTATAAAGTGATTTAACCTATATAAAAAAATATCCTGGGACATTTTTCACACACGGCCAATCTGATTCCAAACTAAGCAGAGCTTGTGATACGGTAACCAGATAGCTGATATACTACATATACTCCTTTTAAATACATAATTATATAGATAATTACATCCAGACACAGAACAAGAGACATATTCATGCATACAAATGTTTGTCTTGGGCGGGATTCGAACCCACGACCAGCGGCTTGAAAGTCGGGATCACTCACCACAAGGCCAACACTTCGGTCAACATAGTAACAAGATATTAATATTGCCTAGGTCTTCAAATATAAGTATAACGTATTTTAGTATAGATCTGACCTCCGTAATACACTATACCTAATACGTGATTCTGAATGATTTGAAACGTGCTTATTCGAGGTTTAAAGTACGTTGAAAACCGTAGGTTTAAATACAGTCCATTCTATTTATGTTGAGTGATTTGGGTATATAATATATTGGAAGGAAACAAATTTCGGGTCTAAAAATTGTATTACTTATCGACTACTAGGATACAGTGTAGATAAATTACATTATTTGTTTCAGGAGTGCCTATTTAATGCAGTGGCCTGTTTTTTGTACCTGTCTGCCTCGTCATACATGGGAGTAGCAGTGAATATTTACTTGTATCCTCGATATGCTTTCGTGAACATGTACGCCGCTTATCCTGCTATGACTGCAGTTTATGTAAGACCTACTAATGTTACGTGTTCTTTCTATTTACATTCTCAACTTATAAAACAACACATAACTGCAATTAATAATGTAAAAGTATTTAAAACGCAGTCTGCAAGAAAGTACGAAAAGCATCATTGAGTATCTGTTTCAATAGTAAATCTTAGCTAAGTATGTGTTAATATACATGTAAAAAAATATCAATAAAATTTAAAATGATAAGAATTACATCTATTGGAGCTACCGCAGAACTTGTTTCGATGAATGTTTGTTGTTTGCAAACTAGCTGTAAAAAATATCGACTCTTTACGGTACATAACAGTTAGAACGCACATCCATAGAAAAAAATAAATAAATAACATTTAGCCACTTAATATTTTTAAGAAAAAGGGTAAAAAAATACGAGGGTTTCAAGCTTCTTTATTTTAATTGCAGTACATTGGTGTGGTGGTGGGAATTCTTCATGGCGTGGACGCTTACTTATCCTACAAGTATCACAAGGGATATCGATAAATCTTAACGACAAGGAGTTCATTCCAGTGCAGCTGCATTTAACTATTTAATTATACTAATTATTAAGTAATCGACTCATGAACAGATTAATGAACTCGTTGTACCTTAACTTATTCAGTAAACTTGACTATGTATGTAATGTATGTACCTATTGCTAAGCAAAACTTGATGCATAATGCATAAGTGATTTTCAGAGTTAACTAATAATATCTTACTATATAAATACGGACAATATAAATACTAGGTACATAACCAAATTGTACCTACTGTAGAACTCAGAACAACATTTTAATGTGATTTTAAATGCTTTTTCTGATAGTTGACTCATTTATCAAATAACGTTATCAAAAAAACTATTATTTAACTAATGGACATAAATATACATTCATTACTGAAGAGTTAAATTTTAATATGGTTTGGAGTACCAACTTATTAAGTAATAGCATAAATTTCCGACATGCAATTCTAGGTAACTGGTAACTATGCTGGTGCACATATATGTAGTTTATGTTTCCAAAGCAAATCCAGTGACTAAACTTTATTAATAAATTCGAAATTAATATCATATATTATAATTTATAATAAGGAATGTACCAAAGTATGTAAGCTTATATAAAATATATTTCATATCACGAGTTATTTCATTTTATTAGCCTAGTTGCTTGATACTAATAAATTATACTGGTAACCTCTAAATACCGGGTATTCCCGGGAGAGAACCCTAACAAGGTGTTTGATATTTATTATGATCTAACACTTGTTTATCTAATATATATTATCATTTTCAATGACTCTTTTATCATCTGATATTGATAATATTACTTATTATATCCTTCGATGTTTCAAGTAGCATAAACATATCTGTAACACACAACAGAAGTTACATGTGCAATATTTTTTATATTAGATCTAGAATCAAAACAATGTTCCCATTTCTTTTTCAGCTTAACATTATTATATATAATTATATTATTTGTGCTTACAGCTTTAGTTGTACGATGATTAAACGTCTATGTAAATCTGTAAATCTGGGTACCTACTTATGAAAATGAAAAAAATCGAGGAAAATTTTGAAAAGTAGAAAGTCATGTCAATTGTGACTAAACAATAATAATCGGGCATCATCAAGATTTTAAGATTCTGACTTTGCTGACATAAACTTGTATTTTCAATTTAGATAAGATATATATTTGTTTTTAATGAGTACAATGAAATGTCTATCACACCTATTCAATTATCAAATAAATAAATCAATCTAGACCTCATTGAAAATCATTGTAGTGCAGGGAAACTTATGTTTTATTGTTGTCTCGGGGTTTACTAAGTTGTGAATGTCGCGATTCAATAAAGATTTAACAAAAAATATATTAACCTTTTTTCCAAGACTCAAACTTAATTCTCATTACATTTCAGTCGGTGACATATTTAATTGACTTCCTACTTATACGTAACTTGTAACTGAGTGTTAATTTCTCAACATTTTTAAGAATTGTTTATATTGTTTGTTATTGTCGGTTACCTCACCTCTCTGGTGTGTTGCTTTTATCTATTTATTAAATTAAAGACCAGGTATTTATTAAACATGCATATTAAAATAAAGGGAGGTACCTAATCTACTCCTAGGTAGAATTTCTAATCCTAATCTAATTCCTAATCTCCTCCATTTCTATTTGGAGATTGGAGCGCTTCCCTCATTCTCTAAACCGTGATACCTACTGATTTCATTTTTAGCACTTTAAATTTATGTGTTGGTTGTGACTAGTTATTTATTAATTAACATAATCCTTAATAATTATGATGTGATCGTTACCCTAATGGGAAAATTCAGGCTTTTAAATAAAGTAGGTATCGAGTAAATGCAATTTTATTATGAATTTATAGCGTTTATGTTAGCGTGTTCGTGATAGAAGTAATAAAATGATAAGTAATATCCACTTGTAGCAGCTAAAGCGTCGTCGTCCGAATGAATACAAGGCACAGTTGTGCAAACACTCTGCGCAGTGCCTCCGGCACTTGGCCATCACGTGATACCTAGTGAACGTTCACTCTCGTTAAATGAAAGTGTATTTTCAATAATTTTATGAAATTAAACATTCTGAATTAACTATTAACAATAATCATTGCAATTAAAAATAATAAATTGTATGCTTATCATAACACGTATGGTTAATGGGAATTTCAGCACGAGGGGGCGGTAGTTGATTATGTTCGAAAAGATAAATGACACACAGCAGGACTATGGATTGACGCGCATTACGGAAGATACCATGATTGTATCAATGAATTTATTGCGCCATCATAGTATTGCAGAACAATGAAATTATCATACCATATTATGTTAGTAATTAGAAATATAATATTATGTTATATTCTCGACCATTTGCACGTGTGGTTATTGGTGGTACATATTACCAAACGGTCATCCGCAGGTAATAAGTTTTGTCACTTGGCGTGTACTCAGTGATCTCGTAGTCGGAGACACCCATCACAACAGTGAGAGACGCGCTGTGGAGCGCTGCGCATGCGTCTACCGACCAACACCGGGCGCCTACTCCATACACGATACATTCTGTGATACCTACCCATAGAAAAGTGCCAAAGTGACTAGTGTATAAAATAGAGTGTGAAACCTACTTTTTTTTCGAGTGAATGGACCGGTTGTGGTAATTCAACAAGCGTTTATGTAAGTTCGTGGAAACTTTTACATTGTTTACGTCTTTGTTTTTTCTCGAATTTGTAACTAAGTAACAATGTAGGTACTCGTAAGTTGAAGATTAGTTATAAACCAAACGCGAAGTACAATTAAAAGTTGTTTGCTGTCTTTATCTAGTAACACGGCGACGAGGAAGATTGTGTGTTGATGTTGCGATAAAGTTGCTTTAAAACGTAAACTCGTTTTATAGAATGTAAATTAAAAAGTCTTATCATTTATCATTAACGATCACAAAACCTCATGTGCAATTTTCTTGCGTTCATTGCCACTATTCGTCTGCGCCTGCGACGCCGTGCTTGACCCACTTCCCTAAAAATTATCCCGTTACCACCTAACTGGTGTCCTTTGCTCTTTTTATCCGTTACTAAGTACACTATATATTAATGAATATGAGGACGAGGTTTTCTATCACTTTTATCTGCTACATCCCCACGTAAACAAAGGTGTTATATGTTAAACTTGTGAATCGATAAGCAAATTATAATTTCGATTAATTGCTGAAGGCTTTTTGAGGATCGTCAGATCAATCAAACATTGGATTATATTTAATACAGATCTATTCCAGCGCCTTTAATTATTTTAGATACATGATAAAGGCGTCCAGACCGCGGGAGTGTTACGTTTGAATTTTATTGTGGATACATATTAAGGGTTCCCGTTTCGATCCAATCGTATGTAGGTAGGTACTCAATCCTTATTCCAAGTAAAAAGCACTGTTGAGGTAAAAAATTTAAGATGTTTGACACACTATATGATATTCGATTTAATTACATATATAGATGCCTTATATCGTGGTATATATCATAGAATTAACTTTTATACCTACCAGGAAAAAAGTAATAATACTACTGAGCCCGGACTATTAGGGTGCGTTTCCACCGCTTCATTGAGCTATACTAAGAGAGGCTAGGTCAATGAAGCGATTCTATTGGTTCTTAAAAAACACATTCCTCGCAACGCATCCTCGCACATCTCTGGTGGAAACGCACCCTTAGGTGCCTTTGCGAATCAAACCAACCGAATAAAACATATCACTTGAGGTTATGTCCCCGATATAAAAAATAAATAAGTAGGTACATTAACATATTGGAATTCTGAATCCGAAGGGCGTTTGTACTGGGAAATGTTTATGATTCACCGAATATCCGATTGCGGAAGTCACGGCGATAAGCAGAAATCTTTCCCTCCAAAGCACGGTCTTGTAGAAAAAGAAGTATTTCTATCTATCCCATTCGGCATTCAAGGAGACGGTCGTCAAATTTTTTATTCAGTTTGGATTAAAAAAATATTGGGTTTGGGATCCAGTTCTCTAACAATGTCAAACACCGTCATCATCTATCTAAGTACAAACCGACAAAAAATGTAAATAAGGATAGAATAATGAAATGAAATACCTAACATAGAAATGTAATATTATTCCTAACACTCGAAACGTTTTATTATTATGGCTAATACGGCTTACATGAAACGTAAAAATTACGTGCTCACGTTATCAGTTTAAACAGCGAGATTGTTGTAGTTATAGGTTTAACAGTCGATTACCATGTAGGTACCTACTGTACATATAATATTCTGTGGAATAGTTAATAGCGTATTTTGCTTTGATATTGAATGACTCTGTTTTGAAACATTTGCCTTTGTTCAATGTTCATCATGGATTATGTTTCGTATATCGGGGCTAGGTTATAACGTATTTCCACAATCTTATCACAAATATTTAAATTTGAATGACTCAAACTATGGAATTTGATTAAGGGATGTGAGCAATACAACATTTCTACGAAATAATGTTTAAGCGCGCTTTATGTGCAATGCTGTTTTTACGATAGTTTGGGAGTCTTAGATTGTAATTAATCAGAAAAGTTATGAATGGAAGGGTAAAGTGTAGCCAAGAAGTTAGAGAATTCGATTGACAATATTTAAGAGTAGGTACTAGAGAAAAAAAAATACCAGTCGAATTGAGAACCTCCTTTTTGAAGTCGTTTAAAAAAGGAGACGAATAGTAGGATTCCTCGCGCCAACTTATTTCTGTGGCGTCGTATTAAAGATTACATCGGTCACCACGTGCCCTTAATAACTTCCAAAATGTTACTAAAACATTCCTAAAAAAAAGGTTGGAGTCAGGTAGGAAGCCGGCCGTAAAGAGCTTTCAAATAACAATTGTCCATTTGGCTTAGAACGTAACGCGCAAAGAGCCCGAATATTAGGAACAGCTGGTAGACAAGTGATGACCGAGTTCTGGCTTTAACTTAATCATAAAGCAGTTTTAGGACTCAATTAAATATATTTTGTCGCAAGTAGGTAACTAGGTAGGTACCTAAAGATAATGAGTCGGCGTTGATGCCAAAAAGGCAATTATAAGCGATAAATACGTGTCGGCATGTTGTCACATGACTCTTATAACTCGTAATGTAATTGTAACTATAACACGTTTTACCTGTATTTTGTTTTGATTAGAAATATAAAATCCAAAACATACATATCGAGATTCTGCGATGGGATAAATGATTTATACATACACATTTTATGGATTCATTGTAATGATTTTTATACAGTATTTAAACATCTCAACCATTAACACAAAATCTATTCAAATTAACCGTTAAATTGCCTAAAAGTAAACGGAACCATTGTCATGTTCGTCTGCCCTTCCAGCTTGTACTATCGATAAATGGAAACTCAGTCCGAAATTAAAGCGTGTTTTGATTCCATCTGTAAGTTAACAACAAGGATACTTTTTTATGATATGAAAACCGGTTCTTAATAAATATTTAAGTATGAACGTAACATAAGAGTATTCCCAAGGTTCATATGCAATTTCTGATGTTAGACTTACCTTGGAATTTTATTTTCATTATGTAAATAAAAAAAATCATACTTTCATATTTATTCATATTGAATAGAACTAGACTAATCGATGATAAAATATCGTTTTATAATATAATGACTACATGCGGATGTAATTTTCTTGAATCAATATTGTTGAACTTGTTCGCATCGATCTTTGGGGTTAAGCAACTGGTTGAAGCGCATGACCGAGCTCTGATAACTCGTCTAGACAGTCGGAGTCCCTCCACAACACACCATATCTCGACTCCCTTCGATGTGATAACGGTAAAAATACTAGAATAGTTGAGTCATAGTCTTTGGCCAAGCTAAGAAATAAACTCTAAAATAGCTAAAAGTACAATGAAACAACTTGGTAAGCAGATAAGTAGGATGAATAAACCTATGGTTTGTTTGATAGGCAATTTATTGAATAGACAATTAAAAAAACCCCTCGGATAGACAGACAGATTGACAAATGGACTGTAAGGTTCCTTGTCGACTACAAATCCCTAGAAAGAAACCGGAACCAAAAAAGAGCTGCCTACCCGAGTTGTCGAAAAATATAGTGTGCGAAAATGAAGGTAAAAATCAAATTAATTGATGCGTCAGGAGTTTTACATTATGTTGTACATATACAAATTCTGCAAAAGTACTTGGTTATGAAGATAGATAGTTATCTACAATCATTTTCAAAGAATATTCTTGAGAAGCGAACAATTAAACGATAAATCGGTAATCTATTAATATTGATAACGTAACAATACAGTAAATCTTGTTTCATATGTACCTACAATTATTAATTTTCCATCTTTTGTTTTGATAGATATAGGTATGTATTAGATTTAAAAGGATTGATTGGCATATTTTCTTTTAGTAGGTACATATATCAATGATCCTGAACATCTTTTACTACATTGGATGCGGTTTTTTCTAAATGTAAAAATTAAAACGAACACTAAGTACATTGTTTCTATTAGAAGCTAGAATATTCAATTCGGTTCTAGGTCTAAAAAGTCAACCTCAGATGCAGTTCAGGAATTAATTAAATTTATTGTGACGAATCTTGACGCAAAAAATAAAATTATTTCTATATTTTTGGATCTTGCAAAAGCTTTCGACACAGTATCTATCCCAGTCTTATTAAAAAAACTTGAGAAGCTAGAAATTAGGGGTCTCCAGTTGAAATTGTTTGCTAGCTACCTAACGGAGAGAACACAGTGCGTAAAAATGGAAAATCTAACTAGTAATAGTGTTCCTGTTCAATGCGGTGTTCCGCAGGGTAGCATCCTTGGCCCAACTTTATTCCTCATTTACATTAATGATATGTTTCTTTCACACCCTTCTGGGGCTAAAGTAATTACGTATGCTGATGACACAGTACTGCTTTTTAGTGGAGGTACATGGAGCGAAGTGTTTACCGACGCCCAATCGGGCTTTAACGTTGCATCTAAATTGTTAAATGACAATATACTGACTCTCAATGTAGCCAAAACCAAATACATAACTTTCTCCTTGCGCAATACAGAAACTGACATAACCCATTACAAAATAATATCACATAAATGCTCCGATCACGATGATTCTAGCTGTATATGCCCAATAATTGATAGGACCAATACAATGAAGTATTTGGGCATCTTGATTGACAGTAGACTAAACTTTCAGAAACATATCGATCTATTAACAGCAAGAACACGAAAGCTTATCTTTATATTTAAAAACTTACGGCATGTAGCTGACAAGGAGATAATTAAAACAGTTTATCTGGCGATTGTTCAATCGCAACTAAGTTACTGTATTTCGGTCTGGGGTGGATCAACAAAAAATCACTTCTTAAAAGTTGAAAGAGCTCAAAGAGCTATTTTAAAAGTTAGTCAGTTCTTACCATTTTTTTACCCAACAGTCGATGTGTACAAGCAGAGTAAGGTCCTCACGGTTCGTCAGCTTTATATCTTACATACTGTTATTAAGCAACACTCTCTACTGATATATGATCCTGACCTGATAGAGAACCGGCGCAGAAAAGACATTGTTTGTACAAAATCCTTCTTTACAACCAGTTTCGCACATCGTTTTTTTTGTCATCAGGGTCCTAACCTGTACAATAAAGTGAACAGGGTCTTATCAATATACTCTCTCACAAAGATAAAATGTAAGGCTGTAGTCAGAGACTGGTTGCAAAACTTGGACTATGTAGCCACAGAGAAACTGCTTAAAGGCGACGCCTAAAATAGATACTATACATACACTAAACTTCTATCCCCTCTCACAAATGCACGCACACATACACGTACACATACATATACACACTCACTCACACACTCACTCACACTCTCACACATACACTCGCACACATAGAGCGTCTTTGTTTTAAACTAAATCTTTTTATAATCTTTTTTTATATTCTTTCTCCTTTACAAAGGTAAATCAATCTGTTAATTACTTTTATACGTCTTTCCACCTACAAAATTTCTTAATTTGTTATACCTTATTTCCGTGGGGTGAGGACCTGGTGATCTGTACTACAGGTTCCCACCTTTAATAGACACCAGCTTCTCACATACACTAGACTTTTAATTTGTAAATCGAAATTGGTTTTCACTTTTTTTGTACCTTGTCCTGTCTTGTCACTGTGAGGAGAAATAAATAAATATTATTATTATTATTATTATATTGTGACAGCCCGGTTGGCTTTGTGGTTAGTGACCCTGACTCTCAAGCCGCGGGTCGTGGGTTCGAATCCCACCCAGGACAAACATTTGTATGCATGATTATGTCTGTCTGGATGTAAATATCTATATAAGTATGTATTTAAAAGTAGTATATGTAGTATATCAGCTATCTGGTTACCATATCACAAGCTCTGCTTAGTTTGGAATCGGATTGGCCGTGAGTGAAAAATGTCCCAGGATATTTATTTATTATTATTATTTATTATTGTTGCAAGTGTGGGTATTTTAATAAGCGTAGATTTTTGAATAAGCGTTATTTATTAAGTATCATACTATAAATTACATAAGAGAACACGTATGTCAAAGCTTCTGAGGCAACCTTATCTGATACCAACGAAAAGCTGAGGAATCAAATAACCTACGACTCAGTGGTTGTAGGTTAACACTTTTCTCTACTCAGTCAATTCTACCCAATTCTATTGGATGAAGTAGCGAGCAACGATCAGTGCATATTCTTAGATTATATTTTTTTATATATTTTACAAAACAGTAGCAAGAAATTTCTTTATAAGTTATTATGAGTAATAAATTGATAGGAATCGTGACAACATTTCCGTGGCGCTAAATCTGACTTCTAATCGGGGAACGATATGTGTAGTTTGTATTAAAAATGAATGATTACATTCCATGTTTTATCACAATAACAGGCAGTGGCAACTCATTTAAATACTAATTAATTAATTAATTAAAATTAATTACTACTTAGTTATGATGTCATGAGAAAGTTTGATAGTTTTATTTTAATAAACTAATCAATTTTGAAGGAATATTAGTTTTTATTGTTGAAATAGATTCTGCTACATCGATAGCTTTATGGTTGGCATATGCCTAATATACTATAGGTACTAGGTACTATAGACATACCTGCTACATAAATCTGTAACAGGAAGTAGGTACCTACTACTTGCTAAGGGCGATATTGAGATTTCTTCGATCTTCCGAAAGGTTTTATTCGGCATGATCCCAGTTTTACGGAAATGATAGAAACATATATAAGTACCTATAGCTGAGATTTGTATCGATCTAGACTACCTAAACAATTATCACTACTATGAAATAACATGGGCTCGCCTATAAGCAAGCATTTTGTAATCGAAGTAGTTTAAATTTCAATTCAACAATTATTTGGTTTTGTCAAAATCCCATCCTACGATCCCTACACTAAATTGGAAAAAAGATAAGGTCCTATGTTAAGTATGTTTATTCATAGTACAAATTTATGAAATTCTGAAATAAACGGAATGTGCTCATACAATATAATTACGAGAATGTGTATTTGCTATACCTTGCAGGAAAGTATGTGATTTCAATAGATGGCGGAATTGATCGTGGTACCACGTACATGCAACTGATAAAATGGTGCTGCTACCGTCATAGATATAATTAAATTATTGTTGAGGGTTCCGTAATTAAAATTAAATTACATCATTGCATACTTAGCAAAATTTAATGTCAATGGCTGCGTTTTGTGGATTTAATGGAATAGGCGACTGCCAATAGTTTATAATAAAAACATAATTTGCCACTTTGCCTCTTCACGTATATATATTTTGAAGGCGTGAAACCCTAAGGCTAATGTGTGAAGTGTCGGTAATTATCAGAAAACTATTATCTGATAGCGGGCTATGATCGCTATATCGCGATCGCGATACTTAATTAAGTTATAAATAAATTTAAAGTCAAGTTTGAATATAATTATCACAAATTATAATGGCTTTACGTCACTCAAATCACCAGTATTCGTGGAATTGTAGAAAACAATATGCAAACTTGATAAAGAAAGATATGTTATTTAATAAGTACAAAGAGAAAAACATCAAAGGAGATTGCAATGAATGATTGTAGGAAGTAATGTTACAGCATTAGGGTTATCGCAACCTTTACAGTCATTGGAAAGTACAAAACATTCAATGCACCATTCACCGCACAAATTCAACTATGAGACAGTTTAGATCTAGAACGTTAAATATTAAACAATTATATCATTACACACTGCTTCTTCTATAATGTCGTATCAATTATAACAAGTGTTTATAACACTTGCATTGGTTAAATCTGGATATAGTTTGTGGATTGTTATTTAGTTTTCTTTATCAGGAATCTCGCGTTCATATCAAAAATCTTCAATTGAAATTCATTTCCGAGTAGGTACGATATTTGAACGAAAGAATCTTAACTCATGTTACTGGTAGTTATTGGTAGAATACAAGGTATTATATCTACCATATTGACATCGATAGCGCCGGCTCCTGATTATCTACCGAGCATGTATGTGTACTTAACTACTAAAAATAATCATATAATTAAAATCAGTAGCCTAATTATGACTTGCAGTCGTAATCAATGTCGGATCTCTTTGATCTAAATACTAAGAAATGACGCTTTTCAGTTGCAGTGCAAGATAAATAACAATAATATAATCACATACCTACTTATATGTTTGTACCGGCTACCGAAAATCGAGGTACCTACCAGAAATGATGATATGATGGATGATAATATGACTCTGTTTACCTAATTCCTGTTCCGTCTTAACTCGTAATCATGGAAGGAATTCAATGTACGATAAACTTTGGCCGCTCGTAAAACTTGAAGCCATAGTGCGTCGTTAGTGCATCAGAGTTGGTGATAAATTGAGCCTCTGTCAAAATACCCATGACAAACAAACATATACCTATGCTCGTATCTTGAGCGAGGAAGAGGGATGAAAAGCGCTCAATCAATAATTTATATTTCCTACATTCTTAGGTACTTTATAGGCTCCTAATTAACTCACATATTTTGTTGTAAAATATGTCCTTAGTTCTTGGCTGTTCTGCTGATGGCAAATAGTTTAATATACGGTTTTCGTTTGTTTACAGTAATCACCGGAATATTTCCGAGAATACAGCAGTCATGGATCAAATCAGCAAAAGTGCAAGTTGGGGAGATAATGGTGAGCATACTATACCTACTTAATGTGCAGTTCAAGTTCAAGCGTCGGTTTATGATGTTGAGAGCATACCACGATATCTTTGCCGTCTTCCTGCTTGGTAACCGATTGACAAAAAACCTGTGTTATTTCTCCATGGTGCAACGCACCGACCGACACATAACAATGATAAGGTTGCGCTTGCGTCTGACACAATTGGAGTGGAACGAAATTGAAACAAACAAAAGGAACAAGTGGCGTTGTTCATGTTATAAAGAGTAAATTTATATTAGATTCGTAGCTCCATTTCCAATACAATCAAAAAATACTTTCAGTCGAAAAAATATCAACTTCGTTACGTATGGTGTGATACATATCGCAATAAATCTATTTGACCTCATCGGTATTTACATAGGAGTATATAGGCTATGCTATTTATGTATATACATATCTATAACTTAAATTTGTATACCTATCATCACCATTGTTAAATCAATATAAACTTAACGAAATACACAGAATTTGGTATCTATTATCGACTCACGATGCTACGCGGTCATTGGACTAGGCCAATATTAAAATTATATAGGTACCTAAGTAGTTACAGATTACTACAGATGTAGGTACAAAGAAAATTCTTTGTTGATTCGTTGTATTCATATAATGGACACACTGGTTGGGTTTGTGGTAAGTGACCCTGAAAAGTTAAAAGTTCAAGCCGCCTGTCGTGAATTAGAATCCCAGTTCGTAGTATGTATTTAAATGTAGTAAGGTAAATGACCCAATGGTGGCCAGTTTAAGAAAAAAAAACTGGTTTTTGTGAAATATTACCAAAATTGTGAAAGTTTCAGCACTGAATATAGTGAAACTGTAAAGTCCAGTCCTTATTTAATATTTGTAACGTGTTACGCGTGAGATACGGCAAAGCTGGATTCAATTCATTTAACAAATAAAAGTTGTTTTGTGACCCAGTCTTGGCCAGGGAAAATCCATTAATGGCCGCCCCAGTCTTAGTCTTAGTTTATCTTTATTTTATGGCTAACACATCAAACAAAAAAAAACTACGTTAAAAAAAACCGACTTCCAAAAATACTAAAAAGCAAAAAATGACTAACGCAATTTATAACACTTTCCTCTACTTAACTACTGACTACTTATTCTCTCCGCTTACTGCTTGGTTTGAAGTTGGTGCCAAGCCACAGCATAATTAGCAAACCTACAGTAAACAATATACAAAAGATCTTTGTTAAGATTCTCCATGATTTAATAAGGTCAACAAAAACTTTGGCACCGTTTGCATTTAAAATTCTAAATTTTAGACGCATGCTCTTGGTTTGTGAGTTATTTATATTAGAAAAAAACGGTCCTTTGCAGGACCACTATAGTTGTAGAATGTAAATAAATTACATTTATTTCATCGTCGTTTTCATTTGTTTCTCATTGTCATTTATCGTTATTTCGGCTTGGCACCGACTTCAAACCAAGCAGCAAGCGGAAAGAATAAGTAGTCAGTAGTTAAGTAGAGGAAAGTGTTATAAATTGCGTTAGTTATTTTTTGCTTTTTAGTATTTTTGGAAGTCGGTTTTTTTAACGTAGTTTTTTTTTTTTTTGCTTTTTAGTGATTTAAGTATGGGTAGGTAGGCTTATTATTTATTTAACAATCACAGAACACTATCAAACCTAAACGTTAATGAGATTAACCTTCAAGGTCAACCTAATAGCCTCAAGGAATACTATTCTTTATCCATATGTACGTATAATTTTGAAAGAATTTTCTCTGAACTCCTATCCTTTGAGGAGTTGTACCTTCCATCATCAGCTCATCCATAGGAAATAATCATCAAACGCAAATAATTGAACAAACTGTATGATATTGACTGAAACGTAACAGTTAGATGCTTATAATTAGAGTGTTCTTCACGATTTCCTTGGGATCCCATCATCATATGCTGACTAGATGACCAGGGAACCAACTTGAATATGTACCCTAACGAACAAAAAAGAATTACGCAAATCGGATAAGAAATGTTAAAGTTATCGACATACTAATATACAAAGTATCGTCAAAATGACATCGTCCAAATAACAATAATGCTTATAAAATAAAAATTACTAAACCAAACTGAAAGAAAATTGTATGGGACCATCTGGCAGCTATTTCGCGTCGAACAAAAAAAGAATCACGCGAATCGGTCCATTAACCGCGACGTAATCGATGTACATACATAGAAAAAAAAAAAAATACCGGCCGAATTGAGAACCTCCTCCTTCTTTTTGGGAAGTCGGTTAAAAACAAATTTTGATTTAGCAATTACTATTTTACAAGTGATACTTTCTGCTCACCGCCTTAACGATTTCCTTAAGAAAAGCCGTCGTTGTCAATTTCAAATCACCTTACACTTTGTATTCGCGCAAATTTGTACATGTAACTGACTGAATTCAATATAAAACGTTAAACTTAGATAGTTCGATGTCTAAAGTCTATGTCACAGTGATCCCAATGTAAAAACATTCGCTCATGTCCGAATTCTAGATGTTTCTTTTAATTTTTGGCCATTACTGGTACCGTGGCCACCACTGGTACACTTACGATATAGGTATGTGGGTACTATATCAGAATGTTCCACGATATTTATTACGACGTCTGATCTTTTGAAATAATATAGTCGTTAATCTATTTTCAGAATTTTTGGATTCGACGGCGGACCCCAACGTGTCGGTGTCGGTCGTGGCCGAGGAGCTGCCGGCTCTGACGGTGGCCTCCATAGTTGGCGTGACAGTCGTCATGCTAATCGCAATTGTCGCCGTTTTCCTTTTAGGAGTACTTATCGACTGGAGGCAACAGTAAGTTTTATATAACAACTAGCTTCCGCGCCACGGTTCACCCGCGTAGTTCCCGTAGGAATATTTCTCGATAAATGGGCTATCTATCACTGAATTCATTTTACAAATCGGTATCAGTAGTTCCTAAGATTAGCGCGTTCAACCAACGAAACAAAAAACTCTTCAGCTTGACATTTTCTATAACATTAAAAAAACTATCAATATTAGCGTTCCTCCACCCTGTCTTCCGGAACTAAAACATCCAATAAAGTATACAAGAATATCCTAGTTACGATAATTTTTGCACATGGCTTGATTAAAACCAACCTACTATAACATAATAACCAGATAGCGGTTTGAAATTCAGGGTCACCACCCTAGTTAACTGGCCAGTCAATATTGAATCTGAGAGCCGATTGATAACAATACTACACAAACAAAATTTTGCATTTATGGTATTATTAGGCTGCAAAGGTTCGTGAGGCAATTTAAACTTTAAGGAAAATAAATATATTTTCAGTCTTTGTTAAAAAATGCAACATGGCCTTGAAACATTTAAAAAAATAAACTAGGTATCGTCTCATACCTAAAGCCCCAGATTATACAAATCGATAACGCTGATTCTAAATCCATTTCTTCGCATATTTTTATAAACGTCAAATAAATTTATTGTTTGGCTTATTGATTCGTATTTAAAGAAACGGTAATAAATAATGGATGTTATATAAATACCAAACCTATTTTATACCTTTCCTAGGTACTCTTACTTAGCGGTTTCACCCGCGTACTACGTTCCCTTCAGTCATTTTCGCATGAAAGAGTAACAAACAAACAAAAGTATTTTTAAAGACCTTTAAAAACTTTTGTATTTTAGTAGGATATATGTATACATTTACTATCAATCTACTTATGGTGATAAATTTAGTATATGTTATTCACGTAGAATATACCTAGATAGGTACTTGAGAATAGTAATTTTATTTCGAGAGGCTAAACATTTCGATTGATTCTAGGCGGGTGTTGGCGAGTAAAGTTGGGGAAGCGAGGCGTTTGAAAAATCAGCGACGAGTAAATACTCATCCTGAGGACTATGGATCTAGTATAGTTCATAACATGGAAGATGTGGGGACAAGCGAACCGCCAGCCACTGCTCTACGCAACATACCATAGTTGATAATAAACTATTTAAGTGCTTACAACATACAACAGTCAAATCAGTCCTAACAACGAGAGAGACTCAAATACCAATATTGCATTAGTTGAGTCCGTTAGTCAGTTTTGTTATTATTATAACAAAATAAAGTCTACTAGTGCCCATCATAAAATCGTTGGGTCAATTAGAAGTAATGCCAAACACTTAATTTTTATTTCATATGTGTATAATAGGAATAGCAGTCTTTTATCGTAGGTAATAGCTTTAATTGCTCTGTTTGTTTCTATATACATCATTTAAGAATATTATCTATACACAACTTTAATGTAAAAAATAAGTCGAATGTAATAAAATATTTATATTTAAGTAGCTACGTTTCCAACACATGCAAGCTTGTTAGTTTGAGGTCAGGTGGTCCGCAAGTGGATGGCCCAAATAAGAAAAGAGTTTGTAGATAATTGCTTGTCAGATTTTTTTAGATTTTATCGTTTTATTTCTTTGTTGATAACTTATTATTCATCTGCAGGTAGGTACCTACATCTATATCGTCGAATGTGGCGATACAATTGTATTGTGTAGGTATGTTGTTGTTCACATGACCTACGTGTAACCCTGAAAATATGTGTAAAATAACCGACCTCGTGTCACACGTATTTTTGTATAACACAACACAAAGCTGTGTATAATGTTATATGTATTAATCACCTTAAACTTAGAATTGTCTTACGTTTGGAATGTTAACATGCGGGGTATGTGTGTTGAATTCGTTTTTAATAAAGATAGAGGATTAGATGATTTATTGTTTGAAAAATGGTTTTAGAGAGGTCATAACGTTGATATCATTTAAAATTGGTTGATAGTAAAAATAAATACCTGCCTTGCCTCATGCATGCATATCCAACAAAAATATCTTACGTACTTAGTTCTTCCGTTATTTAAAGAACAAGCGTGCAAATATTCCATTCTTGTTAAAACCTGCTTTGTTTGAAATTTATGGTATTGTGAATATTAAATATATTTTTAGTAGGTATTTATTAGACCCAATTATTATCGTGGTGTTTTAGCACGATCCATTTTTTAAGTAGATAGTTTTTCTTTTTAAAATTAAGATGCACGTGACAATAAAATATTACCTTTTTTGGTACTTCATAATTGGAATATATAACAGTAAGTAATAGTAGGTATAAATAAAAAAAAATTATTTTGAGATATGGTAGGTTTAATGAATTTATCTTATAAGTAGACCACAATAAATACACAATTGTACATATTTAATGCTATTTCATTCCAAGTAGTAGTAGCTTCCAAGGTAGGCATATAATTTTATGTGCAACAATATATTGATTTTTATAAAAAATCTCAAAATTTATTTTAAGGGAGGTATATTTCTTATTGGCAAAACATATTGTTAGTTAATCGTAAAAATAGACTTATTAAATGTGCACTATAAACATGTGATATATTTCTATTCCTTATAGGTATACCTAAATAAAATAATGGAAGGTGTCCAAATAAAATAATGCTGAAAATTACAGTTTCTATTATTTATTATTATCACCCTTTTATTCGTATAAACATATTGATGTAAAAATTATATGGATTTAATATTTATAATGAAAACTGAAATACACAGACACAAACTGAAACTGAATGTAGATATAGGTACTAATAATCATTTATCGATATAATTTGTAGGGATTATGTAGGGTAGCAATAATATTTACTAATATATAATATAATAATAGTAATAATAATTACATTACTATAACTGCATGTGTTCATACACTTCTGAAATAAAAATAGGATTGGAATATTTAACCGTCACATTGAATTCGTGTAAAATTGGTTATGGTAGGGGAGCCCAAGAGCACCGAGGAGGCTTGGGAGGCGGCCGCGCGACCGGCCCGCGGCCCTCCTTCTGCGACGTAGTCATGTCGCAGAAGGAGGCGGCGGAGCGCGAGCGCGAAGCCGCTGCTGACGCGCCCCTAATGCGCCGTCGCCGCCACGGTCGTCGGCGCCGGGCCTTCCAGGCCCGGGTGCCACCGTAGACTATTGGGGAGGAATACACCGCCCCTATTCAAGGGAATTTGCTCATCCGCAAAGACCCTAGGATGGGGGGGGGGGTCGCACCCCGCACTCGGCATTACATTACGCTGGGTTGCGGGGTGAGAACTCCGAGCAGGGGACCGAGCTGGAGACCATTCGGTCTCCCAGTGACAATGAGCGGGGGAGGTTTTACATCCCAAGCGGAGACGAGCCCCTGAACTATGGGCAACCGCCGCATGTGGTGGGGCCGCGGTTGATAGCCTCGTGAGCCCCGTAGCCCCACTGTAGTGGCGAAGCAGGAAAAAAAAAAAAAAAAAAAAAAGGGGAGCCCAAGAGGGGATTCTGGGATTTCCTCGAGCGCGGCAGATTAGTATATGGGAGATACCTTACGTCTAGTTGAGTGCCTCAACCAAATCTAAGCTCTCCATGTGGAGCAGCCGATCAGATTAGTTAATTAACTTAATAAAAATTAGTTAAGTTAAGAAAAAAAATTGATAGGCGAAGATACTCGAGCGTGTCAGATTAAAGTATGGTGGTTTAATCACATGCTGAAAAGAGTGTATCCCAATAATCCGACGATTTGAACGTGACGTATGGGAGTGAGAGGGTCGCAAAGATGCAAAAAAAAAATCGATGAGTGGACATTCTCGAGCGCGCATTCTAAACCATTGTTTGCAGATATGTAAAAAAAATCATCCTAGTAGTATGTATGATGAACTTAAAAGAAAATCTATCACGCCTTTTTTTACTTCTAATTTATTATATGTATCAATTTTTTTAAATCATGTCTGCGCCCACTCCTACTCAAATGCAACTGCAATACAACTTTTTGACGTTACTATTGTCTACTGAGCAAATGTGCTGTTTTTTTTACCATGACTGTATCTAGATGTAGTAATTTAGGCCTGATTAGATTTTTTAGCTTATTTTTATATACACATGCTATAATTTATGAATTTTGTTTAACACATCCAATGATTTTATAAAATCACGGAAGAAAACAAATCTTTAAACTGTCAGATTAAGAAAACCCATCTATATATTCGTCAGTGAAATTAAACGGCGTTGTGCTATCACAAGGAGTGCGGTAGAGAAACTAAACAAAATTTGGAAAGATAGGAAAATAACCAAAAATACAAAGGTTCGACTTATGAGAAGCCTAGTCTTTCCAATATTTCTCTACGGAGCTGAAACCTGGACTTTAAGACTTCAAGACCGCCGCAAGATTGATGCCCTCGAGATGTGGTGCTGGAGAAGGCTCTTGAGGATTCCCTGGACGGCATTTCGCACAAACAACTCCATTCTAGAGGAACTGAAAATTAAAGAACGTCTATCGTCGACTGTGCTACTACGTATACTTAAATTCTTTGGCCACATCTCTAGGAACGAGGGCTCAATAGAGCGATTGGTGGTTCAAGGTCAGGTGGAAGGGAAGAGGTCCAGAGGGCGATCACCTACCCGATGGACTGATCTCATAAAATCAGTGACCCAGACCTCTATTGTTACCTGTTCACGCAACGCCTTACATCGTGCCAGGTGGAGAGGCATCGCAAGAGAGGTGGTGAACAAAAAATGACACGCAGCCATTACACAACCACGACCACTCTGTCAAGAGTGTACGACTAAGAAGAAAGAATATTCGTCAGATTATGGCATCAGTATGACCAGGGTATCGTGCTGAACCATCTGTATGAAAATCTGACGCGCTCGAGTATGTCCAGATGGCGATTTTTTTTTGCATTTTCAAGAAGCCGTCCCGAGCTTGCGTCGCGTCCGAATCGACAGATTTTTGGATCTGAGCTTCGTTTAGGCTCACTTAACATCCCCTGTAAATATCTGACGCGCTCAAGCATTTTTTTTTTACCATTTTTAAATCATCCGTACGGCCGGCCCCACCATGCAAACTGGCAGATAAACATTCTTCTATCATCAGAGTTACATGGGGTATATACCTACAGTATCAATATCTGAAGCGCTCGACTATGTCCATGTAATTATTTTTTTTTACATCTTTGCAAGCTCGTAGACGCTTGCCCCACCGCTAAAAGGGTATACATCATATAACCTTTTTTTCTTCCTATCATCTGATCTTCCAATAGGTCTCCACGACGCTTGAGGTAATCCCCATTTAGCATCATGGCCTCCCCTACTATTAAGCACACCTGAATTTATCCACATTAAGTATTGACGTGCATGTTCCAGCGATTGATTATTATGAAATAATAGAAGTACCTTCATACATACCTATTAATATGGAAGTCACACCATTGCTATCTTTACAATTAATATAAATATTTAATAGGTTTTTCGATCATTACCTACTAAATACGTTATTTAAATCATAAACTGTATTTTGATGTTAGAATACAAAAAAAACTAACGACATAAAAAAAGGTCAAAGTTCAAACGGAAAGGAGTGAAAGTTCAAAGATAAACCCGCCATATCTCACCTCAAAGAGTGAGATCCGACTAAAAGCATTTGTGTTGACTCTCAAAATTTTTAATATTTTACGTATTTCATAGATGTTATGTAACTCTACACTGTGGTCGATTAATTTCATCGAGTAATATTCGTCGATCAATGAAAGTAGATTGTTTCATTCTATGTACCTACCACTTGGGTAACTTCACATCGGCCACTGAGGGTAAGTATTATGAAATAACAAGTTCTATAAACAAGGAATGCTGTTTGTTTTGATGAGTGAATTTCAGTGTCAAACGGTGAAGGAAGTCGGAGGGAGTAGGAAGGAGTAGGTAGGGGCTGACTGAAGTCATGCGCGGTGCAATATCATGTCTGGCAGCCGCGCCGCCGCGCCGCGACGCGGGACGTTACCGCATTCCTAAGACGTTGCAACTCCAATCAATTTACTACGATAACAATAAACTCGATTAATCGTCAGCCCCCGATAACAATAGCATTACACTGTATAAATTGTATTCACAAATATTCTCCAGTATTGCGCGGCTTGTTTATATGGACAGACGATATCTCGGTGCATGAATAAAAGCATAATTTATCATATTAATATCTTGATAACGATTAAAAATATGTGTACCGGTATGATCTCATTAAGGATTTTATTGTAAAGAACTTGAAATCATCGTGTTATAATTGTGTGACATGGGCAATTCAAAATCGAAGAAAGCTCAGAAGGAGCCTGATAAGTTTTTCGAACGGGAAAGGTGGAAGGAGCAAAAGCGTGAAGAGAAAAGGAAGAAGAATGCCAATCCGTCTAATAAGAGGAATGCTACAAAGGAAGCACCGGTGCCGACGGGCTTGCTGGGCCCACCGCCGCCGCCGCCGCCGGGGTCGGTGCCGACGCCCACTCCTGCGCAAGTCCGCTCCTACGACGACGAGGCATTGGACCGCATGCGTTATCAGCTACACAATGATTCTGATGCCTTCTTGCTGAATAATATACTTCTTTCCGTACAGTTCTTTGAAAATTACGAACAGTAAGTACAATTCCTTACCTTTTCTCTGGTGCAACATGAGTTCTTTATTATCAGATAGGTTAGGTATAGGGTTAAACGTTTAGCTTTTCTAGACTAATATACTTAGTGAGTGGCATAAATTAATTGGTGTCATGAATATCCTTATCAATAATTATTATCTTGGAAGGTAAGAGGGGAGTCCCTATACGATCGAACTATGCAATTTTAGAGGTCAGTGTCTCTAAAATTGCATAGTTTCCATCCCCTCGTATTGTGAGGAACCTTGAAGGTAGTGGGCAAAATAAAGCATTGACAGATATGGCGATATGAAATGTTTCAACATAGTTTTGTTCAATACAACTGAAACAATAACAATATACATTATACATTTTTCCATAAAAAATATCGAATTTCAATCGAGTCGTTATTATATTGATTATCTCCATAATTAGCGTAGTAATCAGTAAAGCACCTGATGATTGGAGGTGAATAAAACTAAGTTTATTTATATACCAAGTATCAGGGTACGTGCTGAATTTTCTTCGAACAATCATTCAAGGGAAAGCATCATCATATTCATGTGTAAAGTATTATTTCGTCTTACGCAGGGCTGCCGTCGAGCTATAATTATAAATGACGGTAGTAGATAATATCATATTAGATGAGATGATAATCTTTATTTTATCTATCAAGTGGCATGTGTATGTATCTAGAAGTTAATGATGATATCACAAATAGGTACCTACCTGCACATTTCTCAATCTATAAGCTACAGTTTAAATACTATTAAAATAAATAATAATCAATTCAGTAGCAATTTACTAATTGACTTCTGCCCATATATTATTTACTTATATTTTCTTTTCATACTAATTAAGTATGACATACGCAAGTTTGCTTCGACAAGTAGAAAGTAGTTTGTAACTAAATGATGAGTTCATAGCAATCGGTAACAGGAGAAAGTCCCCACGTGCTCTGAATTCTAGGCAGTTGATACTAGAATGAGATCCTACTATTGACTAAAATTAGGAATCATTTATTATTATATCCAGTACACACAGTTACAGAACAATGAGATATGTTCTTTATATATATTACGTTCAATTGGAATATGAATCTGTTAATTATATACCTAGATGCTACTATAAATATTTTTTTTCTTTCTTATTTACAATTATGGAACGGAACCCCTTATAATACCGAGAAAAAATATATACGTAAACAAGAAAACTTCATGTTTATATATGCTTGCCACTTTTCCTTGGAGTACGTATTGTATCTATAATATTGTTTTTAATACCCTCTTGATAGATTTACGCGGGTACTTCACCTATATATATAACTGTATATTGAATTAAATAGGGCATTAAAAAGATTATTCCGACAGATATGATAAAGGAATATAAGTAGGAATTATATGATAAAGTCTCGAGAATATATTTATTACAACGATAACAAGTATTTGTCGTTAGCGGTGATTTTTTATTCATTAATCATTAGTTCAAGTAATCTACCTTTTTGCTAAAACAGTTACATCACCGAGTTGACATTTGTGATTGGAATTATACGTAAATAGCAAATACCTAATGAAAAACAAAAGCACTTAAATCCATCCAGTAGGTAAGTGCTTGTGATTACTGTGCTATTGCGTTAGGTATATAGATATGTACTTACCTACATTGTAGTATTTAGAACAGTATTTCTTGTTACACATTTTAATATATTTTATTCAAAATCACTGGATCGGATATAATATTTAACATAATCCAGAAAATAAGATGTGATCCAGGCTGTTTAGTATTAAACAAGTTACCCGTTGAGAATAGACTTTGTTTTTATTAAAATATATAAAACTGTATTCGCAGCAATCATTAATAACACAATACTTACTATCATAAAATGTTTTGAAGTATTTAGACTACCTAATGAATATGTACTTGAAATATTTGTTTTAGGGAGGTGCATCATATCAAGAATAATCCTATAAGTGAACGTGAGAACCTTATAAACGAGGCTATGGTTCGTCGAAACAAGCACGTATTCTTCGCAGATCGACTGCAGGAGTGCGTGCATGAGCACGTCAGCTATCAGCGAGTCCGAGGACAAACAGAACCGCTCTTAGCACCCAGGCTTTTTGTGATATACGACAATGTGGAAGCGAGCGAGCCCGGCGACACTTCGGATTATAGTGCTGTACTGGATGCACCGTTTTATAAGCTTCGTATAGAAGATTGTAAAGAGCCAGGTAATTAACGATATATTTTAAAAAGTTATTTAAGTAAGTAATTAATTGAGAAAAATAAATAGACTCGAATCGATAGACAAGAGAAAGAGGAGACTAAACAAAGGCATTATGCACGACCATTTAAATTGTTGGCTTCAATGAATGCGAATGAAATGTCGTATCTGTCCTGTCTGTATCACGTTTCTTAAACATTTTTAGACCGAGACATTTACAGTAGGTACAATAAATAAAATAGCTATGAATATAATTAGCAATATTTATACAGTTATCTTATTTTTTTACAGGGTTTGTAAAACTGAAAAAAATGGAAGTTTTGGAGAGTACTCTCAATAAAGAACCAGAAACATCCACATGCAAAAAATCTAACTCTGATGACAGTATTTACACAGACTCTGAAAAAGAATCAAATGATTCCGATGAGTCTCCATATGCAAGTAGAGGAGAAGAATTGTTACAGCAGATCAAATCAAAATTAAATTTATCGGAAACTGTAGAGCATCAACAAACACAGAATAATATAACAATAAATCAAAGCTCCGTAGAACTAGCTGGTAGAAGGTATAGTGGACCTTCTAGACAAGTGAGTTTACAAGCAGCTAAAAGTAGTATTTCAAACATGAATATACTCCGGAAGTCAAATTTACAAGTAACAGAAGAGCAAGATAAAAATTGTACTAATGAAATCAGTGATACCATTGATGAAACCGAGATGAAACCTAGAAAATCTATCTTAAAAAATGCAAGAAGATTGAGTGGTCCTATGAGAGAAGTTAAAAATAAGCCCCAATCCACGGATGTTCGTATTCAAGTGACAACAGAAAATACAATTGCTGAAGATACAGAGACTTCAGGCTATCGATCAAATTCTAGTAGTCGGCAAAACGAATCTAGTGAAACAGAATCTGATTATGGTTACTCCACTATTACTGAATCTGCTACCCCCAAAAAAATTGAACTTAGTGTTCAATCAAACTATTCAATGACTTCTGGAGTATTACCCGAAGAATCTTGGACAGCAGTGGAGATGCGTGCAGTTGAAAATTGGAGTGATGATGAAGATGAAGATACAGCATCCAAAATGTCGTTGTCGAAAAATTTATACGAAAGATGCTTTTTTCTAAACTCTTCAGGATTCATGAATAATTTTGTAGATAATTTTATAATAAATTTGGGATCCGGATTAGGATTAACACAAGATGCTATCAATAATGCCCTAACACAAGGAGCCAGTATTTATTGTGATTCAATTAAAAACGGAGCTAAGATTGGTTATGAAGTATTTCCAGCTCTTATAGCCGCATGGCCCAACGCAGCTAATCAATGGATTATTCGTGAAAGGAGAATAATACAGAATCCTAGGACAAATTTCAGTTACCAATGGCCTACTAAATATATGGTGAGCAAAGCTCTTGGTTTTGGATGTTTACTTGTCCCAATAGGATTTAGACCGAAACGAGGACTGAACCCTGACCAGACATTGCAATGGAAGATTATTTTTCCAGCTGCAGAACGATATCTTGAAAGCTGTTTGGCACATTCTCACATGAGATGTTATATGTTTGCTTTGGCATTACATAAAAGTTTTATGGAAAATGAAACATCAAAAATCGGTATAGATGCCAGTCACATAAAGAATCATCTCTTTTGGCAATGCGAAGATAACTATGCCAAGTGGCCAGAAGACAGGTTAGGAGAAAGTTTAAGATTATTTTTGCGCAGTTTCTATATTCACTTTGGACAGTCTAGATTTCCTAATTATTTCATAGAAAACTGTAATGAATTTAAGAGTATTCCTAAGCCACTTCTGATGAAGCTTCAAAGGCGACTCGCAGATATTTTAGAAGCACCAGTGATGCATGTGCTTCATGCTTTAGATAAGCTTAAATACAATAAGAAAGATTTCTATCCATCATTCAAGGCCCATAGGCTTTATGAGATCTTGACGTGTAAAAATCCATTAAGGATTCTTAATCCAAATTTACCTACAGTAGTTTCAAATTATGTCGTCAGCTCCGATAGTGAAGATGATTCCCAGATAGACTTCTGGGATAAAGCTAAAGCTCAGGATAAACATTATCAATGGAAAAAAGAAAGACAGAGACAAATGCAAGAAAGAAGAAAAGCACAAATGTATACTAAAAAGCAAAAGTCAGCAAAACAAGAACAGGAAATAAAACCAAATGTAAGTTTATACAAATATTTAAGTAGTTCTATTATTATATTGTAACTCAAATGTTTTGTTCACTTCCGTTATTTCACATTAATAAGCCAACTATTATTTTACAGATCATTCTTCCAATTAAACTAGAGTCGGAACGGAGGCGACTAGTTTTAGAGTTCTTCATATCACATTTTATTGCAATGGCACGTTCCAGTGAAAAGTTTGAAGCAATTCGTCAAGCCGTTATTTACTTAGAGCAAGCTCAGAGACTATGTACTCTACTCCTAGACGAACCATCCGCAGACTTATCTGCCAGTGAATATTTAGATGTGATTCGAGATAAACTAACTGATTGTCAGCGAAAACTAGTAAAGCAGGGAGGGTTCAAACTTCCTCCTAGGAGAGAAAGTAACTTGGATCGTGCACATAAACCAATACGTAAACTGCGTCCTAAATTCGAAAACATCGTTAGTCAAGATTCTCCTACAGATAGTCTTGGTATATCAGCATTTACTTTTGTAGACGTGCATATCGAAAACACTGGACTTCAAGATAACAACAACAACATGAAATTAAACGATATCGTAAGTCCAAATGAAGAATCAAAGTTATAGGTATTTTTTGCTTTATATTTAAATTATTGATCTTTGAATTTCGTATATTTCATATGTTGACAAACTATATTTTTATTTTAAGTTCTTCTCCATACTTCACTATCTTGATCGTTAACAATTACCTATAACATTTTATCGGGAGCCTTAAGTATCAATTTATTGATAGTCAACTTACCTATACCCCAATTAAATCGATTTTCTATCAAATGACACCAGTTAAAAACTCTCTGACTTAACAATTATTCAATTTAGAGTGAGTTGGATCACAAAGAGCTGATGGTAAGGCTCCAGTAGGCTTTAGATGAAATATAATTTGACTTCGTTTTTTAATACCTATTTTGTATTTCATTTCAATATTTGTTATTTTGTTATTTATTATTTAATGGAATATAGAATCTCTTTGTATTTTAATCTTTTGTTATATCTATTAATAATACACATTTTTAAAACATATAGATTTATTGTTAGAATATACCTGTAGTGATGCTTCGTGATGCTCATGTACATAAAGGACAATAAATCAATCTACAAATTGTATTCTCATTATTCCGTAAATCGAAGTAGTTCCTCACGTGCCCACAGTATCTTATCTTTTCAAAATCCATAAATGTATTTCAACATTAAATCTTTATCAATAATCTTCAATTATCAAAGTAAGATTAACAAAATAATGGAATTGCATGTACCTATATATCACAATCAAAACCCTTTCTAGTGAAAACTATTTTTGATACCTATAGTCTAACTAACTAAAGTCAGTTTTTAGAATCGCTACAATAAACGAACAAAAATTACTTGCAGTAATTAATGTAATTTAATTATCAAATTTAAATTGGTGGGACATCACCCATGACACAGCTTTGAGGATGCCATGCCATATTAAGGCATAAGGTAGTCGAAAATAGTTTTAGCCATAAAATATTTATAACTGTAACATACAATATATATCTTATATATTTATTTATAAAACTTAACTAAGTAAACAATAGTATGGATGATCACACAAGTGGATTAGCACCGGCGACCATGGCCAGTAAAGCCATGCGTACGTACATGCCGTACTCAGCTTGCCTGAAGTACGCCGCGCGGGGATCGGAATCAAATTCAGGAGAGATTTCATCGACGCGCGGCAGTGGATGCATGACCACCATGCGACGCCTAGCACGAGTCATCAACTGAGGTGTTACCACCAATAATCCACGAGTCTGTAAATACATACACGTTTACAATTACATAGTTATTATTGCTAAGGTATACTGCTCTATAAAGCAGCGACAAAATATGAAGTTATGCAACTACATTTAATGACGTAAGTTCATTTAAGTAAAAGCCATTTGAACAAAATCGTGTTTGAAAAATCAATACGAAGGCTCAAAAAATACCTAAATAGATCATATACAGATATCTATGTAAGTACTACTATAAATACTTACACTGAAAAGATAGATATAACAAAAAGTTTTTTTGTATCCTTGTTAGACCTTTTTGTATTATTCTGACTGAATGGATGGACACGTTATATTAATATAGGTACATAATATAATAATAATATTTTGTTTATCTTACCTTTTCATATTCTTCTTGACTTTTAAACCTTTCTCGTTGTATCCTGGTCATATATATCACGTGGGTATCGGCTAACACATCTTCTAAGCGCTCATATACTTTTTGGGGTATGCCTTTAGATGCTACGTAGTCCATGATGTGCTTTGGCATACCTAATCCGGGAGGACTAACATACTGTAGTTGGACATGATACAACGTCAATAGACGTGCAAGAGAGTGAACTGTTCGACCATTTTTAAGATCGCCAACCATTGTAATAGTGAGGCCATTTACAGTACCGATTTCTTCACGAATTGTAAAAACGTCCAATAATGCTTGAGTTGGGTGTTCACCTACTCCATCACCAGCATTGATTACAGGCTTGCGACACAGCCTTGATGCACGCTAAAAAGTAAAATTCTGATTAAAGTAAACATTTATAAATGATTATGATTTATGAATATGATTAATTTCATTTAAAGGGATTTGGAAATTAAGATATTGATCGTAACTATTGCTTGTCATTATGTTCTATATTTCATAATATCAAAATATATATATAATATATTTTATTCACAATATAAATAGAAAATAACTATATAATCTTACCGTAACTGCGCCAGGTTCAGGATGTCTCAATACTACTATGTCGGAATAGCTAGTCATGACTGCAACACTGTCTTCTAAAGTTTCGCCTTTTATAGCCGATGAGCTTGTTGCATCGGTGTGTATTACAGAGCCTCCTAATCTTTGCATAGCGGCTGCAAAGCTGCAGCTGGTGCGAGTACTCACTTCATAAAATATTGAAGACATAACCTTTCCACGGAGTATATCATCTAAATAACGACCTTTGTTTACACTTGTTTTCATGAATTGAGCGAGATTAAATAAGTCGTTGAGTGTCTCTTTGCTAAACGAATCTACTGTCAATATACTTTTGCCAAATAGATCACTACGTTGGCGGTTGGATACAGTAGTTTGAGGAGGGTTATAGTTCGACGAACTGTCGCATCTTTGCCTTGTTATATTTTGAGTAGGTAAAGGTGACATACTTCTTAATCCAGAAATTTCATTAAAGTGAACATTTGGTTTTTGCAGGTCTGATTTAGTATTTTCCATTTGTTCTAAATCAATGTCACTCACTCTACTTATTTCATGTATATCCAAAGCAGAATTGGGGCGACTTATCTCTTTTTCGGCTTTCTCAATAGTGTATGTTGGGAATAATTGTTTCTTAGGAGCTGGCCAATCCCTAACGTTCTGTCCGAAACCAGGCGGAACCAAAATTTGGCCTTCGACGTAAGCTATTTCTCCTCTTAAGGTCACACGATGTACCGCACCACACACTTTCATGCCCGCAAATGGAGTCCATTTCGACTTAGAAAAATCCATTGCGTCTGGAATTGTCCATTCGTAATCCATATCAACTTCGACATAGGTGTTCGGTTGCTCGGGCAAGTTGAATATTTTGCGTGGGTTACGATGAAATTTATTAATAAGATCTTCGATGGTGATTCGGCCTTCATGAACAGCATTAAGAAGTAACGGTAAAATAGTTTCTAACCCTGGAAATCCTGGTGGTGGTTTTTCTGAGTTCTTTTCTTCCACTGAGTGTGGCGCATGATCAGTAGCAAAAACATCAATAATATCAATATTTTTCCAAAGTTCTGCCTGATCCTCCGGGCTACATAAAACTGGCCGAACTTCCGCTCGTCCACCACCTATTCGATCGACGTCATCTGTGCTCAAAAACAAATGTTGAGGGCAAACCTCACACGTAACTTTTAGACCACGTTCCTTAGCAGCTTTAATTATAAGTATTTCTTCTTTTCTGGCCACATGGCAGATATGTATAGGTCGATCAAGAAGAGACGCCATAAGAATAACCGCTCCAGTCTTTTCACGTTCTGCGTGGGCACACACAGGCATTTTTTTCGGCCAGTTTTGAAGATGCCGTTGCCAAACAGTCATATCGTCCATTTGCAAAGTAGTAAATGTTTGATTAAGATACATCTTTAATGCAGCTGCTTGAGGAGCTAGTTCAAAAGCAGTATCAAAGTTTGTTGACGAAGCCCCTACGAATAGAGCATAGTCACATCGAGCACTAACTCGTGCCAATGCGGAGGCGTAGTCATAGGCCGCACGGTCAACAATAGGTGGATTTGTATTTGGCATTGCGCAAATCATAGTAATTCCTCCTGCGAGTGCAGCTGCAGTGCATGTTGAAAAATCTTCTTTATATGTCGCACCAGGCTCCCGGACGTGGACGTGCACGTCGATGAATCCTGGCAATTTAATGATATTTCTTGAAGTCATACAATCTGTGTGCGTTTTCATATGTGGGGCACCACCACATCGAACCATAGCCTGGAAAATATTTAAAATGTTATTCAGGGTGTCAAAATTGAAACAGATATATTTATGAGTAATATACATACTTGAACAAGAAGCTTAGCACACTTAACATCGGTTACTAAAGGAACGGCATAATCGACAGCCAAGCGTCGGGTTCGATATCCGTGAGTTGAGAACGATGAAACACGTCGGGCGCCGCCACGCATCGGCAAGTTGATCACCAAGTCTAGTTGCCGCCTAGCCATGAAGTCAGCCAAATGCATTAGCTCTCCATCAGATCTAATATCTTCTGGATCACCTATGTGATCGAAAGTCCATTGTACACTTTCAACCTATAATGTTAAGGTATAAATTAATATTATGTTTGATTGGATTAGTAATTTAACATTACATTTATACATAGCAATATAAATATATATTTACCTCAATACCGTGCTCAGTGTAGAAGTCTCCTGTTCCCATACTAGCATACAATTTATATCCCATTTTCTGTAAACTCCGTACGCTTGGAAGCAGTTCAATTTTATGCTGTAACATAAAATAAATATGTTGTTATATTTAAAATTTTATGTTGTATTAATTTAGTTAACAACACTTATCATTACATAGTATTGAAATATTGCATTTGATATTACGTCTAGATGCCATAATAAAATCTTTTTAGCTGTTTTCAGTTTTTCTCTTTTATAAAATGACTAGCTTCTGCCCGCGACTCCGTCCGCGTGGAATAGTTACTTTGGGCTGACTCTAAGTTTCAACCCCCTTCGTTTACGTAGATGGGTGGCCTCGCAGAGGCAACTGATGACTGCACGCCGCGGCCGGCCCAGCACATGAAGGCGCGCGCAGTACTTGATAATTATTTTGGTGCGATGTTATTTTAAATTTGCGATATCTCTTAAGATATTCATTGAAATTGAATGATGTAAATGGCTATTTTGTTTTAAATTAAATACTTGCGATGAATAACGTATTTATTTGGATAAGGATTAATATATTCTTTATAAAAACACCTTCACAAATAATGCTTAATTTTCGAACAAATTTGGTAAGTATAAAAGTGGTTATAGTGAGCCAACCTTAATAGGTAGACATATGCTATCGCGGACTTTTTTTTAGAACTTTTGAAGGGGAACAATTCTGTCATACATCATTTTAGCGTAACTTTAACCGTTTACGCAGCGTACGCAGCGGAAGCTCTCCACTGGAAAAGAAATCTCCCGATTTTGAAACATTCTTCATTGGTGCTCCGCTCCTATTGGTCATAGCGTAATGATATATAGCCCATAGCCTTCCTCAATAAATGGACTATCTAATGGCGAAAGAATTTTTCAAATCGGACCAGTACTTCCTGAGATTAGCGCGTTCAACCAAACAAACAAACAAACAAACTCTACTCCTTTATAATATTAGTATAGATAAGGTGGTTTACAATTATTAAAATGTTCTTACCTTAAATGTTCCAACAGACAACAAAATGGCTTTCTTTGGTATTCTGAAGCCAGTACTCATCAAAGATTTTAAATATGCTTCATAACGATTTTCTCCAAAACAAGCTACTTCGCCAGTAGACGCCATTTCTACTCCCAAAGTAACATCAGCACCAGCAAGTCTTGAGAATGAAAACTGGGGTACTTTTATGCCAACTTTACCACACCCTGCTATCAAATCTACCGGTTCTACTGGCACACCCAATATAATTTTGGTTGCGGTGGCAACAAAATCGTGGTCCAATGTTTTTGACACGAATGGAAACGATCTCGAGACTCGCACGTTGCATTCAATAACTTTCAGATCATTATCTTTTGCAATTAGCTGCATGTTAAATGGTCCAGTTACGTCTAAGGTTTCAGCAACTATTGCAGAAATCCCTTTTATTTTCTCTAAAGTTTCATTATTTATATCTTGGGGCGGCGTTACCAACGTAGCATCCCCAGAATGTACCCCAGCATTTTCGACGTGCTCAGAAACTGCCATACAGTAAATTACGCCGTCCGCTGCCACTACATCGACGTCAATTTCTTTTGCATCCATAATAAATTTGGATATGACAACTGGATAATCCTTGCTGACTTGACTTGCAGACTTAAGATATGCCTCTAAATCTTGATTTGAATGTGCTACGTTCATAGCAGCTCCACTTAAAACGTACGATGGTCGAACCAAACAAGGATATCCCACTTCTTCACAAAAGCTTATTGCTGACTCAAGATCAGTTAATTCTTTCCACCGGGGTTGCAAAATGCCTTTCCGGTCTAACATTCTCGAAAATTTGAATCTATTTTCAGCATTGTCTATCATATCAGGGGATGTACCTAATATAATAGCTTGCTGTCTATGTAGGTCCATGGCTATATTGTTCGGCAATTGGCCTCCCATTGATAATATCACACCGCTGGGATGTTCAATATTATAAATATCCATAACAACTTCAAACGATATCTCTTCAAAGTATAATCGATCACTCATGTCATAATCAGTACTAACAGTCTCAGGGTTGTAATTTACCATAATAGTACTTTTGCCTTGATTTCTTAATTCTCTCAAGCACCCTACAGCACACCAATCAAATTCTACGGAACTTCCGATTCTATAAACACCTGAACCTAAAACCATTACATAATTTCCAGGAAATTCAAGATCATGTGTGCTACCGTTATAAGTTAAGTAAAGATAGTTAGTGGAGGCAGGCCATTCCGCAGCTACTGTGTCAATTTGCTTGACAAATGGTGTGATTTTGTGTTCTTCCCTTAATTTTCTTACGGCTAATTCAGTGCTTTTGATTGCTGCTGCAATTTGTTTATCTGAGAATCCAATTTTTTTTGCTTTCTTTAAAATATCAAAAGTGATTGTACCACAACCAACAGTTTCAAGGGTCTTGTAATAATCAATAATGTTTTTAAATTTCTCCAAAAACCAGCAATCAATTTTCGTTAGCTCATATAATTTTTCAACTGTATACCCTTGTCTAAGTGCAGCAGCTAGTACAAACATCCGTTTGTCAGTTGGCTCTTTTAACTCATTTTCACTTACTTTTTGAATGTTTGGGTCAAAACCATTTACGTTTTCATCGACCATACGTAAAGCTTTTTGAAAAGCTTCTTCAAAATTTCTTCCAATTGACATCACTTCACCAACACTTTTCATAGAACTTCCGATTTTTGTACTTACTCTGTTAAATTTAGCTAAATCCCATCTAGGTATTTTGACAACACAATAATCTAAACTTGGTTCAAAACAAGCCGTTGTGACTCCAGTAACAGAGTTTTTAATAATAGGTAGAGGAATGCCCAGAGCTAATTTGGCAGCTACATAAGCTAGGGGATACCCTGTAGCCTTGCTGGCTAAAGCGGAGCTACGAGATAATCTTGCATTTACTTCGATAATAAAAAACTCTTCGGAATTAGGATTAAGAGCATACTGAATGTTGCACTCTCCGACAATACCGAAATGTCTTATTACTTTAATTGCAGTATTTCGTAGCATGTAATACTCTCTATTTGATAAAGTTTGACTGGGCGCTACAACAATAGATTCTCCAGTATGTATACCTAATGGGTCAACGTTTTCCATATTGCATACAGTTATGCAGTTGTCAAATGCATCTCTTACGACTTCATATTCAACTTCTTTCCAACCTTTTAGTGATTTATCTATGATTAATTGGTCTGAGTGAGATAGTGCTTGGTGAGCAAGTAATCTTAGTTCTTCTTCATTATTGGCAAACCCGGAGCCCATGCCCCCCAACGAAAATGCAGAACGCGCCATTACAGGGTAACCAATTTGAACAGCTGCTGTAAGTGCTTCCTCAACAGAAGTAACTGCTGCACTAGGAGCAACTTTCTCACCAATGGCATATATTTTTTCTGCGAATATTTTTCTATCCTCTGTATCCACTATAGACTGAATCGGTGTTCCTAGAACGTTCACATTATACTTCTCAAAAATTTTAGATTTTTGAAGTTCCACTCCACAGTTCAATGCCGTTTGTCCTCCGAAAGTAAGTAAGACACCGGTAGGTCTTTCAGCTTTAATAACTTGTTCCACATATTCTGGAGTTATTGGTAAGAAGTAAACTTTGTCTGCCAAACCTTTAGAAGTTTGAACAGTTGCTATATTAGGATTTATAAGTACAGTCTGAACTTTTTCTTCTTGCATTGCTTTAACTCCTTGAGATCCCGAGTAGTCAAATTCACCAGCTTGACCTATAGATAGGCCGCCGGAACCTAGAATCAATACTTTTTTCGGTCTTTCGGGAATAATTGGCTCAAATCGTAACTTCTCTGTTATTTTTTGATCAATCACATATTCTTCTTTGATTTTATAAGATTTTACTGCATCTACAAAGATATCAAAAAGACATTCTAGGTCAGTGGGACCTGCAGTGTGTTCCGGATGAAATTGTACACTGAAGAAAGGCATTGATTGATGGATAATTCCCTCATTAGTTTTATCGTTTTCATTGGTAAACAATACTTTCCAATTTTCGGGCAATGTCTTAACATCTACGGCAAATCCGTGATTTTGTGACGTCATAAAACATCTTCCTGTGCCACTATGAGTACATGGTAAGTTGTGTCCACGATTACCGTAACTGTAAAGCAATTAAATAAAAAATGTATTAGTATAAGTAGTAGTTTCGATATTTTTGTTTTGTTTTTATCATTATTGTATTTATCATATTTAATTGACTATAGGTATATGACTGTAAGTTGTATGATATAATAATTATAGTGAATTAGTTATATAAAATTTAATTTTACAATTTAAGTCAAGTTAAATTGTTAGCTAAGTAAGTTGTAACTGTACATATTTTCGTAGTTATTATAATAACAAATAAATAAAGATGTATTAGATGTACACAAGTAGTCCAATAATAATATGTATAACATTTAGGTACCTCGTTTTATATGTTTTGCATCCAATAGCAGTTGATAAAAGTTGATGACCAAGACAAATTCCAAATACCGGTTTGACATTAGACGTGTCGTTGACGACTTGTTGCAAATTATCAACCACTTGTTTGCATATTTCAGGATCACCTGGCCCATTACTGATGAAAAGACCATCGTATGTTTTTGGGTCTAGCTTGTGGTTCCATGGAACTAATACCACCTTGACGTTTCTTTTAATTAAACATCTTATTTGGTTGTATTTTAAACCACAGTCAACGGCTACTATTGTTACTTCACCGTTAGGGTTAAATATTTTTGTATCCTGAAATAGAGGATGTACGATTGTTTTATACAAAAATCAGAAACCTGACATTTGCGGTAACGTGAAAATCAGAAGTGAGACAGCCGTACTAACCTTGACAGACACTTCGGCGACTAAGTTCCTGATATTGGGATCTGATAATGGCCGTAGAGGACCAAATGGAGGTACACCTTGAATGATCCTGCCAAGCATGACTCCGCTACGGAGGCGATGTGTCAGGGCTCGAGTGTCAATGTCACAGAGACCTGGTATATTGTGTGCTGCCAACCACCCACCTAGCGAGCGTTTGGCGCGCCAGTGGCAAGCGCGGGTGCTCACTTCACCTACAATCAACCCCGCAGCCCAAATGCGGTCGGATTCAAACCACCTGAAAACATTAAGCTTTAGAATAAAAATTCGAAATAAGGCTTTCGATACTAAATTGTGAATGAAACCTTTATGTGCAAAAGTTTGGTGATAAATAATTAAAAATTTACTTCGGCAAATTGTATTCGTCACGTTCGTTTTCATCAGGCACGCCGTAGTTCCCGATCAAGGGATATGTCAGCACCAAGAGTTGTGCGTGGTAAGATGGATCGGTTAAAGATTCTGGGTATCCCACCATACCCGTCTGAAACACTGAAATTTAATTTATTACAATTTTGTAGCTTACATGTAGATGGAAATGCAGACAAACATTTTTATATTATCAACACGGTTACTGACGTGTAAAAGCCAGGTAAAATTTGTTAAAGCCAGGCTTGAATTTACTGTAAGCCTTTGGTTTTCTTTACGCCACTAACGAACGCCAGATCCGAAATAAAATAAACATCGCGCATTCCCAAGATAAAATTTTTAACTGGCACTAAAAAATCTATTATTTTTATCAATATACTAGCGGACCCGGCAGACTTTGTTCTGCCCACCAGCGCCACCTACCGGGTCCAAATTATACATAAAAACCTTCCCCATGAAATACTCCGTAATTTGGTGAAAGCCGCATGTAAATCTGTTCAGCAGTTTTTTTTGTTCATCGCGTTCAGACAGACAGACAGAGGCGGCGAGACTTTGTTTTATATAAATAGATAATAAAAAAATATATATATATTTCAAAGAATATGGTACAGTAAGATGGGCTTATAATTAGATCTGCATATTCGACCAGTGCTGGTGTAGAAATATTTAACAGGGATATTTATTTTAATACAGATTTATCAAATTACCTAGAAATCTAGAATGAAATATATATAGTGAGCAATTTACTGACCAACTTCTCCTTCTGCCGGCAGTTGAGCTCCGAAGCTTCGTCCTTGGAACACAGAGCCATCAGTCAGCATAAGGCTGCACGGGGGCCCGACCTCACAGTATAGGTTTTTATCTGCCATATTACTGAAAAAAAATCATAAACATGTTATTTTAATTGGTTTTATTTAAATATTTTTTTTATGTTGTTGTTAGTTGTACCTACTTATATAATAAATAGGTATTTTATCGTTAAAGTTTAATAATCCTTGACATGAGATCCTAATAATATTAATTATTTTAATAAATATAGACCAATATTTTTATATTAATATTTATCATAAAAATCATAGATATCTAGCTACCTAATTATTAACCTAGTCAAAGTTATTGAATATACCAATGAATTTAACAAAATGGAGCATATACTAATTTGAAATATATAACACGTGCTTGAGAGCTAATCTTCTTAAACAACATTTTATTATATGTAATTAACAAAAATTTCTATAATATCTAATAATTATTTACTGTACCTATGTAAAGTTTTTAAACTTAAATATTGGTTTACTTAATGCAGTCGGGTAAATAAAGGATTTTTTTAAATACCTACTCATGAGTTGCGTTGATATATTATATATTTATTTTCAATTTAATTGCTGAAGTTTCGTTACTGTCATCAAACACCTCGCTTTGCAAATCATGCTAAGTATCTATACCTAATTATAAAGCAGCCGCGTTGCCCGCGTTGAAGGAATGTTATCCTAAACGATGAAAGTGCCACCACAACAATAAGTGTCAAATTTTGATATCAATTGCCCTATTGTGGTCAGTCCATGACATACCTACTAGGTACTAGGTAGGTACAAAACCCCCAAATGACATTGATTGATAGTAGGCACGAGTAAAAAAATACGTTATTTTAAGTTATCGTGAGAATATTATCTACGATGATGAGTAGGTACCTACTTCCTCTATCATTCAAATATATAATCCGATAATACAAATGTATCAAGGACTCGCGGGTATTTTATAGAAAACAATCAAAAATACCTACTTCACACAAAAAATAACTACTTTATCAATATTCTTTTACACAAAAATACCTATTAATATAACAGTCTTATGGTAATAACAGTTATTATATTAATAAAATATCCCAAGTTGATCGTAAGTTTACCTAAAACATAAATGGATCAAATTAATTTAAATAAACATTTTGTTTAAAAGTATATGTTTAAAATACAACCTATTAAGGAAATAGAGAAATAATAAAATAAAAAAGTATCGGATGACTTATACATACATCAAAAAATATTTAACAATTTTATTAATAAATCAAAGGATTAAAAGTTCGAATACTACAGCAAATATTGCTTGAAATACCTTAATAGAAATAAATACGAATTTGAATTTATCAACATAGGTAGGTATATTGTTATCTTTATGTTAATTATCACAACAAGGAATTTAGAAACGAGCCCCAAATAATTTAGAAACGATTGATAACTGTGCGTTAATAAATAAATAAAAAAATACTCTCGTGAATTTGACCTCACCATTATACGCATAACAAGTTAACAACCCGGCAATTGTTCTAAACGTCGTGGATAAAAGAATACACCAATGAATGATTAACAAAACGAGTCGGCATCAGGAAGTGATAGATTTCAGCATTTGTTTTGGTTAACATTTTAAAGTTATACTCACATTTTGTTGGTTGAGTTTCCGAGCACGTGGTTTATTTAGAAGCCGGCGAGAAACAGTCCGGCGCTGACGCTGTCTCCACGACGACAGACTTGCCAGAGCTACACAACTGCGCCTTATCACACAGCTGAACATCGCCTGTCAAGTTAACCAAATTGTGTCTCTTTCACACTCATATAAAACTGATAGCTCTATTTCATATACATTGCTTAGGGGATTTATGGTGTGAAAATTGTCCCGTTGGTTGGGTTCTTTGTTAAATATACATACCTAGTTTAAAGCCGCTTTTTCTTCGCGATTCGCAATCTGAAGCCTAGGACACGAAATTATACTTAAGACTTAAACTGAGGTAAAAAGTGTTTAATTTATCTGTCTTGTTAATAAAAAAATATTTCTATTTGAATGAGTTTGTAGCAGCTTTAGAGTAATAATACCGCTGTAACTTTAAGTTGTGACGTGAAGTTGGCTCTTAACGCAACTTGTGAACACAACAGTGACTGAAAACTATTAGTGGTTTCTAAATGCATCATGAACTCAGATTGCTCCTTGTACATTCCACATGACAATACGGAATACTTACCTACTTATGTTCAAGTAATACCTATCAGCATTCTTAGAAGGACAATTTGTATTTTTAAACACAATTCCGATATCGGTCTGTGCACTGCTGTTTGTACCGAAAATGTGGTTGCAAAACTTGATAATGAAATAAAAGATCCGATTAAATGAGGGAAGAAGGCTCTGTTTAAAAGACATTAGGTATTTATTATTTCTTAAAAGTTAAATGGTTGTTTCCATCGACGTATACTCTAGCGATAGACAAGAACGTTCATGTAAAACATTTGTTCAAAAACTGGTAAGAGTTAGAACTAAAGTTCGCTGCAGCGCTGTATAAAGCTGTGTCAACTAACCAAACTATTTTAAAAGATACAGCGCTAAATTGCTTAGAGTATAGTTTTCTCGCGACCAAAACGTCGTAAGCGCCGCAAATTTCATGGCGCTTACGCGTTTCGTTCAGTTAACTACACTAAGATGTCGTCTCTATAGAGTTCACACCGCAGATGTGACACATCTTTTTTACCTACTAAACTTCATTAGAATAAAACTCGATTTCAAAATGTATTATATTAATATTAGGGGGGCCTAGTGCGGATTGGCGGACTTCACATGGCTTAAATTGAGTACTCAGAGGTACGGGCCAGGGCTTGAATTAACATAAAACAATTATTCAAAATATCAAACTATCACTACTAATTAAAAACTCATTAACAATTAATCAAATTGAAACACTTTCTAAAAAAACATATCAAGTCTGTGTTCAGTTACATATTTTTACCTACAACCAGTTTTAAGGGAACATCTGCACGTTTTAGTATATGATTGTAGAATGGCGTGGTATTTAAATAGATAAATTGTTTTTCTACTCTGGAATTACGAAATTATCACCTATTAATTCACTTAAACAGGAAGTAATTTTACTTAGTTGACTACTGACTAGTTATTTTCGTCCAGGGTCCACTTTGATTCGGATTATCGTTGTTATTAACGCTGCTCCGTGCGCACCCGCACTGAATGAATGTCGAAGCCACACTAAAGTCGGGTGTGGGGACTGCAGTTCAGTTGAGTTCGACTTAGTGTACTTGCCAAAATAGGTAAAAGAAAACCCAAGCGAATAATGAAATCGATAATAAGTAACTTTGTCTGTTTGTTACAGTACAGCTACAATCGCCATGAAATTTTACAAATACATATTATGTAGTTAGTTTAATGCTTGCTTACTCGATGAAGGAGATTTAAATAAATCTTTAGATATTTTTAATGAGCCTTCCAATGAGTTGGGTCAAAATTTAATATCGGGGATACCCAGCAATAATCATAATATAAGACAGACTCAACTTGAAAGTGGATTGCAGATTGCAGAGGCGGTAATTCTTTGTCTGAAGGTAGATGGCGCTAGTAGTTATAGCCAAGAGATTTTAACTGTGAGGAATGTAGTAGTAATAAAATAGTATCTATTACTCACAATGTAGAAGATGATCTACATAAACTTAGACTCAATAAATTTATAATACTAGTAAGAAGTGAAACTGTAGGTATTTATGAAGCTTAAGCTTCATATAATTTCAAGTCACATAGGCTCCAAATACCTACTCACTTTTTTATTCTTGTACATTGTTATAGTGTAAATGTATGTAACTAACATCATACGGATTTCTATATTATAATATCCATAAAAGTAATAAACATATTGGCACTAACTCATGTGATAAATTGAAACCGCAGAACTTCTCCTACCTACTTCTACACATCGCCTTTGATTTATTGATAATGGTGTGTGTGTGTGACCTACTCTTTAATACGGTATCTACGGGCAAGAAATAAAAAAAAACTTTGCTTTATGCCGGCTTTTTGGAAACAAGATAATGTTGTTTGCTAAATTATTCAAATATATTTAAATTTACTGTTTTAAATATTTTAAAAAATCATGTTGTATTTAAAGATGCATAACCAACGTTCACTAGTTGTATAATTTCAGCGTTATCACGTTATTACAATTTACAACTATAGTAAACGTTACTAGCATAAAAATTATAATATTCCTAATAAAATAAACGGTATATTTATGTTTTGTTCTGTTACATACCCATTATACTATTCATGTCAAATACAGTTCGTTGATAACTTAAATAAAAGATTTTTAAATTAAAACAATTAGAAATTGCAAAATATGTAACGCCTAATTTGTAGGTAATAGATTGTTACATTGAATTAAAAATAAAAGGTAGATACAAAAAGTCTAGTCTATTGCTTTCTAAAATCATTTTAGAAAGCAATGGTAATAACTACATATGTTATGAATTCGATACCCCGGGTGATAGAGACTATGTTTATATCCCGAGAAACGCGACTGAACATATAGGACTGCATTGTGTCTGCAGGGAGATTTCAACCCGTTGCACAAATATTGTTAAAATCAAATCATTACATTAGATTCCTATGTCTCTTTGATAAAAGTACTCCAGCTATAATAGCTTCATTTTCCATGTCCTCATGACTTAATGATTTGTGAGAAATCTGGAGTATCAAGATGAATTTGATAATAATGTAAGTTGTAAGTGGTTATCTGGTAAAATGGCTATCTGGATACCAAACCCAAAAATACATGAACACAACTTTTAAGAATCTAAATACGTAAGTATATAGACAGACATACACGGACACGGAACAAACAGACATGATTATGGGTTCATGTTTGTGCTTTGTGTAAATACAACCAACCACAATGTGGAAATAATCGAATATCGTCATACTGCTATAAAACGGTTCTAGTTAAACGCAATAAAAAGATACGGATTTTCAAATGATATTACTATACTAAAACTCCTGACCAATCATTAGCACTAGTATCTTCCGGTAACTACCTATAAACTTAATTACATTGAAGATGATCTTTAGGGGCATTAAATGTAGTTTTCTTACGCAGGTTTAATACACCAAAAGGTAGGTACTTTAGATAGGTAGGCACCGTAGATTATTTTATTTGCGTCATAAATATGAAACACTAGCTTCCGCCGCGTAGTTTCAGCTTTCCGGTTCTTTCTCAAGCTCTAGTTTATCTCTACCAAATTTCATCAAAATTGGTTGTGTGGTTTAGGCGTCAAAGTGACACAAACACAGAGTTACATTCGCATTTATAATAGAAGTAGAGAATAAGGCATTTGAAGTAAAACAATTTGCACATGGATTTCCTCTTGTTCACGCAGTGACGCCGCTGCAGAAAATAATATGGTTTAGATAATTTACTTTAAGAGTTGGTGGTGGTAGTAAGGCCCCAGGGCTGCATTTGCGATGCTTGGTTGGAATAGAAATATTAATTGAAAATGGCTATCCAAAATCACTCCTTCATTACATGCTGGCTAGCTAACACATATGAAACTTAAAAATACTGCTATAATAAGACATAGTCATAAAGGAGCACATTTCACTATGATGTGAGTATAAAAACAAATACAATCACAACTAAGTAGTGTACCAACTGTAAAATCACATTTCATCCTCATAAAGTTGCTGAGAATGACAGACGGACAAAAAATTTACCTCCGCAAGCCGTAGACGTTTCGTGCATTTCATGCGTCACAATTAATGCCACTTACATGAATGACCGACATAACTGATATCTATGTGAAAAAAACCTAGTTCCCATAAAAGTTGAAACGCAGAATTATCTACAATATTGCAATTGTTTTAAGTGTATAGAGAAAGTCATGTCCTAACTAGGTAAAATACGATAAACTTTTGCAATTCCAATTCCGAAGCGGTTTTCGAAGCTCACTGTAGGTACGTACCTACTTTATCGCAGTTAACACAGCATCCACACCACGGGAATCAAGTGCTTCAAGGGGTTTTTCAATTATAATGTACATAAATTTTGTATCAGTTCATGATATTAACAATCCAGGTTTTTACTATATTAAAAGCGAGCGCAAGCATGGCACAAGCGGACCATGCAGTTTGAACTACATTTCACGCCTAGTCGTTGCATCGATGTATTTACATGATAGAAATTGAAACAATATAATGTTAGTACCTAGTCAGTACAGCAAAATAATTCTAATAAAGAACACTAGAGTATAAGTTAAAACATGGTATTTCACTGTGAACTGTCCGTGACGTTGAACGAAAGCCTTAAATCAATCACCAAATGCCCATCGGAGTGTGAAAAATATGATGTAGGTTTTTGGGGCCAGATCCTCCTAACTTCGATCACGTTTCTATCAAGATATCAGATATAGATAGTTATTATTTATATGCCATGGTAAGAATGTGGTAGGTGGCGGTAAAAGCTCTGTATCTATCAACAACGCATTAGCTATACGCGGGATTGCTTTTGCCTACGGTGACTATTTATCAAAGTGCACAAACTATCCAATAGTCATGTTAAAATAAAATATTGCGTTATGCAATTGCAAATTGTGTAGGTATCAGATTACTTGTTAGAAAAAGACCCTTGGCAGTGAAATGCTCGCTACAACTGCTACAAGCTATTTCACACATTTTGTAAAAATCACTATTGTATTAATCTACGTTGGCTTTTGAAAAGCGTAATTAGGGTTGAGTTTATTGCCGGCTCTTCTCAGTAAAAACAACTTTCGGAACCGAGCATTAATAGTGACTATTGATAAGTGCTTCTAAATGCCTATTTTTTCCTATATGTTTACCTTACCTAGTACCTTATGACAGGTGATAGACATATTTATTGTTAAAAACTTTAAAAAGTTCATATGTTTCCGAAAATAAAGCATAATATATCTACTTAGTAATAATATAAGCATAAATAGTGCAGTTTATAGCTGTTATGCGGTACGAAGTAGGTACGCCGGATTCGCTAGTAATATAATAAAATAAAAAATATGTCAAAACAAAATATGTGTAAAAAATATGTATTATTAATATTATAAACTGATGTTATATATTTAAAATCTTTTGCTAATCTAAAAAAAAAATATTGTCCCAAATCTTTTTATTTTTTCCTAAGCATAAGACAGAATAAGTAAAATAAAGTAAAAGTATCTTAACTATAGCTAAATATTGCATTTTTGCCTATTGTCGATTAACTTGATGTTAGAAAGAGTGCATAGGTAAGTCGAGCGGGCGGACTGACCTAGTGGTTGCGGGTGCATTGAAAGCGACACCATCGCATAATGATAGTGGCAGGGAAGGTGGTCGCGGCAACTGGTGGCGGTGGCGGCGGCGGCGGCGGTGGCGACGACGGCGGCGCGGCGGCTGCAGCACGTACAGTGCTATCGCACCTCGCCATGCGCACACGTCCACCACATGGCGCGTCGCCTGGCGCTGCTCGCGCTGCTGGCGTGCGCGGTGGCCGCGAGCCGCCCGCTCCAACACTCCTCCTCCGATATGTCAGACTCGGAATCAGAGGATCCGCTCTCCCTGTGGGACGATTACGAAGACTCCTTCGAGACGACCCAAGCACCAAGGCCGCGAGTCACTACACGGAAAGTTAAAGTGATACTAAGGGGCAAGGCCCCTAAAGTGAATGTGACGATAAAAAACAGTAAGGGTGAAGATAAAAAGGTGATTAAGACGACTAATATTAACATACAGAGCCATACAAACTTTATAGTGACGAAGCCGCCACTATTTATGGCCAGTCCGGTGACTAGACACCCCGACGAGGATCGTTATGTGCTGGTTAAGGCTCCAGAAGTGGTGCGAACGACGAAAGCGACTACTAAGAAGCCGTCAACGCACCGCCCGCCCACTACTCGCCGCCCGCCCACGACGCGTCGGCAAGTCTCTGCACAAAGATCAACTACACTATCTGTGCGACGTACCAAGAAAACTACCAAAGCACCGCAAACAAGGAAAACCACTTGTCCGCCGAAAAATTCTGGATGGATATCGTCTTTTTTCCAAAACAATAAGAAGAAATCTACATCAAAGAAGCCACCGAAATCAGGTTGGTTCATAGGTAGGTTCAACATTATCATCATCATCTCGTTGTGTATGTAAAAAAACTCTTCGAATGTCTCTTCGAATAATCTTCACTTGGTATTAAGTGAAGATCATTTCAATGAATTTCTATTTAGGCAGACGTGTACCTATCTGCAATCCTAGTATTCGTAAAAATAATTAGCAGCATACCTACCACGTGACTTTCTATGTACGGATAAGTGAGACAGGATGTTGCTATATAATATTTAGTTAAACTGCATTTATGAATATAGGCGTAAATGTTTTTGTACTTAATACCATGACAATAGTAACAGTCAACGAGGCACACGCGCTCTTGACAATCATAATCTTCACCAAAATCGTCGTTATGGAACCATGAGCGCGACGGAGATATGCCAGAAAACATAGTGATGAGTGCCGTTTCATATATCACAGTATAAAATAACTATTTTTAAAGATGTTATGTAGTGTAGTTGTAGTGTAATGTTGATCAATTAACAGGTTTCCATCCACTCTTAATTTGGTTTGAGATCAGATACAATATAGGTATCTATATCTAGTCTTATGTACCAAATATTCATTTATCAGCGCGATCGTTTCTGTTTTGGTATGCTTATAAAAATGAATTATTATTAATTATTTGTTTAATTAGTAATTTTACTAATATTTAGGAGGGAAATGGCATAGGAAGCTAAAATAAAATAGTCCTTTTTGTTTTATTTTAGCTAAATTACTGCTTGCTATTTTACAGCATTTATGAGCAATGATCTTCGTGGACCATTAATAAGTAGTTTAAAAAAACTATTAATGGAAAATGCAAAACGAGTCTTTAGGTAAAATGTAAGGTAAAATCATTAAGCCGTATAAAACAATTCACACCCATCGTAAACTGATGTCATAGAAGAAGTAGATATTATTTCTAGTTTTTTTTTTTTTCTAGTGGCGCTTTCTTTACTATACGGACTCGACTATTAACATAATCTAGCTTATGATTATAGTGGTACCAATAGTTTCTAATCTACAGGCAGCATAATATACCGGCTTTGAACTTGTCAATACCTATGTTTCATTTTTATAAATTTCACACATTCACCAATTGTTATTTCCGGAATGTCTGTAGCTATAAATGAGGAAATCAGTAATACAGTCTAGATGGCTATATAGCCCTATTATTAAATAATAAGTATCAATTAGGATTAGGATTTGGTACTTAAACATCTGATCAACTCCATAGGTAGTTTCATCACGGCTTTTATTATACCTAAGCATTTACATCCAACTAACTAGTAGGTATGCGTTAATATTGAATGTAGGTATATAAAACAAATAATATAAAAGTTGTTTATATAAATTTGACAGCCTCACTCCTATTGCTAAATAGGTATATGTACATTGAACATATCTTAAAATTTTAATCTAACAATATTATGGTTAATTATCTATAGAGGAAAAATATCACAGTTAAGTATACCTACTAGTTTACGAGCATTAGTCGAACAATTTACAACATTATATGTAGTAAGGTCAGTAAAAGTATGAAACTTTTATGTATATTTAATGGCCCATGTATCAATAGGTACTTGGCCGGTATTTTTATACTATGTTATCGCCAATATCTATCCGCCAAGTTAATTGGATATTAAAACTGCAAATTGAATTATACGGTAAAAACTCTCATGCATTGATAATACCGGATCTCAATTTATCTAATATTTCATCAACCATGACATTGTTAATAACATTAACAAAAAGTTCGCGGTATTTCTCACAGCATGCCCGCACTCGAGACATTTAACCTACATGGTTACGTCAAATACGAGAGGCTTTCATTCTATTAGGTACCGACAAGAAAGATGTGCTTTTATCAATTTCTTAATCACCACATTATAAATCTTCATTTTTATAACTTTCTCAAATCAAACTGACAATTTAAGTACCTACACTCGAATCTATGCGTCAGTTTATCGTGATTGAACTGAAGAATTGGTCTCTGACCGATAGGGGTGAAACTTTCTCAAGTTCGGATCTATATTTTTTGCGCTATTTGAATGGATAAACTTGATCTAACTTAAATAACTAGGTGTATACATATTTAAATATTGTATTTATTTCGGTAGGTAGAAATTATATAATTATGCTTATTACCACTTAATAACAAGGAAAGTGATAATTGGGGCGAAAATGGTAAACCCACAAAACCTAAAAGAAAACAGACCGTCAGCATGTAGTGTAGATGTATTGGTTGCCTCGTGAGTAGGTTATAGGAAGATACTACGTAGGTTTTCCTTACAAGTTTATAAGAAATTAAATGAAATGAAATAAATTTATTAATTCAAATAGGCCTTCACAGGCACTTATGAAACGTCGACTCTAATGCTCGGTTCGGAAGGTTGCTTTTACTGAGAAGAGCCGGCAATAAACTCAGCAATTACTCTTTTCAAAACAAGTTTTAACAATTTCTTTAACATTAATAACATTAGTCCTGATAGAACGAGCGCTATACCCATGCCTCGTCATCATTAATATAATCGAGATACGATGTCCACGATATTTTCCTTTACCAAGAACGAAGCGCAACCCACAACCTCCGTCATAAAAGGCCTTATTCGATGTCACTATCTTATAGTTGTCATCGCATCAAACTTTTTCGACATCATATTTCACACGTACATGCAATTTAACCGGTTCTTAATGTTCATGTACTGGCTATTCTCGTTCTAATAAGATCTAAAGCCATAGTGTAATTTTCTTTACTACCTATTTTACCCAAATATACACTTTGTCATGTTAATCTAAGTACGTATGTATGTAGTTTATTATCGACATGGCAAAAGTATTGTAGGCATGACAGAGTGCTAATAACGGTGCCTGCTAATCCATGTGAAAACTGTAGGAATCATTATATGTATAATAAACTAACAATTGTTTCTCTAACATAAAATATATATAGTTAATACATTTTTCTAACTTTGCAGATATTTCAAGGAAATTACCTTTTGCTCTAAGCAATATTTGATTTTACACAGGAAGTAGTTGTACTACATGACGTAACGTGAGGCCTTACTGATACGATAATCTATCTCAGAAATGGATCTAACGATTTGGATTTGGATGATGATTTATTTTCAGTTAAATCTAAACATCATGGAAGTTAATTACGTATAGTTGATACAATAGATTAACTTAATAAACATTACCCCCACTTCAGCAACTACGTAGTAATCTCTATCAGCTCTATCTGATAAATTATCTTAATCGGTGATAATGTGAGAAGAATAGCTAGAAAAAAAAAAAATTGGTTGCCTGTAAAGTCGGTATACGGGCGAAAGTTTTACGTGACAACGACTTTGAGTGGTAAAATAATTTTAATGTGAATATTCATTCGTATAGTAGGAAGAAGGATGAAATAATAGTAACAATTTAAAACATAACGTCACGTAACGTGAGCGGAGCGTAACGCAGTTTCTTGAAGTGTCACCCGGCAAACCAATTTATAAGACGTTGTCACGTCAATAATTTAAATGTGAATATTCATTCGTATAGTAGGAAGAAGGATGAAATAATAGTAACAATTTAAAACATAACGTCACGTAACGTGAGCGGAGCGTAACGCAGTTTCTTGAAGTGTCACCCGGCAAACCAATTTATAAGACGTTGTCACGTCAATAATTTTAATGTGAATATTCATTCGTATAGTAGGAAGAAGGATGAAATAATAGTAACAATTTAAAACATAACGTCACGTTACGTGAGCGGAGCGTAACGCAGTTTCTTGAAGTGTCACCCGGCAAACCAATTTATAAGACGTTGTCACGTCAAAACAAGATCTGGGTCTTAGTGCGTATAAGACAAATTGATATTAGGTACTGGTACTTGTTGCATTTGCAATCAATGAGCAATGCGGAAAATGTCATTCGCCGAGTGTCGCATGATGCGCCTGCGCACCCGCTGCTCCAGCTCTCGCTTACGTACTAGAACCGCGAGCTGTTTGTCCCACTGACATAAAAAAAGTTTCTCCTTAAATGTAGCTTGCTATGTCAACTGTAGAAAAGGAAGTTGTTATGCGATAGTAGGTACCTAGGTACCGGCGTTCCTGGAGATTCGAAAGTGTCTAATCCTTAAATTTGGGTGCATTTATACATAAATACAAACTTTAAACATTATTTACACTGATAGATCAATTGATTAATTGTAGTTGTTTATTTTTTAATGATGACTTTTGCAATGTTAATGGTGACATTGTCCTGAGACTTGTCTGATATTGTCTTTATAATCTGAATCCAAGACAGGTATCGAACATGTGATGCTATATAAGTACCTACCTAATTATTATATTACTTCATGGGCAAGTTCGGATATTAGTTAATAAACATTGCCCAATTATATAAATTGTTTCCTCAGGATTCATTTCCACGATATACAACTGGATAGTGAGTCCAAAATCTTCATGGTTTGGAGATGGTGGGTGGTTCGAGGACGCGAAGGAAACCAAAAAACCTGTAACTAGTACTACAACTACCACCCCGATACCTCCATCAACGTCAACCAGTAATTGGTTCCAAGAACTATTGGCGACTGAAGATGCTGAAGTGATACCCAGTGAAGGAATTAGTACAAGTATGTTCATAAAAAAACTACGTGTCTTTTATATTGTTTTGGAAGATCTATAACTATCCTTAACAACTTATTTACCTCATGTAAAGTTAAATATACATTCAATTTAAATATAAATCAATAAATCGAATAATGCTACAGTATCATCAACATCCCTGACTTTTCAACAAGACCCCCTATAAATGCCTTTCTAACGCCCCCATCGTTTGAAAGTGAAGACATTATCGTCACTGCATCACACTTTCTTGTGTTATTACATAGTAGGAGTATGGAAATGATGTTCGTGTTGTGATTACTTTTAGTAGTTTGCAGATAATTACTCTCTCAGTACCTACATTAGTTTATGAGCTCTAATTAGTGCGTGTTTCTGTTTTAGAAAAGTCCGCAAAGAAGACTGTTAAGAAAAACTATAAAGGCTTTCAATTATTACGAGCATATCCTGATGTTCAATGGAGAGTCCAGGAATTAATAGACTTACAGGATGAAGCACAGGGATCTGGACTGATGTGGTGGACCACTCCGTCACTCAATGGATCCACAGATCTACTCGTTCCTCCTGACCTCCTTGCTGATATTAAAGATCATCTGAAATCTTCAAAGATAGATTTTGATGTAGTTATTTGGGACTTACAGGTAGTTTTAATTAATTACTTTGTATATATGTTAATCGATTTAAAATTATTAATTATTTTTGTTTTGTTAAAGAAAGCAATAACCTACGAGAATCCCAGACTCTCAAAGAAACAGAGACTAGAATTGGAGCACTTACGTGGACATCCGATGACATGGCGGCGATATCATCGATACGCTGACATTCTACGCTATTTGGAATACTTGCAACATTCATATTCCGAGGTCGTGGAACTTGTGCCACTCGGTCGATCCTCTGAGGGTCTTCCACTAGTTGCAGTTAAGGTATTTGTTGCAGTTAAGGTATTTGTTGCAGTTCTGTGGCAATTTATCTGAATAAAGAACTAGATGGTTTGTAAATTACCCTTACTCTACAGATTTCCTTGCCTACAAACGAAACGCAACTAAAAGACGCCAATAGCAAAGGAAAAAAGAAATGGAAGCTACGGTCGCGTATGAAACCGGCAGTGTGGTTGGATGGCGGAGCTCACGCTAGGGAATGGATAGCCCCAGCTGTCGCTACATGGATTTTACATGCACTTGTTGAAGGAGAAAAGGGACTTGGTACGATTTTACTAGTTAATAATTACTGCAGTTGCGATAATACACAATCACTCCTTAATTTAGTTGGCAGTTAATTAAGTCAGAAAACCTTAATGATTTTTATAGGACAGGTAGGTACCTACCAGAGAAAAGTTTTCTCACGTCTTTCATTTCTCAAACAAAAAAAATTGGCTCTACTGATTATTAGTGTTCTATTAATAGGACCAGAGTACGAGATTCTCGATCAAGCTGACTTCTACATTATGCCAGTACTGAATCCAGATGGTTACGAGCACTCGCACACACACGACCGGTTGTGGAGGAAAACGCGTTCGCGCCTGCCAGACCACTCTGATGATTACTACGTTGGATGGTACGTAAAACCCACTTCCTATTTAGCTTTCAAGATAGGTAGGTATAGTTATGAATGGGTTTATTTTGTATCATTCGATGTGGTTTAAGACCTAACAAATGTGGTTGTAATTTTTTCCCGAAAATTACGCAGTTGGTCTCACACTGTTAACCATATTTAAGTAAAGTAGAATAAACAATATAATTTGATCACTCCACCCACCAGTTAAAACAACAATATAAGATTTATAATTATTATTTATCATATTCGTTTAGGTCATAAAAAGAGTACCTATATAACTTTTATGTTGAAATAAAACTATAAAATGAATAACGTGAACGCTTTTGAGAATGAAATTATGTTCCTTCCCATCCATATGCTATCTAGTTGTTCATTACCTATGTTAGTTTTTTGCTAAGGTATCAAATCTATACCAATAATCATTGATTAAGTGTTTGTAGAAAGTTTCACTCAGTAATAGGCGCCATTACACATCCTGTTCCAGTAAGAACTTCGCACTAACATTTGCGCTAACGAAGAGTTTTGTGTTTTTTAACTGTTCATCTCTTATCTGTTATTTGTATAAAGTACTAGAACGAGACAGGTTGACGTGAAAGTTTGAAAAAAAAAAAAACAACTTGAAGTAATAAAATGTTAGCCTGCACCATACTTATGTGCAAAGATATTTACAAGTGAGAATATCATACTTCATCTGAATATAAGTACCTAATATTAATCAAAACAGTATATAGGTACGGTAAAAAAACCCATTAAAAGTAGGTAAGTAGATAGGACGATAAGTATTAAAACTCAATTCACGCAGCATTTAACGATGTAAGTAGGTATACCTACTCGTAACATAATTTTTTTATCGATTTATATTTAAAACTAGTTTTGGATTTTGCATAAATCATATAATAGCACCGTTAATTCATTTTTTGTAGGTAGGTGTGTCGCAGAATTTGATATCCGCCATATGCTACTATGACGTAGATATTAATTATAGCATTATAGGGAAATAACCGACATTGAACAGGTTTCCATGGAACTGGGGGCAGACCGAGTGCGTTGGAGTTGACGTGGACCGCAATTGGGACTACCACTGGGGAGAGCAGGACTCCTCCCGAGACCCCTGTGCCGATAACTTTGCTGGTCCCCATCCCTTTAGTGAGCCGGAATCACGAGCTGTTTCCGAATTTCTCGCTGAACATAGAGGACAGATAAAGGTACCTAATGCATGTTGTTGTTGACCTCTAGCACACTAAACTTGTGATCTCAACGACAACGCTTAAAATATAAGGTTTATCTATTATATTTAATATGTTAATTTTAATAATGTAGGTATCAGCTTACATTTATTCATGTAGTTTCACTATAATCTCACCACGGCAGGTGATGTTAGAAATAAACACAAGATATAACGAGTTTCCTTCTACAAGTAACGCGGCTGCTTTTTTATGAATATTCATTCCGGTAATTTTATTGTACACTAGCTTCTGCCAGCGACTTCGTTCGCGTGGAATAGTTTCTTTGGGCTAACTCTAACTTTAACCCGCGACTTCGTTCCTCGAAACTCCGCTATAAGGATTATTTTTAAAGTCGTTTAAAAATAATCCTTATAGCATGATTTAGTATTCACGTGTGACGACGCGATGGCTTATTTCATCTATAATTTTGGTGTTTCTATACCGATTTCTATGGTTCTTTTTTATTAAATAGGTAATAAGGTTAACTTTTTTTAAATTAGGGATGGGTGAGAGTATTATAAACGTAAGAGTAAACAAATATAATCAGAATGCTCCGAACTGCTAAGCTATCAGGAGTTACACGTGTTATTCTGAGTCAACTATAAAAGATAGACATATGCTGTTGCAGGATATTTTTTAGAAAATTTTATGTAGAATATTTCCGTCATACATAATTTCCATATAACCTTAACCATTAAGGCTGCACATGCGACGGAAGCTTAAAAAATGGAGTAACTTCTCCCGTTTTCCCAAAGTTTCCCTTCACTACTCTGCTCCTATTGATTGTAGCGTGATGAAAAGTATCTTATAACCTGCCCAGGAGTATGAAGAATAATTGTACCAAGTTTCGTTAAAATCCGTCCAGTAGTTTTTGTTTCTATAAGGAACATACAGACAGACAGACAGACAGACAGACAGACAGACAGACAGACAGACAGACAAAAATTTTACTGATTGCATTTTTGGCATCAGTATCGATCACTAATCACCCCCTGATAGTTATTTTGAAAATATATTTCATGTACAGAATTGACCTCTCTACAGATTTATTATAAGTATAGATAATGAAATAGATAAATCACAACACGCTAATGTAATCTCGAATTGAACATATTTAAATTGTGATCTAGATAGGTATCTATCTATTTTACACATTTAAATAAGTCTATCTTCGCCTTGAATACCCTTAAAACATTTTGTTTCACATCGTAGACTGATTGTTCAGTCGTTACTGGAATCGTATTATAAGTTTCTATCTCTTCGCTTCTTCTATATGTCATGTGCCCAATGCACGGTCACAATTACACGCAATCGTAGGTTCTAATTGCCCGTTCAACGTTCAACCGCTTGCCGTGTGAGGGTAATGAGTTCTCATGGTTTGTTTTCACTTGAGACCCTGATAATGATAAATCGTAGCCTTGCTACAGAGTAATTTCGCACCTAAATTAACTTAAAATTGCTAATTATTACAGTATTAGAACAAAATAGAAATCTGATATAGTTTCTATTCAACGGACTGAAAGCAGGTATGTATAGTAATTTATCATACGTTCAAAATCGTAAAGGTAGACCGCACGTCAATCGCGGGAAATTGTGACAGACTACGGTGTTTGCCCACATAGTCACTTTCATAGAATTTTCTACTACACTTTCAAAGCGAACATATATTGTATTGGAAAGATTGGGAATAATGTAGCATACCTAGGTCTGTTGTACATCGTTCTCAATCCTACATTTTGAAATCGTCTGTCGTGTCGATTTTGGTAAATCAATATTCTAATATCTCAACTTTTTTGAAATCTGCTTGGGCTGAATCGCGAGGAGAGAGGTATACCTAAATACTATAATATATTCGCAAATTAAAATCGATGACTAAAGCTTTTGATGTGTAGGTACGAAATGCATTTCAATCGCAATTTAATTTATCTAACGATGTGGCTTTCCACTGATGAGCCAGCACACCTACTTTCGATTCGAATCTCTTTCAATACATCCATATCTTTTTTTTTATTGTTACCTACTGCCATATAAATAAATAGCTATTAATATATTCATAATAATTTTATCAATCGGTTTTCACTTTCGAAAATAGATAAAGTGAAAAATCTTACATAATGATAATTAATAATAACTAATATATGTATTTAATAAAGGTACCTATTGTTAATTAGCGATTGATACATTTCAACGTTTCTCAGGTATACGTTTCACTCCACGCGTACTCTCAAGCGTGGCTGGTTCCTAGTTCGCATGCCCACGTCCCATACGGTGACGATGGCGTGCTCATGGAGATGGGAAAACTGGCTACAGTAGCCCTTGGGGATTTATATGGTACCAAATATAAGGTATTTTTTTTTCTTTATTGTGCGTTAAATTGTAAAATATATTATAGGTAATATTTTGAAAAAAGACACCTACACTATATACATATAGAAGTTAGTTACCTACCAAATAATCATTCAAACGACTAAACAAACTATTCTCCATTCTAGGTGGGAACAGCTGCTGAAATACGTCAGCCAGCATCGGGAATGTCGCATGATTGGGCAAAGGCCCGCGCGGGTATCAAGTTTTCATACCATGTTGATCTGCGAGATTCTTTCGGACCATACGGCTTTTTGCTACCAGGATCCCAGATAGTGTCAACAGCGCGCGAAACGTGGCAGGCTGTTAGGACTATCGTAGACAATTTAGGACCTGTGTAAGGACTAATAATTAAGTTCGACAAGGGGTTTTATAAATAAAATACAACTAGGAATTTAGGTAGTTCAAATAGTTTATGGATTTAACTCGGTCGGGTAAAATAAAACAGGTATGTAAAATACCTAAATAAGCATATCGTCCGGATCGTACCGTACACAACATGGACTACATAAATATAAAAGCTTCTACAAGTAGATATACCTATAGGTACCTAACTGCTATTTCCACGTACGACACGAACATTTGATCTGTTCAAATAATGAAATTGTAACAGCTTAGTTAAAAAATAATTGACTTGGTTTTTAGTTTTGTAAGTTCCAGAAAGACAAACTTTATATAATCTACCCTAACGTTCCTATGTAGGTAGGTAGGTACCTACTTATTTATTTGTATAAAACTTATGGTATTAAAAATTGCTCAAAATTAGAATAAGAAAGTGAAATTATCAAAAATTTAAATATGATAAATTATATAGATATCTGTTATTTAATTGAAAATTGCTCAAAATTAGAATTGTAATGTTAAATTATAAGAAATATTATAAATTTTGTACTACTAAACATTGTGTTTTAATGTCAAACTAACAATGTTCCCATTGTTCCCTACTTTAAAAGGTTCCTACAAATCCCTACATGCTTGTACTTTGGGCTTACTTACCTACATTTATTTAGGAATGCGTATCTTGAGTCCACCCGAACCATTACTGAAGTTTGTTAATTTTTACTGTTGAACAAAAATAAAGTATACAAAATACTGTTTTCAGTATCAAAATGCTAACACATAATGTGTTATTAGACGCTCACACAAATTTGTTTTTTTATTTAGTCAGAGAGCATTTACTGAAAGAGTTTTTTCAGTAATGAATGCTAAGTGGCGGGAGGATAGAAATAGAGCATCTATTAATTTAATAAAAAAATTACTTCCTCATTTATTTTAATTTTAGTTATGATTGTGATGAGGCGTATGAAGTTTTTAAGTTGTATATATAAATAAAAAATAAATAAAATACTGTTCATTTTTCTAAAATACTGTTTAATATTCTTCATAGACGTGAATATACATTCTTCTTGTAAAAAAAGTTGGCAACCCTAGGCGCTACTAGGTATCGCAGCAGGACTTGTAACTAAAATGCTATCGTAGTAAATTTAGTTCCCGCTTTTGACTATAGACTTGGTGGTATATATGTAATATATATGGGGCATTTCACGCCAAACGAGCAACCCAAAAAATGGGGTCATTAATTTTGTTTATAATCTGGTCAGTTATACTTCTAATGGATAAGTACATCCAATTTTTTTTTCGTATTTTGCTTAATTGCTGAGTTATGAGCCTTTAAAAATTGACGGAGAATGAAATCATGAATTTTTGGATGCTTATTATCTGTATCAATTTATTAATAAAAAAAACTAAAAAGAATTGTTTCTTATAGTCAAAAAGTTGAAGTTTTTAACTTCTTTGTCGAATTCTAAATTTCACCAATGTATCCAACGAAATAAACTACATACCTATATATAAATAGCCCGGGAGATAGCGTTGCAAATAAAAAAGTCATAGTATGCCGGCTGAAGTAATTAATAATAATAGTTTACACTCTACCGTCAGGGTGCGTCTAGAGTGTGCCCAAAGAAAATGATTACCAAATCATTGCTTGATAACAGATGGAGCCTGCCCAACGTCTGGTAGTAAGCGAAAATTCAACTTGTCATAAACCGCGAGTACGACGAGTCGCGGGTTACATGTTGCGCCCCATCGTACAGGCGAGACGATGACAGCTATGTATGTGCCCAGGCACTACCACTTACTGTCCTATGTAAGTTTTATAATTCTTATTATCGTTACATTAGCCGATTTCACAAATAGGTAGTTTTGGAATTGTTTAAAACCTTTAAATAAGCAGAGCTTAGATTGTCCAAAATAATACCTAGTTTCCAATATTGTTGAAATCAACATACTTAGCTATAATTATCTACTGCACCAAATGACATCTTCATGAATTTCTTCGTGACAAAATTTTTCACTGTTTGTGTAGCCTTCTTTCTAGTTCAGTGATTTAAGTGGAGAAAACATATTAGGTAAATGAATGTTCATCGATCGCACAAAATCCATAATATGTCAAACCGTTTTTGGAAGTGCTTTTTTTTCATTACAAGTAGGTATATTCGATATTATAAGTAGGTACATATTTCGATCCTCCGTTAATTTTGTAGACATAATATAATATTTACAAGCGCAAATGTGCGCTTAACAAAAGCCTACAGTTACGCAAAGTTAACAAATGGCCAACTAACTAAGTCCACCTGTATTAATATTCAAATACTTTATGAGATAAAATATATGCATTCCTTAGATTCTTAATCAGGTCAATGAAATTAGCACTCGCTTTTTCTCATTTGCGTTTAATGTAGTTATAACTGTTACATACTTTTCTTAATATATTTTACCATGTTTAAATATGTAGTACCTACCAATAAATAATGCCGCTGTAGCATTCCATAACGGCATGTGACGGTAAGTAGTCTTCGTGATCATAGTTTTAAATGATTATTTAAATGTACACTTTATAACTTTCAGATCGTCCCGCTTTACAAATTGTAGTTGAAAACGACTTAGATAATAACACTTTGGCTATTGAAAAAGGCGCAAACGTGTCTTTATCTTGCAGTTATCAAGCTAATCCTTCTGTGTTTGAACTGATCTGGTTTCATAAGGTATGTAGGTACCTCATTTAACTTTAGTTCTACTATACGTACTTACAAAAGTAGACTAGTCCAAAAAAATGTGGTTAGATTAATGGAACATAATTGTTTTTTATTTCGCTTTAATTCTTGGAAAATTATATACAATGTTAATTTTTTGTATAACTGTTTTTTTAATCTTGACTTTTATAAAAGTATAATATGAAAATATTTAATAGTAGGCGATAGTAAAGTAATAAATTTCTTTCATAAAAAAATTTTGTATAGGTGCTAGACGCTAACGGCATTAAACACTTACTTCTCTACAAGCATGTGCGTTAACAGACCGGATCGGTATACCTAATTTTAGGTAGGTACTCATGTTTAACACATGTTTCAGGACGATATAAAACCTGCAGATAGCAGTGAAAAAATTCAGCCCCTTTTGCAACTGACGAACCTTACTGAGAAAGATGCAGGAGAATATGTATGTGCTACCAATGACGAAGGATTGACTTACAGCGAGCCGATTATCATAGACGTTACATGTATGTCCTAACTTCTTAACTAATGTCATAAATGCTAAAGTAACTGTTTTTGTACTTCCTCAATTGATCGTCTCATTTTACTCAATTCAGCAGAAGTCTCGGTACGGGGCGGGACCCAAATTATATGACACATGCCACCAACTTTCATGCTCACGAATGGCGCTAGTCATCCTTCTAATATTTTTAAAGTGAAAGGTTTGATGTTTGTAATCACGCAATGCCTAAATTGATTCTAGACTAAGAAAATATGTTCTGGAATATACACTTCTTATCCCCGAAAAAATTAACACATCAGCTTATTAATAACTCTTGTATGTCTAGGGCCGGCGTATTGTGAAGATACGAGCATAGTGGAATATGGCCTCGGAGAGACGGAGTCAATAAACTTAACATGCGTTGTCAAAGGGAACCCAGAACCTTCTTCGTACCGCTGGGTGGTAATCAACGAGGCAGTAAATACGAGTACCATGAGCGGCAAACAAAACACCACTATCATCACGGAGGAAGCTACTTTGTCCTACCAACGTCCTATTGGAACAGCTTTTAGTAAGACATTTGATGAGATTTTAAAATCTATTTTGCTTTTCTCGTTACTTTGGTCGATCGGTACGATGTTATATATAGGTACTTGCCTACCAATAAACTGTAGGTACCTAGTTACATTGCTGTTCTTTTATTTATCTAGATTAAGTTTATTTAGTTAACCTCCGTATCATATCATACATTTGCGGTTGATAAATAAATAAATATGAATCGTTTAATTTCAGATACAATATTTTGTTGGGGAATAAATAATGTTACCGGGAAAGCTTTGCCGCATACTCCATGCACATTCCAAGTGACGGATGAGACAAGTCCGAGACCGCCCACTGAATGTACTGCTGTTAGGAAACCCAACGGAGACATCGTTACTACATGCGAAAAGGGACATGATGGAGGCATGCCACAGGTGACAATAATAATAGAAACTAAATAAATCCCTGCTAATATCATAAATGCGAAAGTAACGCTGTCTGTCTGTTGCGCTTTCACGCCATAACCACTTTGATTGATTTTGATCACATTTGGTACAGAGATATACCTGAGCTTAAGAAACGAAATATCTCCCGGGAAAGTCGAAGGTCCCCCGGCAACGCGGGTGAAACCGCGAGACGGAAATCTATATGAAAGGCATAATTAGACTTGAAATAAATATTGACCACCAAACGTTAAAACAATTTAAAAAAAATTCTTACAATTTAAATTTTTTAGAAATTCAAATTCACCGTCAACGCGGTAGATTCAGATGAACAATATGTTTCAATAATAAACACAGTGCCAGAGTTTTGGATAACAGAGCAGAACCAGGAGAAGTACAAATTCGTTATAGTAGCTTTCAACGATAAAGGCGAGAGCGACTCGGTGGTTATCGAAAAAGATGACATCATAGATAATACAGGTAAAAAAACATACCTAACATTCATCAACTTCAGCTAAATCTCTATCTTCTATCTTTTTGATTATTTGCCTCAAACTTTTATCTCTATGGTGATTCCATAGAGATAAAAGTATAATTTTATTTATAACACGTTAAGTTTTTTAAGTTGACACACCTTTAACGACCATTTACTAAGATATATCTTTTTATACGCATATAGCGTTATTCTCCAAAACTATAGTGGAATCGTCGGACCGAGACATTCGTACCTATTTATTGCTGTGTACAAAACTTAAATGTAAGTTTAAATGTACCTACTTGCACATAAAAAATGGTAGTAAAAATATCTTCATAATAATATAATAAATGAATCGTTTATTTCTTTCACAAGCTATGTTATACATCATATAAATTTAGTATTCATCTGTTAGGGATTGACAAATAGCTTTGCGCGAGCTGGTGTCTGATGTAGGTTTTAAACTAAAACATATCATAACAAGCTCACTTTGATACTTACTTTGGAATCCCATTGACCGTGTGTGAAAAATGTCCCAGGATATTTATTCAAAAAAAATCCCATAGTACCGGAGAACGCGGTGATAAACATAACGACGTTGTCGCTGGCGCTGTGCGGCGGCGTGGCGCTGGTGGCGCTGGCGGCGTGCGGCCTCGTGCTGTGCGCGCGCGACGCCGACCCGCGCCCAGGTCTGCCGTCCGCGCCCGCGCGCGCGCTCGCAGACCCACCCCTGTGCGCTTACAACACTGAAGGTACTTTATTTCTAGACCTCGCTGTTTTACCAGTTTCCAAAGAAAAGTATGTTCTCCAGATATTAACTGAAATAGTCACTACGAATTTTGTCTACGACGCCAGAGGCAAGGGCAGACCGTGAGTTAGTGCCCTGGGCTAAAACTCCCTGGGGCCTGACTTATTAATCCTCTGATTCATATTTTGTATTTTTTTTATTATTGTCTATATTGGCTTCAATAGGGCTGAGGGCCCTTTGTATCTGCGGGGCCCTGGCTGCAGCCCCTATATAGATCCGCCCATAGAGGTAGGCAAATACACACAACTGGTGTTGATTCAAATACTTTGACGCGTTTCTAGTACTCCCGTACTTTATTTTCAATATATTTATTTCAGAGTCGAATTGCGAAACGTTCCACGATAGCGACGACGGCAGCGAGTGCAACTTGCGACGGACTGAATCATTTAGGCGAGCCGTGTCACGGTACCCTTCGAAGAATTTCGACGTGAGGAGAACCAGCTCGTTCCACTCAGCGCGGTACATGGGTGACATGGCGGAACATGAACCGGCAAATGCAACGATGTACTACGTCACAATCCACATTGCAGAGTGCACTCGCTACAAAATATAAGTAGGAAGAGAGATATGGACGCACTGTGCGATCACCTGGTTGTACATTTACCACCAGAAACTAATTACAACGTCGCTAAGCCTGTAAGATTCACAATAATTTTAATTTTGTATTTTTCTTCCATGGGATATCGCAAGAATGTTCTCACCCGGAATGTTACATTGCCCCATGAGAAATTAACAGACAAAATACATTCGCTTTTTTATATTATTTATCTATATCTTGTAATATACATCTGTTTCCAGATGAATACGTTCTATACAATGCCCAGAAAGATGCGACACAAACACGCGAAGGAAATAAGCGATGAAACTTCCGAAATAACACAAACGTCAGATGGGTTCTCGCTGCCTCCTCCGCCTGATGAGTTCACCAGTTATCGCGCGGGAACAAAAATAAAGGATATGCCATCGAAATCGACCCCATCATATACGACAATCATAAGAAAAAGTTCAGGAAAAGACTATCCAAAACAGCAGCAACAACAGTACAACAACGTCATAATATCTCCGATGAATACAGTGGGTCTGCCGACAATCAGCGGCACACAAAGTGGCCTTTACTCATATCCAGACGACGAACATCACATGCATCAGGTAAACACAAACCCATTCGATGAGGACTCGTCATGATGTCATTTTATCATTAATCACTACGTTTTGTTAATTTTGAAGGACACGCGGAGAAGTACTGGCGCCTTACCGAGTTACCAAAGTTATTTAAGTTGTTCCAAAGAGTCTGGCCTATAGTGTTTAATTAGAATCTTAATATCTAATGCGGTTCAACTTAATCATATAGGCCATTTAAAATGTTAGATCTCACTGTATCACTAATGTCATTAAAAAGTAGATAAAAAATATCATTATACTTCGATCATCATTTATTTACATTACAAAAATAGAAACCACTTGCATAGTACATACCTACCAAATGTTGAATTTATTTTTACATGCACATGATTTGAAAAATTGTACTACATACATATTTGAAAATATATTATAATCTTGTGTATGTTACTTTTTACTTTTATAGTGAAGATAAATTAAAATATTGTAAATGTCACTCACTGCCATTCGATAATGATAGCCAATGGTTTTAATTTTATGATAATTTATAAGGAGTAATATATTATGTACGATATATTAAATTGTTTTATTACTTACGGAATTTTTTACGTTTATTTGGATTTTTTTTAGGAAATTACAATATATTTCAGTCAGTTTACCTTTTCTAATATAAATTGAATTAGGACTATAAGTATTAGAATGTATATCAGTTACACAAGCTACAAATCATGACACGGTATTCAGAACACGTGACACATTGCGGAAAGCACCCAACAGTGGTGTTTTCTTAACGTAAGATGTAAGGACTAAGCTAGTTAGGAAAAAGAATAAAATGTCTATATCCACAAATGTGTCAAGATTCAAGATGATTATTGAATAACTATTATTTAATGGCTTATGGCTATTGGCTTACGCATTAATAACTTATGGCTATATTAATTTAATCCATGCGATCTAGATGCGCCTGCGCGACCGTGAGTCTGTCGATGAGACGCTGGGTGTTGGGTCGAGCCTGAAAAATGTAAAAACTCCAATTTATAACCGTTGCTGAGAAATCGGAGAAACAGTTTTTTAACAGCCATATCATTGTTATAAATAACTAGCTGCCTCCGCGCGGTTTTACCCGCGTAGTTCCCGTTCCCGTGGGAATACAGGGATAAAATATAGCCTATGTTACTCGGGGATAATGTAGCTTTCCAAAGGTGAAAGAATTTTTGAAATCGGTCCAGTAGTTTCGGAGCCTATTCATTACAAACAAACAAACAAACAAATCTTTCCTCTTTATAATATTAGTATAGACATAAAAACTTCCCTAATAATATCATAAATGCAAAAGTAACTCTGTCTGTCTGTAACGTTTTCACGCCTCAATCACTGAACCGATTTTTATGTTACTTCATACAGAGACTAGAGCTTAGAAAGGATATAGGCTATATATATTTTTCCCGGGAATTTGGAAGGTCCCCGGGAACGCCAGGCCAGGCGAAAGTTAAAATGGATTTAATTCGCTCTAATTAGGAAGCTCCTCCTTTTTTAAAAAAACTCAGCATAAGCGACAATGGCGTAGCTACCGGAGGGCTAGCTGGGGCAGTGCACCGGTCGGGGGTGCACAGTCGAGGTCCCCCTCAGCTTGGAGGCCCCGGTGCACTGCCCCGACTAGCCCTCCGGTAGCTACATATGAAACGTCGACTCTAATGCTCGGTCCGGAAGGTCGGTTTTGGTGAGAAGAGCCGCAGTATGTAGTACGTTAGACTAGTGTGTATAGTGTAGGTACCTGTACCTGTAGTGCGGAGAGCGCGGCCTCGTGCAGGTCCTTGCAGCGCGCGAGCGTGCGGCGGCGCAGCGCGGCCGGCAGCGGCGCCAGCTCGCCGCGCGCGCCCTCCAGCACCAGCGCCGCCGCGCCGCACGGGTGGCACTCCGCGCGACCCGAGCCACACGCGCTCGTTCACGCTCACCAGCCTGGAATCACACATACTTACGTGTTAACACCAATGTATCCAACGAAATAAACTACATACCTATATATAAATAGCCCGGGAGATAGCGTTGCAAATAAAAAAGTCATAGTATGCCGGCTGAAGTAATTAATAATAATAGTTTACACTCTACCGTCAGGGTGCGTCTAGAGTGTGCCCAAAGAAAATGATTACCAAATCATTGCTTGATAACAGATGGAGCCTGCCCAACGTCTGGTAGTAAGCGAAATTCAACTTGTCATAAACCGCGAGTACGACGAGTCGCGGGTTACATGTTGCGCCCCATCGTACAGGCGAGACGATGACAGCTATGTATGTGCCCAGGCACTACCACTTACTGTCCTATGTAAGTTTTATAATTCTTATTATCGTTACATTAGCCGATTTCACAAATAGGTAGTTTTGGAATTGTTTAAACCTTTAAATAAGCAGAGCTTAGATTGTCCAAAATAATACCTAGTTTCCAATATTGTTGAAATCAACATACTTAGCTATAATTATCTACTGCACCAAATGACATCTTCATGAATTTCTTCGTGACAAAATTTTTCACTGTTTGTGTAGCCTTCTTTCTAGTTCAGTGATTTAAGTGGAGAAAACATATTAGGTAAATGAATGTTCATCGATCGCACAAAATCCATAATATGTCAAACCGTTTTTGGAAGTGCTTTTTTTTCATTACAAGTAGGTATATTCGATATTATAAGTAGGTACATATTTCGATCCTCCGTTAATTTTGTAGACATAATATAATATTTACAAGCGCAAATGTGCGCTTAACAAAAGCCTACAGTTACGCAAAGTTAACAAATGGCCAACTAACTAAGTCCACCTGTATTAATATTCAAATACTTTATGAGATAAAATATATGCATTCCTTAGATTCTTAATCAGGTCAATGAAATTAGCACTCGCTTTTTCTCATTTGCGTTTAATGTAGTTATAACTGTTATATACTTTTCTTAATATATTTTACCATGTTTAAATATGTAGTACCTACCAATAAATAATGCCGCTGTAGCATTCCATAACGGCATGTGACGGTAAGTAGTCTTCGTGATCATAGTTTTAAATGATTATTTAAATGTACACTTTATAACTTTCAGATCGTCCCGCTTTACAAATTGTAGTTGAAAACGACTTAGATAATAACACTTTGGCTATTGAAAAAGGCGCAAACGTGTCTTTATCTTGCAGTTATCAAGCTAATCCTTCTGTGTTTGAACTGATCTGGTTTCATAAGGTATGTAGGTACCTCATTTTAACTTTAGTTCTACTATACGTACTTACAAAAGTAGACTAGTCCAAAAAAATGTGGTTAGATTAATGGAACATAATTGTTTTTTATTTCGCTTTAATTCTTGGAAAATTATATACAATGTTAATTTTTTGTATAACTGTTTTTTTAATCTTGACTTTTATAAAAGTATAATATGAAAATATTTAATAGTAGGCGATAGTAAAGTAATAAATTTCTTTCATAAAAAAATTTTGTATAGGTGCTAGACGCTAACGGCATTAAACACTTACTTCTCTACAAGCATGTGCGTTAACAGACCGGATCGGTATACCTAATTTTAGGTAGGTACTCATGTTTAACACATGTTTCAGGACGATATAAAACCTGCAGATAGCAGTGAAAAAATTCAGCCCCTTTTGCAACTGACGAACCTTACTGAGAAAGATGCAGGAGAATATGTATGTGCTGCTACCAATGACGAAGGATTGACTTACAGCGAGCCGATTATCATAGACGTTACATGTATGTCCTAACTTCTTAACTAATGTCATAAATGCTAAAGTAACTGTTTTTGTACTTCCTCAATTGATCGTCTCATTTTACTCAATTCAGCAGAAGTCTCGGTACGGGGCGGGACCCAAATTATATGACACATGCCACCAACTTTCATGCTCACGAATGGCGCTAGTCATCCTTCTAATATTTTTAAAGTGAAAGGTTTGATGTTTGTAATCACGCAATGCCTAAATTGATTCTAGACTAAGAAAATATGTTCTGGAATATACACTTCTTATCCCCGAAAAAATTAACACATCAGCTTATTAATAACTCTGTATGTCTAGGGCCGGCGTATTGTGAAGATACGAGCATAGTGGAATATGGCCTCGGAGAGACGGAGTCAATAAACTTAACATGCGTTGTCAAAGGGAACCCAGAACCTTCTTCGTACCGCTGGGTGGTAATCAACGAGGCAGTAAATACGAGTACCATGAGCGGCAAACAAAACACCACTATCATCACGGAGGAAGCTACTTTGTCCTACCAACGTCCTATTGGAACAGCTTTTAGTAAGACATTTGATGAGATTTTAAAATCTATTTTGCTTTTCTCGTTACTTTGGTCGATCGGTACGATGTTATATATAGGTACCTTACCTACCAATAAACTGTAGGTACCTAGTTATATTGCTGTTCTTTTATTTATCTAGATTTAGTTTATTTAGTTAACCTCCGTATCATATCATACATTTGCGGTTGATAAATAAATAAATATGAATCGTTTAATTTCAGATACAATATTTTGTTGGGGAATAAATAATGTTAGTGGGAAAGCTTTGCCGCATACTCCATGCACATTCCAAGTGACGGATGAGACAAGTCCGAGACCGCCCACTGAATGTACTGCTGTTAGGAAACCCAACGGAGACATCGTTACTACATGCGAAAAGGGACATGATGGAGGCATGCCACAGGTGACAATAATAATATAAACTAAATTAATCCCTGCTAATATCATAAATGCGAAAGTAACGCTGTCTGTTTGTTGCGCTTTCACGCCATAACCACTTTGATTGATTTTGATCACATTTGGTACAGAGATATACCTGAGCTTAAGAAACGAAATATCTCCCGGGAAAGTCGAAGGTCCCCCGGCAACGCGGGTGAAACCGCGGGACGGAAATCTATATGAAAGGCATAATTAGGCTTGAAATAAATATTGACCACCAAACGTTAAAACAATTTAAAAAAAATTCTTACAATTTAAATTTTTTAGAAATTCAAATTCACCGTCAACGCGGTAGATTCAGATGAACAATATGTTTCAATAATAAACACAGTGCCAGAGTTTTGGATAACAGAGCAGAACCAGGAGAAGTATAAATTCGTTATAGTAGCTTTCAACGATAAAGGTGAGAGCGACTCGGTGGTTATCGAAAAAGATGACATCATAGATAATACAGGTAAAACAACATAACTTTCATCCACATCAGCTAAATCTCTATCTTCCATTTTTTTTTATTATTTGCCTCAAACTTTTATCTCTATGGTGATTCCATAGAGATAAAAGTATAATTTTTTTTTATAACACGTAAAGTTTTTTAGTTGACACACTTTTAACGACTATTTACTAAGATATATCTTTTTATACGCATATAGCGTTATTCTCCAAAACTATAGTGGAATCGTCGTACCGAGACATTCGTACCTATTTATTGCTGTGTACAAAACTTAAATGTAAGTTTAAATGTACCTACTTGCACATAAAAAATGGTAGTAAAAATATCTTCATAATAATATAATAAATGAATCGTTTATTTCTTTCACAAGCTATGTTATACATCATATAAATTTAGTATTCATCTGTTAGGGATTGACAAATAGCTTTGCGCGAGCTGGTGTCTGATGTAGGTTTTAAACTAAAACATATCATAACAAGCTCACTTTGATACTTACTTTGGAATCCCATTGACCGTGTGTGAAAAATGTCCCAGGATATTTATTCAAAAAAAATCCCATAGTACCGGAGAACGCGGTGATAAACATAACAACGTTGTCGCTGGCGCTGTGCGGCGGCGTGGCGCTGGTGGCGCTGGCGGCGTGCGGCCTCGTGCTGTGCGCGCGCGACGCCGACCCGCGCCCAGAGGGTCAATTCCGCTAAATCACAACGCTAGACCTCCAATTTCATTTCGATAACGGTTCGTTTCCAATCCGCATTCTGTTGTAACCAAAAAAGCTATTCTACTATTTACATGCACACATTTCGATTGTAACGAAAACGTTCCATTATCGTTTCGATATTGGAGCGATACCTCACGCAGCAGTGTGGCCTCATAAAAATGATATAAGTTACAAAATTATTTACAATATTTATTTAGGCATATTAATAATAATAGTTATGTCATAAAAGCTTAAGGCACGTTGTTTTAGTATTTATCAATATTTAACTCATTTAAAAGAACTACGAACTGCGTCTAGAAATATATAGTTACGCACCGCTGCCTTCAACCCTAAAATATTATCATATTTAGTCTGTGGATGATGGATGGAGCGGCACTGGCTTGGCACTACTGGATTTTGCTATATTAAATAAATTTAAAAAAAATATAAAGTTTAAAGATTCAATTTTTTTTGTTTTTGAATTGTTACATGAAGAATGAAAAATATCTGTAATGCACTTAAATTTGAATTTGAGTTTTACAATATTTTACCACACTCAACAAGTAGGCACTCGAATTATTAGCAAACTTTTCATATGGCAATGTTTTATTCATGTCAATCTTAATTTGTCAAAACAAGATAGCCAATAGCCATCTGTCTGCGATATAAATAAGAAGAAGAGTGTCCGTTTCAAATTTTTTGTTTATTTGAAATATCTATACTAATATTTTAAAGAGGAAAGATTTGTTTGTTTGTTTGTTTGTTTGTAATGAATAGGCTCTGAAACTACTGGACCGATTTCAAAAATTCTTTCACCTTTGGAAAGCTACATTATCCCCGAGTAACATAGGCTATATTTTATCCCTATATTCCCACGGGAACCGGAACTATGCGGGTAAAACCGCGCGGAGGCAGCTAGTGTTACATAAAATTACAGTTACATTGTAAATATTGATATAAGTATGTATTTAAAAGTATTATAGAAGCTTAATTTGGAATCAGATTGGCCGTGTGTGATAAATGTCCCAGGATATATATTTTTTATTATTATTATTGATCCATGTTTGGAAATAAATATTAAGTATTTTGGTATATAGTATTTCCTATAGTATTTTAATAATTTGGGTTTGGTAGTATTCAAATGACTATCTTAACTTAGTCTCCACATCAATACCATCGGATCGTAAATTCATGGGCATATGAGGTCTAAGCTCATGAATTAATAATCTGGCATTATGTTTACTCAACCGATAGGTTTTAACAAACTCGCGGTCTGTTAAATCGAAGGCGTAATTACTTTGTCTTGTCACAAGATTTCTACTTTTCACTCTTCCGAGATCCACCTCGTTGGCGAGTTCTACAAAATCCATGTAAGACATCATTTTGACGAAACGAACGAGAAAAAGTTACTTCAAACCTACTTTTGTTCAAACGTTGCATTTGACACATGAACGCACGATGTTCGCTTGCGTTTCGTTTACAATCTGTCAAAATCTTTAGTGGAATATGACTTAACGTTCGTCGGTCGTTCGACCAATTTAGCAGAATGGGACTTTTGAAGTTTCGAACGAACGCCAAGCGTTACCAGATTGGAAACGAATTATAATCTTTGGTGCATTAGTGGAATACGAAAACGCGGTGATAAACATAACGACGTTGTCGCTGGCGCTGTGCGGCGGCGTGGCGCTGGTGGCGCTGGCGGCGTGCGGCCTCGTGCTGTGCGCGCGCGACGCCGACCCGCGCCCAGGTCTGCCGTCCGCGCCCGCGCGCGCGCTCGCAGACCCACCCCTGTGCGCTTACAACACTGAAGGTACTTTATTTCTAGACCTCGCTGTTTTACCAGTTTCCAAAGAAAAGTATGTTCTCCAGATATTAACTGAAATAGTCACTACGAATTTTGTCTACGACGCCAGAGGCAAGGGCAGACCGTGAGTTAGTGCCCTGGGCTAAAACTCCCTGGGGCCTGACTTATTAATCCTCTGATTCATATTTTGTATTTTTTTTATTATTGTCTATATTGGCTTCAATAGGGCTGAGGGCCCTTTGTATCTGCGGGGCCCTGGGCTGCAGCCCCTATATAGATCCGCCCATAGAGGTAGGCAAATACACACAACTGGTGTTGATTCAAATACTTTGACGCGTTTCTAGTACTCCCGTACTTTATTTTCAATATATTTATTTCAGAGTCGAATTGCGAAACGTTCCACGATAGCGACGACGGCAGCGAGTGCAACTTGCGACGGACTGAATCATTTAGGCGAGCCGTGTCACGGTACCCTTCGAAGAATTTCGACGTGAGGAGAACCAGCTCGTTCCACTCAGCGCGGTACATGGGTGACATGGCGGAACATGAACCGGCCAAATGCAACGATGTACTACGTCACAATCCACATTGCAGAGTGCACTCGCTACAAAATATAAGTAGGAAGAGAGATATGGACGCACTGTGCGATCACCTGGTTGTACATTTACCACCAGAAACTAATTACAACGTCGCTAAGCCTGTAAGATTCACAATAATTTTAATTTTGTATTTTTCTTCCATGGGATATCGCAAGAATGTTCTCACCCGGAATGTTACATTGCCCCATGAGAAATTAACAGACAAAATACATTCGCTTTTTTATATTATTTATCTATATCTTGTAATATACATCTGTTTCCAGATGAATACGTTCTATACAATGCCCAGAAAGATGCGACACAAACACGCGAAGGAAATAAGCGATGAAACTTCCGAAATAACACAAACGTCAGATGGGTTCTCGCTGCCTCCTCCGCCTGATGAGTTCACCAGTTATCGCGCGGGAACAAAAATAAAGGATATGCCATCGAAATCGACCCCATCATATACGACAATCATAAGAAAAAGTTCAGGAAAAGACTATCCAAAACAGCAGCAACAACAGTACAACAACGTCATAATATCTCCGATGAATACAGTGGGTCTGCCGACAATCAGCGGCACACAAAGTGGCCTTTACTCATATCCAGACGACGAACATCACATGCATCAGGTAAACACAAACCCATTCGATGAGGACTCGTCATGATGTCATTTTATCATTAATCACTACGTTTTGTTAATTTTGAAGGACACGCGGAGAAGTACTGGCGCCTTACCGAGTTACCAAAGTTATTTAAGTTGTTCCAAAGAGTCTGGCCTATAGTGTTTAATTAGAATCTTAATATCTAATGCGGTTCAACTTAATCATATAGGCCATTTAAATGTTAGATCTCACTGTATCACTAATGTCATTAAAAAGTAGATAAAAAATATCATTATACTTCGATCATCATTTATTTACATTACAAAAATAGAAACCACTTGCATAGTACATACCTACCAAATGTTGAATTTATTTTTACATGCACATGATTTGAAAAATTGTACTACATACATATTTGAAAATATATTATAATCTTGTGTATGTTACTTTTTACTTTTATAGTGAAGATAAATTAAAATATTGTAAAATGTCACTCACTGCCATTCGATAATGATAGCCAATGGTTTTAATTTTATGATAATTTATAAGGAGTAATATATTATGTACGATATATTAAATTGTTTTATTACTTACGGAATTTTTTACGTTTATTTGGATTTTTTTTAGGAAATTACAATATATTTCAGTCAGTTTACCTTTTCTAATATAAATTGAATTAGGACTATAAGTATTAGAATGTATATCAGTTACACAAGCTACAAATCATGACACGGTATTCAGAACACGTGACACATTTGCGGAAAGCACCCAACAGTGGTGTTTTCTTAACGTAAGATGTAAGGACTAAGCTAGTTAGGAAAAAGAATAAAATGTCTATATCCACAAATGTGTCAAGATTCAAGATGATTATTGAATAACTATTATTTAATGGCTTATGGCTATTGGCTTACGCATTAATAACTTATGGCTATATTAATTTAATCCATGCGATCTAGATGCGCCTGCGCGACCGTGAGTCTGTCGATGAGACGCTGGGTGTTGGGTCGAGCCTGAAAAATGTAAAAACTCCAATTTATAACCGTTGCTGAGAAATCGGAGAAACAGTTTTTTAACAGCCATATCATTGTTATAAATAACTAGCTGCCTCCGCGCGGTTTTACCCGCGTAGTTCCCGTTCCCGTGGGAATACAGGGATAAAATATAGCCTATGTTACTCGGGGATAATGTAGCTTTCCAAAGGTGAAAGAATTTTTGAAATCGGTCCAGTAGTTTCGGAGCCTATTCATTACAAACAAACAAACAAACAAATCTTTCCTCTTTATAATATTAGTATAGACATAAAAACTTCCCTAATAATATCATAAATGCAAAAGTAACTCTGTCTGTCTGTAACGTTTTCACGCCTCAATCACTGAACCGATTTTTATGTTACTTCATACAGAGACTAGAGCTTAGAAAGGATATAGGCTATATATATTTTTCCCGGGAATTTGGAAGGTCCCCGGGAACGCCAGGCCAGGCGAAAGTTAAAATGGATTTAAATTCGCTCTAATTAGGAAGCTCCTCCTTTTTTAAAAAAACTCAGCATAAGCGACAATGGCGTAGCTACCGGAGGGCTAGCTGGGGCAGTGCACCGGTCGGGGGTGCACAGTCGAGGTCCCCCTCAGCTTGGAGGCCCCGGTGCACTGCCCCGACTAGCCCTCCGGTAGCTACATATGAAACGTCGACTCTAATGCTCGGTCCGGAAGGTCGGTTTTGGTGAGAAGAGCCGGCAGTATGTAGTACGTTAGACTAGTGTGTATAGTGTAGGTACCTGTACCTGTAGTGCGGAGAGCGCGGCCTCGTGCAGGTCCTTGCAGCGCGCGAGCGTGCGGCGGCGCAGCGCGGCCGGCAGCGGCGCCAGCTCGCCGCGCGCGCCCTCCAGCACCAGCGCCGCCGCGCCGCACGGGTGGCACTCCGCGCCGCACCCGAGCCACACGCGCTCGTTCACGCTCACCAGCCTGGAATCACACATACTTACGTGTTAACACCAATGTATCCAACGAAATAAACTACATACCTATATATAAATAGCCCGGGAGATAGCGTTGCAAATAAAAAAGTCATAGTATGCCGGCTGAAGTAATTAATAATAATAGTTTACACTCTACCGTCAGGGTGCGTCTAGAGTGTGCCCAAAGAAAATGATTACCAAATCATTGCTTGATAACAGATGGAGCCTGCCCAACGTCTGGTAGTAAGCGAAATTCAACTTGTCATAAACCGCGAGTACGACGAGTCGCGGGTTACATGTTGCGCCCCATCGTACAGGCGAGACGATGACAGCTATGTATGTGCCCAGGCACTACCACTTACTGTCCTATGTAAGTTTTATAATTCTTATTATCGTTACATTAGCCGATTTCACAAATAGGTAGTTTTGGAATTGTTTAAACCTTTAAATAAGCAGAGCTTAGATTGTCCAAAATAATACCTAGTTTCCAATATTGTTGAAATCAACATACTTAGCTATAATTATCTACTGCACCAAATGACATCTTCATGAATTTCTTCGTGACAAAATTTTTCACTGTTTGTGTAGCCTTCTTTCTAGTTCAGTGATTTAAGTGGAGAAAACATATTAGGTAAATGAATGTTCATCGATCGCACAAAATCCATAATATGTCAAACCGTTTTTGGAAGTGCTTTTTTTTCATTACAAGTAGGTATATTCGATATTATAAGTAGGTACATATTTCGATCCTCCGTTAATTTTGTAGACATAATATAATATTTACAAGCGCAAATGTGCGCTTAACAAAAGCCTACAGTTACGCAAAGTTAACAAATGGCCAACTAACTAAGTCCACCTGTATTAATATTCAAATACTTTATGAGATAAAATATATGCATTCCTTAGATTCTTAATCAGGTCAATGAAATTAGCACTCGCTTTTTCTCATTTGCGTTTAATGTAGTTATAACTGTTACATACTTTTCTTAATATATTTTACCATGTTTAAATATGTAGTACCTACCAATAAATAATGCCGCTGTAGCATTCCATAACGGCATGTGACGGTAAGTAGTCTTCGTGATCATAGTTTTAAATGATTATTTAAATGTACACTTTATAACTTTCAGATCGTCCCGCTTTACAAATTGTAGTTGAAAACGACTTAGATAATAACACTTTGGCTATTGAAAAAGGCGCAAACGTGTCTTTATCTTGCAGTTATCAAGCTAATCCTTCTGTGTTTGAACTGATCTGGTTTCATAAGGTATGTAGGTACCTCATTTTAACTTTAGTTCTACTATACGTACTTACAAAAGTAGACTAGTCCAAAAAAATGTGGTTAGATTAATGGAACATAATTGTTTTTTATTTCGCTTTAATTCTTGGAAAATTATATACAATGTTAATTTTTTGTATAACTGTTTTTTTAATCTTGACTTTTATAAAAGTATAATATGAAAATATTTAATAGTAGGCGATAGTAAAGTAATAAATTTCTTTCATAAAAAAATTTTGTATAGGTGCTAGACGCTAACGGCATTAAACACTTACTTCTCTACAAGCATGTGCGTTAACAGACCGGATCGGTATACCTAATTTTAGGTAGGTACTCATGTTTAACACATGTTTCAGGACGATATAAAACCTGCAGATAGCAGTGAAAAAATTCAGCCCCTTTTGCAACTGACGAACCTTACTGAGAAAGATGCAGGAGAATATGTATGTGCTGCTACCAATGACGAAGGATTGACTTACAGCGAGCCGATTATCATAGACGTTACATGTATGTCCTAACTTCTTAACTAATGTCATAAATGCTAAAGTAACTGTTTTTGTACTTCCTCAATTGATCGTCTCATTTTACTCAATTCAGCAGAAGTCTCGGTACGGGGCGGGACCCAAATTATATGACACATGCCACCAACTTTCATGCTCACGAATGGCGCTAGTCATCCTTCTAATATTTTTAAAGTGAAAGGTTTGATGTTTGTAATCACGCAATGCCTAAATTGATTCTAGACTAAGAAAATATGTTCTGGAATATACACTTCTTATCCCCGAAAAAATTAACACATCAGCTTATTAATAACTCTTGTATGTCTAGGGCCGGCGTATTGTGAAGATACGAGCATAGTGGAATATGGCCTCGGAGAGACGGAGTCAATAAACTTAACATGCGTTGTCAAAGGGAACCCAGAACCTTCTTCGTACCGCTGGGTGGTAATCAACGAGGCAGTAAATACGAGTACCATGAGCGGCAAACAAAACACCACTATCATCACGGAGGAAGCTACTTTGTCCTACCAACGTCCTATTGGAACAGCTTTTAGTAAGACATTTGATGAGATTTTAAAATCTATTTTGCTTTTCTCGTTACTTTGGTCGATCGGTACGATGTTATATATAGGTACCTTACCTACCAATAAACTGTAGGTACCTAGTTATATTGCTGTTCTTTTATTTATCTAGATTTAGTTTATTTAGTTAACCTCCGTATCATATCATACATTTGCGGTTGATAAATAAATAAATATGAATCGTTTAATTTCAGATACAATATTTTGTTGGGGAATAAATAATGTTAGTGGGAAAGCTTTGCCGCATACTCCATGCACATTCCAAGTGACGGATGAGACAAGTCCGAGACCGCCCACTGAATGTACTGCTGTTAGGAAACCCAACGGAGACATCGTTACTACATGCGAAAAGGGACATGATGGAGGCATGCCACAGGTGACAATAATAATATAAACTAAATTAATCCCTGCTAATATCATAAATGCGAAAGTAACGCTGTCTGTTTGTTGCGCTTTCACGCCATAACCACTTTGATTGATTTTGATCACATTTGGTACAGAGATATACCTGAGCTTAAGAAACGAAATATCTCCCGGGAAAGTCGAAGGTCCCCCGGCAACGCGGGTGAAACCGCGGGACGGAAATCTATATGAAAGGCATAATTAGGCTTGAAATAAATATTGACCACCAAACGTTAAAACAATTTAAAAAAAATTCTTACAATTTAAATTTTTTAGAAATTCAAATTCACCGTCAACGCGGTAGATTCAGATGAACAATATGTTTCAATAATAAACACAGTGCCAGAGTTTTGGATAACAGAGCAGAACCAGGAGAAGTATAAATTCGTTATAGTAGCTTTCAACGATAAAGGTGAGAGCGACTCGGTGGTTATCGAAAAAGATGACATCATAGATAATACAGGTAAAACAACATAACTTTCATCCACATCAGCTAAATCTCTATCTTCCATTTTTTTTTATTATTTGCCTCAAACTTTTATCTCTATGGTGATTCCATAGAGATAAAAGTATATTTTTTTTTTATAACACGTAAAGTTTTTTAGTTGACACACTTTTAACGACTATTTACTAAGATATATCTTTTTATACGCATATAGCGTTATTCTCCAAAACTATAGTGGAATCGTCGTACCGAGACATTCGTACCTATTTATTGCTGTGTACAAAACTTAAATGTAAGTTTAAATGTACCTACTTGCACATAAAAAATGGTAGTAAAAATATCTTCATAATAATATAATAAATGAATCGTTTATTTCTTTCACAAGCTATGTTATACATCATATAAATTTAGTATTCATCTGTTAGGGATTGACAAATAGCTTTGCGCGAGCTGGTGTCTGATGTAGGTTTTAAACTAAAACATATCATAACAAGCTCACTTTGATACTTACTTTGGAATCCCATTGACCGTGTGTGAAAAATGTCCCAGGATATTTATTCAAAAAAAATCCCATAGTACCGGAGAACGCGGTGATAAACATAACGACGTTGTCGCTGGCGCTGTGCGGCGGCGTGGCGCTGGTGGCGCTGGCGGCGTGCGGCCTCGTGCTGTGCGCGCGCGACGCCGACCCGCGCCCAGGTCTGCCGTCCGCGCCCGCGCGCGCGCTCGCAGACCCACCCCTGTGCGCTTACAACACTGAAGGTACTTTATTTCTAGACCTCGCTGTTTTACCAGTTTCCAAAGAAAAGTATGTTCTCCAGATATTAACTGAAATAGTCACTACGAATTTTGTCTACGACGCCAGAGGCAAGGGCAGACCGTGAGTTAGTGCCCTGGGCTAAAACTCCCTGGGGCCTGACTTATTAATCCTCTGATTCATATTTTGTATTTTTTTTATTATTGTCTATATTGGCTTCAATAGGGCTGAGGGCCCTTTGTATCTGCGGGGCCCTGGGCTGCAGCCCCTATATAGATCCGCCCATAGAGGTAGGCAAATACACACAACTGGTGTTGATTCAAATACTTTGACGCGTTTCTAGTACTCCCGTACTTTATTTTCAATATATTTATTTCAGAGTCGAATTGCGAAACGTTCCACGATAGCGACGACGGCAGCGAGTGCAACTTGCGACGGACTGAATCATTTAGGCGAGCCGTGTCACGGTACCCTTCGAAGAATTTCGACGTGAGGAGAACCAGCTCGTTCCACTCAGCGCGGTACATGGGTGACATGGCGGAACATGAACCGGCCAAATGCAACGATGTACTACGTCACAATCCACATTGCAGAGTGCACTCGCTACAAAATATAAGTAGGAAGAGAGATATGGACGCACTGTGCGATCACCTGGTTGTACATTTACCACCAGAAACTAATTACAACGTCGCTAAGCCTGTAAGATTCACAATAATTTTAATTTTGTATTTTTCTTCCATGGGATATCGCAAGAATGTTCTCACCCGGAATGTTACATTGCCCCATGAGAAATTAACAGACAAAATACATTCGCTTTTTTATATTATTTATCTATATCTTGTAATATACATCTGTTTCCAGATGAATACGTTCTATACAATGCCCAGAAAGATGCGACACAAACACGCGAAGGAAATAAGCGATGAAACTTCCGAAATAACACAAACGTCAGATGGGTTCTCGCTGCCTCCTCCGCCTGATGAGTTCACCAGTTATCGCGCGGGAACAAAAATAAAGGATATGCCATCGAAATCGACCCCATCATATACGACAATCATAAGAAAAAGTTCAGGAAAAGACTATCCAAAACAGCAGCAACAACAGTACAACAACGTCATAATATCTCCGATGAATACAGTGGGTCTGCCGACAATCAGCGGCACACAAAGTGGCCTTTACTCATATCCAGACGACGAACATCACATGCATCAGGTAAACACAAACCCATTCGATGAGGACTCGTCATGATGTCATTTTATCATTAATCACTACGTTTTGTTAATTTTGAAGGACACGCGGAGAAGTACTGGCGCCTTACCGAGTTACCAAAGTTATTTAAGTTGTTCCAAAGAGTCTGGCCTATAGTGTTTAATTAGAATCTTAATATCTAATGCGGTTCAACTTAATCATATAGGCCATTTAAATGTTAGATCTCACTGTATCACTAATGTCATTAAAAAGTAGATAAAAAATATCATTATACTTCGATCATCATTTATTTACATTACAAAAATAGAAACCACTTGCATAGTACATACCTACCAAATGTTGAATTTATTTTTACATGCACATGATTTGAAAAATTGTACTACATACATATTTGAAAATATATTATAATCTTGTGTATGTTACTTTTTACTTTTATAGTGAAGATAAATTAAAATATTGTAAAATGTCACTCACTGCCATTCGATAATGATAGCCAATGGTTTTAATTTTATGATAATTTATAAGGAGTAATATATTATGTACGATATATTAAATTGTTTTATTACTTACGGAATTTTTTACGTTTATTTGGATTTTTTTTAGGAAATTACAATATATTTCAGTCAGTTTACCTTTTCTAATATAAATTGAATTAGGACTATAAGTATTAGAATGTATATCAGTTACACAAGCTACAAATCATGACACGGTATTCAGAACACGTGACACATTTGCGGAAAGCACCCAACAGTGGTGTTTTCTTAACGTAAGATGTAAGGACTAAGCTAGTTAGGAAAAAGAATAAAATGTCTATATCCACAAATGTGTCAAGATTCAAGATGATTATTGAATAACTATTATTTAATGGCTTATGGCTATTGGCTTACGCATTAATAACTTATGGCTATATTAATTTAATCCATGCGATCTAGATGCGCCTGCGCGACCGTGAGTCTGTCGATGAGACGCTGGGTGTTGGGTCGAGCCTGAAAAATGTAAAAACTCCAATTTATAACCGTTGCTGAGAAATCGGAGAAACAGTTTTTTAACAGCCATATCATTGTTATAAATAACTAGCTGCCTCCGCGCGGTTTTACCCGCGTAGTTCCCGTTCCCGTGGGAATACAGGGATAAAATATAGCCTATGTTACTCGGGGATAATGTAGCTTTCCAAAGGTGAAAGAATTTTTGAAATCGGTCCAGTAGTTTCGGAGCCTATTCATTACAAACAAACAAACAAACAAATCTTTCCTCTTTATAATATTAGTATAGACATAAAAACTTCCCTAATAATATCATAAATGCAAAAGTAACTCTGTCTGTCTGTAACGTTTTCACGCCTCAATCACTGAACCGATTTTTATGTTACTTCATACAGAGACTAGAGCTTAGAAAGGATATAGGCTATATATATTTTTCCCGGGAATTTGGAAGGTCCCCGGGAACGCCAGGCCAGGCGAAAGTTAAAATGGATTTAAATTCGCTCTAATTAGGAAGCTCCTCCTTTTTTAAAAAAACTCAGCATAAGCGACAATGGCGTAGCTACCGGAGGGCTAGCTGGGGCAGTGCACCGGTCGGGGGTGCACAGTCGAGGTCCCCCTCAGCTTGGAGGCCCCGGTGCACTGCCCCGACTAGCCCTCCGGTAGCTACATATGAAACGTCGACTCTAATGCTCGGTCCGGAAGGTCGGTTTTGGTGAGAAGAGCCGGCAGTATGTAGTACGTTAGACTAGTGTGTATAGTGTAGGTACCTGTACCTGTAGTGCGGAGAGCGCGGCCTCGTGCAGGTCCTTGCAGCGCGCGAGCGTGCGGCGGCGCAGCGCGGCCGGCAGCGGCGCCAGCTCGCCGCGCGCGCCCTCCAGCACCAGCGCCGCCGCGCCGCACGGGTGGCACTCCGCGCCGCACCCGAGCCACACGCGCTCGTTCACGCTCACCAGCCTGGAATCACACATACTTACGTGTTAACACCAATGTATCCAACGAAATAAACTACATACCTATATATAAATAGCCCGGGAGATAGCGTTGCAAATAAAAAAGTCATAGTATGCCGGCTGAAGTAATTAATAATAATAGTTTACACTCTACCGTCAGGGTGCGTCTAGAGTGTGCCCAAAGAAAATGATTACCAAATCATTGCTTGATAACAGATGGAGCCTGCCCAACGTCTGGTAGTAAGCGAAATTCAACTTGTCATAAACCGCGAGTACGACGAGTCGCGGGTTACATGTTGCGCCCCATCGTACAGGCGAGACGATGACAGCTATGTATGTGCCCAGGCACTACCACTTACTGTCCTATGTAAGTTTTATAATTCTTATTATCGTTACATTAGCCGATTTCACAAATAGGTAGTTTTGGAATTGTTTAAACCTTTAAATAAGCAGAGCTTAGATTGTCCAAAATAATACCTAGTTTCCAATATTGTTGAAATCAACATACTTAGCTATAATTATCTACTGCACCAAATGACATCTTCATGAATTTCTTCGTGACAAAATTTTTCACTGTTTGTGTAGCCTTCTTTCTAGTTCAGTGATTTAAGTGGAGAAAACATATTAGGTAAATGAATGTTCATCGATCGCACAAAATCCATAATATGTCAAACCGTTTTTGGAAGTGCTTTTTTTTCATTACAAGTAGGTATATTCGATATTATAAGTAGGTACATATTTCGATCCTCCGTTAATTTTGTAGACATAATATAATATTTACAAGCGCAAATGTGCGCTTAACAAAAGCCTACAGTTACGCAAAGTTAACAAATGGCCAACTAACTAAGTCCACCTGTATTAATATTCAAATACTTTATGAGATAAAATATATGCATTCCTTAGATTCTTAATCAGGTCAATGAAATTAGCACTCGCTTTTTCTCATTTGCGTTTAATGTAGTTATAACTGTTATATACTTTTCTTAATATATTTTACCATGTTTAAATATGTAGTACCTACCAATAAATAATGCCGCTGTAGCATTCCATAACGGCATGTGACGGTAAGTAGTCTTCGTGATCATAGTTTTAAATGATTATTTAAATGTACACTTTATAACTTTCAGATCGTCCCGCTTTACAAATTGTAGTTGAAAACGACTTAGATAATAACACTTTGGCTATTGAAAAAGGCGCAAACGTGTCTTTATCTTGCAGTTATCAAGCTAATCCTTCTGTGTTTGAACTGATCTGGTTTCATAAGGTATGTAGGTACCTCATTTTAACTTTAGTTCTACTATACGTACTTACAAAAGTAGACTAGTCCAAAAAAATGTGGTTAGATTAATGGAACATAATTGTTTTTTATTTCGCTTTAATTCTTGGAAAATTATATACAATGTTAATTTTTTGTATAACTGTTTTTTTAATCTTGACTTTTATAAAAGTATAATATGAAAATATTTAATAGTAGGCGATAGTAAAGTAATAAATTTCTTTCATAAAAAAATTTTGTATAGGTGCTAGACGCTAACGGCATTAAACACTTACTTCTCTACAAGCATGTGCGTTAACAGACCGGATCGGTATACCTAATTTTAGGTAGGTACTCATGTTTAACACATGTTTCAGGACGATATAAAACCTGCAGATAGCAGTGAAAAAATTCAGCCCCTTTTGCAACTGACGAACCTTACTGAGAAAGATGCAGGAGAATATGTATGTGCTGCTACCAATGACGAAGGATTGACTTACAGCGAGCCGATTATCATAGACGTTACATGTATGTCCTAACTTCTTAACTAATGTCATAAATGCTAAAGTAACTGTTTTTGTACTTCCTCAATTGATCGTCTCATTTTACTCAATTCAGCAGAAGTCTCGGTACGGGGCGGGACCCAAATTATATGACACATGCCACCAACTTTCATGCTCACGAATGGCGCTAGTCATCCTTCTAATATTTTTAAAGTGAAAGGTTTGATGTTTGTAATCACGCAATGCCTAAATTGATTCTAGTCTAAGAAAATATGTTCTGGAATATACACTTCTTATCCCCGAAAAAATTAACACATCAGCTTATTAATAACTCTTGTATGTCTAGGGCCGGCGTATTGTGAAGATACGAGCATAGTGGAATATGGCCTCGGAGAGACGGAGTCAATAAACTTAACATGCGTTGTCAAAGGGAACCCAGAACCTTCTTCGTACCGCTGGGTGGTAATCAACGAGGCAGTAAATACGAGTACCATGAGCGGCAAACAAAACACCACTATCATCACGGAGGAAGCTACTTTGTCCTACCAACGTCCTATTGGAACAGCTTTTAGTAAGACATTTGATGAGATTTTAAAATCTATTTTGCTTTTCTCGTTACTTTGGTCGATCGGTACGATGTTATATATAGGTACCTTACCTACCAATAAACTGTAGGTACCTAGTTATATTGCTGTTCTTTTATTTATCTAGATTTAGTTTATTTAGTTAACCTCCGTATCATATCATACATTTGCGGTTGATAAATAAATAAATATGAATCGTTTAATTTCAGATACAATATTTTGTTGGGGAATAAATAATGTTAGTGGGAAAGCTTTGCCGCATACTCCATGCACATTCCAAGTGACGGATGAGACAAGTCCGAGACCGCCCACTGAATGTACTGCTGTTAGGAAACCCAACGGAGACATCGTTACTACATGCGAAAAGGGACATGATGGAGGCATGCCACAGGTGACAATAATAATATAAACTAAATTAATCCCTGCTAATATCATAAATGCGAAAGTAACGCTGTCTGTTTGTTGCGCTTTCACGCCATAACCACTTTGATTGATTTTGATCACATTTGGTACAGAGATATACCTGAGCTTAAGAAACGAAATATCTCCCGGGAAAGTCGAAGGTCCCCCGGCAACGCGGGTGAAACCGCGGGACGGAAATCTATATGAAAGGCATAATTAGGCTTGAAATAAATATTGACCACCAAACGTTAAAACAATTTAAAAAAAATTCTTACAATTTAAATTTTTTAGAAATTCAAATTCACCGTCAACGCGGTAGATTCAGATGAACAATATGTTTCAATAATAAACACAGTGCCAGAGTTTTGGATAACAGAGCAGAACCAGGAGAAGTATAAATTCGTTATAGTAGCTTTCAACGATAAAGGTGAGAGCGACTCGGTGGTTATCGAAAAAGATGACATCATAGATAATACAGGTAAAACAACATAACTTTCATCCACATCAGCTAAATCTCTATCTTCCATTTTTTTTTATTATTTGCCTCAAACTTTTATCTCTATGGTGATTCCATAGAGATAAAAGTATAATTTTTTTTTATAACACGTAAAGTTTTTTAGTTGACACACTTTTAACGACTATTTACTAAGATATATCTTTTTATACGCATATAGCGTTATTCTCCAAAACTATAGTGGAATCGTCGTACCGAGACATTCGTACCTATTTATTGCTGTGTACAAAACTTAAATGTAAGTTTAAATGTACCTACTTGCACATAAAAAATGGTAGTAAAAATATCTTCATAATAATATAATAAATGAATCGTTTATTTCTTTCACAAGCTATGTTATACATCATATAAATTTAGTATTCATCTGTTAGGGATTGACAAATAGCTTTGCGCGAGCTGGTGTCTGATGTAGGTTTTAAACTAAAACATATCATAACAAGCTCACTTTGATACTTACTTTGGAATCCCATTGACCGTGTGTGAAAAATGTCCCAGGATATTTATTCAAAAAAAATCCCATAGTACCGGAGAACGCGGTGATAAACATAACAACGTTGTCGCTGGCGCTGTGCGGCGGCGTGGCGCTGGTGGCGCTGGCGGCGTGCGGCCTCGTGCTGTGCGCGCGCGACGCCGACCCGCGCCCAGAGGGTCAATTCCGCTAAATCACAACGCTAGACCTCCAATTTCATTTCGATAACGGTTCGTTTCCAATCCGCATTCTGTTGTAACCAAAAAAGCTATTCTACTATTTACATGCACACATTTCGATTGTAACGAAAACGTTCCATTATCGTTTCGATATTGGAGCGATACCTCACGCAGCAGTGTGGCCTCATAAAAATGATATAAGTTACAAAATTATTTACAATATTTATTTAGGCATATTAATAATAATAGTTATGTCATAAAAGCTTAAGGCACGTTGTTTTAGTATTTATCAATATTTAACTCATTTAAAAGAACTACGAACTGCGTCTAGAAATATATAGTTACGCACCGCTGCCTTCAACCCTAAAATATTATCATATTTAGTCTGTGGATGATGGATGGAGCGGCACTGGCTTGGCACTACTGGATTTTGCTATATTAAATAAATTTAAAAAAAATATAAAGTTTAAAGATTCAATTTTTTTTGTTTTTGAATTGTTACATGAAGAATGAAAAATATCTGTAATGCACTTAAATTTGAATTTGAGTTTTACAATATTTTACCACACTCAACAAGTAGGCACTCGAATTATTAGCAAACTTTTCATATGGCAATGTTTTATTCATGTCAATCTTAATTTGTCAAAACAAGATAGCCAATAGCCATCTGTCTGCGATATAAATAAAGAAGAAGAGTGTCCGTTTCAAATTTTTTGTTTATTTGAAATATCTATACTAATATTTTAAAGAGGAAAGATTTGTTTGTTTGTTTGTTTGTTTGTAATGAATAGGCTCTGAAACTACTGGACCGATTTCAAAAATTCTTTCACCTTTGGAAAGCTACATTATCCCCGAGTAACATAGGCTATATTTTATCCCTATATTCCCACGGGAACCGGAACTATGCGGGTAAAACCGCGCGGAGGCAGCTAGTGTTACATAAAATTACAGTTACATTGTAAATATTGATATAAGTATGTATTTAAAAGTATTATAGAAGCTTAATTTGGAATCAGATTGGCCGTGTGTGATAAATGTCCCAGGATATATATTTTTTATTATTATTATTGATCCATGTTTGGAAATAAAATATTAAGTATTTTGGTATATAGTATTTCCTATAGTATTTTAATAATTTGGGTTTGGTAGTATTCAAATGACTATCTTAACTTAGTCTCCACATCAATACCATCGGATCGTAAATTCATGGGCATATGAGGTCTAAGCTCATGAATTAATAATCTGGCATTATGTTTACTCAACCGATAGGTTTTAACAAACTCGCGGTCTGTTAAATCGAAGGCGTAATTACTTTGTCTTGTCACAAGATTTCTACTTTTCACTCTTCCGAGATCCACCTCGTTGGCGAGTTCTACAAAATCCATGTAAGACATCATTTTGACGAAACGAACGAGAAAAAGTTACTTCAAACCTACTTTTGTTCAAACGTTGCATTTGACACATGAACGCACGATGTTCGCTTGCGTTTCGTTTACAATCTGTCAAAATCTTTAGTGGAATATGACTTAACGTTCGTCGGTCGTTCGACCAATTTAGCAGAATGGGACTTTTGAAGTTTCGAACGAACGCCAAGCGTTACCAGATTGGAAACGAATTATAATCTTTGGTGCATTAGTGGAATACGAAAACGCGTAAAAATCATCGTTCGCTTGCGGTTCGTTTGCGATATGGCTATAATTTTTTAGCGGAATTGCCCCTCAGGTCTGCCGTCCGCGCCCGCGCGCGCGCTCGCAGACCCACCCCTGTGCGCTTACAACACTGAAGGTACTTTATTTCTAGACCTCGCTGTTTTACCAGTTTCCAAAGAAAAGTATGTTCTCCAGATATTAACTGAAATAGTCACTACGAATTTTGTCTACGACGCCAGAGGCAAGGGCAGACCGTGAGTTAGTGCCCTGGGCTAAAACTCCCTGGGGCCTGACTTATTAATCCTCTGATTCATATTTTGTATTTTTTTTATTATTGTCTATATTGGCTTCAATAGGGCTGAGGGCCCTTTGTATCTGCGGGGCCCTGGGCTGCAGCCCCTATATAGATCCGCCCATAGAGGTAGGCAAATACACACAACTGGTGTTGATTCAAATACTTTGACGCGTTTCTAGTACTCCCGTACTTTATTTTCAATATATTTATTTCAGAGTCGAATTGCGAAACGTTCCACGATAGCGACGACGGCAGCGAGTGCAACTTGCGACGGACTGAATCATTTAGGCGAGCCGTGTCACGGTACCCTTCGAAGAATTTCGACGTGAGGAGAACCAGCTCGTTCCACTCAGCGCGGTACATGGGTGACATGGCGGAACATGAACCGGCCAAATGCAACGATGTACTACGTCACAATCCACATTGCAGAGTGCACTCGCTACAAAATATAAGTAGGAAGAGAGATATGGACGCACTGTGCGATCACCTGGTTGTACATTTACCACCAGAAACTAATTACAACGTCGCTAAGCCTGTAAGATTCACAATAATTTTAATTTTGTATTTTTCTTCCATGGGATATCGCAAGAATGTTCTCACCCGGAATGTTACATTGCCCCATGAGAAATTAACAGACAAAATACATTCGCTTTTTTATATTATTTATCTATATCTTGTAATATACATCTGTTTCCAGATGAATACGTTCTATACAATGCCCAGAAAGATGCGACACAAACACGCGAAGGAAATAAGCGATGAAACTTCCGAAATAACACAAACGTCAGATGGGTTCTCGCTGCCTCCTCCGCCTGATGAGTTCACCAGTTATCGCGCGGGAACAAAAATAAAGGATATGCCATCGAAATCGACCCCATCATATACGACAATCATAAGAAAAAGTTCAGGAAAAGACTATCCAAAACAGCAGCAACAACAGTACAACAACGTCATAATATCTCCGATGAATACAGTGGGTCTGCCGACAATCAGCGGCACACAAAGTGGCCTTTACTCATATCCAGACGACGAACATCACATGCATCAGGTAAACACAAACCCATTCGATGAGGACTCGTCATGATGTCATTTTATCATTAATCACTACGTTTTGTTAATTTTGAAGGACACGCGGAGAAGTACTGGCGCCTTACCGAGTTACCAAAGTTATTTAAGTTGTTCCAAAGAGTCTGGCCTATAGTGTTTAATTAGAATCTTAATATCTAATGCGGTTCAACTTAATCATATAGGCCATTTAAATGTTAGATCTCACTGTATCACTAATGTCATTAAAAAGTAGATAAAAAATATCATTATACTTCGATCATCATTTATTTACATTACAAAAATAGAAACCACTTGCATAGTACATACCTACCAAATGTTGAATTTATTTTTACATGCACATGATTTGAAAAATTGTACTACATACATATTTGAAAATATATTATAATCTTGTGTATGTTACTTTTTACTTTTATAGTGAAGATAAATTAAAATATTGTAAAATGTCACTCACTGCCATTCGATAATGATAGCCAATGGTTTTAATTTTATGATAATTTATAAGGAGTAATATATTATGTACGATATATTAAATTGTTTTATTACTTACGGAATTTTTTACGTTTATTTGGATTTTTTTTAGGAAATTACAATATATTTCAGTCAGTTTACCTTTTCTAATATAAATTGAATTAGGACTATAAGTATTAGAATGTATATCAGTTACACAAGCTACAAATCATGACACGGTATTCAGAACACGTGACACATTTGCGGAAAGCACCCAACAGTGGTGTTTTCTTAACGTAAGATGTAAGGACTAAGCTAGTTAGGAAAAAGAATAAAATGTCTATATCCACAAATGTGTCAAGATTCAAGATGATTATTGAATAACTATTATTTAATGGCTTATGGCTATTGGCTTACGCATTAATAACTTATGGCTATATTAATTTAATCCATGCGATCTAGATGCGCCTGCGCGACCGTGAGTCTGTCGATGAGACGCTGGGTGTTGGGTCGAGCCTGAAAAATGTAAAAACTCCAATTTATAACCGTTGCTGAGAAATCGGAGAAACAGTTTTTTAACAGCCATATCATTGTTATAAATAACTAGCTGCCTCCGCGCGGTTTTACCCGCGTAGTTCCCGTTCCCGTGGGAATACAGGGATAAAATATAGCCTATGTTACTCGGGGATAATGTAGCTTTCCAAAGGTGAAAGAATTTTTGAAATCGGTCCAGTAGTTTCGGAGCCTATTCATTACAAACAAACAAACAAACAAATCTTTCCTCTTTATAATATTAGTATAGACATAAAAACTTCCCTAATAATATCATAAATGCAAAAGTAACTCTGTCTGTCTGTAACGTTTTCACGCCTCAATCACTGAACCGATTTTTATGTTACTTCATACAGAGACTAGAGCTTAGAAAGGATATAGGCTATATATATTTTTCCCGGGAATTTGGAAGGTCCCCGGGAACGCCAGGCCAGGCGAAAGTTAAAATGGATTTAAATTCGCTCTAATTAGGAAGCTCCTCCTTTTTTAAAAAAACTCAGCATAAGCGACAATGGCGTAGCTACCGGAGGGCTAGCTGGGGCAGTGCACCGGTCGGGGGTGCACAGTCGAGGTCCCCCTCAGCTTGGAGGCCCCGGTGCACTGCCCCGACTAGCCCTCCGGTAGCTACATATGAAACGTCGACTCTAATGCTCGGTCCGGAAGGTCGGTTTTGGTGAGAAGAGCCGGCAGTATGTAGTACGTTAGACTAGTGTGTATAGTGTAGGTACCTGTACCTGTAGTGCGGAGAGCGCGGCCTCGTGCAGGTCCTTGCAGCGCGCGAGCGTGCGGCGGCGCAGCGCGGCCGGCAGCGGCGCCAGCTCGCCGCGCGCGCCCTCCAGCACCAGCGCCGCCGCGCCGCACGGGTGGCACTCCGCGCCGCACCCGAGCCACACGCGCTCGTTCACGCTCACCAGCCTGGAATCACACATACTTACGTGTTAACACCAATGTATCCAACGAAATAAACTACATACCTATATATAAATAGCCCGGGAGATAGCGTTGCAAATAAAAAAGTCATAGTATGCCGGCTGAAGTAATTAATAATAATAGTTTACACTCTACCGTCAGGGTGCGTCTAGAGTGTGCCCAAAGAAAATGATTACCAAATCATTGCTTGATAACAGATGGAGCCTGCCCAACGTCTGGTAGTAAGCGAAATTCAACTTGTCATAAACCGCGAGTACGACGAGTCGCGGGTTACATGTTGCGCCCCATCGTACAGGCGAGACGATGACAGCTATGTATGTGCCCAGGCACTACCACTTACTGTCCTATGTAAGTTTTATAATTCTTATTATCGCTACATTAGCCGATTTCACAAATAGGTAGTTTTGGAATTGTTTAAACCTTTAAATAAGCAGAGCTTAGATTGTCCAAAATAATACCTAGTTTCCAATATTGTTGAAATCAACATACTTAGCTATAATTATCTACTGCACCAAATGACATCTTCATGAATTTCTTCGTGACAAAATTTTTCACTGTTTGTGTAGCCTTCTTTCTAGTTCAGTGATTTAAGTGGAGAAAACATATTAGGTAAATGAATGTTCATCGATCGCACAAAATCCATAATATGTCAAACCGTTTTTGGAAGTGCTTTTTTTTCATTACAAGTAGGTATATTCGATATTATAAGTAGGTACATATTTCGATCCTCCGTTAATTTTGTAGACATAATATAATATTTACAAGCGCAAATGTGCGCTTAACAAAAGCCTACAGTTACGCAAAGTTAACAAATGGCCAACTAACTAAGTCCACCTGTATTAATATTCAAATACTTTATGAGATAAAATATATGCATTCCTTAGATTCTTAATCAGGTCAATGAAATTAGCACTCGCTTTTTCTCATTTGCGTTTAATGTAGTTATAACTGTTACATACTTTTCTTAATATATTTTACCATGTTTAAATATGTAGTACCTACCAATAAATAATGCCGCTGTAGCATTCCATAACGGCATGTGACGGTAAGTAGTCTTCGTGATCATAGTTTTAAATGATTATTTAAATGTACACTTTATAACTTTCAGATCGTCCCGCTTTACAAATTGTAGTTGAAAACGACTTAGATAATAACACTTTGGCTATTGAAAAAGGCGCAAACGTGTCTTTATCTTGCAGTTATCAAGCTAATCCTTCTGTGTTTGAACTGATCTGGTTTCATAAGGTATGTAGGTACCTCATTTTAACTTTAGTTCTACTATACGTACTTACAAAAGTAGACTAGTCCAAAAAAATGTGGTTAGATTAATGGAACATAATTGTTTTTTATTTCGCTTTAATTCTTGGAAAATTATATACAATGTTAATTTTTTGTATAACTGTTTTTTTAATCTTGACTTTTATAAAAGTATAATATGAAAATATTTAATAGTAGGCGATAGTAAAGTAATAAATTTCTTTCATAAAAAAATTTTGTATAGGTGCTAGACGCTAACGGCATTAAACACTTACTTCTCTACAAGCATGTGCGTTAACAGACCGGATCGGTATACCTAATTTTAGGTAGGTACTCATGTTTAACACATGTTTCAGGACGATATAAAACCTGCAGATAGCAGTGAAAAAATTCAGCCCCTTTTGCAACTGACGAACCTTACTGAGAAAGATGCAGGAGAATATGTATGTGCTGCTACCAATGACGAAGGATTGACTTACAGCGAGCCGATTATCATAGACGTTACATGTATGTCCTAACTTCTTAACTAATGTCATAAATGCTAAAGTAACTGTTTTTGTACTTCCTCAATTGATCGTCTCATTTTACTCAATTCAGCAGAAGTCTCGGTACGGGGCGGGACCCAAATTATATGACACATGCCACCAACTTTCATGCTCACGAATGGCGCTAGTCATCCTTCTAATATTTTTAAAGTGAAAGGTTTGATGTTTGTAATCACGCAATGCCTAAATTGATTCTAGACTAAGAAAATATGTTCTGGAATATACACTTCTTATCCCCGAAAAAATTAACACATCAGCTTATTAATAACTCTTGTATGTCTAGGGCCGGCGTATTGTGAAGATACGAGCATAGTGGAATATGGCCTCGGAGAGACGGAGTCAATAAACTTAACATGCGTTGTCAAAGGGAACCCAGAACCTTCTTCGTACCGCTGGGTGGTAATCAACGAGGCAGTAAATACGAGTACCATGAGCGGCAAACAAAACACCACTATCATCACGGAGGAAGCTACTTTGTCCTACCAACGTCCTATTGGAACAGCTTTTAGTAAGACATTTGATGAGATTTTAAAATCTATTTTGCTTTTCTCGTTACTTTGGTCGATCGGTACGATGTTATATATAGGTACCTTACCTACCAATAAACTGTAGGTACCTAGTTATATTGCTGTTCTTTTATTTATCTAGATTTAGTTTATTTAGTTAACCTCCGTATCATATCATACATTTGCGGTTGATAAATAAATAAATATGAATCGTTTAATTTCAGATACAATATTTTGTTGGGGAATAAATAATGTTAGTGGGAAAGCTTTGCCGCATACTCCATGCACATTCCAAGTGACGGATGAGACAAGTCCGAGACCGCCCACTGAATGTACTGCTGTTAGGAAACCCAACGGAGACATCGTTACTACATGCGAAAAGGGACATGATGGAGGCATGCCACAGGTGACAATAATAATATAAACTAAATTAATCCCTGCTAATATCATAAATGCGAAAGTAACGCTGTCTGTTTGTTGCGCTTTCACGCCATAACCACTTTGATTGATTTTGATCACATTTGGTACAGAGATATACCTGAGCTTAAGAAACGAAATATCTCCCGGGAAAGTCGAAGGTCCCCCGGCAACGCGGGTGAAACCGCGGGACGGAAATCTATATGAAAGGCATAATTAGGCTTGAAATAAATATTGACCACCAAACGTTAAAACAATTTAAAAAAAATTCTTACAATTTAAATTTTTTAGAAATTCAAATTCACCGTCAACGCGGTAGATTCAGATGAACAATATGTTTCAATAATAAACACAGTGCCAGAGTTTTGGATAACAGAGCAGAACCAGGAGAAGTATAAATTCGTTATAGTAGCTTTCAACGATAAAGGTGAGAGCGACTCGGTGGTTATCGAAAAAGATGACATCATAGATAATACAGGTAAAACAACATAACTTTCATCCACATCAGCTAAATCTCTATCTTCCATTTTTTTTTATTATTTGCCTCAAACTTTTATCTCTATGGTGATTCCATAGAGATAAAAGTATAATTTTTTTTTATAACACGTAAAGTTTTTTAGTTGACACACTTTTAACGACTATTTACTAAGATATATCTTTTTATACGCATATAGCGTTATTCTCCAAAACTATAGTGGAATCGTCGTACCGAGACATTCGTACCTATTTATTGCTGTGTACAAAACTTAAATGTAAGTTTAAATGTACCTACTTGCACATAAAAAATGGTAGTAAAAATATCTTCATAATAATATAATAAATGAATCGTTTATTTCTTTCACAAGCTATGTTATACATCATATAAATTTAGTATTCATCTGTTAGGGATTGACAAATAGCTTTGCGCGAGCTGGTGTCTGATGTAGGTTTTAAACTAAAACATATCATAACAAGCTCACTTTGATACTTACTTTGGAATCCCATTGACCGTGTGTGAAAAATGTCCCAGGATATTTATTCAAAAAAAATCCCATAGTACCGGAGAACGCGGTGATAAACATAACGACGTTGTCGCTGGCGCTGTGCGGCGGCGTGGCGCTGGTGGCGCTGGCGGCGTGCGGCCTCGTGCTGTGCGCGCGCGACGCCGACCCGCGCCCAGGTCTGCCGTCCGCGCCCGCGCGCGCGCTCGCAGACCCACCCCTGTGCGCTTACAACACTGAAGGTACTTTATTTCTAGACCTCGCTGTTTTACCAGTTTCCAAAGAAAAGTATGTTCTCCAGATATTAACTGAAATAGTCACTACGAATTTTGTCTACGACGCCAGAGGCAAGGGCAGACCGTGAGTTAGTGCCCTGGGCTAAAACTCCCTGGGGCCTGACTTATTAATCCTCTGATTCATATTTTGTATTTTTTTTATTATTGTCTATATTGGCTTCAATAGGGCTGAGGGCCCTTTGTATCTGCGGGGCCCTGGGCTGCAGCCCCTATATAGATCCGCCCATAGAGGTAGGCAAATACACACAACTGGTGTTGATTCAAATACTTTGACGCGTTTCTAGTACTCCCGTACTTTATTTTCAATATATTTATTTCAGAGTCGAATTGCGAAACGTTCCACGATAGCGACGACGGCAGCGAGTGCAACTTGCGACGGACTGAATCATTTAGGCGAGCCGTGTCACGGTACCCTTCGAAGAATTTCGACGTGAGGAGAACCAGCTCGTTCCACTCAGCGCGGTACATGGGTGACATGGCGGAACATGAACCGGCCAAATGCAACGATGTACTACGTCACAATCCACATTGCAGAGTGCACTCGCTACAAAATATAAGTAGGAAGAGAGATATGGACGCACTGTGCGATCACCTGGTTGTACATTTACCACCAGAAACTAATTACAACGTCGCTAAGCCTGTAAGATTCACAATAATTTTAATTTTGTATTTTTCTTCCATGGGATATCGCAAGAATGTTCTCACCCGGAATGTTACATTGCCCCATGAGAAATTAACAGACAAAATACATTCGCTTTTTTATATTATTTATCTATATCTTGTAATATACATCTGTTTCCAGATGAATACGTTCTATACAATGCCCAGAAAGATGCGACACAAACACGCGAAGGAAATAAGCGATGAAACTTCCGAAATAACACAAACGTCAGATGGGTTCTCGCTGCCTCCTCCGCCTGATGAGTTCACCAGTTATCGCGCGGGAACAAAAATAAAGGATATGCCATCGAAATCGACCCCATCATATACGACAATCATAAGAAAAAGTTCAGGAAAAGACTATCCAAAACAGCAGCAACAACAGTACAACAACGTCATAATATCTCCGATGAATACAGTGGGTCTGCCGACAATCAGCGGCACACAAAGTGGCCTTTACTCATATCCAGACGACGAACATCACATGCATCAGGTAAACACAAACCCATTCGATGAGGACTCGTCATGATGTCATTTTATCATTAATCACTACGTTTTGTTAATTTTGAAGGACACGCGGAGAAGTACTGGCGCCTTACCGAGTTACCAAAGTTATTTAAGTTGTTCCAAAGAGTCTGGCCTATAGTGTTTAATTAGAATCTTAATATCTAATGCGGTTCAACTTAATCATATAGGCCATTTAAATGTTAGATCTCACTGTATCACTAATGTCATTAAAAAGTAGATAAAAAATATCATTATACTTCGATCATCATTTATTTACATTACAAAAATAGAAACCACTTGCATAGTACATACCTACCAAATGTTGAATTTATTTTTACATGCACATGATTTGAAAAATTGTACTACATACATATTTGAAAATATATTATAATCTTGTGTATGTTACTTTTTACTTTTATAGTGAAGATAAATTAAAATATTGTAAAATGTCACTCACTGCCATTCGATAATGATAGCCAATGGTTTTAATTTTATGATAATTTATAAGGAGTAATATATTATGTACGATATATTAAATTGTTTTATTACTTACGGAATTTTTTACGTTTATTTGGATTTTTTTTAGGAAATTACAATATATTTCAGTCAGTTTACCTTTTCTAATATAAATTGAATTAGGACTATAAGTATTAGAATGTATATCAGTTACACAAGCTACAAATCATGACACGGTATTCAGAACACGTGACACATTTGCGGAAAGCACCCAACAGTGGTGTTTTCTTAACGTAAGATGTAAGGACTAAGCTAGTTAGGAAAAAGAATAAAATGTCTATATCCACAAATGTGTCAAGATTCAAGATGATTATTGAATAACTATTATTTAATGGCTTATGGCTATTGGCTTACGCATTAATAACTTATGGCTATATTAATTTAATCCATGCGATCTAGATGCGCCTGCGCGACCGTGAGTCTGTCGATGAGACGCTGGGTGTTGGGTCGAGCCTGAAAAATGTAAAAACTCCAATTTATAACCGTTGCTGAGAAATCGGAGAAACAGTTTTTTAACAGCCATATCATTGTTATAAATAACTAGCTGCCTCCGCGCGGTTTTACCCGCGTAGTTCCCGTTCCCGTGGGAATACAGGGATAAAATATAGCCTATGTTACTCGGGGATAATGTAGCTTTCCAAAGGTGAAAGAATTTTTGAAATCGGTCCAGTAGTTTCGGAGCCTATTCATTACAAACAAACAAACAAACAAATCTTTCCTCTTTATAATATTAGTATAGACATAAAAACTTCCCTAATAATATCATAAATGCAAAAGTAACTCTGTCTGTCTGTAACGTTTTCACGCCTCAATCACTGAACCGATTTTTATGTTACTTCATACAGAGACTAGAGCTTAGAAAGGATATAGGCTATATATATTTTTCCCGGGAATTTGGAAGGTCCCCGGGAACGCCAGGCCAGGCGAAAGTTAAAATGGATTTAAATTCGCTCTAATTAGGAAGCTCCTCCTTTTTTAAAAAAACTCAGCATAAGCGACAATGGCGTAGCTACCGGAGGGCTAGCTGGGGCAGTGCACCGGTCGGGGGTGCACAGTCGAGGTCCCCCTCAGCTTGGAGGCCCCGGTGCACTGCCCCGACTAGCCCTCCGGTAGCTACATATGAAACGTCGACTCTAATGCTCGGTCCGGAAGGTCGGTTTTGGTGAGAAGAGCCGGCAGTATGTAGTACGTTAGACTAGTGTGTATAGTGTAGGTACCTGTACCTGTAGTGCGGAGAGCGCGGCCTCGTGCAGGTCCTTGCAGCGCGCGAGCGTGCGGCGGCGCAGCGCGGCCGGCAGCGGCGCCAGCTCGCCGCGCGCGCCCTCCAGCACCAGCGCCGCCGCGCCGCACGGGTGGCACTCCGCGCCGCACCCGAGCCACACGCGCTCGTTCACGCTCACCAGCCTGGAATCACACATACTTACGTGTTAACACCAATGTATCCAACGAAATAAACTACATACCTATATATAAATAGCCCGGGAGATAGCGTTGCAAATAAAAAAGTCATAGTATGCCGGCTGAAGTAATTAATAATAATAGTTTACACTCTACCGTCAGGGTGCGTCTAGAGTGTGCCCAAAGAAAATGATTACCAAATCATTGCTTGATAACAGATGGAGCCTGCCCAACGTCTGGTAGTAAGCGAAATTCAACTTGTCATAAACCGCGAGTACGACGAGTCGCGGGTTACATGTTGCGCCCCATCGTACAGGCGAGACGATGACAGCTATGTATGTGCCCAGGCACTACCACTTACTGTCCTATGTAAGTTTTATAATTCTTATTATCGCTACATTAGCCGATTTCACAAATAGGTAGTTTTGGAATTGTTTAAACCTTTAAATAAGCAGAGCTTAGATTGTCCAAAATAATACCTAGTTTCCAATATTGTTGAAATCAACATACTTAGCTATAATTATCTACTGCACCAAATGACATCTTCATGAATTTCTTCGTGACAAAATTTTTCACTGTTTGTGTAGCCTTCTTTCTAGTTCAGTGATTTAAGTGGAGAAAACATATTAGGTAAATGAATGTTCATCGATCGCACAAAATCCATAATATGTCAAACCGTTTTTGGAAGTGCTTTTTTTTCATTACAAGTAGGTATATTCGATATTATAAGTAGGTACATATTTCGATCCTCCGTTAATTTTGTAGACATAATATAATATTTACAAGCGCAAATGTGCGCTTAACAAAAGCCTACAGTTACGCAAAGTTAACAAATGGCCAACTAACTAAGTCCACCTGTATTAATATTCAAATACTTTATGAGATAAAATATATGCATTCCTTAGATTCTTAATCAGGTCAATGAAATTAGCACTCGCTTTTTCTCATTTGCGTTTAATGTAGTTATAACTGTTACATACTTTTCTTAATATATTTTACCATGTTTAAATATGTAGTACCTACCAATAAATAATGCCGCTGTAGCATTCCATAACGGCATGTGACGGTAAGTAGTCTTCGTGATCATAGTTTTAAATGATTATTTAAATGTACACTTTATAACTTTCAGATCGTCCCGCTTTACAAATTGTAGTTGAAAACGACTTAGATAATAACACTTTGGCTATTGAAAAAGGCGCAAACGTGTCTTTATCTTGCAGTTATCAAGCTAATCCTTCTGTGTTTGAACTGATCTGGTTTCATAAGGTATGTAGGTACCTCATTTTAACTTTAGTTCTACTATACGTACTTACAAAAGTAGACTAGTCCAAAAAAATGTGGTTAGATTAATGGAACATAATTGTTTTTTATTTCGCTTTAATTCTTGGAAAATTATATACAATGTTAATTTTTTGTATAACTGTTTTTTTAATCTTGACTTTTATAAAAGTATAATATGAAAATATTTAATAGTAGGCGATAGTAAAGTAATAAATTTCTTTCATAAAAAAATTTTGTATAGGTGCTAGACGCTAACGGCATTAAACACTTACTTCTCTACAAGCATGTGCGTTAACAGACCGGATCGGTATACCTAATTTTAGGTAGGTACTCATGTTTAACACATGTTTCAGGACGATATAAAACCTGCAGATAGCAGTGAAAAAATTCAGCCCCTTTTGCAACTGACGAACCTTACTGAGAAAGATGCAGGAGAATATGTATGTGCTGCTACCAATGACGAAGGATTGACTTACAGCGAGCCGATTATCATAGACGTTACATGTATGTCCTAACTTCTTAACTAATGTCATAAATGCTAAAGTAACTGTTTTTGTACTTCCTCAATTGATCGTCTCATTTTACTCAATTCAGCAGAAGTCTCGGTACGGGGCGGGACCCAAATTATATGACACATGCCACCAACTTTCATGCTCACGAATGGCGCTAGTCATCCTTCTAATATTTTTAAAGTGAAAGGTTTGATGTTTGTAATCACGCAATGCCTAAATTGATTCTAGACTAAGAAAATATGTTCTGGAATATACACTTCTTATCCCCGAAAAAATTAACACATCAGCTTATTAATAACTCTTGTATGTCTAGGGCCGGCGTATTGTGAAGATACGAGCATAGTGGAATATGGCCTCGGAGAGACGGAGTCAATAAACTTAACATGCGTTGTCAAAGGGAACCCAGAACCTTCTTCGTACCGCTGGGTGGTAATCAACGAGGCAGTAAATACGAGTACCATGAGCGGCAAACAAAACACCACTATCATCACGGAGGAAGCTACTTTGTCCTACCAACGTCCTATTGGAACAGCTTTTAGTAAGACATTTGATGAGATTTTAAAATCTATTTTGCTTTTCTCGTTACTTTGGTCGATCGGTACGATGTTATATATAGGTACCTTACCTACCAATAAACTGTAGGTACCTAGTTATATTGCTGTTCTTTTATTTATCTAGATTTAGTTTATTTAGTTAACCTCCGTATCATATCATACATTTGCGGTTGATAAATAAATAAATATGAATCGTTTAATTTCAGATACAATATTTTGTTGGGGAATAAATAATGTTAGTGGGAAAGCTTTGCCGCATACTCCATGCACATTCCAAGTGACGGATGAGACAAGTCCGAGACCGCCCACTGAATGTACTGCTGTTAGGAAACCCAACGGAGACATCGTTACTACATGCGAAAAGGGACATGATGGAGGCATGCCACAGGTGACAATAATAATATAAACTAAATTAATCCCTGCTAATATCATAAATGCGAAAGTAACGCTGTCTGTTTGTTGCGCTTTCACGCCATAACCACTTTGATTGATTTTGATCACATTTGGTACAGAGATATACCTGAGCTTAAGAAACGAAATATCTCCCGGGAAAGTCGAAGGTCCCCCGGCAACGCGGGTGAAACCGCGGGACGGAAATCTATATGAAAGGCATAATTAGGCTTGAAATAAATATTGACCACCAAACGTTAAAACAATTTAAAAAAAATTCTTACAATTTAAATTTTTTAGAAATTCAAATTCACCGTCAACGCGGTAGATTCAGATGAACAATATGTTTCAATAATAAACACAGTGCCAGAGTTTTGGATAACAGAGCAGAACCAGGAGAAGTATAAATTCGTTATAGTAGCTTTCAACGATAAAGGTGAGAGCGACTCGGTGGTTATCGAAAAAGATGACATCATAGATAATACAGGTAAAACAACATAACTTTCATCCACATCAGCTAAATCTCTATCTTCCATTTTTTTTTATTATTTGCCTCAAACTTTTATCTCTATGGTGATTCCATAGAGATAAAAGTATAATTTTTTTTTATAACACGTAAAGTTTTTTAGTTGACACACTTTTAACGACTATTTACTAAGATATATCTTTTTATACGCATATAGCGTTATTCTCCAAAACTATAGTGGAATCGTCGTACCGAGACATTCGTACCTATTTATTGCTGTGTACAAAACTTAAATGTAAGTTTAAATGTACCTACTTGCACATAAAAAATGGTAGTAAAAATATCTTCATAATAATATAATAAATGAATCGTTTATTTCTTTCACAAGCTATGTTATACATCATATAAATTTAGTATTCATCTGTTAGGGATTGACAAATAGCTTTGCGCGAGCTGGTGTCTGATGTAGGTTTTAAACTAAAACATATCATAACAAGCTCACTTTGATACTTACTTTGGAATCCCATTGACCGTGTGTGAAAAATGTCCCAGGATATTTATTCAAAAAAAATCCCATAGTACCGGAGAACGCGGTGATAAACATAACGACGTTGTCGCTGGCGCTGTGCGGCGGCGTGGCGCTGGTGGCGCTGGCGGCGTGCGGCCTCGTGCTGTGCGCGCGCGACGCCGACCCGCGCCCAGGTCTGCCGTCCGCGCCCGCGCGCGCGCTCGCAGACCCACCCCTGTGCGCTTACAACACTGAAGGTACTTTATTTCTAGACCTCGCTGTTTTACCAGTTTCCAAAGAAAAGTATGTTCTCCAGATATTAACTGAAATAGTCACTACGAATTTTGTCTACGACGCCAGAGGCAAGGGCAGACCGTGAGTTAGTGCCCTGGGCTAAAACTCCCTGGGGCCTGACTTATTAATCCTCTGATTCATATTTTGTATTTTTTTTATTATTGTCTATATTGGCTTCAATAGGGCTGAGGGCCCTTTGTATCTGCGGGGCCCTGGGCTGCAGCCCCTATATAGATCCGCCCATAGAGGTAGGCAAATACACACAACTGGTGTTGATTCAAATACTTTGACGCGTTTCTAGTACTCCCGTACTTTATTTTCAATATATTTATTTCAGAGTCGAATTGCGAAACGTTCCACGATAGCGACGACGGCAGCGAGTGCAACTTGCGACGGACTGAATCATTTAGGCGAGCCGTGTCACGGTACCCTTCGAAGAATTTCGACGTGAGGAGAACCAGCTCGTTCCACTCAGCGCGGTACATGGGTGACATGGCGGAACATGAACCGGCCAAATGCAACGATGTACTACGTCACAATCCACATTGCAGAGTGCACTCGCTACAAAATATAAGTAGGAAGAGAGATATGGACGCACTGTGCGATCACCTGGTTGTACATTTACCACCAGAAACTAATTACAACGTCGCTAAGCCTGTAAGATTCACAATAATTTTAATTTTGTATTTTTCTTCCATGGGATATCGCAAGAATGTTCTCACCCGGAATGTTACATTGCCCCATGAGAAATTAACAGACAAAATACATTCGCTTTTTTATATTATTTATCTATATCTTGTAATATACATCTGTTTCCAGATGAATACGTTCTATACAATGCCCAGAAAGATGCGACACAAACACGCGAAGGAAATAAGCGATGAAACTTCCGAAATAACACAAACGTCAGATGGGTTCTCGCTGCCTCCTCCGCCTGATGAGTTCACCAGTTATCGCGCGGGAACAAAAATAAAGGATATGCCATCGAAATCGACCCCATCATATACGACAATCATAAGAAAAAGTTCAGGAAAAGACTATCCAAAACAGCAGCAACAACAGTACAACAACGTCATAATATCTCCGATGAATACAGTGGGTCTGCCGACAATCAGCGGCACACAAAGTGGCCTTTACTCATATCCAGACGACGAACATCACATGCATCAGGTAAACACAAACCCATTCGATGAGGACTCGTCATGATGTCATTTTATCATTAATCACTACGTTTTGTTAATTTTGAAGGACACGCGGAGAAGTACTGGCGCCTTACCGAGTTACCAAAGTTATTTAAGTTGTTCCAAAGAGTCTGGCCTATAGTGTTTAATTAGAATCTTAATATCTAATGCGGTTCAACTTAATCATATAGGCCATTTAAATGTTAGATCTCACTGTATCACTAATGTCATTAAAAAGTAGATAAAAAATATCATTATACTTCGATCATCATTTATTTACATTACAAAAATAGAAACCACTTGCATAGTACATACCTACCAAATGTTGAATTTATTTTTACATGCACATGATTTGAAAAATTGTACTACATACATATTTGAAAATATATTATAATCTTGTGTATGTTACTTTTTACTTTTATAGTGAAGATAAATTAAAATATTGTAAAATGTCACTCACTGCCATTCGATAATGATAGCCAATGGTTTTAATTTTATGATAATTTATAAGGAGTAATATATTATGTACGATATATTAAATTGTTTTATTACTTACGGAATTTTTTACGTTTATTTGGATTTTTTTTAGGAAATTACAATATATTTCAGTCAGTTTACCTTTTCTAATATAAATTGAATTAGGACTATAAGTATTAGAATGTATATCAGTTACACAAGCTACAAATCATGACACGGTATTCAGAACACGTGACACATTTGCGGAAAGCACCCAACAGTGGTGTTTTCTTAACGTAAGATGTAAGGACTAAGCTAGTTAGGAAAAAGAATAAAATGTCTATATCCACAAATGTGTCAAGATTCAAGATGATTATTGAATAACTATTATTTAATGGCTTATGGCTATTGGCTTACGCATTAATAACTTATGGCTATATTAATTTAATCCATGCGATCTAGATGCGCCTGCGCGACCGTGAGTCTGTCGATGAGACGCTGGGTGTTGGGTCGAGCCTGAAAAATGTAAAAACTCCAATTTATAACCGTTGCTGAGAAATCGGAGAAACAGTTTTTTAACAGCCATATCATTGTTATAAATAACTAGCTGCCTCCGCGCGGTTTTACCCGCGTAGTTCCCGTTCCCGTGGGAATACAGGGATAAAATATAGCCTATGTTACTCGGGGATAATGTAGCTTTCCAAAGGTGAAAGAATTTTTGAAATCGGTCCAGTAGTTTCGGAGCCTATTCATTACAAACAAACAAACAAACAAATCTTTCCTCTTTATAATATTAGTATAGACATAAAAACTTCCCTAATAATATCATAAATGCAAAAGTAACTCTGTCTGTCTGTAACGTTTTCACGCCTCAATCACTGAACCGATTTTTATGTTACTTCATACAGAGACTAGAGCTTAGAAAGGATATAGGCTATATATATTTTTCCCGGGAATTTGGAAGGTCCCCGGGAACGCCAGGCCAGGCGAAAGTTAAAATGGATTTAAATTCGCTCTAATTAGGAAGCTCCTCCTTTTTTAAAAAAACTCAGCATAAGCGACAATGGCGTAGCTACCGGAGGGCTAGCTGGGGCAGTGCACCGGTCGGGGGTGCACAGTCGAGGTCCCCCTCAGCTTGGAGGCCCCGGTGCACTGCCCCGACTAGCCCTCCGGTAGCTACATATGAAACGTCGACTCTAATGCTCGGTCCGGAAGGTCGGTTTTGGTGAGAAGAGCCGGCAGTATGTAGTACGTTAGACTAGTGTGTATAGTGTAGGTACCTGTACCTGTAGTGCGGAGAGCGCGGCCTCGTGCAGGTCCTTGCAGCGCGCGAGCGTGCGGCGGCGCAGCGCGGCCGGCAGCGGCGCCAGCTCGCCGCGCGCGCCCTCCAGCACCAGCGCCGCCGCGCCGCACGGGTGGCACTCCGCGCCGCACCCGAGCCACACGCGCTCGTTCACGCTCACCAGCCTGGAATCACACATACTTACGTTTTAACACCAATGTATCCAACGAAATAAACTACACATATAAATAGCCCGGGAGATTTGCAAAATGAAATAGTCATAGTATGCCGGCTGATATTGTCATCGATGGTTGGTTTTATATGACCAATATGTAAAACAAACGTCAGCTGCTCAAGTAGCGGTAGATGCGGGTGTGGGTGGTTCCGAAAGTGGTAAAAAAAATTGTCATATTACGCCGGCTGAAAGATTTTTCATAAATAAATTTACGTCATACTAAGCATAAAAAAATAGTCAGCTGCATGGTGGTGAGTGGATTATGCGTCAGTCCCTCGCACAAATTGACACGTTAAATAAAGGTATAGTACGCCAGATGAAATTTAACAAAGTGATTGTTAAAATCATCAAAAATACGATAACATTAATAAGCTGCCAGGGTAGCGGTGGAAAGACCGTCAGCTGACGTAGTAAAAAATTTAAATTTTGAGCATTGCTCCTACGCTGTCTCCTCGTTAAACACATATTTCGAGAAAGTTTGTGGAGCTGCTTCAGCTCATAACACGACCTTCGGGCAAATTGTGTGGCAAAAAAGGGTAATATTACTATCATTTACTAAAAATATTTAAAACAAAATGCCTGATCACTATGATGACGAAAGCGATACTATCGATTACGAATAATTCCGGCAATCTTATCGAATTCTGTCTTTATAGCTCTTTATTTATATTCTCTTTGTATTGATTTATGTTATTTTCATTTTATTCTCGATATCTATACTAATTTTATAAAGCTGAAGAGTTTGTTTGTTTGCCTTAATGCGCTAAACTTAGGAACTACAGGTCCGATTTCAATAATTATTTCTGTGTTAGATAGTCCATTTATCGAGGAAGGCTATAGGCTATATATCATGTCATCATCACGACGATTACAACCAATAGGAGTGGAGCACCAATGAGGAATGTTTCAAAATCTGGAGTTTTTTTCCTCTTGAGAGCTTCCGTTTTACGGTTAAAGTTTCGCTAAAATGATGTATGAGAGAATTGTTCTCCTTTAGTTCTAAAAAAAGTCCGCGACAGCATATGTCTATCTTTTAAGGTTGGCTCACTATAACCTTTTTCGTGCTAACTAAGTTTTCTGTTGCTATTAGTGAGGACCTGTTAATGGCATCTTCTGTTCTTTTACCTATAGTATTATGTTTAACTGTTGGTGTTCCTTATAAAATAAAATAAATAACCAACTGTGTTCTAAAATAAAGCATTATTTGTGAAGGTGTTTTTTTAATAAAAATGATATTAATCCTTATTTTATTTATTATTTATTTTAGACGCATGGGATGAGTATCAGAGCTAAGGACAATCCACAGATCCATTAATAATTTTAGAGAAATATACCATATCAGTAATTTAACGACGCAATGCTAGTGGTAAGAGGTGATGTTTTATTGCAAAATTCCAGGTAGTCGGGAACTGTCATCTTAAACATAGACGATAACATAAGTATTTTAAATATTTCATTTGGATGGTTTTGTTGTGTTATCAAACTCAAACTTATCGAATTCTGTCAAATATCATACCTAAGATTCCATACCTGAGACGCTTACTCCAAGTTTCTTCTAACATATGTGCAAATAAAAAATGTAACATATGTACGTTATTGTTGTTTTTAATTTAATACAAAATTGACATTTTCATCATTCAATTTCAAGGAATATGGCAGTTTTAAAATACCATCGCAGCAAAATAATGATCAAGTCCTGTGCGCGGGCGCTAGGGCGGTGGTCCTAGTTAGCTCTCCGAGGTGCCAACCTTCTACGTAATCGAAGTCGCGGATTAAGGTTAGCAAGCCCAAAGTAACTATTCCACGCGGAAGAAGTCGCTAGTAATTATATATATTATGCATTTCTTTCACGTATGTAAAATAAAACGAGATTTTTTTTTTTTTTGTACCATATTGTTTTAGACATGCTATTGACTTCTCGAATTTACCATTAAATTATCACAAAATCCGTTGAAATTTGACAAAACTAAGTTTAATAAGTTACGTGTGAAAGAACAATCAACTAGCTGGGTGCGGACAAGGAAGATCAGTCAGCTGGAAAAAACTGTCCATTACTCAAATATTCAGTAACTTTACTGCGTCAGCTGACGGTCTCTCCACCGCAACCCACGCAGCTAATTATAGTTTTCGTATATTTGAAAATTTCACTATGTTTTAAATCATAAACCCCGAACTACTTGATAGCCGAGTCAAAGCATTGAGATAAAAGCATTTTACCTGGAAGTCCTCAAGGAGCTGTTCTTGAGGACTTCCGGGTAAAATGCTTTTACCCGGATTTACTCGGATATCTAAAAAAACAAAGCTACTAAAAAAATCATCGAAATCGGAGCTGTTCTTGAGGACTTCCGAAGATTGGCTGTTTTATGTGTTAATTGACTCTGCTATGAGCTAGTTTAAAGTTTTAGAGTGAGTTTTGTAAAACTCAATGTTTTTGGTATCAGGTTTTAATAGCTAATATGTTTTATCGTTGTAAATTGTTTTAAACTATTTATCCTACTAATATTATAAATGCGAAAGTTTGTATGGATGTTTGTTACTCTTTCACGCTCCAACGGCTGAAGGGATCTGCTTGAAATTTGGCACAGAGCTAGAATATGTTCTGGAATAACACATAGGCTACTTTTTATCCCGGGAACGCGGGTGAAACCGCGGGGAGCCACTAGTAATCTTTAAGTGTATATAGGTACTGGTACATATACAATATATCGAGAGTTATGAGTGATCTCTGAAACTATTAAACTTACATTTGATTTCAAAAGATACGATGAACTAACAAACCACGTTCCCAGGCTAAATTCAATTTACGGCCTCAATTAGGTAAGATAAGACACGCACGTGCAGGGAAGTTGCCAAACATTTGACCTTTAGTTTGGTTGTTTTTACTAGTTTTTAACCACATTACTAGATAATAGACGATAAGTGGTTAAAATATTGCTCAATTATTTTCTATTTTATTATCTTTACTAACCTTAACTTTTCGATCGATTGTGGTCACGAAAATATGTTATTTTAAGTATTGTTGTTAGTGAATGAATATTAATGTTTACTTACTTTATATAAATATCCAATACTTGTTCTAATGACACACCAATATTCAAAATGGCTTTGAACACCATACTTTGGTCCGCTTGAAGCTTACAGCACATAATTTCTAATTGGCGCACAATGAAGTCTGCAAATGAATAAAACATTGTTCATATAACATCTTCACATAAAACAATACAAATATATTGATACGCAATGAAACCGTTTCATACAGAAAATCAACCCTCATAATATGTACCTAGTTTCATTTACGCCGGAGATATTGTTATGAGCAGAAAAGCATAAACAGATCTTCGAAAGGTGACTTTTTTGGTATACAATTGAATTTATGAATTATTCTCTTCTACATCTTGAATGGAATACTACAAAGAACATCAGCATGTTATATACTTACAAAGGGGGAAGCAATGTCCTGTGTTAACATATTCCCTGCCAAGCGTGGTCAACTTGCTCAGTACGGAGGCGAGTCGTTCGTCGGCGGTGGGCAGATTTCTCGCCGCCGTCTCCGCTTCTCCCAGGATGTTACTCCAAATATTCTCTACGAGCAAAGCGTCGTTGTGTCCCGAACATTGCACGATGGCAAGTTTGCACTCCCACAGGTTGTAGCGGTCAGCATACTCTTCATATAACTAAAAATAATAGTAATAGGCAAAAGGTGATTTGATACTACAATAAAATAAAGATCTGGGTATTTTTTTTACACACTGCCAATTCGAAACACGATTCCAAAATAGCAGAGCTTATTTTATGGTAACCTGATATACACAATGATAGCTGAATGCATCCAAACATTTCTTACAGTCTCCAATGACAGTGATATGGTAAGCGAAAGGATAGCATGATGCAGTCTGACACTATAACTGCACAATAGGAATGATAAACTAACCTGGTTAGGTATAACTCTATTTACTTTTAAAGTTTTTATTATTACTATTTATTCAAATTTTTCCAATATTACTGTTAAATTAATATTCCTACATTTTCAGTGTATTTTTCTAATGCAACTATGTACCACCGTGCGTTAGGACGGCTATATATTCATCGTATAGTGGTGTGATGCCGTGCGTTCTGGTCGCCTACGCGTGCGTGGTGAATCGCAGGGGCGGTAGTTACCTGCGTGATGTCGAGCAGGTCGTCATCGAGGCGCTGCATGAGGTGCGGCGGGGGCTGCAAGTCGCGCGGCAAGGCGGCGGCGGCGGCGCGCACGGCCCGCTGCACGCGCGCCACCTCGGCCGCCTCCTCCAGCCGCCGCAGCAGCTCCCCGCCGCCCGCGCCAGCCCCGCCCGCGCCCGCGCCGCGCACGCACACCACGCCCGCAGACAACCACGACATGCGCTGCGAGAGGGTCGCGCCAGAACTGAAACAACACGGATGCATACGCGGATTGTTCAGTCGAGACGACATCTACACACTGTCAATATAGTATAGGTAAGTTAATCAAATTTATAGGGCAAGATTTAGGTACTTCGCTTTGTAATAATAATAATAAATAAATAAATATCCTGGGACATTATTCACACACGGCCAATCTGATTCCAAATTAAGCTTCAAGGTGAGCTTGTGTTATGGTAACCAGATAGCTGATATACTATACACTACTTTTAAATACATACTTATATAGATATTTACATCCAGACACAAGACAAACAGACATATTCGTGCATACAAATGTTTGTCCTGGGTGGGATTCGAACCCACGACCCACGGCTTGAAAGTCAGGGTCACTAACCACAAAGCCAACCGGGCTGTCATGTAAAAAAAGATGATAGTATTTAAAGTCGGATTAATAATTCGAGTCACAAAAATGACAAGTGCAACTGTCACTGATACAAAAAAGGGTGACCCGCTACAATAGTGATGTTCGGCAGCTTTGTTCTTTCAGTATCCGATACATAAATCTAGTCGAAAATCCCAAAATTTCTTATTTTTAAACTAGATTTGATTTTAATTGAAACCAAAATTAAATAAATTAAATCGAATAAATGTTATTAATTTAATTAACCTAACATAGGCTAATCATCCAATTCATGCTTAATTAAAAAAAAATGAATAAATGTACAAATAAATATAATTTATTTGTCCAGTACCCGTACAAATAGTCACTTCCAAAACAAAATGGGGTCCATAGCGTGACAAGTGATGACTATAGTTCGTCCAATAGCCCAAAACAAATAATATACATAAGAGTATTTTATGTAATATTTAATCTCCTAGCGTGTATGTCTTCTGTTTTATTACCATAAATTACATATTTTTATTTATATAAAGGCAATTTGACATTGAATAAAAAAAAAGGAAACTCTAGTCGAGTTTCCTTTGTCCTTAGCCGACTTTTAGTTGTAAAAATTCGAATCTACCACAACACTATTTATTTGGGACTAAAAAACTGCAACACTGGAAATGTCATTTCTCTGCCTACAATGAATAATCTGATTATAGTAGTATATTTTCTGTAACCTAAAATGATAAGTATTAAATAAATATCACGTTGATCAACACTAATATTAAAAAGCTGAAGAGTTTGTTTGTTCGGTCGGTTGAACGCGTTATCTCAGGAACTACTGATCCTATTTGAAAAATTTTTTCAGTGGAAGATAGCCTATTTATCGAGGAAGGCTATATTTTATCCGTGTATTCCTACGGGAAAGGGACCTACGCGAGTGTACCGCGAGGCAGAAACTAGTTATGAATAAGACAAAAACTCTCAAATTGTCGAGAATATTAATGTGATTGATGATAACACTCACCCAGGCCTTGTAGCGAGTCCCTCGAGCACATTGGCAGCGGCGAGGTGATCGCCAGACTTTTCTAGAACCTTCCAAAGTAGATCTAGAAAGAGTAGCGCGGCCGGTGCCGGAGCCGAGCGAGCAGCCGCCGGGAGGTAGGTGCGTAGTGACGCCGGAGGTACCCCACCCAGCGATAGTAGCTCTGTGAATACCATCAACTTAATAATTATCCGCAATTTGTGGTGATCATAAATGTGTTTACACGAATCTACAATTCACTTAAGATATTTCAGTAGATATCGTAGCCGTTTCTCGAGCATAAAACCAAATCTTTATATAATTCAACCATAAATGACATATTCAAATGTATCATGTAACTTAATAATCACTCGATTCTACGGGCTATATATTTTTATATTCACCTGAACCAAGATTCTTAGAGACCAGCCACTGATAAACGGCCACGTGTAATAACTCGTCGTCTCGTGACAGACATTCCCAAACTAATTTTCTACCCTGAAACAGAAACAATAATTATAAGCATAAATGGTATTTATATACAGTATTATATGTATGTATTATGTTAACCAACAATAGTTAGTTACCTGGTAGTTAGCGTCAGCCGGTGATAATGTGAGTAACGCATCGGACGCTGGTTGCGCGTGCGACCGCAACAGACTAGGTTCGCTTTCCGACGTCTCCGAACTACGCTCGTAAAGACGATCTAACGCACTGCATACTTCGCTGTAGATATCCATTCTAGAAAACAATTATAATACAATTGTCTAGTATCAGACGATAATATACGTTCTTACGCAAATATTCAGTTAATCGGAAATAAGATTTGGATACCTAAAATTAAAATTACATATATTATGAACATTAATTATGCCTATCGTTCAAGGCTATGTTGAGATTGTTAAAAAACTCCGTCACTTAATTCACAAGCAAAATAATTCACCTTCTGTAATAAGCAACATGCCCCTCTCTGTCCTGTGAGGGTTGGTCGCTCTTGTAATAATGTAAAGCTTTGTCCTGAGGATCCAGTTTGGTTGCGCACGCGACGCACAACTCAACCACTCCTGAGTAGAAACCAGCCGATACCAGCTTAGAGCATACTAGAGGTAGATTTAAATTTGGAGCTACATCCTAAAAATAGATAAGAATCAGTCTATTAGAGTACGTTGACGTGTTACTGAAGCAGGCGGGACTTGTGTAGTTAAGTATCGGTTGCCAGTACTACAGTTAAACAAATAAAGCAATAGAATAGGTCATTCTTTAGAGGCAGCCAGGTGGAAAATTACAATATGTACGTACAGTGGATAAGAGGTTAACTTACTTTATACAACTTTAATGCGTGTTGTAACATCTCATCTCGATCTGCTGGATTCTTTTGTTGTTTTGCAAATATCATTAACTCATTAGCCTGAAAAGGAGATAAATTATTATTGAACGAAGTAGTCCTACTAGTCAAATGTACCAAAATCAATCTCTTTGTTGACTGTTGCTGTAAAAAGAATAACATTTTGCATATAGACATACCTTAGAACACGTAGCGTCTTCCTGTCTATAAAGTGTAGGGCACAGTTGTCTTAATTTTTGTGAAATGCCGTCAACAGAAGCGTTGTCCCGCAAATAGCCAGCGACCAAAGATCCTAATAGCAAGCACGCCACTTCTTGTCCACCAACCAATAATTCCCTATTAAAAAAAAACAAATGTTCAAGAAACCCGACTTCTTTATGGGAACCTTCCTAAAATTTTTAATGTTGTACTTTTTAATATACTTTTGTAGTAATTCACTCAAGCGTCTATTTGTTGCTATTATTACGATCAAAAAAGCAACACATTTTTTGTTGGGGAACCCTCATTAAATTTAATATAAGGATATTTATTTAATCATTCACTCTTAACAAGGCAGTTTTATGTTTGACGTAATATTTGAAGTATAATAAAATGATGGTATTTACCTAAAACTCGCAGCTTGCAAGGCACTTTGTTGTTCAGGTGGTAAACTAGCAGCGATCACATGGAACTGATGTTCACAGAGGACTTTCCATAAACTTAACATTTCAATTGATAAACCTGTAAATACCAAAAAGGAATATCTTTACCAATTCTGAGACTGGAGCTTCCTTTTTTTATCAAGATTGTTTAGGCTGAATGGTAGTTTTTGATGTGATAAAATAATGCACATTTTATGAGATTTGTTTGACAATCCTATTGTATGACTACCTAGTCAGAAGCGACCAATTGATTAATATTAATAATACGCCTATTGACTTGAAGGATACATACCAATAAATAATTTGAGCGCATGCAATGAGACGTGTTCATCGGAATGCGGCGGCGCTAACGTTCTCTGCATAAACGCACTGACTCGTTGAAGCTTTTGAACTACGTAAGCGCAGTCTTCGCCCGTCACTTGACTACTCATCTGTAAAAATAATAGTGTTATTATTATTAATTAGCTATTTAGTAAGTCAAAAGATATTCAATATAATGTATATTTTATGCCATGTCATGTAACTTTGAAAACGATTTCATAAGTTCTTTCCAATTTAATATTATATTACCTACCTGCTTTTATACTTAAAAAATATATGTATATAAACATAAAACACATATATAATAATACTCACAAACTCCTTATTATCAGGGGTCAATGACTTAGAAACACACTTCAAATTCCAGATCGGAGTGAGAATTCTCCCAACATATATATAGAGTCCATTATGTTTTGCACTGTATTCAACTTGTGTGGGGAATTGATTGTCTCTCTGTTGCTGCGACACGTTGCCAAATGACGACTGATTAAAAGGTGTCTGAGGCATCATTGATCGGTTTGGTGAGACAGGAAAGGATTGGTTCATTTGACCGGGATATTGTGGGTTCATTTTCCCTGGTTGCATTTGGCCCTGCGGTCCTCTCATAGACATAGGTGTAGAAACTTGACGAGGCGAAAATTTGGGCGAAACTGTAAATTAAATAAAATTTAGATGACAATCTAATTGTTACCTCCTTCTAGACTCAGAACAAATGGGTTTTAATTTAATAACTTTAGGTGATGAACAATATAATTTTTTAATGTTTTACCTAGTCCAGAAGGCATTTGCGAAGTCTGATGAAACATAGGCGTCGAAGCCGTTTGGCTTCCGTAAAGGAAGTAGGCACGTGTAGCCCACTCGCTTATAGACAGATCCCCACTTGTAGTATCCTCGCATGCCAGATATAATGCGCAGGCGCACGCCGAATCAATGCTGTGTAACTGAAATTATAAGAGTATTTAAGTGCTAAATTGAATATCTAAAATAAAAATATATATATAACTGAATATTCAAATCCTAGAATTAATACTGAACTTCACATCGATACCCATACATACCCATTGTTAGTATACATACTCGTCAATGTCTTTATTTTTTTATAGCTGCCTCCCCGCGGTTTTACCCGCGTAGTTCCCGTTCCCGTGGGAATACAGGGATAAAATATAGCCTATGTTACTCGGGGATAATGTAGCTTTCCAAAGGTGAAAGAATTTTTGAAATCGGTCCAGTAGTTTCGGAGCCTATTCATTACAAACAAACAAACAAACAAATCTTTCCTCTTTATAATATTAGTATAGATTTATTTTAAGATTGTTTATATGATTGTATGTATATTGTTGGTGTGTCTAATAAATAAATAAATACTAAATATGATTGGCATGGCATATAAATGGACAAAAATAGATTACTTGGAAGAAATTTTTGACAGAGTGTGCATCAGGGCCGCGGCAGTCTCGGAGCAGCTGGCGCAGCAGGTCCGGCGCCGCGCCGCACGACACCACGCACGCGCCCGCGCCCGTCACCACCGCCCACCGGGATATGCTCCATACTTCTGTATACCAACACACACTCGATAAAATGAACTCTATGGAACTAATGAAGATCAAGTAGCAATATTCTTATGTAAAGAATATGTTTATTTAGATCATAATGGCAAATAAAACAGTAAATAGGTTAAAACCACTTTTGTAAAGATAAATGATTAAACTGGACATATAATATTCAGCCTTAGCCGATGACTTAACATAACTTGATGGCTATGAAATCAAAGATGATAAGTTTAACATATAATACATTTGATGAAATTAATGATGATGCCAATTTACGATACCTTTTTTTGAGAGTAATGCAGGGGATAAATGCGAGGCTTGCAGCGGTGGTAGTGCAGTTAAGGCCCAGGCAGGCGCGTCCAGGGCAAGCATAGTGTGCGCTTCGCTGAAAGCAGATCCGGCCGGCAACACGCGCGATAAGCACCACAGTGTCTCCGCCTCGCCACCAGCTCCCCCCGCTGAGCATACCATGACGAGAGAACCTGAAAAATATTGTAATCATCAAATTAAACATAGAATGGTAAAAATGTAGGCAGAGTAATTCTCTTTGACTCTTTGGATTTGTTGCATGGAAATATAATTAACTCAAAATGAACTAATAAATATTCTGAAACATTTTTGTACTATGGTAATCGCTGATACTACAAGACAGTGCACAGTTCATGCATATAAATGCTTTTTCTGGGTGGGAATTAACTGTTGGGGCTAATTAAGTGTTAACGGTTGGCTAATTTTATTTAAACAATTATAACAATACACATGTAAATACTCATCAAACTATGGAATACAAATTAACTCACTATTTTCGTAGACAGCACTGTGTACATGTTTAGGTTTCAGCATGGACTCATTAGGCGTGAAACCAGGTGGAAGCCTTACATGAAGCAGTGTGAGGTATTGTGGTCTCTGCGGCCCACCTTGACTTGCTCTGGAAATTAACATTATTTATGAAAATGAATATTTATGAATGCAACATCGAGATCCTGGAAAGATTTCAGAGCAAAAGTCTAAGAAACATATTTAATATACCTAAATGTATAAGTAATAAATACCTACATTTACGTCGATCTCAACCATTAAGCAAGAAATAAGTCGGCATAGTCAAAGATATCAGAAAAAACTGCACAACACTCAAATGAGCTGGCACTATCACTGAGTGGAACAGGATGACAACAACATGCAAGGCTAAAGAGAAGTGACATCCCCAGCCTCACCAGCAGATTTACGTAGGGAGAAGAGAGCAACTAGGAAGACCTCTCTATAAATGAAGCCAATCTTACTGACTTAAAGTTGGTCGACTCAGTGGCTTATTGTCCCAAGACAGATTGCCATGTAGCAGAAACAACAAAAAAAAATAATTATGAAAATGAATATTTAAAAATATTATTGCTCCATAAATTTTTTTTTTTACTTACTCTCCACCTCCAGTACTAAAATACAGTCTTGCACCAGTCTGTGTGACTGCGACAAGATTCAAATGGTCCGATTCTGATTCATCTACAGGTGTTATTGCTACCACTGGTTCGAAGTTACTAGGTTCCACAGTCCTGTACAAATATACAATTATATTAGTACGAAAATATATAAAAAAAAAATAATAATAATAATAATAACTGTGAACTTACTTTACAATATTCATAGCAGAGGCAACAATCTTCCCCTGTGTCAGTCTCACAACTTTGCTAAGCTCTTCACCATCTTTACCCAAATCAAATACTTCTATACAACCCTTTTCAGTCAGTGTATATAATATGTGCCGTGAATTATCTACTTCAATTTTAACTATGGGATCTTCATCATACAATGCTGCATTTATAAATGTGGGTACTAGAAATGATAGTGGACTATTGGAGTGATTTACTTTTTTACAATGCTTTCCAAACCACCCTAATTGTGCCTGAAATAAAATAATACATTAACATGTAATGTTTTTCAGTTTTCAAGGCTAAATGCAAAAGATGTAGTTTTACATTATTACCCAATAAATTCAGAAAAATATATGGGAATGTGTAAAGAAAAGGTATACTACCTGGTATGTAATTTCATAGAGACAACCATCTTTCCCACCCATAAAAATTCTTCCCTTGGCAGTGGATTTTACAGACATCATTGATACACCATCAGTTGGAAGAACAAACACTGGTTCTGGCACTAAATGAATCTCCTGGAACTCTCCTGATCCATCATTTTTACTTGAAGAAAATGTTACACCTGTAAAATATACACAAAATAACTTGAGCAATATTGAATAAATAAAGTTTTTTAAGTCATTGATAAAGATAAAACTTATAAGATACTAGTTTATGACAAATAGGCAGACATACCAAACAATTTATCTATTGTTAGGCTAAAGATGAAATGCACACAAGCCCTTGATATATTGGTGATATATATTGTGTTAGTATAAGATTATTCTTGTATATTCATATAAATTGACAGTTAACATGTTTTTTTAATTATAAAATAAAAATCTTACCTAATACTACAATTTCAACAGTTGTTGTCAAAACTAGAAGATACTTCACAAAACCTTGAAAAACACCAGGTTTAGGTTTGACCAACCCCACACTGACAATGGTTTCTCCTAAACCATCAAAATAGGCAACATCACTGCCATGTTCAAAAGCCCATATATAAATATTGCTATCTATTGCTAACCATACCCGGCTGATCTCTGGAAATACTCCCATTAAGCAATGGCATTGCATATCTGATACAGAGTTAGGGTTGTTATGTATATATTTCATTAAAATCAAGTGCTAAACGCAGCTTAGCATTACAATTTTATATCTGTTGTTTTATATGCTTCATCACATGAGGAATATAAAACACAGATCGCTTAACTGACAATAAAATGCTATTAAATCATTTCTAGTGCAGAAATGTTGATGATGTTTGTAACTCAATGATATAGTAATGAATAAGGGCCTGCCTTGCCTTACACAAAAGTAACTGTTTATCAGAAGGTATCATTTAAACCTCTCAGTAATAAGCATAAACATTATCAAAATTGTTAGGTACTTCATAAATACATTTATTAATTGTTAAAGGATACGGGCAAAATGCTCCATGATTTCTGGTGGCAAAGGAACTTTGTTTGATATCTTCAATTGTGAAATGTTTTGATGATTCAACAAAGCAGCAAGGTTCATGTAGTCCCCTGCGTTCAGGCCGCTCCATGTTGGACTTCTTTGTGCTGCTATTCCGGTTATCTACGATAAACCGGCACATAGATTATAAAGTATATTATTTACAACAAATCCTTTCTGAAATTTTATTGTAAACGTAAGAGTGTCGGCATACCTCTAAAAACGAAGGGCGCGAATTATCAGCACATATATACCGGTCTAGCTTACAACCAGCCAGTTCCAATGATTCGAGTTGCATTTTACTGCTGTTTACTAATCGAGGTCCGTCAACACTATTTTGTATCACACTTGGCATCTAAAATCAGCATTATAAAATTAAATACAGAAAGTTTATTCAGCTCAGTTTCAAAGATTTCGTTTGTTTTTAGGTTATATTGCTGTCAAAATTAAAGTGACAGTTACTTAACTACCTTTTATAATTTTAAGACATACAACTACACTAAATTACTGTTTGCTCGTTTTTAAAAATACTAATCATTTAAATTTATTTTTATATCTATTTTTATTTGTTTGTATACAATCAACAATAATTATTTTAAAGTTAAGAAACGGTTAAACGCGCATTGTTGCCAATATCAGAAAACAAATTTGGGAATTACTTTTACACCACACTGGCTTGTTCCAATTTTATCATTGAGTTTTATAAAGCATGTCTTTATTTATATACTTTAGTAAAAATATAATCTAAACTTTAAAATTATTAACATTATCAAAAAAAATACGGGAAAATAGTCACAGTTTATTTATTTATTAGATCACAAACAAGACACACATTAATATATTAAAAAATACAAGCAAAACTAAAGATATAAATTTTATATCTCTATTGCTTGTACTTTTTGTTTATTTTTTTTTTGGTTTTTTGTATTTATGATTTAATCATATATGGTGTCCCAGTAACAGGTGAGTAGGTACAAAAAAAGTCACACAACATTATTTGTAGACCCCGAATAATGTTTAAGACCATATTTGTCTCGGTTTGTGTAAAGAGGAAATAAAATCACTTGATAAACACTTTTAACCCAAAATTTAGGTATCTATTATTTATATTTTATGAACCTATGTACATTTTCTTTATCATTTTTTGTACCTTCAAATAGTTTTCTTTATGATATTAATAACGCCAATAATATTATAACTAGTTTGAAGTATCCTATTTTATGGACAGTAACATCATGATTAGCTAAATATTCGATTAAAGTTTCCTTAAGTTCTTTAACATCTATTAACAAACTCTTTATTTCTGATACTTGAGTATTGTTTTGTGTTTGAAGTTGTAGCGAAGACATTGTATTACCATCTTGAGAGTTTCTTGTCATGTTTGATATGAGGTCGACCTGGTTAGTACTCCATGAGGTCTGAAATACAGTTCCATTTTTCGCCGTCAGTTCCTTCTTATCTGTAGGCAAGTAAAATAATGTCATTATCAATAAATTACAGATTACACAATAATCAGAGGATTCCTATCCATATTTTTATTAGTAGGTATACACTGATCGATAGATTTTCCCTCCCATATTGGGATGTCAATACTAGGCTCCTCCTGACTCAATAAATCTTTACAGTAAATATTTTTTAATCATAGAAAGTAGAATAGTAAGACCAACTCATCTGATAATCCAGTTAACCTGCGTGTTGAAATAAAACCTAAATAATAATTAATCAGCTCATATAATATGGTACCTATGTTCCCACTACAAGAGACGACCCTCTCCTAACAACAGACATGGGTCATCCTCCATTGGCGGACTTAACCATCTTTGAAAGTGACATCTAGGGCATGTGGGTTTCTTCGTGATGTTATATTTCACCGAAAGTCAATACTAAATAAATAGTGCTAAAGCTTTTTAAAACTCAGAGGTCAGAGATTTGAACATGCATCCTTATGATCGCGATTAGATCCATTCACCACAGAGCTTGCACCACAAAACCTTAACACGGTACTTAGGTAGTATTTCATCGATAGGTAAGCTACTCTTAATAGTCCAAATACATACCTAGACCTTTAATCTTGTATTTAATCTTAAATGTTGATTAGTTGGTAAGCCAACAAATAAAACAAATAAAAAATAAATCTAACGCAAAAATAAACCTAAATCAGTAAGATGACCAATAGTGGCACGTTTTCTTTGACGTCAAAAAGCAGTAACGGTCGATCACGGACTAGCCAATATACTATAGTCTTTCTTTCGTTGGTCAGTAGAGATTTTTGCAGTTTTGTGACATGCAAAGTACCTACCTAAGTACATACCTACACTTGCGACGTCCAGATAGGCAGATAGATTACGGGTCTGTGTTCATTTACTTACTTCATCCGACAATCATCAAAAACAACACAAAAATGAGGCCAATAACCATGCCTACCTTTTTCAAAATCTAGGACAAAAATTTTGAAGTCAGAGATTACTACTTACTTGAGTAGGTACCTAGCTAACAACATTGTTGGAATCCAACCGTAAATCATGCTCATTTTCTTATATTGAACTAGTGGCCCGCGAAAAGTAGCCTATGTCCCTTTTCAGGCTCTAGACTATCTATTATCTATGTACCAAATTACATTTAAATCGGTTCAGTAGTTTTAGGGTGCAAGCGAGACAGACAGACAGACAGAGTTACTTTCGCATTTATAATATTAGTTAGGATTAGTTTGGATGTTGTGTACTGTGTGTACACACTCTGAACAACGGAAAATAAAAGGTACATATATACCTTTTATTTTCCGTACTTACTTACTTCATCATCATCATCATCATAATATCAGCCGTAGGACGTCCACTGCTGAACATAGGCCACCCCCATCGACTTCCATGCAGACCGATTGGACGTTGCCTGCATCCAGCGGGTGCTTACTTACTTATTCCTACTTAATTACCTCGTTAGAATGATACGAACGTAAAAGATTCTTAACTTATGACTAAGTGCCAAACATAGGTACTATGTATTTGTAGGTGAGTTGTTAATGAATTGCATGCGAGACAAGAAACAACATTTTGTCTTTAATGGATTAACAAAGTGCTGAAACACATACTCGTACCGTACCTTCATACATTTAATCGAAGGTATCATAAAAAAATAAGTGGACGTTTATATGGTAACGTTTTTCCAGCTTTTAATTGTAAGTGTATAGGTAAGTATGTACAGTATGTACATTATTATACAACGTGTTATATAATGTAGACAATAGACATCACAAAAGCACAAATAATTAAATTAATTAAGTGATTTAATGTAGTTAGTTTTGGTTTACTTAAATTTAATGATAAATCAACAATTATAAACATAGATTGAACCACAGTAGGTATTTAACAACTATTATTAACCGTCGTTCAATAATAATGTTCCTTTAGGGTTTCCAATAATTTCTCCATCTGCATATACGAGTTGTCCTCTAACGAAAGTTTGTATAACCTTGCCATTAAGCACCCTGTTCATATATGGGCTTATCTGAAAGAAAAAGTTAAATATTTTAAGAAAAGACAAATCCAATATAATTATTGTTTATAACATAATAAAACTACGATGCTATGTAATAATGTACCCAAAGAGGAGAAAATATGACTAATATCTACTTAATAAACCTATGAAGTTAGTTAGGTAGATACTATAGATATAGACACACAACAATTCTAACCTTGTTTTTATATTGAATGATTTCGGGCGTGACAACGAACGAAGCGTTGGGGTCGAAGAATATTATATCAGCATCGAGGCCAGGCCTCAGAGCACCTTTCCTCTCTTGTAGACCGCACAGTCTAGCCGGGCCCGCCGATAAATAATGGCTCACTGTACTGAGAGAGTAGCCTCGTGCTTTTGCTTCAGTCCAGAATAGTGAAATATCTAGTAAAATAATTAATACATAGTTATCATTACAAATAGGTATTTGCTCATGTTCTATGCCTCGTTTACCGACATACAGGCCTATGCGTGGATTTGGGATCGTTAACGCTGTGTAGGTAAACCTCACCTCCTACCTTACCTCACGTAAATAATAGGTACATGGTTTGATCAGTAGTCCTATATGTCTATAATTCTGTAACATCATAATGCACAATACTGCTTGATCTCACAAGTAGGTATAGTTAAAGTACTTTCCCAAACTTATACAAAGAGTATTAGACAACTTACCGAACTGAACTGATGAAATTCCACCCCAAGCCTTCATAAAATCTTCTCCTTTTAGTTCAGCAACACTTGGTGAATGATCTGATGTTACCAAATCCAATCTTTTATCCCTGATATATTCCCATAGTATTTGCTGTAAAAGTATAGATGTTAAAAAAAACCTGCAGTGATTATTCATTAAGACAAAGCCTGGTGCGACTTCTTGCTAGCAACAATAATTTGGCATGGTTCTGGATGAAGTGTTCGTGGTCATTGATATAGGTAAGAGGTAGGAACCCTTCAAGAAATCTCCTTTAATTTACTACCCCCATATACTCGATGCTACAATCGTTGTATATACATGATTTAAATGCACGATGTGTCACCTTGTTAGTGTTGTTCCTAATTGGTGGTGAACATTTGTATTCTGTGCGTCCTGGCGGAATCTGTTCAGAACTAAGTGTAAGGTAATGATGACATGTTTCAGCGGTGACACCTCCACGCCATCCTTTGTTACCAGATTTGATTCGCTCTTCTCTCGCTTTTTCTAGAATAGGGACCACTCCTTCAGCAGATACGTGGACAACGTGAACATGTACACTGAAACAGACGGACAGAATAAAATCAATAGTGTCTTAATGACTGAACTGAATTACAGTCTTCAGTCAGTAACGCACTATCATATAATATATTAATATAGGTTTAAGCATGACGTAACTTACTCAGTTTTTAATACTTGTGAAACTATTAGTGAAACTGCTTGAAGTTCCATTTCATCGGGACGTGATGCTAAATATGTACTATATAATGTTGGATCTGTAATAAGATATATACCTACATTAGGTACAGTTACTAAAGATATTGGTATATTGGGGACAATCATAGGTTTACAAAAGTACTGAAGTTTTAATTCTTTTGGTGGACATTTGTGAAACAATAACGTTATTGGGATTAAAGTAGTCGTGATCTAAAAATTAGCCTCCTATCAAAACGGGCCTCATTTTGGCACTCTGGGAAAACAAGTCCCATCAAAGAATGTGGTCGAGGCAGTGCGGAGCAGTTAGTAACCATGTTAGGAGATACTGAATACAATAATTATGCAAATTAATAGAACGACTTAGCATCATCAATATTTTCTATAGAATATTTGACACACGAACAAAAAGTCAATGTACCTGAAGATTTACAGCCGTCACATGTGGCACCATTTCTGCCACTACTTGTTTGTATCTCAGCGTGGAACTTCGAACAAAACCAATAAAAGATTAAACATACGCACTTCTATTCAATAAAACCCATACAATACAAATAAAATATTTACCGCCAAAACTGTTCCAGTTCCATTTAGCACTGCTAAGGCTTTTTCGAGGTCTTCAGGTGTGACGTAGGGGAATTCAGATACACCACTATCGATCAAAAAACATTTGAACCCGACCACCCCGGCTCTGATCATGTCGTGTAACTCCATCTTAAAAAATATTGGTCATTAGGTACAGTTCATTATATACATACTTTAAAAAAAATCCTTAGGTAGGTATTTGACTACTTATTATTTAAATCAAGATAAAAAATCTAATCATACAGTAATCTTAGTCTTGATATTACAAGACAAAGGGCCGATATACTCTTATAACATTGTCTGACCACAGTTTATTGACCTAGAAGAAGATATCATTCAGAAATCCAGATCAGAGATTACTTTTATCTGATCCAGTTACAGAAAGATAAAATAAAAAAATAAGATGAAATAATCCGCTTCAAATATTTTAACATGGATAAATTTAAGGTTATTATTACACTATTGAATATAATAAAAAGCTAGAAAAGTTCGAATAATTAAAATATAGATATTCGGTATCTGTGTATATTGAGTACTCGTATATTTATTTACCTATACTTTACTGATCCAGTGCTCCAGTGACTATCACTCCGTCAGTTATGGATTCGATTCCCACTCAGGCAAAACTTTGTTTATATGGATATGTTCTCTGTCTACGTAGGCATTGAATATATACTTAAGTATCTATGTATTTTTAAATTTTATCTAAGTAGGTATATTATTTAATACGTGTATATAATAATAGTTAACCGTGGAGACCGTGGATGTAGAATGATTTTTCTAATTATAGCATCTCATTAATATTCAATAATAATGAATACGTAAATATTTTTAGAATGTGGAAAAAAAATTGTTAAAATGTAAACTATTTTCCTACTTTAAATGAAGGCTGAACATTTGTCCAATTTCAAACGATACAGGGAAGTTACAGCGCCAATTAGATCTTCTTTTAGAATAAAATTAAAGTTAAGGACATCGATTATTGCTATGGTTAGTACCTAACGATAGATTGACCATCAAATAATAATAAGTAATAATTACAATGCAAGGATGTGAAAAAGGTCAAGCAGACGTAATTTGTGCAAACAAAAATTTATTCTTATTTCTAGTAACATAAGTTGTATAATACGTAAATACCTCATTATCAGGAACAACGCCTCCCCAAAATCCAACGTCTACATAAACTTCTTCCCTGGCAATGGCTGCTTTTATTTTTAAATTTTTCAGTGAAGTTGTTGGTGGTTGTGAATTTCTAAAACATACAATGCTCATGAGATACTTTGTGACGCACGAAATGGTGATCGTGAAAAAAATAAGTACGTACAGGGGCATGTCAATGATGGTGGTGATGCCACCGGTAGCAGCTGCTCTGGTGGCAGTCACATATCCTTCCCACGAAGTCCGGCCCGGCTCATTGACATGAACGTGTGAGTCCACCACTCCTGCCATTAACGCCAAGTTTCCTGCATCTATTATCTAAAATTATAATTTAATTTGTTTAATAACAGTATTTTAACCAGTTTAACTATCAAAATATATATTCAGACAATAGGTATCGTTTTGTACCTTGACATTATCACCATTTTCAGCAATAAGTATGTCTACTAACGCCGAAGATAGTACTCCTTCAATGATCCCATTTTCGTTGACCAATACACCTCCATCGAATGCACCCGACTCCGTAATAATATTTCGACTGAGGAATAGTTTCTTTTCTTGTGTTTTCGAGGATAATCCTATCAATCGGCAGGATATACCCGCTAGAAAAAAATAGAGACACTTAAAAATGTTTGAAACTAGGTAGTTATGTTCAAATAAATTTAAAATAACTTTTTTTTTACTCACACAAAATTAATATTATAAGATATATATAAGGAAACGACATTATTCGAGTTAGCTATGCCGCGGTCCGTGTTTAACTAACAACTGTGACCGCAGAAGCCAGTTTCGCTACGCGCATCATCAATCACGAATTGTATTATCTCAATGGCTTCACGAAATATTGTATATATGAGAGAATACCATAGTAAATTAAATCTGAAACCATCATAAAATAATGTATTGTTCTTTGACGCAATGTAAGCACGTTTTTATCAGTATAGCATGCAACAAAAAAAAACAATGTTAACTTTTCAGATCTATAGTTAAAATATTTAAAATAGATATACTTAAAATATTTTAACTATAAATATTTCTTCTGGCAGTGTTGATTGTATGTTTCTTACATTCGTGTTCATTAATTACTTTTCTGAATTCTGATGACGCATACGTACCTATACGCATAGATGAAACCGATTTGTACTTAGTGTTTGCATAATGTAGGTAGGTATTGACATAATGTTTGAACAAATATAGCCTACCAATATCAGACTATGAAGTACTTTTTTCGTATGGTTTTATAAACTGTTATAAATGTTACATCCGAAACCTAACTAATATAATAAATGCGAAAGTAACTCTGTCTTTCTGTCTGTCTTGCTTCACGCTAAAACTACTGTACCGATTTAAATTATATTTGATACACAGATAGTCTAGAGCTTGAGATAGGACATCGGCTACTTTTCGTCCCTGGAAAATGGAAGATCTCCCGGGTGAAACCGCAGGGAGTCACTAGTATCTTCTATATTAACTATATATCTACTTACTAAAAGATTGTGTAGAAAATGTAATGTTGTGCTTAAGAGTTCCCATAGACCTTAATGAATAAGACAAAATGATATTTTTGGCAAACGGGCATACGGTCCCACCTGATGGGAAGCGGTTACCGTAATCGATAGACGGTTGCAACGCCAGACGCGTCACTCAATTATGGCCGACCCTGTAAAAAAGGAGCAACTGTATAGGCAGTGAAAGGGTCAAAGCGTAATGTATTTTCATGGAAAGGATAGACAGGTATCACTCCTCCCCCTACGACGCTACTCCATCACTGGTCCCCCTATTGCTGCTACAGCGTCTCCTCATAGAGTTCTGGCTACCTTACTCACCGCAGGAACACAACACTACAAGGTAGTGTTATTTGGCTGCGGTCTTCTGTAAGGTGGAGGTTCCGAATTTGGAGCAGCCCGCCTGGAGTAGTAACCAGCCGGGTTGCTCCAAATCCGGAACGGACTAGTCCATTGCGCCCTTCCTCCTTTCAAATCATTATCATGGAACTCTATTGTCATATTTCTTGGCTTATCAATGCTAACTGAATGTAGGTCACTGCTATAACTTAATTTTATCTCACATACCTGTTGTATTATTACCTAGCTTTATAATAATCCTTTCATAATAAAAAATTAAAGTTTATTATAATTTTATTACAACTTAAATAAGGCATTTAGATAATATTAAGTAGATGTCTACCTATTAATTTTACTGCAATGTATAAATATATACTTAGTCGAATTAGCATGGCTTATAAAATTTTCGGCTTGGAATTAGTAGGCTCTAACTATAGTTAATTAAATAAAATATTTTATTTCGCACCACAGACACAATAATAAAAATTATATAAAATTAACGATGTTCTACGCCTGACGTAGTTATACATGAAAAATACCCTACGTTATGGACCTATATTATATTAAGTTACTCTCCTCGCATTCTATAGTTCTTTTAATAAATAAAGATATTATTTTTGTTTTATTATCTACTTACCTTTATTGAAGCAAATAGGTATAAATTCGATGAGTATATTAGTTAAGTACTATGATACAAAAAGATGTAGTTTATATTAAGTAGATATACCATAACTTAACTGACATAGCTATGGTTCATTAGGTATCATTTAATTTATATGAACTCTAATTCTCGTGTGTCACTATTGACTCCAGACGAACCAAATTTCTATTATTACATTTGAGATTGCATTGTAATGTATGTATTACCCACAGAGAAACCTTATTTACATAATACTTCAGATATCCGAACTGCATGTTTTAAAGTGCAAGACAGTCTCGCTCAAGGAAGCAACTTAATATAGTGTACCTATGGTAAAATTTTGTGATATTGTGTAGGTACCTACACTTGGCTTAAAAAATTATGTTACATAAATAAATTTAAGTAGCTATAAGCCGTGGTGGCTCAGTTGGGAACGCACCGACTCACGATCGTGAGGGTGCCGGTTCAAATCCCTGGCCCGTACCACTGAGTTTCCAAAAACTTACGTACGGATTCACACCACTGGCTTTCGGCGAAGGAAAACATCGTGAGGAAACCTGCATGCCCGAGATGTCACAATTAAAGGCATGCGAAGTCCGCCAATCCGCACTAGGCCCGCGTGGTGGACTATGGCCTAAACCCCCTCGATGTTAGGGGAGGCTCGAGCTCCTCGGTGGAGACTTATATGAGCTATTGATGATGATGATGATGATGAGCTATAAGTTATAATCATTGAATAACACATCATATTTTCTTTCGTATTGAATCCCTGAGTACCTTACCTACGTACTTTGCTTATATAAAATAAACTTAAACTGTAATACCTAAATATGGAAGTAAGACTATATTTCCAATTTAGGTATGAACTAAAATGTGATTTAGAACCCAAGAAACATATAATAGTCGCTAGGTTATCTACAACTCTTTTAGTTAATAAGAATAAGATTTAACAAAACGATTGATTAAATTATTTCAAGTAACAAAACGTAAAAACGTTGCAGATAAGCGTACCATTCATTACCGTGCCTATTGTGATGTTAATTAGTTTCTGATAATAACAACTTGTCTCAGATTTTAAAGGTCATTACTTGAGCAATTTAGATTTAGCGTAAATAGAGCTATCTCATTTAAGTAAATAGGTACCTATTTAGTCAGTGCGCTTGCTTAGACAAATTTTATATATCTACCTATCAGTTCTCCGAAAATCAGAAGGTTCTTTTTCAATAAATGAAATACGAAAACAATGACTAAGTATAATCCACCAAGCCTCTTTAATAAAATAATAACATGAATAATTTAACGATCTTTGCTTAAAGCAGTTTATTTAACAACAATTTTCCTTTGGGTTCACCGACTACATCATTTTGGTCGAATATCAGCTGTCCTCGGAGATACGTCTTCTTCACCACACCTTTCAGTTTTTTGTTAATGTACGGTGTTAACTGAAACGAACATAATTCTTTAAATGATTTACTTAGTACTCAGTATTTAGTTATCGAAGTACCTACCTAATTACTATAGAGATGTTCAACTAGAATCTAAGTTCGAATTCTGGCTTTATGGTGCATCGTGGTATCTATATTATAACGGTACTTTTTTGAGGTCAAATCTGACAAAAAGACAGCCGATAAAAACCGACTGACCTCAGAATTCCGTAGCACGGTAATATTACATTTTTACAGATAGCTATATACCAGTAGGTACCTAACTAGTGGCCAAACATAAAGCCTTGAAAATAATTTAGCCAAATCCTCCATCTTGTATTAAACCATCGTCTCCTTCTATTTAATTGCACAGTATTCGAGTGGCTGGAACTAATTATTTCCAATATCACATACATACGCGCAGGCCATACGATGTTTACTTTATATCTGTTCAACAAAATAAATACAAGTTATTGTTTGAATTTTACCTTATTTTTGTGCCTTATTATATCAGGTGTAACTGTAAATGTGTCGTCAGAGTCAAAGAAAACAAGGTCTGCGTCGAGGCCCGGCTTGAGAGCACCCTTGCGCTGCTGGAGGCCGCACAGGTGGGCGGGACCGGAGCACAGATATTTACTGATCGAAGTCAAGTCTAGACCCCGAGAGCTGGCAGCCGTCCAGAACAGTGATAGACCTACTCAATAAAAAAAAATACAAGCGCTCGCTAAACATTTCGCTGGTCATTCAATAGTCATATATTATAGGCCAGTAAAAAGACATATTATATCGTCTAATAATTCGAAACCACTAATTTAATAGCAATGAACTCTTAAATAAATAGCAAGTTTGAGAACGTTGACCCACCAAATTGTACCGAAGAAATACCGCCCCAAGCTTCCAGATTATTAGCGCATTTCAGCTCGGGAGTACAAGGTGAATGGTCGGATACAACCAAGTCTAACTTGTCCTCTAATAAATAATTCCACAACTTTTCCTGTAACAAACAAAAACGCTTGATTTATATATAGAGTAACAAGTGGCAATTTACCCTCTTGATATTACCCTACCTAGGTAAATTCGAAAGTTTGGCTGAAGGGATGTTTGTCACTGAACCACAGAATTGCTAAAGGGTTCTAAATAAAATTTAGCACAATTTTTTGCTAAAAAATCACGTAAAGTAAGTAATATCGCCGTCTTATAAAACATGTCTAGTCAATATAATAAAGATTAAGACTATTCGTATGACTTTAAGTATCTTAAATTATCTTATACTTAGTGTAAATCATCTGTTTACACTTTAAAAATGCTATGTAACTAAGAAAATATTTGATACCTTGACATGCAATTTAAAATCTCAAGCGGTTTAAATTCAATGAGATAATGTAGGTATTATATGGGATGACCAGCTCACTATCTACACTGCTATAATCAAAATACCACATATTAGTCAAAGTTGTACAGGTTCAAAAGTATGAATACAGAAAATACCTACGTAGCAATGTCACCGTCTTACGTAAAATCCTATATCAGGCTCCCATTATTCAAACATACTATTTTAATATTATAAAAGAAAACTAGAAAACTCAATTCATAAATATGTGTATAATGCCAGACGAGTATATTTTGACTTTTTGGGAATTTATGTCCCCATTAGGTTTTTTTTTATGACGATGCGATGCACAATTTCATGTTTATTATTTTTTACTGACCGTTTGAAATCATTTTGAACACTTAAATTAAAAGAATATTGTTTTCTTTTTTGGAATTTTATAGCATACATTTTTTTACGATTATTAACAATATTAATTTTACAACATAGGTACCTTATGTACCGGCAAAGAGCTATTAATTTCAAAGTTCAACTTAAATGGTAATTATATAGCTCTTTAGAAAGCAATATTTTTTGGCAAATATTAAACATGAGAAATGAGTCTGATCAAAATTTGCAAAGGACTTAAAGAAATAAAAAAAGTCGTAGGGACCCTCGTAGAACAAGCTAACAATATCTTATTTTTGCGTTCTAATCTATCACAAACCTTTTTAAATCATTGATTTTTTTTTATCAGGACCCTACAATTTCCTGCGTTGCTATGCTATTTTTAAGAATTGGCCCGCTATATTTTGGCTTATCTCTTACCATGGATAATACAAATAATAACTACCTTATTACGTTTGTCCCTGATAGGAGGTGCGCATTTGTACTCGCTGTGCCCTTTAGGTATTTGGTCGGCACTAAACGAGAGGTAGTGATGGCATGTCTCGGCAGTGACGCCGCCTCGCCAGGCCTGGTGGCCGGCCGCCGCGCGCGCCTCGCGTGCCTCCTCGAGCAACGGGACCACCTCCGCCGACGACACGTGGACTATATGCACACGAACGCTTCAAATAAAATACATATTTATTAATTGACCTTTGCTTTTAAAGCCATAAAAGGAAATTAATTTCCAATAATCTTTAAATGTTAACATACGCCCTCTGCATGAGGATATCGCTTCTATAGGTATTTCGAGGCGTTCTCTCCCAGTCAGTGAGTTAAATTTTAAAGTAAATGGTTTATTATTCATTAAAGCATTATTCTATCAGTTTAATTCTAAACGGAGTACGGATTTTTCGATTCGGTTTCGATTGTAACGAAATTATTGATCAACGTTAGTTCCAAAAAGTGTCACCGCACGATCGTGCGCTAGAATCGCTATCAAAAATGTATGAAATGACATTTATTCGATTAAAACTCGTTTCTCGAAAGCGTCGGGAGTAAGTTAAGGGTTAGGTAGATAAACCCAACTAACTTAGTAGGCCAAGAAATATTTTTTGCTAAGTACCTAATATTCTAATAACGTGACTAAAGCGCCATCTAGAACCTAGTGTACCTATAAATAATCTTTTGTGTCGAAAATGTTTCATATCTACGATGTTTGGAGTCACATATCCAAAAAATTCAAATTGGAGCTAACTTCAAATCTAACTGAAGCTTGATACTCTTATTGATATGTATATTTTTTATATGAATAGGTAGTTGTAAATATTGAATTACAATGTATCGTTGTTTGATACTCAAAATTATTTGGAATTAATTTATGTAGCAAGAGGAATCGGTTTATTAATAATAGCTGCCTCCCCGCGGTTTTACCCGCGTAGTTCCCGTTCCCGTGGGAATACAGGGATAAAATATAGCCTATGTTACTCGGGGATAATGTAGCTTTCCAAAGGTGAAAGAATTTTTGAAATCGGTCCAGTAGTTTCGGAGCCTATTCATTACAAACAAACAAACAAACAAACAAACAAACAAACAAATCTTTCCTCTTTATAATATTAGTATAGATTATTATAAATACTTAGTTGCGACTGTACTTACTCAGTTTTGGGTAGAAAACTTTTTATGAGTGATATAGCGTTTAGTTCCATTTTTGGAGGCCGCGACTCTAAGTATGTTTGATATTCTTCAGGATCTGTAAAGGACAACATTGATTGAAATATATTTTGTTTTATCGCTTGAGCTCAAATTGGACGGGAGGTCTTAGGGTTTATCTCCCAGGATAGGTAGGTACTACCCACCTGTCGTTATTTATTTTGAGAACTTGATTTGTAGCCCGGGATTGACAATTTACCCGAAAAGGCGATAATAGCCACATGAAATTAGTAAAATGTCTTTCTTGCTGTATTGAGACTACATATATATTCAGTAAATAAAATAATATTTCTATATCCTTTATCTTCTGGTACATAGGTGTAACTATTCGTTTTTTTATTAAAATCAACAGAAAAAATACAACCTACAATGCGGGAATAACAGCTAGGTGTATAACTACAGCTATTTATTCTCTTTACGGCTGTTTTCTAATGACGCACAAAGATAAGTGTTTTCTAATTATTGATTTGTAGTTAATTTTGTTCGGAATTTTAGAGAATATGTAACTTACTATGTGCCCTATATAAGTTACCTTTTTTATTGACTTTGCATTCGGTGCCATGGCTTTCATCTTCAAGTTCAGCGTGGAACTGTAAAATAATTATAGTTATATTTCAAAACTGTAATAATAAAAAAAAACTTTAGTAAATAAATACCTAATAGCTATTCGAAAAAACTATGATTACCGCAAGCACTGATCCCGTTCCCTCAAGTGCTTTAAATGCCTTCGCCAGATCCTCGGCGTCTACATTCGGGAATTCATCCACACCACTGGGACACAGGAAACATTTGAATCCCACCACGCCAGCATCAACCAGATCTTGAAGAGAATCCTAAAATAAATATCATGTGTTAAACTTTTTTAATAACCTTTTATATACTCGTAGGTATTTTAGTATCAGTTCTTAGCACATTATTTAAATGGATTATATAGAATATATTAATTATACTGCGAATGAAACTAAGTACTAGAAGTCAGTTTGATATTAAAATTATTGGTAGGTATACTTTTACCTCTAGGTATCTAGTAGTCTAGTATATATTCTACCTGACATAATAACATAGCAATATAATATGAATGTTGTTAATATTCAGGCCTAAATGTCATATTCTTAGTCTTAATAGTCCTTGAAAATCGATCAATCATTATTAAAAGCTATGAATAAGAAATCAGTTCCAAACATACATACTGGCATTTAGAAAAACGAACAATGCAGATTATTATTATCTCAAATGTCAAAATATCGTGAAAGGAATATATCTGTTTAAAAATGATGTACCTACCTATGGTTAAGGCACGTGTCCCATGAGCTTAGCAAGCGAGATCCGTTATTTTTTAAAATACTTAAATATATGGCTACAGTGCAAAAATACAAAAAAAATATATACAAATCTGAATGAGGATTTCTCGCATCCCAATCAAATTTAGGGTTTGTATTTCAATGAATGCTGCTTAACTGCTTATCTGCCACATTATGGTGTGACAGTCATCGTAACGTTTGGCCCTTATATTTTTTTACACAATTATCCTGCTGATACGTTATGAGACGTTTAATGTGTTTATGCATTTGCCACGAGATGGGATTATATCCAGGTAGTTACGATGTGGACATCCAATTATTTTTATCGAGAACATTCGCCATGGCTTTTCGATTTAATGCACACGGGTAGTCTACCTGAGAACATCGTAATAATCATTTATCCTTACATTATTTGAACAATCTTAATCAACATTGATCCGTCCATATTTGTAATTTGAACATTATATATTTTTACAAGGATCACAATTCTCAGGTTATTGATATTAGTTAATAACGGTTGTATAAACAATAGTCGGATTTTGTTTATTCGATATCTGTTTTTGGTTCATTTGTAGGAAGGAAAATCTACTCACTTGGTTCCCAACAATGACTCCCCCCCAGAAGCCGACATCCACGAACACGTTACCTTCCGCCGAAGTAGCTTTGGTTTTCAGATTATCCAATGTTGTTGTTGGTGGAATAGAGTTCCTGAAATAAAGTTTTTATTTCATTCACACTATGCAGGTAATATAAACGTTGATGCAGCAATCTCACGATGCTATTATACGCGTAAAGTGGATCTATGCTAAGGTATAAAAATGCAATAGGTAATTACAGTACAGTAATAACGTTGTGATATGTTTTACCTTAGTTTTACAGGAAACCAATTAACGAAATGCATATATCGTGTAAGAGCTTTCTCTTTTAATAAATAATCAAATCTTATCAAACCCTTTCGGGATTTCTAGATAATATTTACTTCGCCTGCTGCCTGCCCTGTTCCCAATCATTTTGGGACAACAGTGACAACACTGTTTATTTCTCTTCATAATATGTCCAATTAAATGTTCCATACCACGGCAAACGGTGCGAACTGCATTCATATTCATACCTACCTACCTTATTTTAATAAGATTAATTTATAATTTCAACCTTATTAGACAAACCAGTAATATATTCAATTAAGTATTACAATTTTATAGGTGATCAGTCAAGCACAGGTACCTTCTTAAGTAATGAGTACAATTAATTAAGTAATTAACTTAAAAACCATTTACCTAAAGTCAAGGTCAGATTCGTCATAGGGCATCAGAGTCACGATTGTTTTCAACGCTTTATTATTATCGAAAGTGATTAAATAATGAGCAAAATCACGATCATCAGTAAAACTGAATACATTTCATCTTCTTTTATATAACATAAATATTTAAAAACCTGCTAACTACCTATACATAATTTTATGATATTTATGTTTCAAAAGGACACTAGCGAACCTAAAAAATAATGATGGCGTTTTACCTGAAATAAAACGCTTATTAAACTACTTACCTTATTCGAAGCATAAACAATTGAGATAGGCTTGTCACTTTTCCTTCACATTTTCCCTACGTTTCTAGCTTATAGCTCTGTCTCGCTCACTCATGGCGTCACCAGGGGAGGGGGAAGCGAACCTTTTAGGTGTCGCTTAGCAGTCTTGTTCATTGGATGATTGATTTGGTCACCAGGCAGGAATTAAACTATGCTTCGAATAAGGTAAGTAGTTTAATAAGCGTTTTATTTCAGGTAAAACGCCATCATTAAACCACTTGACCGTTATTCGAAGCATAAACAATTGAGATGTGTCTGTTATCGCCTGGGGACGCTCATGTGAACGCCAATGTGATAAAGGAATTAAATAAAAGAAAACATATATAGATATATATCATGTAATGAAAAAAGTTTTTGAATAAGTAGGTACAATAATAATCACACAGGTAATTGATATGTAAATAATCAAACATTAATCTTATGTTTAATAATAATAATTACCAAAATTACATAATTTTGCATCCTATATGATAGGATTGAAGAGAGCAGTAATGCTGTTACTCCTAGAAGGCTCCTGTACTTGACGTTGGTAAAAACGTGTAAAGGTATTTGCGGATCTCCAATTTCCACGGGCTATAATGTCATCCAGAGTATAATTGTCTATCCAATTTTTGGAAGCTACCGCGGAACGAACACTTCCAGGAGTGGCAACAATACCGGCCTTGCGCATGAGGGTCTTAATCCAGCCTGCAATTACAGTTCTTGAAGCAGCACGAGCTGGGCCTCTTGTAGTAATAAATAAGTTAGGAGAATTCGCCTCCTGACGTTTATCAGCAAGCAATGATATGGTCTGTTCAACACAGTACACAGGATCTAAATTTCTATTACCATTATTTCTATACAATTTCCAACCAGACTGTCTATGTTTAGATGTATCTGTTTTTGACCCAAAGGCAGGCCAAAGAGTAATATAGTTATTTCCTAAAGAATTTACATAATAATCGCTATCGATTCTTAGCAGTGTCAAATCGTGAATTCGCCTGCCGGAACATAGTACTAAAAGTGCAGCAGTTTGACTCGACATATCAAATATATTATTATGATTTAGCGATCTCTGGCCGAGAAAGGACACAAAATCATCAATATTCCACACTGGTGATTTGTCAGATATGGGTTTTTTAATTGAAATTGATTTTAAAATATGCTTTACTAAAACGTGGCTACTTAAGGAACCTGAATCATTAACATTACTAAGCGTGGAAACCACCGATTTATGTAACATTATCGTATTGTAAGATAATTTAAATTTAATATGTAAATCGGCTAGAAAACGAGCCAAGTCTGAGCCTGACGGTCCATGAGGGTTAATGTTATGAGATTTACACCAAGATAACCATCGCTTCCATGCGGGTTTGTATGTTCTTAGGGTTGAGTCACGCCAAGAACCTTTTAATAGTTCAATTTGAGAATTATTCCAATCTCTCAAATTCAGTGACCACCCCCACATTTCCACACCTCCAGGTCCAGATCTTGAATGCGGGGAGGTGGCAGTCCCGTTGTTACATCGATTAGTACTCGATTCAATTTCTGTATCGTGAATGGTGGGGCTAGAGCCCGAGATTTGAGATCCCCGCGCCAAAAGACTTTCTCCCAACGCGGTGCTACTATTAGGAAAATTCCGGTTGCTTGATTGAGATAGCTCAGAACTTTCGGCATTAAAAACGGGGGTGGGAACACCCATGCCAGCTTGAAATTCCAAGGAATCGAGAACGCGTCGTGGGCTATGGCTTGGTTGTCGTTCTGGTCTTTCGATACATAAGATGGGATGACATGAGCGCTGCTGGAGGCAAACAGATCCACTTGTGGGATTCCCCATTTCATGAATATCTTTTCGGTGCACTCGGGTAGTAGGTGCCATTCGGGAGCTTGACGAAATCGGGACAAATGATCCGCGTGGTTGTTGTACCTCCCCGGTATATAGTGTATGATCATATGTATTTGGTACTGGTCTATCAGATGAAAAATGGCGTATGTTATGTCCATCAGTCGGGAGGATTTGGTACCCCCTTCGTGCCGGAGGTATGCTACAACTGTGCGGTTGTCGCATTGAATTGTTACCGTGGACTGGCTCATGTAAAGTGCATGACTTTGAAACACTTTCAAAATTGCTAGCATCTCTTTCACGTTGCAATGAAAGTTTTGTTCGTTCAGAGTCCAAGTACCCCAAAGAGACTGGTTGTCCAACTGAGCACCCCAACCCACGTCGGACGCATCTGTCGTTATGAAATGTGTAGCTGGTGGATGGTGTAAAATAGATGGACGGTGCAAATTCCGACTCCACCAACGCAGTTCGTTCATTGCCTCTACTGGCACTACATATTCTTTGGTAGTGTTTTCCGGATTCAAAGTGTTTAGGAAATTCAAAAGCACCCGATAGTGTAATCTCCCTCTTTGAACTACGTAACTTGCAAAGTTTAGTACCCCTATTATACTCTGCAACATTTTTAGGTCTACCCTCCCCGCAAGTAAAATTTCGTGAATCTTCGCCAATACTGAGGGTACTTTTTGTTTTGGCAGGTACTTGAGATTTTGCCAAGGGTCCCACGATACTCCTAGGTAATCTAGGGATTTCTTTGGAACTAGAATGGACTTCTCGAAATTTATTTGCCAACCCAAGTATTGTAAGGTTTTTATGAGTAGATTGACATGGCTTGTCAGAGTCTCTGGATCTTGGTGAGCCAGGAGGAAATCGTCCAAATATACCAAAATCCTCATACCTTTGCCTCTCATTACTTGAGCGACCCAATTTGTCAAGCTGGCGAATGTTTTTGGAGCTGTGCTTAGGCCAAAGGGTAAACACGTCATTTGAAGAAGTTGGTTCTTGTAAATGAGGCGTAAAAATCGTCTGTGAGACTCTGAAATCTTCAAATGGAAGTAGGCTTGGGATATGTCTAGCTTGCATAGCCAGTCGTGGGGTTGTATGAAGTCTGGGACTCTGAATACATTTATCAGATTGAAGGGTTTGGTCAACACAAATTTGTTTAGGGCTCTTAAGTTGAAAATCGGTCGAGCCGAGCCATCGCTTTTCGCTACTAGAAAGAGGGTAGACAAGAAACTTGGAGATAGGTTTGCGATTTCTAGAATTCCTTCTTTCATCATTTTTCTGACAATTAACGTCATTTCCTGCGACACAGGTGTGTGAAAAACCTCGTTGCTCAATCTGGGCATTACAAGTGGAGGTTTTTGTAGGAAGGGTATACGATACCCTTGAATAATTCGAATAAGGAATTCTGGCGCTTGCATCTCTCTCCAATGTTTGACAAAATTTGATAGCTGACCGGCTCTGAATGACCTCATGCTAGTACTTACCTCTTTTGGCATTGAAGCCTGAAGGTGATGACCTTCGCTTAAAAACCTCGCGTTTAGGATTTTGATACCTTTGGTTCTGTCTTGCTCCGCGGGAGCGAAAGGAACCTCTAACTGTACCACCACCCCGCTGAGAATGGTTTTGGTATGCTTGCCCCATACCTGTTTCATATCCTGAATAGTGTCCTTGAGAAGGAAACTGTGTATTATTATGAACATTGCTACCCTGTGGGGGTGCATTCCAATTCTGGTAGTTATAGCCTTGCGTAGGCATATAATATGAATTTTGGTTTTTACCCTGCGAGGGTACTTGTGGAACTGAATACAGCCCCTGCGAAGGACGTATTGGCCATTTTCCAACTTGTGAAGTTGAACTGGGTTGACCCTTAGAATTAGGAACGGGCCAGAAAGCCTTTTTAATACCACCAGCTTTTTCTATAGCAGTAACAAATTGTTCAGAATGAAATAAGGAAAACTCGGATGGGGGTATTTTTCGTAGTGATGCTTTAACTAATGGGTCACGAACCGCCTTAGTAATAACGTCTCGACGCATTTGTATGGTTTCTGCTCTGTGCCCACAAATCATTTGTAATAGGTCTGCAGAGACCTTACTAAATTCACCTGAGATAAATATATCGTTAACTTTTTTGTTTACTTCGTCTATATTAATACTTTCATGATCTCTAATCCACGTCATAAACAAACAGAGCTCCTTCCTCAACATTTCTTTCTGTTTTATCATACCATAAGTCAACGAAGCATATGCCCTCTCTGTATAACTTAAATGTTTCAGTGTATCATAAGGCCTAATCTCCTCATTCGTCTCAAGCTCAACGAAACCCGGACTATGATTGTAAAGTTTTTGTGTTTCCGCGTAGCGTACTTCACTCCAATCAGGCTTATTAAAAAACTGAATTTCCTTAAGAATATCTAAATAACGCTCATCTGTTTTTGGAACCGCTGGTTCCTTAAGTTTTGTTCCTACATCTAAATCACGTAAGAACTGGCTACCGTCTTCGTGTTCAAAATCATCCGCAGCAAAAATAGATAGTGCATCATCTTCTATTGGTTTTACTTCGTTATTCAATAACTTATTACGTAAATCACAAATTTCACCAGACAGTTGATCTATACGCTTAGTGTGGCGTTTGTTTCTGCCCCCCTTTTTCTTTTTGTAATGGCGGCGACGTTTACGCTTTGATTTAGGCTCAGAAGAGGCTGATGATGAACTATCACTACTACTATCAGAGCTACTACTATTAGACATATTAGACCTAGCAATTTTGGATGGGCCCGCTACCGCCTCATCTTGCAAAACTCTAGACCTATCGTCATCCATACTACCTTATTAAAAAAAAGAAAATTATAATATAAAATGATTAAATTTACTACTATTAGATGTTATTTAAACACAATTATAGTAATCGAACGGCAAACCGTTAAAATTTTAAGGTAAACTTCGTTATAAACGAACTTTGCTAGAAACAATTTAAATAAAATTTGAATTTTATTGTTAATGGGAAAGATGAAAAATGTTCAAAAACTCACCTGCTTAGCAGCGACCGTTACCGACAAGGAAAAGAACGCCAATGAACAAGACTGGTAAGCGACACCTAAAAGGTTCGCTTCCCCCTCCCCTGGTGACGCCATGAGTGAGCGAGACAGAGCTATAAGCTAGAAACGTAGGGAAAATGTGAAGGAAAAGTGACAAGCCTATCTCAATTGTTTATGCTTCGAATAACGGTCAAGTGGTTTAATGCGGAATTATAAAATATTACCTGTCTAGTCTGTCGTATTTATATAATTGTCCTTTAATAACGCGAATCTTTTTTGTAAAATAAGACAAATTTAATTAGCTTACAGTGGCATATCAACGATGGTAGTGATACCGCCGGCGGCTGCTGCGTTGGTGGCAGTTCGGAACCCCTCCCAGGCGGTGCGCCCGGGCTCATTCACGTGCACGTGAGAGTCCACCACACCGGCCATCAGCGCCAAGTCACCACCATCTATTACCTGCAACCAATCAATGATAATCTTGGGATATTTTTCACACACGACCAATCTGATACCAAATTAAGCAGAGTACCAAGTTAAGCAGGCTTGTACTATGATACTAGTTATCGCCTATATAGCTGATATAGGTAGATACTGCTACTTTTAAATACATACTTTTATAGATGTTTTTTGCGCTTGCTACTCAGCTCTGAAAGTATTAACATTACATTATACATTCGTACATAGCCTACCCCTAATTTGGAAACTTATAATATTCCATATTTACTGTAGGTACCTAAATATAACCGAAAGGCAAATCTCATTATGATAAAATTATATAAGATTAATTAAGTAGGTATGCTGACATTTTAGCATGTGATAATTCGAACTATCCATGACTAGCTTTGGGACATGTTTATTATAAAAAATAATAAAAGACAAAATAGAGAACCACTAAATGTATGCCGATAAATAAATAAAAAAACTATTGCGATTAAAGATGATATCTATCTATGACTCGATACATGATTATTCGAACAATAATTTTGATAAATTCGTGTCAATCGGAATCTGAGAAAACGTTTGGTTAACTTATCTTATAGGTAAAGATTACTTAGTCGGTGTCGTTCGTTGACCTCATTTCTGTAACTCATGTTTCAATCAGTTGTTCGTTATGTTGTTTGTAAATTTACATCATTCAGCATGTAGGTATACTGTTGGCTTTATGCCTAGGTTTACCTATACAAAATTATGAAATAATAGATAATGTAGTTTTAGTCTTAGTAATGTATTGAGAACTGCATGTATCTGCGGTAATGGTTTAAAAGATTTCATGCCACCGATAGCCTTAACCTTGTTTTGAATTAAACTTGTATTTACGTAGATACCTATTACCTACCATAGATACTTACAGAACTATTTTTGTTGCTGTACCTATATTGGTTCCATCAGTTTTTCTTTTTAATGGGATATTAGTTACCTAAAGGTAAGTAGATGTGTCATCGGTAGATATGGGTTTGTGTAACGGGCATAACCACTGTTGTTGTGTAACAAATCAATAATTCCTTAAAATATCTAAGTTGTCAGCAATTACTTACCTGTGCATTCGCAAACCTTGACTATCATGACGCCGCGGCGGTCATAAGAGCTATAACACTTGTTTGAATTGTATAAGCCTGGGTACCTATCGAGTAACTCACCTTGATCTTGCCATCACTTTCCGATATAAGTTGGTCCGCTTCGCTTCTCGTGAGGAGTCGTTCAATGACACCATTTTCGACCAACACTCCGCCATCGGTAATACTGTCCGCTGTAACCAAGCGCTTACTAATGAATATTTGCCGTAGCGTCGACTCCATCGCACTAGACCGTTAATGGTGACACGATCAACTGCCAACACTAACGTTGTATAACTAACTATTGATCTCGGAATACATCTCGTGCGCCTGCTTCTGTTATCGTGGATAGGGCAGCGTTCTCATTGTCAACAAACAAATTTTCACTGATATGAGTTGTAATGGACAAACGTTTGGAACAAGCGTTGTTACGTGAATTTATTTTTGCATCGACAGTCTTATTTATCTGTGAAATATATCTTTATACCTATCTACGTAGGTAATTATTGTTTCTTAACAATTATATGTATTAAGGCTCTGTTCTTTCCGTGATTGGGTTTAATTTGGGCTTACAAAATAACAATTTTGTTTAGTTCACAGTTTCATTATAAAACTCCCGTTCTACAGAAATTTGACCTTTGATGATTTATGACCTTAGAAACGATGTTATATTTGATCATAAAACAATTTATTATACCTAGTTAATAAGTGATTTGATTCTAAATCGAAAATGCAGTTTTTGTTGATAAGCATAATAAAAAATGCATGTTGATTCAAATATTGTTATCGTTATTTCGTTGCAAGCGCTGGATTAGTTAAAATAATTTCAAATCCATATTCAGCGTGGGCGAGGATGGGTACCTATCCAACTCCGTGTCATGTTGACGAATCGTTCATTAAATACCAACGGCCCGCCTTGAACTTCGCCTTGACTCGCGAGTCTAAAGCAAGCATCAAGTCAAGAGCTCGCGGGATGCTCCCCACTAGCCAACAGCACGCCACCAGTTTGCCGCCCGCAACCCTCTACACTGCAAATATACACAACACTCGTTTCAACATACAACTGGTAAACTGTAAACATATACCGGTTATCGCTGGGCCTCCTTCAAAAGGGCAAGAATGATCCAGATTCCGAACGTTTTTTTTTATTAACAAAATGCTGCACTATCATCGCACTCGATAATAACACAGCTTCCAATGCGAACAAACATCGGAAATTAAGTTACATGAAGCTAGGTCACTCCTACAGGTCAACTTGAGTTAAAAACAAGGGCATTGCCAATTTCAGGGTCCACTTTTGAGTACAGTTAGGTGGTGTGTCGTCGGCGTCGATGTGGCGGCGAACAATACGAGTGACATTGGCGGGAAGAAAGGAAGATACGCTGCGTGCATAGTAATGAAGGAGCGCCCAGCGCGCCGCCGCGCCGCAACACTCGCCAACACTACGCGCCTGACCACTAGCACCTGACACAGACATCAGGGGGTCACAACTTTTTATATTTCAATAAATTAAAAATAAATATTTATTATGCTTTCTATTATTCTAAACATATACATGTTCGATAGTGTTCAAACATTTTCCGTCCGAGCGTACTTACCTACACTACACCTAGCTATTTACGAGTTTTGAACTGAATCATTTATGCCGAAGGAAGGATCAAGGATATCTACTTACATATTGCGCAGCATCACTAAATGAGAGAAAACATTACACCTTTACATTACAACATCATTATCTTTTAAGAAACATTTTTATTTTTTTATTATTTATTTGTTAATTATGGATCTGAAGGACAGAGACACGGACATTAAAGTCATAGTGCTATGTTAAGTACAGTTTCTCCGTCATTAATTAACAGTAAGAATTTGATGACTATAAAGAAAGATGAAAACCTTATCATTGATTTAGAATTATTATAAGTATATTTTTTTATATATACAACGAATTGATACAGTACCACAATTTAAAATCTCAACTAAGTTACTTACCTTTTTTTTTTTTTTTTTTTTTTTCGTGGGGAAATCCTCATGGATACCCTGCCCCGCCTCGGGGGAGGAAGTTACTTACCTAGTGTGCAATGGCTGAACTGATTTATTATTATCTATCTATATATATAAAAATCAATTGCTATTCGTTAGTCTCGCTAAAACTCGAAAATGGGTGGACTGATTTGGCTGATTTTGGTCATGAATTATTTGTGCAAAACCAGGGAAAGTTTAACGGTTGATTACTCAACCGCTAATCTAATTCCGAAGCACTATTTATTTACTACTAGTGGCTCTCCGCGGTTTCACCCGCGTTCCCGGGATAAAAAGTAGCCTATGTGTTATTCCAGAACATATTCTAGCTCTGTGCCAAATTTCAAGCAGATCCCTTCAGCCGTTGGAGCGTGAAAGAGTAACAAACATCCATACATACATCCATACTTACAAACTTTCGCCTTTATAATAAACTAGTGGCTCCCCGCGGTTTCACCCGCGTTCCCGGGATAAAAAGTAGCCTATGTGTTATTCCAGAACATATTCTAGCTCTGTGCCAAATTTCAAGCAGATCCCTTCAGCCGTTGGAGCGTGAAAGAGTAACAAACATCCATACATACATACATCCATACTTACAAACTTTCGCATTTATAATATTAGTAGGATAGTAGTAGGATCGTAAGTGTACCAGTCGTGGCCACGGTACCAGTAATGGCCAAAAATTAAAAGAAACATCTAGAATTCGGACATGAGCGAATGTTTTTACATTGGGATCACTGTGACATAGACTTTAGACATCGAACTATCTAAGTTTAACGTTTTATTGAATTCAGTCAGTTACATGTACAAATATGCGCGAATACAAAGTGTAAAGTGATTTGAAATTGACAACGACGGTTTTTCTTAAGGAAATCGTTAAGGCGGTTAGCAGAAAGTTTCACTTGTAAAATAGTATTGCTTAATTAAAATCAAAATTAGTTTAGTTTCATGTGTTAACCATAAAATAAAGATAAACTTAGACTAAGACTGGGGTATCCATTAATGAAATTTCCCTGTCTAAGACTGGGTCACAAAACTACAACTTTTATTTGTTAAATTAATTGAATCCAATTTTGGCGTATCTCACGCGCAACACATTACAAATATTAAATAAGGACTGGACTTTACAGTTTCACTATATTCAGTGCTGAAACTTTCACAATTTTGGTAATATTTCACAAAAACCTGTTTTTTTTTTCTTAAACTGGCCACCATTGGGTCATTTACCTTTCTTGCTCTTTCTTCTTGGTCTTTCTTGCTTGGAATATAGTAAAAAACAACAATTTCGGTTTCCCTTAGAAACTACTCCTAGCTGACAAACATTGGATGTTCACCCGCCCGTCATTTGGAAATACATTAAATTTTAAAGTTTCAAATTAAATTAAAAAGAATACTTTTGCTGTTTTTTAATTGGTTTTTGACATTTGACAGTGACAACCACCAATATCTGATTGCATATATGATATTTTACACTTACTGGTGACTAGGCAGCATGGTCTCTGACCCTAGCCTGTTCTGCAAGGAACGAATAAAAAAAAATATATGATATTTTACGGACTTTGGCGGGAATCTGGGCGTAAATCATTCAGTTTTTTTTCTACTGATTATATTTATTGATTCTGTGGGTCGGTACGAAGTTTGCCAATTCCGCTACTATGATAAATATATTTAAAGAATATTTATACGTGACTGTCTATATAAAATATGTAGTATAAAATATATCATATTATGAAAAAAAATACCAAAAAAAAATGTTTTTCTTTCACTCTCCCACTGTACTTTAATTTCAATTGTTATGCTAGCCACTAGTTGGATACCCCTGGCAAAATGTAGAGTGTGGCGCACTTACTTACATTTAGGTACGTACTTACTTAGAATATGTTCCTGCATTGAATGATGCACCAATAGTTGTGGAAAGTGTTATTAATAAAAAAATTGGTTGCCTGTAAAGTCGGTATACGGGCGAAAGTTTTACGTGACAACGACTTTGAGTGGTAAAATAATTTTAATGTGAATATTCATTCGTATAGTAGGAAGAAGGATGAAATAATAGTAACAATTAAAAACATAACGTCACGTAACGTGAGCGGAGCGTAACGCAGTTTCTTGAAGTGTCACCCGGCAAACCAATTTATAAGACGTTGTCACGTCAAAAAATTGAGTGTTAAATAAATTGTGAGTGAAAATTAGTTGAACTAAAAAGTAAGTCTGTTTTTTTTACTGTTCTTATAATACGTTATATACAATTAAGTATTTATTTATGTATTTGCGTTACGAGACTATGTTCAAGGTTTATTAGGAGACTATTATAGAGCCATTTCTCGGTGCATGTATACCTATGTACTTACCTGGACCTGGAGTATATCAGTATATCAGTGTGTTGAGTGGCGGTTTAGTTCTAAGCTTTATAGTTTACTAGCGGTCCCGGCAGAATTCGTTCTGCCCACCAGCGCCAACTACCGGGTCCAAATTCATGTATTATACATACATGAAATACTCCGAAACCGCATGAAAAGCTGTTCAGTAGTTTTAGTGTTCATCGCGTTCAGACAGACAGACAGAGGCGGCGGGGACTTTGTTTTATATATATAGAAGATACTCACCTAAGGCCATATCTATTACTCACCATAGGAAAATTGTGGCCAACCACGTAACCTACCATCCACTGTCAAAAGAGCCAAAAATTACTCGTGAAATAAAAATACTGGGGTCAAATGAGTTTAAACATAATATCTTAGTATTTTTTTTTAAGGCAGATGATAGATGACATAACATGTACAATTTAAAGGAAAGGTCTGTTATAGCGCAATTATCTTTTAATTTATGAGACTATAATATTTCTTCGCAAATGATTAAGTACATTGACAAAAATTCACAAAAGCTCACATTTAAACCGGTAGTATCGAACGATGTAAAAATTGTCTTACCATCGGGTGACCAAATCTTTTATTCTATCTACCTTTGTATTGTATGCAGTGTGAATTAAATTATTTTACATACCAGATGAAGTAATTGGTTTTATAATATTTATATCGCTATTAGTTAACATAAATATAACGTATAATTAAAATAAGAGTAAGTATTTCTCGGAGACTCGAATGGAAAGTGCGCCGGGCTAAGACATTGAGGATGTGAGCAACAAATCTGGCGATTGGCAAGAACAGGACTACTTCGGCTTACTATTAGTTGAATGAATGTAAAGAGATGTCTCTAAATTACAATGAAACATGTACACAAACGTGGGTGCGAGATGCGTCGCAAAGCACGATGACCGGGTATTTAACACTAGGCGACTCGCGCGCCGCCCGCTCAGTCGCACGCCACTCGCGACGCAAGCGCAGCCTCTACCGTAAGGGTAGTCACACATCCCGTCAAACCAATACGGAATAATTTATAGATAGGTTGGTTTAATTTTTAATAAGGAATTAATTATTTATAATATTAAGTTCAACAACAGTGTCATATCTCTTCATAAGAATAAACAGTCATAAATTCTCAAGAACAGTTGACCAGGATGCATAAAAATATATCTGCATAAATTTTAAGCCGTAGCATTTCTGAAACATATTTTTTTCAAATTACAGATTAAGTTTGCAGTCGTGCCAAAGGAAAGCTCCCCATTATGGGGCATAATCTCAACCTGTGGGTGAGTCACACAGTTTATATTTATTATTTAAATAAGTAAAACGTGTAACCGTTCATCTATTTTGTAAAATCAGTGAATATAAATAGGTGTAGGTAATATGTTAATTTAACCGTTATAGAAAAATAAATTGCGATTGATAAATGATTCGTAAACAAGGCCTGACAATTAACAAAATGCGGGCAATGTTCTAATAAATCATAAAGATTATAATTTACGATATAGGTATTTTTAATTCAGAGTAAAGACATCAAATAACTTAATATAAAAACGATTAACAACCCATTTCTGTTAATACGTGAAGCAATTAAGTGCCATACCTAAATCACCGTTAAGGTGAGGCATGTATTTTTATATTTGTTAAATTGTATAATTAAAATTTCGGCACAACTCCTAGTGTGAAAACTAGGCTGTACCGAAATTTCTCTTCAGTGAAATGTATAACTAGCTTGACTCATTGGATATGCGCGGCATAAATATTGAGTATCAATACAGTCATATGAGAAACTTAATTGCGGTGCATTTTTATCGTACTTATATAGGGCAATGGGCCAAACGTGAATGGGAGGGACAAGTTTGTAAAACCGGGATCGGGAACACGTGCGGGATTGCCATGCACTAGATGCAGCTTCTACAAACAATACCGGTTGAGCCGTAGATACTTAGATGCTATACTTTACTAGTTAAAATACGAAACCTTAAGTCTAAAGCTTTCGGAATAATATTTGTTATTTAAAATACCTCTTCTCTATTCTCTCTTTAGATATGAAATTCATGCCAAATGTTGGTGGTTTTGTCAATATGTACTAATTAAAGCTTCGTGTTTGTACAAGAAGCACACAAAAAACTTGCGTCAATAAGCAGTTACTCTGTTGATAATCTGCGGTTAAAGCTTTCGGTTTGCAATTAATAAAAATGAATGATAAATTCCTTGCGAAGTTGAACCACTAGAGTGAATCAACAAATAAATTATACCTAACTATAAAAATAGAATAAGTTCACATGAACTTATTCCTTATTTATACTTATAAAAATGTTGTTTTACCGGGGTATTACTGCGTACATAGTATGCAACTCACGCACAGGGACGATGCTCGTGCGTCGCACTTATGGCCTTCATCGCTAACAATGTCATTTCTTGTAGATATCCTAGAACTTCCTGATTAATCGATAGACTTTTAACCTTAACGCTAGCAAAACAAAAAGTAACGATTAAGATATGTGGTACCTAAAGTAAATTGTCATACCTTTGGCATAAGTATTTTTAAAGCATCAATTTTATAGATAACTTGTAAAGCACTTGCCAGTTTCATTTCTTTTCATCAGACTAATGTTTCTCGAATAATATACCTTCAATTATAAATTCACTTAACAGACCATGAATTTAGTTCTTAAGTATCAAGAGGTTGTAAAACTAATGAGTATTTATTACCCGATATCGATACTCAAATGATTAATAAAAAAAATAAAAGCTCATGTCCTAATCGTTGGCGAAATGTCACGCGAAAATACCTTGGACTGGTTGGGATGATGACGATGACCCCGCGGGCAGCCGCCGACGCCGGCTACCTGCCTCTGAAGCCTGTATGCAAATTGTGTTGTTTTCTGACTGAACGGTTCGTGTCAACGTACTAGCTATCGTTTTGTAGATATTTATTAGATCAATTCTCAACATCCGAAAACACTAAACATGCCAAATTATTAACTATTTTCTCGCAGAAATCTCGTTATCTTTATTTTATAATGCGATAGATTATGACTATTAAATTACAGTATCAACCTTTACCTATGAGGTAACAAAAAATAAACACACATAACATTATACATGAGATCATTCTGTTGTGATATAATGCTCTAGACTAGACCTGAACTAGAACCAGTATCGCAGGAGACCTTTGGAATAGTTATTTGGGCAAGATGAACACCTAACGTGGGAGCAATTTAAAGGCATTTAGCCTTTAAATGTACCTATGTAGGTAAACACAATAATTATATTGCAGTTTGAATATAAAATTGTCTGTAACGTAATTGTAGATGGCTTCTAGGGTTACAAAAAGATAATTTTCACGCGTCCAATTTCTTCTAAAATTTTCCCTCACAAAATTGATCTGGCAATATGGCATTATAAAATAAGCCAATACCAATATCATCTAAAGATAATAAAAATATAATTTAGGTACGGTGGAATAAGGGGTACCTAACTATTAAATGGTCTATTTTATCAACCAGGAAATGGTTCAAACGCTTCTTATGCTGGTGAATGAATATCTTCACACATAATTTATTGAATGATATAAATGTATTATAAATTCAGTGAAATAAGTCCGAAATGCAATATGTATAACAAAGCATGTACCGTAAGATGTTATTTACATTTCACTCCAATGAATCGAGTAGGTACTTGAAAAGTACGGTACCTCGACCAATTGTGGCCGTTGACACTGTACTAAAAACCAAAATACACTTTTATTCTGAGAATAAACAGAAACATTCGTGAACCAGTCTCAAGTGTCATTCTTGATTGTTGACTCTGTCAAGTTATGTAAATTACGCAAAGATGAGTGCGATACTTGATCGATAGGTCAGCGACCGCCGCCGCAGCCTCCCACGCACACCGTGTTTCAGCGCCACCACAGTCAATAGACAAACGACACTATCTTTATTAATGGCATCTTTGAACCTAATCAATTGATCCCCGTATTTCCAAAGCCTCGATATCAAATAATTTTTTTATAATTTTTTTTACAACGGCTGTTGGAACGAACTACCTCTAATTTATGTGTCTCCGAGTAATTGGTACCTATTTGCATTGTTGACGAGAGTATACAAAGCTTTTTGTATTGGGTCGATACCCTCGAATCTTTTGTTCGACATAACATTATGCGAAACACGATAGGTGTTAGTATGGAATACTAAGAAACTAGTCCAAAATAAAAACGGAGGAGGTATATCTACCTTAAAGATTTCTATTTTCCTGTAAATAATGTAAAAAGGTACTATAAGATGTATATTTGTTCAGTGTGCAGTGGCACTGACGTTGTGCGCGAGTACATCGAGCTCGCCACACACTGAGGCCAGCACCTTCGCGCGGAGTACTGCTGAAACGATCCCCCAACATGAACCCATCGTGGCTCCTATCCGTTCTGCCGTGGAAAGCATACCATTCAAGTAAGTTATTTATCTTTTGTACACAAACTAACTTAAAAATCCAGTATTGACTGAACCCATTTATCTTAAATGTCGACCACACAATAGCAAAATGATCATAATTAGGTTGTCCATATCTAACCAATTTATTTAAAATTTGTACTTTATGAGTACTGTCATACAAATTCAATAAAAACATTTTATCAGGAATTTACGGGAAGATAGAGAAGGCAGAATACCTCTTCGAGATGCAGTTGAAAAACGACCAATTTCCGTTTTGGATCGGGATCAATATTCAAACAAATTATTTGAGGTAAGGGATCGATTATACGAAATAACATGAATATTTGAAATATTTCATACGTTTCTTTATTAACACATTAATTAACTTTCACAGGATGTTGAGACAATACCAAATGTTGAAGGCTTCGGTGCTCTTAAACAATATTATGGAGCTGCAAGTTATTTAAACAAGTAAGCGAATAACTTAATTTTATTGTATGCTGTCAGATAACATAAAAACACCTTTAAAAAAAACTTTAATTTACTTTTAAATAAAAACTATACCATATTATCTGATGTACCTACTTAAATATGAAATAATATCTTAAACAATATTTAAAACCATGTTGTGTTTTTTATAGTGGAAGCAGAAGTGATGAAAGATTGCAGTTGGGGAATGCGAACCTGCAAGGTATTTACACTTGTTTACCTATATTATTACTTGTGGGATATTACACGTTGTTTAACTTATTGAATTTTAATAAGCGTCCCATTAAAGGCTCCAAAACTTATATGGTTGATTTATTGTTGTTGAATTAATTTAGGCCCTCTACCTTTTTGAAATCTTACTTGAAATCTTATGTGGGTATTCTTTATACATTTTTTTTTATACAGAAATGCAACAGACCTCAAGTGGTCCGGCGGCCCGTCGTATTGTAGTGTGCTACATGGAGTCTTGGGCGGCGTACCGAGCTCCTCCCCTAGCGTTTACACCTGGGCTGGTACCCCGTTCTTGTACCCACGTTCACTATGCGTTTGCAACTATGCACCCCCATACCTACGCGGTTATACCAACCAATGAAGACTACGATGTCGTTAAAGGTAACTGTTGTCGTTAAAGGTAAATGTTTTTTGTATTATAGCCATCATGGTAAAATCATATCAATCGATACGTATATCTCTCGTAATAATACGTATATAAAAACTTGTGAAATAATTGCTAACTTCTGAACCGGTGAACCTGAAGTTACTTCAGCAGCAATGACCGCTTCATCAGCAGAATTTAATTATATTATCATATAAGTATATTCCAAGTGTGTACTAAAATAACATAATTGCAGGTGGTTATCGCATCGCAACTGGGTTAAAGCGCCGTATTCCAGGACTTCGCATCCTAATAAGTATAGGAGGTGAAGGCACGGACCGCTTATTTAGCGAGATGGTCCAGGAACAAAACAGGCGAAGCATGTTCATTGAAAGCGCATTGAACTTCTTGAGGGAACATGATTTCGATGGACTTGATCTTCATTGGGTATATCCGGGTAAGTAAAAAAATTGTGGAAGCATTTAACAGGTGTAGCAACACTGTACACGCCACTCTAGGTACTCTTTCAAATAAAACAAGATCTTTAAAATCATAGATCGATACCGTATGATCCTATGTACAAAGTTAATAAAATGCCTTCGAAAGGTGAACTTTTTTTGAGGTTTATTAATTTATGTTATCTGCTACTTCGTATATCGTTATTTATTTATTTTAAGGTGAGAATGACGACAAAGAAAGAGAACTGTTGACATCTCTACTCTACGAGCTCCGAGAGAAATTCTCTTCCTACGGGTTACTTATTTCGACTGTTCTTCCACCATTAAGGTAATAAAATAGTAATTATCATTCATAAATAGGTATTATCAAGACTGTCATTATATTATTATTTTCCTCAATGTTTGTGGTTACAATTGTAGCTTTAACCAAACTATTCTGATTTAACCATCAGGTACCAGATAGAAGATGGATACGACCTTAGTGCAGTGAGCGGCGCAACTGACTACACTATATTGCAAGCTTGGGATATGACTCAGGGGAAAGGGGAGGAGCCTCCACCAAAAGCAGTCCAGCATAGTGCACTCCATCGAGACCCTGGAGCTAATGCCAGGGATCAACGATATGATAATATTGTAAGTGTTTTAACAATTTGAAAACTATTAAGTTTTCTTTAGAAAAAAGCCCTTACTTTCACGCACTTTTTTTGCAGGAATTCATGGTAAAATACATTATAAGACATGGGATGGCAGCTGAAAAATTGGTTCTGGGCATTCCATTATTTGGACGTAGTTATACATTATCGCCTTCGACCTTACCGGCGCCCGGAGCCTCTATAAGCGGATGGGGTGAAGAAGGACCTTATACGCAAACCAAAGGACTATTAGCCTATTTTGAGGTAAACACTGTTCAAATAATTTATTTATTTTATATTCCTTTGGTGTATAATTATGAAATATATTAATTTCAAAACGATCATTATAATTTTTAGATCTGCATGGCCGAACGTGAAGGGAAAGGAATAAGTGGCGTCGATGAAGCTGGTAACTCATATGCTGTGTTCGATAACCAATGGGTAACATACGATTCCCAAAGCACAATTCTTGAAAAGGTAAAAAAGCCACTATTTAATAATAACTTGCAATACTAATGTGTATAATAATTTTCCACTTATCTTTTACTTTATTTAACAGATGAAATTCGTTATAAGTACGGGATTAGCAGGAGCAGCGGCATGGGCTGTTGATATGGACGATTTCCGTGGTCTTTGCGGCTCACCTTTTCCTATTCTGAGTGCTATATCTACTACTCTTAACGGTAAATACATGAGTGGCTTATATATTAGATATTTGTTTCTCCTATTGAATTTAGAACTATTTATAACAAAGCAATTCTTGATAACTCAAAAAACATCTTACACTCCAGGTGAATCTGTACAAACTGACCAATCTTCTTTGAAAATCGGATCTTGCGATACCGAAAGGCCATATTTGGCATCTGATGAGGAATCCTGCGCTCATTTCCACTTCTGTACGGGAGGTATCAGTTATAGAATGACATGTGAAGACGAACGCCTCTACGATCCATCCACAGGATTTTGCGGGTAAGAAAGAAAACTTTATATAGGAGTGAAACAAAGAAATACTTTATAAGAAATTAAGCGATCTATTTGTAAGGTGATTGTTTCCCACAACATCCTTAGCGTCTGATTTATAGAATAATTGGAACACTTGAAACGCGATCGAAGTTGATATAATTAAATATGTCATTGTTTTGACAGACACCAAGATGTAACGAAATGTCTTCCCGGACAAAGCCTCAGAATCAGTGTGGAAGATGCGGCACGCTTTTTATCCCAAGTTTATGAAACTGATTTCGAAGTAAGAAACTTTATTTATTTATTAAATAAATAGAATATCGTAACTTCAAAATAAACACTCAATGCAGTACTTAGCTATATTTGTGTGTTTTTGAGCGATATGTGGTGAATAACATTATAAAACACAAACCTACTACTTTTTATATAAGGTCTTTCACGATTTGACATAAATTAACCTGTCAAGATTAATCTGTTCCATTAAAAGATCATATGCATTACATTTTTTATAGTGGAGTGGAAATCCTACTAAAGAAATGACAATAAATAAAGAACCTGAGCGACTTGTTAGCGCCGAAGCAGACAGTAAAAAAAGTATGTAACCATATCCTTATATTAGCATTTAAGTTAGGTACCTACCCACCGGCTTCATCATATTATCATTTACTATATTATGTTGCCGATGCCTTATTCTTGAACTTGAATTTGGTAATAAATTATTCTTTTTGATTTATTTTTTGGCATTCAGCGACATTTACCAAGTCAATATATTTTAAAGTTCAACATTGTCATATACATAAGTACTTATCGCTACATAGTTTATTGTTGCAAATAAAAACAAAATTCTTGACATTATATAAATAGAAAATATAATTTTCGTCGAATATACCTAGGTTTTGTAACAGTTATGAGATAAAACTGTAACATAATTTAGAATTAAATAACGTTATATATTATAATATATTAAAAACCAGAATACTAACGGTTAAGCGGTTGCTGTGAAAGATCTAATAATTATGCATGGAACAACGACCGAACCACTGCTAGATTAAAATAACAACACTGTGAGATCACTATTATTCTTATCATTATTATAACTTCTTTTCACGATAAATATAAATACCTATTTTAAATATATTAATATACCGTTGTTTAGGCAAAGACAGCGGCAAACGAGTTGTATGTTATATGACAAGCTGGGCATTCTATCGTCGCGGTGATGGAAAATTCGTTCCGGAACATATCGACACTCGACTGTGCACAGATGTTGTCTACGCGTACGCTTCTCTGTCTCCTGATGACCTTATTGCTAAGGAGTTTGATCCTTGGACTGATATTACCAACAGTAAGTATTTTTGGTAAAGATATTTATTCTCCATACTTAGGTTTTTATTTATAATTGCTGCTTATCTAAATAGGAGCTTCATAATTACAAAACAGAAGCCAGGAAATTTAGAGTTAATTTTGATAAATTTATTCGGTTGGCACCCAAAACTGGTGCGCAGCCAAGAAGCTCTGAATCAGCTTGTATATTTCCAAGTTATATTTTATTAACAAATTCCATTTCTCATTAACAGATCTCTACGAGCGTGTAACGTCTCTCAAAGACGTAAGAGTTCTTCTTGGATTGGGAGGTTGGACAGATTCCGCTGGAGACAAATATTCACGATTGGTATCTTCAAGTTCGGCTCGCGCCAAGTTTATTGAAAAGCTCATTCCATTCTTGCGTACATACAATTTCAACGGTCTTCATCTAGACTGGAACTATCCGGTTTGCTGGCAGAGTAATTGCAAAAAAGGCGCAGTTTCAGATAAAGCCAATTATGCGAAATTTGTACAGGTATGCAACTTATTTAGTAACTAAACCCAAATAATAATCTTTGAATTTCGTAACAAAGGTCTCGACGACCAACTTGAGTTTTCGGTTGAGGAAAATATCATGAAGAATCTATAAATGGACATAGCTTACTATGTCGAGCCTTAAAACCTTTTGATTGACTTAATACTGAGACTGAGAGATTTGTGATGAACATATGTACATATTTAAATATTAATTTGAAATTACAGGAATTGTCTAAGGCTCTTCATGGTGCTGGCATGCAACTTGCAGTTGCAATCTCTGGTTACAAAGAGGTTATTCAGTCTGCTTACGACTTACCCACGATATCGAGTGCCGTTGATTTCATGAGTGCGATGACATACGATTACCACGGCGGCTGGGAAAGAACCACAGCGCACCACACTCCGCTTATACCTCCGTCTAAAGATAATCTGGCTTACTATTCTATCGTGAGTATTATTTGTTAAATCTTTCTAATATTTTTTGTAAACATCCATGCATAAAATTAAATAATAAATATTTACTTGTGTCTGCAATCTGCATCAGTATCAAAACTGGTCAAAACAACTTGGGAAAGATATTTGGGTTTGTCAAGTTTAATAAACATACCAATTTGACTCATTATGTATCTATGAAAGTCTATTTAGAAGAACCATATTGTTAACTTAATATCGACGTTCGGCATATTACAATCATTGGTACAAATAATATTTCCTGAAGAACACCGATACGAAAATTTGACGTCGATTATGATTTTTTTCAGGAGTATGCTATTAAAGCTATGATCAGCGGAGGAGCTGATCCCAAGAAGCTCATGCTTGGGTTGTCCTTCTACGGCCAGTCGTACAGACTAGCTGATGTGGAGGGATCCCACGGGCCCGGAGCGCCGGCCGCCGGCCCAGGCGAACCAGGGGAATTCACTAAGCAACCTGGGATGTTGGCATACTATGAAATTTGCTATAGAGGTATGACTGTTGTACAACTATTTCGTTAGTTGATAAATAAAGGAACTTTAAATATGAGTTTTATAAATCAATGGTGGAATAGAGATATTGCTCCTTAAAATATTCGATAAATTCGATTAATTGATTGATAATTTAATTGTATTAATATTTACTTATATCGTCAAAAAATGTAACTATATTAATTTGGAAATTGTGAAATAATACTTATAGAATGTTTGTTCTTTATGACGGCTTATTTATATTCAATGTATTATTACAGTAAAGAATCTTCGATGGAAGACGGGGAAACAAGAGAATGCTGGACCATACACCTACTCTGACAATCAATGGGTTGGTTATGACGATCCCAAATCCATCACAGAAAAGGTTAGTACGTAAGAGAAACAAATTAAGGCTCCAAAAACATATTAGGTATGATCTGATGAACAAGTATGTATTTATATAATCAGCAATGACAAATTCGGAATTTATATAAGGTGGGTGGACCATGGAAGGCCACTCTAACGAGTAAACGCTTTTTATTCGTTTATTAACTGGATAAATGAAAAAAACAAATTATCAAATAATAGTTTGTTTTATTGTGTATCATATAAATCACTTTTTTTTAACCTAGCTTTAATCAGTATTCATTAAACTTAAGTTTTGTTAAGCTCTTCCAAATGGCCTTGCAAGGAACACGGCTCCAAACAAGGCCAATATTATACATCAGTCGTTCAACTTAAAAATAGAGTTGTAACAATTAATATATTCGCTTTTACTAAAACTACATAATAAGCTCTTTCATTTCAGCAAAACATTAAATGCTCAATATATTTTTATCATTTATAAAAAACTCAACAAACATTACTTGAACACCATCGTATAACTAAGAATATATTAATGGAAATTATTTAAAAACAGTAGTAATGACTATTAAATTGACATCAAATAACTTGCCAACGCGTATTATAATGAAATTAAAAACTTTTTTTTTTACCTCAAATGGCCTTCTTATGGGTCCGTTCTTTGTAAGGCCAAAATGTTCCTAAGAAGGCCAAACTAAAAATTATCAATGACTTTCTTATATTAATAATAACCTATATAATAATAACCCTTATAAATAAAAATATTATAAATATAAAACATTGTTTTAACTGTAACGGTACGTATTGAGTATATATTGAGTATGTTAAAAATTATTCTAAAATATTTAAAAAAGTTTGCGCTCTTGCTAAATCAATTTATTTGAGAAACAAAATCAACCAAGCTACCAACAAAGTAAAAGCTACTTGGAATATTATTAACTCTCAAACAGGTAAATCTAAGCATAAAATGCGTATTGAGTTAAATACTAACAATAAACTTATTAGAGATGATGGTCAAATAGCAGAAGCTTTTAATAACTTCTTTAGGGACATACCTGTAGCTACAACTAGCTCCTTAAATTCTTCACCTGTAAATGCTGACGCAATTTTGAGAAATCATGTATCCGAGTGCCATGAGCTATTTAAGTTTAAGCATATTACGTCCAATGAAATAGTGAAAACGTTCAAAAATTTAAAAATTAAACGCACTGGTGATTTGTGGGACATATCTGTTGCTGTATTGCGGGGTATTGTGGAACCTATTGCTCCTCATTTAGCTTCTATTTTCAACAGATGTGTCGATTTAGGTACTTTTCCGGATTTGATGAAACATAGTAAAGTAATACCTTTATTTAAAACTGGAGATTCTAGTGATCCTTCAAATTACAGGCCTGTTTCCATTTTGCCAGTCTTAAGTAAAATATTTGAAAAGATAATATTAGTACAACTACTTTCTCATTTTAATTTCAATAAAATTTTACACGGGGAACAATATGGCTTCACCAAGGGTCGTTCTACGATTGACGCTGGGGTAGCTCTCTTAAAGAGTATTTTTGATGCTTGGGAAAAATCACAAAATGTTATAGGAGTGTTTTGTGATCTTTCTAAAGCCTTTGATTGTGTTGATCATGAGACACTATTGCGTAAGTTAAAATATTACGGGGTAAAAGGCATTGCACTTGATCTGATGAAATCTTATCTTAGCCAAAGAATCCAAAGAGTTGATGTAAATGGGGCTAAGTCATCTGGTTCTTCTATGCGTATGGGTGTACCACAGGGCTCAATTCTAGGTCCATTCTTATTTTTAATTTATATTAACGACCTCCCTTTTTATGTAAAAAATACCTGTGGAATTGTACTGTTTGCTGATGACACCTCACTGATTTTTAGTGTTGATAGACTTAAATCCAACTATGACGATGTAAATTGTGCATTGGCCCGGGTATTAAAATGGTTTACTGTAAATAACCTAGTTTTAAATGCGAAAAAAACAAAATGCGTTAAATTTGCGTTACCTAATGTAAAAAAAGTAGGTTGTAATCTTATGCTAAATAATGAAGTTTTGAATCTTGTTGAATCAACAGTATTTTTAGGGATTACTCTTGACTCGAAACTTCAATGGGGCACCCAAATTTCTACACTTGCGGGAAAGCTCAGTTCGGCAGCTTACGCAGTTAGGAAAATTAGACAGCTTACAGATGTAGATACGGCTAGACTAGTATATTTTAGTTACTTTCATAGTGTTATGTCCTATGGTATTCTACTGTGGGGCAAAGGTGCGGATATAGAAACTATTTTTATTTTACAAAAGAGAGCGGTACGAGCTATTTACAATTTAGGCTCTCGTACGTCCCTCAGAGATAAGTTTCATGAAATCGGCATACTCACAGTTGCATCACAGTATATATATGCAAACATATTATTTGTTCATCATAACATTAGTAGTTTCACTAAAAACAGTGATTTGCACTCCCTCAATACAAGAAATAAGCACAAACTTGTGACCTCTGCTTATAGACTCCAAAAGGTGCAAGGTTCATTTTTAGGACTGTGTGCACGCTTCTATAACAAAATCCCTATATCAATTGTAAATTTGCCTTTGCAAAAATTTAAGGACCATATCAAAGCCGTATTAATAAAAAGGGCTTACTATAATATAAATGAATATTTAAATGATAATAATGCTTGGTTGTAGATTTATTTAACTTGTATACATTTATGCTTATACTCATACTGTAAATTACCTAATATAAGTATGTTAATAGTCTCGCTGATAACATTGGGTGTGTGTGTTTCGTTTATTAATTGAAAATTATGTTTTTGTAGCAGGCTTGGGTTAGTCATGCTCACTTAAAAGTCTTTGCTTGCGGCGGCGTCGTGTGACGGGTCGCTCACTTCCCTAAAATATGGCGAAGAGGGCGATGGCTGCCACATGCGTCATGCTTGTGAACAGGTGCTGCTTGTGGGGACTGGTCTGCTCAAGTTTGTTTTTGTTTTTATGAATATTCACTTTATTTTATGTTTTTTTTTTCTTTTATGTCATTCCCTACCACGCAGATATTGTCAGTGAGACTACTTCATTGAAATGTATTTTAATCTAAGTTTATTTTAAAAAGAGTAATTGCTGAGTTTATTGCCGGCTCTTCTCAGCAAAACCAACCTTCCGAACCGAGCGTTAGAGTCTGACTATTCATAAGTGCTTTGCATATTGGCCTATTTGAATAAAAATATTTTTGATTTGATTTGATTTTGATTTATTTATAACTAAAAAGTAACTGTTCATATGTTCATGGTTTGTACATGTTCTTTGTAAGGCCCATGTACCCTAGCAAGGCCAACCGTCAAATTTTTGATAGGCCTTATAAGGAACCATCGGCTTTCCTGGGAACACTACCAATATTTTAACTTAAATCGAGGCAAAACAATTTTTTTTTTCTTTAGTACCATAAACATATCCTTATACGACAATCCACAGTAAAAAAATATGAAATAATAATAGGTTATCTAACTAAAAACTGACGTTTTGCTGTGCGCGCGAATAACAATTGTAACGTCGACGACCGAAGTCTACGAAGCGTGAGATCGCACTGCCACAATAGCGGCGCGAGCGACTCGCCGCCGCATCTGTGGCTTTGAGTTTGATGGATCTTAGTGTATAGCCGAAGGAATATGTGTTTACATGTCAATAACTACGACTTTTTGATAGTTGGCCTTCAAAGGAGCGTGGCCTCCCATGGTCCACCCACCTTACTTATAAAGCCATCACACCTGACTACAGCGCCTAGCATACATATATAGCACAAATTTCTTTATAACGTTTTGAATCTAATACTTTTATAGATGTTATAAGCTATAAGATAAGTGGTGGTAAGTTTAGTGGTACTCCCAAACAATCAACATTAAGAATTTGTTACTGGCAGGTGGAATGGGCAATGCGCCAAGGTCTGGGCGGCGTGACAGCATGGGCAATAGATCTGGATGACTTCAACAACCGTTGCTGCGCGGAGCCGTCTCCGTTGCTCCGTGCCGCAGGACGTGCTGTTGGGAGGCCGGTGCCCGCGCCGCCCACGACCCCGTGCGAGCGGCCCCCGCAACCCGTCACCCCATCACCACCTACCACCACTACTGTTGCGGCTGATGGTAAGCAACTTGTTTATGTTGAAGGTAGTTTCGAACATGAATAAAGTCGTGAGTTACTTACATAATGAGTACGTTACGTGAGCAGAAATATTTGTAGGTATTACTACGTGTTTGTTCTGTTTGTGGGTGGAATGTTACTGTTTAATGTGTGTTTAAAAGCACACAATTACTACATGGTACCCACAAGCTCTATTTAGTTTGGTTTCAAATAGCCCGTATATAAAGGATGTTTCGGGATCTTTATAATTTATTTTAATGGTTGAATATTAAATTATTATCTTTCTATTATTTTAACATGCACACTGCTCTATGTAATTATTGTTATTGCGGAGGATCTAACATATCAAGGTATACTAATAAAAGTAAAAAACTAAATTTATTTTTAACAATTTAGGCTCCGTCGGTGGTGATCACCAGCACGGACAGCACGATCACAGTTCAACCACATGGCCGAGCTGGTCTCCCTCACCAACCACCCCCGCCACCAGTCAGACGTGGTGGCCGGCAGCGACCACAACCAGCAAACCAACCACCACCACTACAACAACTACTCGGCGACCGTCTACCACAACTCGAAGACCATCTTCAACGACTACTAAAAAACCTGTATCCGTTACTGGTAATTATGAATTAGAGTTTTGTTTATCAGTTACAGATTGAACAATCATTAATTTTTTTACGATTTAGTTTCATAACTAGATATCCGAAATACTTAGGAATGTGTTACATAGTTCCTAATAACACATATACAATATTATAACGGAGATTCATTATATTATGTCTCTCTATCAAAATATTTACTTCGTTTTCTAAACTTTGTGAGTGATGTGTTATTCTAAAATTTTCTTGAACAATTCTAAAAGATAGCTGAGCACCCGGTTACTTTAATATTAATTTTTAGCTTCCCCTAAATTTTTTTATTGTTACTAGTATATAATATGATGGCACCAGTTCGTATAAATAACACGAGTATGACACGCTAAACTATAGGTAACGTGGAAGGCGCGTCATGCGCGGCGGGCGAGTACAGCGCGGCGCGCGGCGACTGCGAGGGCTACCTGCAGTGCGAAGGCGGCCAGTGGCACAAGCAGCGCTGCGCGCCCGGCCTGCACTGGGCAACAGCCGTCAATAGGTGCGACTGGCCTAGCTTCGCTAAATGCTCCGGTAATTTCATTATTTAACATTTATAAATGTAAATCATTAACAAAAATTCACATATTTATCTAAGTAGTGTTACCCTTAAAGTTATGTATTGTAATTGGAATGAATTTACTACGTTATATTTATGTTCTAATTATGTCATATAAACGAGTCATAGAACATACAACGGTATTACGTTAACGATTCAAAAACACTTAGTAACAGTGACATCGAAACTGAAGCTGTCCTATTCTGGTAATTTCAGAAGCAGCCACCGTTGAAGCAAGTACAGCAACGACAACGTTAGCCCCAATGACGTCCCGACCACCTCTTACTAGACCAACTACAAGACGCACTACAACTTCTACCACTACGACTACTACCACTACCACTACTACAACTACGGCGAAGCCCACTACTACTTCTACGACACCTGCTGCAGTCAGTTCAGGTCAGTTGGTCTTTTCTTAGGACTTATTTGAATCGAGACTACAATATAAAATGTTTAACTATTTTTATTATGTTTGAAATACATTTTAACTATTAGTTTATTTTGTGATATTGGCATAAATAATATAAGCCACAAACAATTTTTTATCATCAGTTTCAGTATTTTCAATTTTTTTAGGTTCAATTCGGGTTTGGAAAAACGTCACATATACATATGACCAAAAACTAATCCAATTTATAGAATGTTTATAATATCATGAAATTAACCACATTATACTACTATCTCAACAGATGGATCGTCACTTGATGGGAGACCATGTAGCGGTCAAAATTACAATCCGGTCTCAGACGACTGCAACTCTTACTTGCACTGTGATGGAAACGTTTGGCGTCTGCAGCATTGTGCCCCTGGTCTACACTGGAGTGCCACGCAAAAACATTGCGACTGGCCAAAATATGCTAAATGCGAAGGTACATTTTACAATTGATTATAGTTTATTATAGTAATGACGAATACGACATTTAATTTAAATGACCAGACAATTAATAGCACCAATATTGTAGACCTACAACTGAATAGCAATAAATGGTAGCAAAAGCCTACTAGGCAAATTAAAGGTTATTTAATAGTTTCAGGTTCAATTACTTCAACTACTACAACATCCAGGCCAACCCGACCTCCAAGACCCACGAGACCCTCGTCTACAGCCAGTAAGAATTTTTGTAGATTTTTTACCTAATATTTTAAAACTATATGTTACCCATTTTCAAAACCTTTGTCACATTACAGGTCCCTCATCAGGCGGTCCTACAGAAGATACAGAATGTAGTGGATCCGACATGCACGCACCGGCTTCCACCTGCGATGCTTACCTACTCTGCGTAAGTGGACACTGGCGCAAGCAACTGTGTCCACCAGGCTTACATTGGGATAAGCGAACTAAGCGTTGCGACTGGGTCGAGTTTGCTATGTGTGAAGGTAAACATTATATCCTCTATAGATCACCATTCAAGTACATATATATGTGATTTTTGACATTCTGTGTTATTTATCCAGACAAACCATCGGCCACAAAATCACCAATATCACAAACAACACCTCCCACTACAACTAGGACCACAACAAGGAAACCGAGACCCACTACGTCAACAACCAAAAGACCTATAGTAGATGAAACTCATAAACCAGACAAGGTAATACTTTAAACTGCCTTTAATTCAATGTTAAATTTATAAAATTATAATATGTCTCTATAACAAATAAAATACCTTTTAGGATTGCACAACTGGTACATACCACGGTCACCCCAAATGTGATAAGTTTTATGTGTGCGTGAATGGAGACCTAATTACACAAAGCTGTGCTCCTGGACTCGTGTGGAATACAGAGCGATCTCAATGCGACTTCCCGAGCGCCACATCTTGTACAGACAGACGACAAGGGGTATCGGCTCCATTACTAGACGCTACAGATTCCACCCATATGCAATTGAATGAAGAAAAACCAGGTCCGTTAATAAAATAAGTAGCTCATATAAAGGTATTTATTTAAACTATGAATCATGATTATATTCCAAATATATATTACAGCTTTTTGCGATAATGGAGCATTCGCCAGTTTCCCAGAAGACTGCACACGATACCGTCATTGCCTCTACGGTAAATTTGAAGACTATGCTTGCAGCGCTGGTTTGCATTGGAATCAGGTAAAGTATTTTATAGGTCCCTTATCATATATATAAAATTATATTTAAATCTATTTATATTTTTATAGTTTGAAACAATATTTGAGTACAAATTCATTGGTTACAGGAAAAACTTATTTGTGATTGGCCTAAAAACGCTAAATGTAAAAATAAAAAAGTTACCACTACTACCACTGCTAGACCAGCAGAAATGGATCCTGAGATTGAAATACCCATTGAAGCAGAGCCAATACCTATATCTATTAAGCCAATTCATACGCAACCTGATATCGTAAATAAACCTGATCTCCTGAAGAGTAAGTAGATTAAGATTGACCTTTAGGTTATATTTTAGTTTATCAAGCATTTATTATTTTATGTCTTTGATTTTCAGCTCCCTACAAACTAGTATGCTACTACACAAATTGGTCTTGGTACCGTCCAGGCCTTGGCAAATTTAGTCCTGAGGATATCGACCCTACACTCTGTACCCACATCGTTTATGGATTTGCTGTTCTGGGTAAAGATGGACTGATCGAAGCTCACGATTCTTGGGCTGATTATGATAACCGTGAGTTGAATATTTTTAAGATAAATTTTATTGTAATTCTAATTCTTGGAGATATCTACCTTTATCTTGTTAATATTCCAGGATTCTACGAACGAGTTGTTGAATACAAGCGTTACGGTATTAAAGTTTCCCTGGCTATTGGCGGTTGGAATGACTCACTCGGAGATAAATACTCCAAATTAGTGAACGATGCTGCTGCAAGAGCGAAGTTTGTCACTCACGTCGTGCAGTTTGTTGAAAAGTATAACTTTGATGGCTTGGACCTCGACTGGGAGTATCCGAAGTGCTGGCAGGTATGTGTTATTTGTTTATAAATAATTGCCTTTTATAACTCTAGGCATTTATTGATAAATTAGAATGGCTTTAAACAAAAACAAAAATTTTATTCTGTTATATTTAGAGTTATACAACTTGAAATTAAAAATATTAGGTAAGTATGCTAATCATAAAAATTACAAAAGCATAAATTATTATTAATATTTTCTAGGCGGATTGCTCAAAGGGTCCCGACTCAGACAAAGAAGCGTTTGCCGATCTAGTAAGAGAACTATCAGCCGTAATGAAACCAAAGGGATTGCTTTTATCTTCAGCTGTTTCTCCAAGTAAAATGATTATCGACGTCGGTTACGATGTGCCAGTTTTGGCTAGACATTTGGACTGGATAGCCGTCATGACATATGACTATCATGGACAATGGGATAAAAAGACTGGACATGTGGCACCCTTGTACTACCACCCTGAAGACGATAATACTTATTTCAATGCTGTAAGTACCTCTATATGTCGGTACATGTCATCATATTACAGTGTAACATAGATTTAGATTTTACAAGTATTGTTACATTTGGGTACGAAAAGGGCTTAACCATTCCAAGTACGTGTACTCGTACCCATATGTTAAGTAGTATTTAATGAAATACTTTTGTATTACAGAACTACACCATACACTATTGGATGAACAAAGGCGCTCCGGCATCAAAACTAGTGATGGGAATGCCGCTCTATGGACAGACATTTACTACAGATGATGACGCTACAGATGGACAAAAATATTTTGGAGCTACTGGTTTGAATGTTCCAGCGTCAGCTGGTGGAGATCCAGGAGAATATACCAGAGCTAAGGGCTTTTTAGCATATTATGAGGTAAAAATAACTTGAAGGAAACTCCTTGATTATTATGGACCACTCCTGTATGCATGAAAACATAAATAATGTTTATAATATTTTTAATACAGATTTGTGACCGCATCAAGAGTGATGGATGGAAAGTTATAAAAGATCCATTTAAACGCATGGGTCCATACGCGTACAAAGGCAACCAATGGGTATCTTTCGATGACATTGAAATCATTAAGAAGAAAGTCAACTTTATCAAATCGTTGAACCTGGCTGGAGGAATGGTTTGGGCATTAGATCTTGACGATTTCAGAAATAGGTAATGTATTTTATTATGTATAGGTATGTGTATTTTTTTTCTGGCAATTTTATTGTACATTTCAATAACCAAAATATTCTTTATAGATGTGGTCAAGGTAAACATCCTTTGATGAATGCAATAAAAGATGGATTCTTAGACCCAAGCATTCAGGAAGAAGTAATAGAATCAGATCAAATCATTGAACAGCCAAACGAAATTGATGAAGAGTCAGATGACATTGAAGTGAGACCTGGCTACACGAAGCCTTCTCATTCAAGTCACGCCCAGTCGACGCAGATGCTACCTATGGTACACACCACTAAGAAACCAGTGATTACCAGCGTCTCTGAGGAGGAACGCTATAAAGTTGTCTGTTATTACACAAACTGGGCGTGGTACAGGTAATGTAATATTTTGGATGTTTTTAGTTAATGGTGATTGATTCAATCTCATCAAGTGTAATGTACCTAGCATGGTTAACTTACATAATTTATTCGACGAGCACATCACAATATTGTCTTATTTCAGACCTGGTCCAGGTAAATTCACACCAAGTGATATTGATGCTTCGCTGTGTACACATATTGTCTACGCCTTTGCTGTTCTCGACAACAAAAGATTAGTGATTAAACCTCATGATATCTGGCTGGATGTTGAAAATAGTAAGTTTCTCAAATTTTCTATATAGATCTTCAAAAAATATTTTAATTTTCGATACATGGAACTCGTACATGTAAATATAAAAAATTTATCCACAATTTTTTTGTGCATTGTAGAATTCTACGAGAAAGTAGTATCCCTTAAGAGTCAGGGTGTGAAAGTCGTCCTTGGGTTAGGAGGCTGGGATGACTCAGCGAGCGATAAGTACTCACGGCTTGTGAACAGTCCATCAGCGCGAAGGAAGTTCGTAGTCCACGTCGTTGACTTCCTTGAACAATATGAGTTTGATGGACTGGATCTTGACTGGGAATACCCTAAGTGTTGGCAGGTAAATTATACGATTATTAAGATCTAAAACAAAGTTATGTACCCACATCATCCCGGTAGTCAAGCAGTAAAAATCGCGACTTATTATTAGAAAACTGGTGATAATTCCTTATTAGACCATAATCAATATTTCGTTAAGAAATTATATCTTTTAAAATATCTTGAGTGGAATATGAATATATCAGTACAAGACTAGGTGCTTACTAATATAGTATGTACGTAGGTACTATTAAAAATTCCAATACTCATATATAGTTAGTCTTTCTCTTTATTTAACATTAATAATAAGAATATGTTTTATTTACTTAGGTAAACTGCGACAAGGGCCCAAGCTCGGACAAACAGGGTTTCGCAAATCTCGTGAAGGAACTAAAAGAAGCGTTCATCCCTCAAGGTCTTCTATTATCTGCTGCTGTATCGGGAAGCAAACGTGTTATTGATGCTGGTAATAAATTTATTTATGTAATAAGATTTAACAAGTGCCTGAGAGATATGTGAATAACGTTAATTAAACCTTGAAATATTTTACAGGATACGACGTACCAGTGTTATCTAGGAACTTGGATTGGATCGCCCTAATGACTTACGACTATCATGGACAATGGGATAAAATGACCGGACATTTAGCGCCGATGTATGCCAGTGATAATGACGCAGACAAAACATTAAATACGGTAAGAATGTGTGAAGTATTTAGTTAGCAGAAAAGTTAAGAATGTTTTAAAACGAGTTTCAAAATACTTTATTATATTGTTGAAAATCTATATACGTTGAATGGAATCGTTTTATTTAATTTAAATAAAATTTTAAATTAAAATAAAAAGTGAAAATCAAATCATAAAAAGTGAAAACTAGACTATAAAAATATTAAGGAAAATAAATAAGGTCAAATTGTAGGTCCAATTGGCCTTATCTCAGCGTATGCATATGTATTTAGTAATTTGATATTTATAAGACTATAGAAATTTATCATCTTTCATCTAAATTATTATCTTTCAAACAGAACTTCACTGTTCACTACTGGATCGACAAAGGAGCAGACGCAGAGAAGCTCATATTGGGCGTGCCTTTTTACGGACAGTCGTTCTCATTGATGGAGAATGTAGGAACAGGACTGGGTGCACCAACGTATGCCGGAGGTGAAGCCGGTGACGAGACTAGAGCTAGAGGCTTCTTATCATTCTATGAGGTAAGAGATATTATTACACGTATGAAATAAGAAATATATAATTGTATTTATAAACTGTTCGGAATGCTGCTCATATTACATGAATCTTACTTAATATTTGTTACTCAATCACGACTGAACAGCTGAAGGGTCTAGATGAAATTTTGCACAGAGTTAGGATATGCTCTATACATACCTATGCTTTGAATCCCAGGGAAAATGAAGATTCCGGGTGAAATAATGAGAACTTATGATTACACTGTAAAAATACTATTAAAATCTTAGTATTAGATAAATAAGAAGAGTAAGTGTATGTTAAGTACTAAATCATGTTACAATAATACCAACCACTATATTCTTTCAGATATGCGACCGTATAAGAGTAAATGGCTGGCAAGTGAGCCGAGACCCTGGTGGACGGATGGGCCCGTACGCTGCTCTAGAAGACCAATGGGTTTCCTTTGACGATGATTTTATGGTCCGTCACAAGGCAGAATACGTTAGAGCCATGGGTCTGGGAGGAAGCATGGCGTGGTCCTTAGATTTAGATGACTTTAGTGGAAGGTACTGCGGCTGTGGCAAGTCTCCACTTCTTGCCACCATCAACCATGTGTTACGGGGCAAGGAGGCCCCTCCAAGATGTGAACTTGAGGAAAGTAAGTTAAACATATTTTAATTGTTTTTTTAAATAACAATTTTATAAGCATTAATTGTAACATCGTTTACATTGTTTTTTCAAAGTACAAGCACCAGAAGCGGAAGTAGATGATACAGATATCGCTGTCGTAATAACAACGAAGCCTACTGAACCTACGACATCTACTGAGCCCGAAAGAATTCCAGAAGAATCCGTCCATGAAACTCATTACCACCCTGATGTTAGCGTAAGTACATATACTCTATATTAATTCAAATCACTATTACATTAATAGAGACATATCTAATTATCCTTTTTTATGCAGAGCTCAAATCTCGAAGGAAAGTCATGTTCAGGAAATACATTCAGAGCGGATACTTCAGATTGTGCCAAATACTATCTGTGTATGAATGGGCACTTGATGCAACTTGAGTGTCCAAAACCACTTCACTGGAATAAGGTAGAAAATATTTATTGAGTATAAATTTTTGTCATTCACCCATATATTAAAATGAGAAATTGAAACAAGGTATATTTTTATCTTTTAATGTCCATGAAATATGGACGTGTATGAGCGATGATCAACCAATAATTTCAGTTGGTAATCTCACAAACAAACAAGATGGTTGATTTTAATAAATAAATATCTAATTTTTACTGGCTTGGTTTACAGATTATCCTGCGTCATGTTTTAATATTAAATCTCGAATGTTAAAGTCTAAACGCATTATTTCTATTTTAGAACCACTGTGATTGGCCTGAAAAAGCGCAATGCAAAACTAAATCTCAACTGAGACTGGCCATCCGAAACGATCAAGAGACACAAGAGGACAAACCAATCGTTGCGTGCTATTTTACAAATTGGGCTTATTACAGGTGAATACGAATTTAATTAATACTGCAGACATCTTGCCTTATTTATAAGCATTCCTAAAAATAAATATTCCTAATTTTAGGCACGGAAACGGTAGCTTCGGTCCCGAACAGGTGAACGCAGAATTATGCACACATGTTGTATACGCATGGGCACATCTTGATAGCACAACATTTAAAGTTATTCCTGGAGTTCCAGAACTGGACATCGAAAATGGTAATAAATCATCGGAATCATCATAAATCAATGAAAAATAATAATAAACTAAACTTTAAAGGTTAAAATGTCGCTAACCAGCATTTTTTCCCCCGCAGACTTCTACGGTAAACTAACCGAACTTCGACAGACAGGTGTGAAAGTAATTCTCGGAATTGGTGGCCTAACAAACTCTGAAGACGATAAGTGGAGGCGAATGACGGAAAATCTTGAAAATAGACGAACATTCATCGATTCTGTGTTAAGATTCGTACAGAGATGGAACTTTGATGGTGTTCAAATTGCATGGCAATATCCAGTTTGCAAACAGGTTAGATTTTTTTATCTCTAAAATATCAATTAATAATATCTTTTTCATTTGTCACTTTTCAAAATCGTATTATTCTACTATTTTAGACTCCATGCGACAAAGATATATCAAGACACATTTCGGACAAGGAAAATTACGGAGATCTTCTTACGGAATTATCAAAGTATCTGCATGCTTATGACTTTGAAGTATCTGCTATGGTGTCATCCTGTCCTGTAGTAGCATCATTGGCTTACAAACCTCACGTACTGTCGACGGAGCTCGACTGGATTTCTATTGCTGCTAACGACTACTATGCCTCGTCTACTGGGCGGACGTCATACTTAGTGCCATTGGAGAGCAGCGAAGTAGCTGGAATTAATAGCTTTGTGAGTATTGAATTGTGGCGAATATTCTTGCGTAGCTAATAAATATATTAAAGCTATCTCAAATAATAACAACTTTTAATCTGATTTGGAAAACCATGAAATATTTGAACATGCTACTGGTTTTTGTTCGAGTTAGAATTACAATTAGCTATTATATAGGTACATATTTCTGACGTATATGTAGCTTAACAGACAACTGTAAGTACATTTGTTTTGTACCTTGTAAGTACACAAGGGTTTATTGACTATATACTCAATATGGAAACATACTGAAATAATCACAAGATCGTGTCTTGTAATTATTTCGGTATCTGTAAAAAACTTCACTTTCTTCCCCTTGTTAAGCGTCACGAAATTCGGGAGCCATATAGATCGAACAAAGGTACAGTAATTTTTTTTTAATATACTTATATCTATATGTTTTATTTCAGAACTCTTCCTTGGCTTACTGGACTAGTGTAGTACCAGCTCGAAAATTGGTAGTAACTGTACCAGCGTATGCCCGTTCATACACTTTACGTAGTCTATCCAACCAAATGGCTGGAGCTCCTGTCTTAGGACCTGGAGAGCCGGGACCACACACAAAAGTATCTGGATTCCTTGCTTATTACGAGGTACCTATGTTATAATCACACAATACTATTGGGAACGTCTTCTACGTACTTTTTATGACATATTGCCTACATTTATGAAACTGAACTGAGTCGAATAAATATCTACCCATATTTATCAAGACTTACTTATTATATTTTGGCGATAGATGACAGAAACCCCAGAAATCTGATTTACTGATTAAATCATTCAGTGCAGATAAAGTAATCGCAAACCTTTGAACAACCTTCTATTACACATCGTTGTAAAACTGAAACAAATATTTTATCAATTTATTAACCGTCGATCGATAAGTTAACAAAATAAGGTCCATTGTCCAAATAATGTGAAGATTAATTCAACTACTGAACACCATTCACTTAATTTGTTTTGCATCGTGCCATTCGAAACTGGAACTATAAGCAAGCTGATTGTGTGAGCCCTATAGATATACCTACGTATTAACACACATATCATTACAGATATGCGAGGGACTTCGATCGGGTGCATGGAAGGAGACCCGCACTGAGGATGGGACATTCAGCGTCAATGAGAAGCAATGGGCTTCCTACATTCGGCCGGAGGAAGCTCACAAAGTGGGCGCGTCTGCGTCTGTAGCGGGACTTCGGGGAGCAGCTCTCTGGGCGTTGGATCTCGACGATTGGCGCGGCAAATGTTCCTGCTCACCACGACCTATGCTCACTGCATTACGACAGGGCCTTTTAGACCCCAAGATACCGCCTTCGTTATGCCTGTACAGTAACTAAATTAACGACTATTTCGCCTAAATGTTTGTACCATATTGATATAATAATCTGTACCTATCTAAATAGCGAAAATCGACTGACTACATAAAGTCTCAATTAATGTGGTAGATTAGGTAAATTAATCTGTTTAATTTTAATGTAGGTAGTGCACTATGGAAATGACAATTCCCCGTTTTATAAATGGACAATCAAAACGTTATAGTAGGTACTAACTTTAGTTAGCTACCCAACGTATTTTTTAAAGACTTAAATATGTTAAGACAAATTATCTTTAAGGGCAACTCAATAATAAAAATACAAACTAGATATTACTATGTGATATTTTTGGTAAACATGTAAGTAAAAAATATTTTTGGAAATTAAGACATTTGATGTTATATTCCTTGATTTTTACTTGATCTTCTTGATGAACAGCACCACTAGGTACTTTCTTCATTTAAGTAAAAGTACAAGGAATTGTTGTAATGATCATGTGATAGGTATTTTAATAGGTGTGTATAAAAACTAAATAAATACATTTTAAAGAAAATCTTTTGTATAAATACCTACAACCTTACGCTGAATTCAGGCCTCTTCTCGGGTCAGCATTGAAAACAATGGGAGATGCTTCTGTTCTGCAGTGAACGTTTTAAACCTGACATGATGATGATGAATAGATACCTTAATTTTAGATGATTTGTGAACAGATTACGTACAATAGGGTAAGTCAAATATCAAATAAAAAAGGTGATAGGTATAGCTCCAATTTAATTACCTAATTTAAAAACGGCCAAAGTGATAGATATATTTAAATAAAATTAATGAAATGAAATAATGAAATCATCATAGTTTTCTATGTGTTTTGTTTGTGTTATCTTATATTTAATCAATCAAGAGATTCATGAGACATAGATATTAAGTTATGCTTTGAAAACTCATTTACGTGGGTAAGTATGGGTAATTTATAAAACAGAATACGTTCCTATCACACACTACGTTATGAGACAGACTTGCCCAACAATGTACATTAAAGCTTCAAACTCTTCATTTGCTATAGATGACTCCTCCGTGGAGTTATAAATATATGTAAATAAGCAAAGTATCTAATAATAATTTTGAAATAGATACATTACTTAACTGGCACTCACCACATACATTTAAATAACACAAAATATATTAGCCACATGATTTTTTTTTTATTGCGAAAGCATTATATGGCCATATGATGTTACTCAACTTGAACTAAATTTGGTGTTAATTAAGAGAATGTAACATTAATTACCTACCTACTGAAAATGACAATTTTTCTGTGCAGTGAATATACCGATAAAATTTATAATATATCTCTATAGATGTTAAATAGTAATGACACAAATAAACTTTTATAGAATAACTAGGAATTTATCCCGTTTGAATTTCCAGATGGAAAATCTCAAACAGGGAAGGAAAAGGTGGGAAAATCCATTATGCAGTAGGTATATTAGACCTAATCATTCTTAGCTATAGGAAACTAAATATTTAGACCAAATGCAATTTAGACTCGCGCACAATTCACAAATACCTTAATATCTGCCGTCTTACCTACTAGATTAACGAGTTAAAATATTATATTTTAACTCTGCCCTAGGTAGGTACCTACCCAACAAACATTTTGAGCTAGCGGCAGCCTTTTTTTAGAGCTCTTACTGTTATATATGGAATTTATGAACTCCGATAGCAACCTTCGAATCTACGGTAGGGTTAGTTATGAATAATTAAACCTTCCAGAGGAATAACAGTAATAAATAAATAATAATAAATCAAGACGGTAGTATGGAGTTTATCGTAACCATTGTATAATTAAGAATCAAACGAACTTACCTTGTGAAGTTTGATATCTAATTATACGAGCGTCTTGACCGAAGATGATTACAAGCATTTACATGCAGCAGACCAGATTTATGCTGCCCTAATCACACATTTAGAGTTTTTTTTTTTTTTTTTTTATTGTCGGTAGTTTTATACTCTTACGCATCACCACGCCGCCACATCTCGTCCCGTGTACTGCCATTTTTTCAGAGCCTCATTTTTCGATCGATCAAGGGGATCATGTATTGGAAATGGGAGGGAGGGTACGTAATCATCTTCGGTCAAGACGCTCGTATAATTAGATATCAAACTTCACAAGGTAAGTTCGTTTGATTCTTAATTATACTTCGCATCTCTCCCGAAGATGATTACAAGCATTTACATGCAGATGTTTAGAGCATCGAAAAATACTAAAAAACAAAGCGATCAGCACAATTTTGACCACGTTTAAACAGTTTTTTTTTTTTTTTTTTTTTAAGCTTAAATTATGAGATTAAATTTAACAAATTTAACAAAACCAATAGTATAATCAGTTACAAAATAAAGATCTGATTTTAGGACATTCTTATAATGATCTTTTAAAATATGTTTTAAAAACACTTGAAGATTCCGATCAACCTGCCGTTCTTTTCTGATGATTTCAAGATTTACGGCTGCTCTATGAGCGGCGGAAATGTACGCGTGTCGCGTACTTTGAGCGCCCAATAATGAAATGCCAATGTTACTTTTTGTAGAATTGATTTTATTAAATGGGATAACGTTTGGGAATCAACCCTTTTGTATGGTTTCTGATAACGAATAAATAGAAAATCTTGGAGACGTAAAACATAGGTACGTTTTGTCACTGTGTATAATGTTTTTAAACAGAGACCTGGACATACTTTCGGATTCTTCTTAATATATTGTAAAACAATTATTAGTTGACAAGCATTTGGCCTTGAAGTTTGTACTCAATCAATAATTTTAATTAGAATATTTTCTGAATGACTGTAATATTATGAGTTCTTTGCGCCGATACTAAAACGAGAAGTGTTATTGTTTTTGATTATAAATAGATATTATAGATAGGATAATAATTTTCCAAATAATTTAGGTAAAATGAATTTAAATTAGAATTCCAAGTGGCATCATATTTTAGTGCTGGAGGTTTTTTACGATACACACTTTTAAAAAACCTCTTTATGGTATCGTGACGAGTGATGTCTTGGCCTGGCATATATAATTGCCTGATAAATAATTTAGAACGGTAATTATTTAATGAAATAATGTATAACCTACACCGGAATTAAAACTTTCCATGAGAAACTTAATCAGCTATGTAATGTTAGTATCTATATATATAAAAGAAAGTCGTGTTAGTTACACTATTTATAACTCAAAAACGGCTGAACCGATTTGGCTGAAAATTAGTGGAGAGGTAGCATAGAACCAGGAGACGGGTATAGGATACTTTTTATCCCGGAAAAATTTAAGGTCCGTCGGGAACGCGGGTGAAACCGCGGGGAGCTAGTTACAATATAATCTAAACCCTAGTTTTTTTTTTTTTTTTTTATTAGGTTTATTTTTTGATTTATAGATTTATTTTAGGTATTATAACTACCATGATTTTAAATAATAATTATAGTCATTTAATATATTTGAAGAAAATGATGCCATTACTATGTCTAGGGATGCCGACTATCAGGAGACTGCCTGATAATATCCCTGGCATCAGGGTTAGATCCGCATTGAGAGGATGATGCTCTCTGAAAGGATAAATAAATAAATGTTTAATAGGTTGAGAATATAATATTTGTGAAATAAACAGGGATATCCGTGTAGGATAGCAGGGTTGCGTTGACCAGGACGGTGTTACCATAATGTCTTGAGTGTTGTCGCATTAAATTATGTGTAATATCTAATATGTACTTGAGAAATAATAAACGGTGGGAAGGCACAATTGTGAACGCATCAACAATTTCAGAATTTGGGTCTATTTTATTTATTCATTTTAGGAAGATCAACAGCCAAAACAAACAGTAGGTAGTATTAGTTCCATTAGCAAAACTTTGACATTTATGATTTTGATTATTTGAAAATAAGTCAAATTCAGGCATACCGAAACAATCGACAATCTGATGAAATGCGTAATCTGCAAGTTCGAGTTCAGTGTCTATATTAAAAGTTTGACGAGATTCAAAGTTTGCGACTACATTCATATTTGATTGGATATGAAGCAAAAATTTTGGTCAATGGAGTGCTATTGCCATATCTCACGTGAGATTTTATTAAGGTGTCTGAATTGTATACCTCCCATTTTAATAATACATGCAATGGCTGTAGTATTGTCTATTCATAATAAAATGTTGCAGTTCCGGCCCAGATGCAAACATTTTTAGATTATAAAAAGCTGCGAGTAATTTTAATGTGTAATAAAAGTTGTGTATTATCCCAATGATCATGAGCAGTTTCGCCGTTACGAGTTGGACCCCATGTGATGCATCGCTATAGACTTCATCGCATAGTCTTCATTTCAAAATGAACAGCCTGCATAGTTAACGTGAGCTCTCCACCATATGAAATTGTCTTTTAAACTGCCAGACAAAGTCGTAAGTATATTGTTATAATTTTCAGTATAATAGAGTACCAAAAAATTTATCTTGCGAACATTTCAGTAATATAACTTATCCGTACGTAGTCGACGAGGGGGACATGACGTCAGTAAACCAACATCACCAGCCCAAGTTGTAATCGTACAACTTTTCGTTTTTAATATTTTATTTTGTAAATAATTTTATCCGTTTTTTCTTTTCATCTGGAAGGTAATGTCAAAAATATTAGATGAGTCTAAGATTAAACCTGAAAATAAACATCTTATATGAGGGTATATGTGACTTTTGTCATCATTGATCAAAAATTCTAACTTAAAAGAGTTCTTTAAGAATGACTAATGCACAAAAAATGTTAAGAAAGTTGACTGATACATGACTTTTCGAACAAATAAACTTGTATAGACGTAGGGGGCGGTGCAGAGTCCTAACTGTAAGTAAATACGTCAAAATCAAATAGTCGGTTTTTCCATTTAAACATTCTATAACTTTGAGCGATGGGCAGTAAAAAATATGCATCTTTAAGGTGTAATAGCCATAAAATAATCTTTGTTAATTAACTTTAACACAGTACTATAATCTTCAATTGTGAAGTGAACGATAGAAACATTTTTTTTTTTTTTTTTTTAGAAAAAACCATATACAAGTTTTCCATTTGGGTTTGGTAATGTAAATATTGGGAGACTGAACTGTGTTTCAAACGCAGAACATAGAAATGTGTAATACAGCTATCTATGATATTTACTTCAAAATAATATAGATATATGAACTTGAACTTCTCTCGTATGCATCGGTTTGATATGGAGTACTACGAAAGGGAATTTTACAACCATTAATCCAAGATAATATGGCTTTTTCGTTACCAATATGGAGTCATTCGTGTAGAAAGTGCAGTGGAGTCTGCCGGCCGCGGCGATAGGAACGCGTATATAAGTTCTGTACCTGTGTCGAAGCAGCCAGCGTCGACGCGTTTGAGGGTAGGAACGCCTCGCGCCACGTGCCGCGCGCGCCGACCTCGAGGCGGCGGTACCTGCTGGTGGAGTGAGTGCGGGTACTCGCACATCGGCGGCCGCCCGCGGTGCCCCCCGTGCGTTGAGAGCCCCGCCGTACGAGTCGTAGGAATATATTGTAGCCGATATTGACTCGATTTACCGCTGTTAAATCTCACCTCGGATGCAGAAGTCGATATGGCCATGGATGGTTTGAGGTGCTCCGCCAGGTTAAAACCGAACAAATGTTCGTCTATTTTTGCACTTTTTATAATACCTCGCTTCTGTTAGCAAATGCAATTGACGATCGAGAAACTTCTCGAGAACGATTCTCTGTAATATGTATCACATAGCAATCTGCCCGCATCGCTCAGCGTTTTAATAAGATGTATCATTTATCATTCTGTAGTAAACTCGAGCTTATTGCTTTACCGATTGCCGATATACAGCTCACTGTAGGAATCCCACTTAGCGTTCATATCGGACAACGCCGATTTTATCTCGGAGCTTAGTATGGGCTTAATATACGCATTCATAAAATTATTATGTGGGTAGTATAATTATAAAATGCCATAACCATTGTATAATTTGGAATATTTGATCGTTCAATCAATTCTCACACACGCTTTGCGTCGGAGGTAAGTAGGTACTAATAGTACCTATATGTATATATCCACACACAATATATGTCGGGATAAAATTTCCACACACGTTATACGTCGGGATACGATCAAATTCGCATGTATATTTTTGTTAGGTAAGTACTAATAGTAGGTACCTATATGTATATATCCACACACAATATGTCGGGATAAAATTTCCACACACGTTTTACGTCGGGATATTTGAATGTATAGGAGACTTATTATATTTTAAGTCAATATAAAATATAAAAGGGTAGGCATGATAAAATTTTGTAGTTACGGAATCGTCGAAGCTTACCTTGAATCTCTAGGTCACTTAGCTTGTTGGACATCTGAGCACTGACGATAAGAATGCTCGGGAGACAATGTACTATGTACCTATTTTGGAGCGACGAATCGTTTGATGAACACGAAGATGACGATATTATTTTACTTTATTTTTGTTTTACATTTTTTACATTTTAAATAGGTACTTTTATCCACTATATCACTTTCTTTCCCCATTTTACTAGGACGTTGGACGAGGAACAAATTTACGTGTGAGTCGGACGACACAAAATCTTGTAATGGCAGTACACGGGACGAGATGTGGCGGCGTGGTGATGCGTAAGAGTATAAAACTACCGACAATAAAAAAAAAAAAAAAAAAACTCTAAATGTGTGATTAGGGCAGCATAAATCTGGTCTGCTGCATGTAAATGCTTGTAATCATCTTCGGGAGAGATGCGAAGTATAACTTATTCTTATAGCTTTAAGTTGCACAAACCTATAAAAGCAATTGTAAGGTGTCTACTAACACTTACTAACGGGTGATATTCGACTATTGGGGTAGTGAAAGGTCTTGTAACACCTGAAGGCTTACTCTAATAGCTTCAAGAAGTATCTATTAACACTAGAAGGGTCGGGCTTCATACTATACCTTCAAAGACCGCAGCCGTCAATTTGACGGTACTAGAGATTCAGTCGGAATATTCATGAAAATATTGCTTATTTCGCTTTAAAAATTATATCAATTAATTCTTCAATCAATAATAAACAATTTTGGTACTTAAACTGAATAACATTTGCAACATATAATAGTATTTTTTTTTACTTTTATACATTTTCCACAAACAGTTTTTAACAGTTAGTGAAGTTTTCACGCGTTCTATATTTTTTTTTAATTACGATTGATTTGACATTGTTTCCTCTTATTGTTTGTAGTACATCGTTCACTTGTTTCAGATTAACTTTCATGTCTTTGAGACACAGCTGAAGTAGACTTTTTTCCACATACTCTGCACGTAGATCACTTATTAGAAATATTTGTTCCTGTTACTATTGGGTACATAATCCATGCGTTTATAGCTGCTATATCAAGTTTATTGTACAAAACGTGAACAGGCCACCTCTGTCTTCTAGCTCTCATAGGATACTTGCCTGCCATTTGATCGATGATGTCCACAACAAATTTTGTTTTATAATAAAATTCAACTGTCTCAGGCCGCATTTTATTACCAAACCGATGTTCACGTTGGGGTCCAAACTACTCAAAATAATGTGTTTTTTTCCTGGTTATTCTTGATAGACAGTAAACACAGTATCAGTATCTGTTTTCATTATAAACGTTTCGTATATTGTAATACGATTTACGAGATACCCCGTGTCGTCTGCGCGAATTCACAATAATACTGGAATTCGTGGAATCTTCGTCCAAAGAAGTGACCTGTTGCGGCTGAAATTCTGCATACCTGGTTTCACAAAGATTGTTTGATAACTCATCACTACTTTCACCACCTGCCCCATCTTGTTGTATGTCCTGATATCGCGATAGGTTTTGCTCAATTTGTAAATTACTGAGATGGCGACCATTATATAAACAAATCGACCACTCACTACATAAATCAATGTCTACTAATACAATACACTAACGTAACGTAAATAATCTAAACTAAACAACTTGGAATTAAGAATATATAAAACAAAAGCACCCAAATTACTTCTAAGAAAACTTAATTTACTATTCTTATTGCTGCCTCTTCATATGCCGTCACATTGACGGTCTGCGGTCTTAGTAGGTATTTGTAAAAGAATCTCCTAAACTACATATAATTTAATATTGTTTTTTATAGATTTAGGCTAACAATAACAAATTAAGAAAAGTCATAAAATATAAAAAGAAACAAAAACATAGTTTGTAAAATATTTGAGAATGAAATCTCCGTGCCGTCAAATTGACGGCCTTGGTCTTTCTAGTGTTAAACGCTGTGAGTAATGCTCAGGTGTGTACTAACACTTACTATCAACTGGTATTCTTAAAAAGAGTAAGACAAATACCATATATCACCTAACAAGTTTTGTCGAGCCTTAAGAGTTACTAAGAAAGCTATAAGGATCTAAGAAGTGTTTATCATAAGTCCTATAGAGCTAGATTCTGCAAGAGTTAGAATCCACCTTAGTTTCAGTATTTAATCACTACGGGAGGAATAACAGAGATATCAGGATGCTTAAGTAATTAGAACTAAGACGCCATTTAATAAAGATATACTTACCTACTATAAAAATTGTGAAAGAAAAACCTTATTGAAATGTTCCTAGTCCAATTATTTACTTACATTGTTCATAATTTTCAATTAAAATGTCTTAAGGAGGTTCCAGGAATTGATAAATAAGATAAATAAAGAAAAAAAAATTCTGGCAGTATTTTTTTACATCATTTAATCATCAAAAGTAGTTTATTTTTAGGGCGCTTCAAAAATGAGATGAAAACTAGTATACTACTAGTAGTTACCGTAAACTTACCGCCGCATGTGATTAAATCCCTATAACACCAGTAATCTTAAACACTTTAGGTACTTACCTTAATTATTTTATTAAAACGCCATGACATGCATGCGTGCTATAAAATATTATCACTATTGACTCTAACAAGAACGTAAAACTGTGCGAAACAGTTTAAATATTTAGCGCTTTCGGTGAAATTTATTGCTACCAAAAAAGTCCGGTATATTCTTAAGTAATATTTTTGACCGCCCGGTTGGCTTTTTGGTTAGTGACCCTGACTCTCAAGCCGCGGGTCGTGGGTTCGAATCCCACCCAGGACAAACATTTGTATGCATGAATATGTCTGTTTGTCCTGTGTCTGGGTGTAAATATCTATATAAGTATGTATTTAAAAGTAGTATATGTAGTATATCAGCTATCTGGTTACCATATCACAAGCTCTGCTTAGTTTGGAATCAGATTGGCCGTGTGTGAAAAATGTCCCAGGATATTTATTTATTTATTTTATTTATTATATATTGGTTACAAGAAGTAACCATGTGTAACCAAAAAAGTCATTTAAGTGGTTTCCATAACTTGTTTACTACTTTAGCTTGCAGTTATACCCTGTGTATAGCTTATAAAACACTTGAAGTGGTAGTCACTGCTACAGTAGCACTGTTCTAACTCTTATTAACACTTATTTATCACTCTCTATAACCATTAAATAGCCTCAAGCTCTCGTAGGAACAGGCCCAAATCAGGGTTATAAGAGAGTTACAGAACGCTTTATCACCTAGTTGTTAGTGCCTTTACAGAACCTTGGGTTATAAAAATCCTCTTAAGCAGCTCATGTAGCCCTTATTCTAATAACCAAAATGTTAGTTGGGTACTTACATATCTGTCGATGTTACCTATTTTGAATGACCAATGTCCACCCGTTGACCCGTTCCAAATTGTGACCAATGTCCAAAGAGCATGTTTTTTTTTTGGTTTGGCCAATCTAGGTGAATCTAGTAAGTAGGTACCTCTAGGTAAAGATGTTGAGTCGTTATTATGTAGTTACTTGGCTTCCTTATTTGTACTATCAAAGTATTTATATGTCTACCTATGCGTTCGCATGTCTGAGATAGATAATGATAAGATAACACATCTGTTAAATTGAGTATTAGTAACTAGGTAGGTATATAGTGTATAGAAAGAAGATAAGCATTAAGTTACTCTACGGAAAAAACGTGTGTTTTCTATTATAATGATGGATGACGGCAGAGACAAGACAAAGTCCATGAATATCGAGCGAATACGTTAGCATTATAATAAAGGCAGTCGTCTACACACAAACAAACCTATAAGTATCACGGAGGCCTTGACTGTTATTCTAGTATCGTGCGTTACAGTGTTTGGTTAGTTTAGCACAGGACGCCTCTGTGATGAAAATACATTTGGAAACGCGTTACAATTCCTCGATTATAACTTGTTTTACTGTTATAGTATATAGAAATTTGGTGTTTAATTAATATACTATATATATTTGTTATTAACACGATCGATTAGGAAAACATAACCTCTCGAATACGTAAATCAATACGCGAGCTATGTAATAATAAAGAAACCGCTGGTGAATAACATAGTAATAAATAAACACATACCTAAGTGTTAAATAATTTGTAAAAAAAAATGATGCAATTATAAGAAAAATCAGTATGGCCAAACGATTGCTTTCTCGGTTGAATCTGAACTCTAACTCTATCACGTTAAAGCCTTCAATAAAAGTGTTAGGAATTATCCAGTGTAGTAAATTACACACAGAGGTGAGTCTTAGTTTAAATCAATCAAATAATAAATTGCTTCGGATTGTATTAATAGGTAAGTATGTATTATTTATAATATATTTTTTTATATTATGA